>JAOYRR010000459.1:0-1209100 GCA_038994665.1 Podotricha telesiphe
AAAAGAAGTACAGTCAGATGGTGTCCCACTGCGCCACTATGGCCTTCAAAAAATGCACAATATCATAATTCGGATTCGATATCACAACCATCATAGTTAACTACTATATCTGTATAGTTGTCTGCAACTTCTCACCATCATAATAAAAATTAAGAAAACAGTTGTAACAGCATAATGTAAAACATTCAAATTAAAATTCCTTAATTATTTTACACTTCTACTCTAGTACCACGAAGTTCGTGTAATGAATCGCTATAACGAGGACCCAGGCCAAGTTTTTAAAAACCACACGGAGTATGGAAAAAAATAGTGTAAAGTAAAATGTGACTGACAGATATATTAAAGGGAAAGCTGGAACGTCCAAGACCTTCGTGTCGAAAAGCTCAAGTTCAAATACTATATGAAATTTTTAGTATAAATTGGGTTGTACTTTATAGAATATAATTTTGAAAAAGACATATTTAGAAAACGTATAAAAATTTGAACGCAGCGGGATTTGAACCCGCGCCTCTTGAAAACCGTTCAAGCGCTCTGACCGCTAAGCCATGCGTCCAAAAAAAAAAAAAAAAAAAAAAAAAAAAAAAAAAAAAAAAAAAAAAAAAGAGGCGCGGGTTCAAATCCCGCTGCGTTCAAATTTTTATACGTTTTCTAAATATGTCTTTTTCAATTTCCTTAGTGTGGGAATAACACTTTAAAAAATGTTAACAAAATGAATATAATTTTGTGAGTATAAAATTACGACTATTTAAAAAAACCGCTATTGAAACTGTTTTAATAAATATTTTTCTATAGGACTCATTGTTATAGGACTCTTTCTTCGTCGTTATAGTCACTACGTATCGGATCGATGTAATCATTATTATATACATTATACCGGTCAGGACACTCCGTTCTCCGCAATCCACCCGATATTGAGACATTGCGCGTTTTCTCCTAGGAACCAGAGTGGAGAAATGAAAATCTTTTATATATGATCATTGCCCCGCGTGAAAATCGAACACACAATCACCACGTATCCAGATTATCACGATGGACTCAATCGACATAACCCATTTAAATAAACGGAAAAAATAATAATTTAAACAATTTCTAGAGGAAATCAAACTCACTACCATCACGTAAGAACTAATATAACATTTTCAAAGTGTATTCTTTAAATTACAAATAAAAAAAACTGAAAATCAAAATCGGTCAACAATTAAATAAAGCTTAGGCCCAGCAAGCTTATCCCAAGTAGTATGAGAAAAAAAAACTACAATGTAACCCACTTACGTGTTAATAGCGAAAGCTGGAGATTCAGTTCGGATAGATGCCAGTGCGTAGGCGGCGAGTCAAAGGTCATTTACGACTTTACATACAATACGATTGTTTTGTCTGCATTAAATATACAAGCATAGAAGCGACGAAGTAAGGTGAGATATTATAAGATCTGTGATTTTCGCGACTTTTTGACAATTTAAATTAAACTATTACTTATATATACTTACTTATATTTATTTAAATGTGTACGTCAAACACATAGTAATGTATGTTTTATTTATTTTATTAAATTAACGTGTTTCTAATATATTACTATAAAAAATATTTTCTCTGCATTTCATCTCTACATAAACTTCGAGCCATGGCAAATTTCATACTTGGGAGTTTTTGAAACAGTCTATTTAACGAATCATGTAACTAAATCACTGTACAAATCAAATCTACTATTCTCCTAGCATTCTTCAGTTTATTCTAAGAAATATACCGTAATTATAAAGTAACATATTTATTTACTATTCGTACTATTTAAGATACGAAATGATCGTGGTATCGAATTCTTCTCTGGAGAATGTTTATGCTTCAATTATTTCTACTTCCTTAGTGTAACAAGAAGTTACACTCGTTCTAAAGAAATATTTATTTACGCACAGTGTCGAAACACTACGTTATTTATACCTACGCTACTATATGTACTATACGCCACAAAACGATGCGTACAAAAAAAAAAGAAAATACTACCAATAAAGTATTACAGTATGCAATTGCCTTATTTCGTGAGCGGGTCGTTTCTGCGGCGAGATAAAAAGGTCTCAAGAGTTAAGATTACTTTGTTTACTTACTATTATAATAAGCTGAGGATTATTCATTATATGCGACTCTCTCTCTTGTGGTACGCGGATAGTGCAAAGGTATTGCCATCTTAAGATATGTCGGGGCCTTCGGGCAAACGATTTGGGGCCCAGTCGTTATTTTCGGGGCCCTCGTGAGATCGCGGCGCCGGGGACGGGCCCCGTGTGTTTAAGGGGCAATTTCTTATTTTTATTATTTTCACTCACCTTTCATATAAGGCTTGATATAAAAACCGAAGCTAGTTACTATTAAAGCTATCGGCCCTAGTGAGGTCGTGGTCCCGGGGACGGACCCTGTGTATTTAAGAGGCAATATATATTTTTTAATTTTTACTTGTTGTTCAATTTAGCTTACTTTATTGTAAAAATAATTAGAAAATGACTTCGAAACCCATTATATGATGTATAAAAATGTTACCATACTAACGATATATGCAATCATCGAATTTAATCAGATATATGCAAACAGCACTATCACAGTGTCAAATTCCTGCCCTTTACTTTTTTTTTACTTCGGTAACAAAAATGTGAAGCAGCTCTATGGATTAATATTGGAAATAGAATACTATTTCCTTATATTATACATGGTCAAAATTAATTTCAGCCACATAATATCACGACAATAGTGTATATACACTGCGTTGAGTTCCGCCACTTAAAACACAATATCTCTATTTCGGGTAAAAAGTGGAGAACGGGGAGTAATTTTTGCGGGAAAAGCGTTAAGCCGCTTAGTCTATTGTATACTGATTCTGGCCATAAATACTGATAGTTAAAATTAAATAAAAAAATATTACTTTTCAATTATGAATCTGTAATTTTTATATGATTGTTTATTGTGTTTCTTATTTTCGCGTCAATATATTGTAAAATATATTGTGATATTAAAATGGAGTGGGATGATAAAGAGAACACAACTGTAATTACATTACATAAAATAGGTATGGTGCCAAATACAATTTTTACAATCCGCCATATGCTTGGTATCAGTCAAATTTTTATATACCGGTTTGTTTTATTGATAGGTTCAATGAAACCTCCTCTGTTTATGACAGTAAAAACACCTGGCCGTCCACGCAGGGTTCGTACGAAAAAGGCGATCAAAGCAGGAAGGGAAAAGATTCGAAGAAATCCTGTCCGAAAGCAAAATATTTTATCTCGGGAGATGATGATAGCACCTAGTACCATGTCGCGTATTTTGAAAGAGGACTTAGGTTTTGAAGCCTATAATTCTGAAACTGATTATTTGAAAAAGAATAGGGTGGTAAAATCAAAACAACTTCTTAAGTGTAACGCAAAAGAAAGGCCAAAGAATTTATTTGTTTACGGAGATGAGAATTTTTTTACAGTTGACCAATATTTGACTTCGTCAGAACTGAAGACTGGCCGACATCTAGTCCTGATCTTAATCCACTGGATTATGATTTATGGTCAGTTTAAAAGAGTAAAGCTTACGTAATTTGCAGTCCCAAAACAATTCATACGATTGGCTGTGAAATATTTTCCCATAGAACGCGTACTGCTATTGATAACTGGCCTAAACGTTTAAAGGACTGTATTTCGGCCAATGAAGACTACTTCAAATAAGCTTTATATATTTTTAATGCTTGTATTTTGATGTATTAAACTAACACACTGTAACATTAATAAGCCTTAGGTACGTACAATATGAAAAAAATGTTTTTCTTTGTAACAATATTTGTGGCAAGACTAAGTATATGTATAATTTATTTCCCGTTTATAAAAAATAAGTTACGTGTATTTTAATTTATGTAGACTATTACTTCTACATTTAGTAACTAATGTCTTTAAAACGTCACAATATTGCAAGACCACTGCTTTGAATGGAATATTAGAATCTAGATTTAGATCAAGGCTATCTGTGATTCATATAAAACTTATTTTCTAAAAGTCACCATTTTCTCGTAAAATGTACATCTAAAGATAGAAAAGATAAGATATGTTTGTAAGACCATTAATATGTATCTCGTTTAAACTTCAAATTCAATTTTAAATCCATACTTTTGTTTTTAAAATTCATTCAGTCCTTATCGTCTTATCAAAAATTACAGCAACGAATTTCAGAGTTAAATAGACGATTTTTATTTATTTGCAGATTTACACTTTTTTCACATAGCAGGATAGTCAGTCCTAGAGTCAAGGCACTCCGTTCTGTACATTGCGTAATCGAGATAATGCGTGTGAGTGGCGGAACTCCACGCCGCGCTTTGTCTTAGGTGCCAGACCGAGTGTGATAGTATTTGGAGTGATAATATTTATAAACATAATGGAAATCAAACCCACAACCAATCAGACGCGTCTGACTGTATCGGACGCTGTCCCACTGCGCCACGATAGCCTCTATAGATGTTAAATTTGTTGCATATAAAACAATTCTATGAATTCAAAAACATAAATTTCATATGTAAAAGTATTCTCAGAGAGAAAGTGACGAAACAAAAATCTTAGAATAGGCTTTTTGTCGTAATTTTTCGGCAAAACAAAATATATTGTATAGTTACAGAAATTTTAAGTTAATTTCAAAACACTGAAATATTCACATATTTCATATAACGTATGTTATTAAATGTGAATTACTGTTGCGCGTAATTTTTAAAACGCATGTTTTTTATATATTAGTTGTAATGAGATTTTAATCTTTTATATTTTTTATGAATTACTAATTAATTGTTACATTATTTATAACATATGTCTAAGAATAACAATATAATTACAAAAGTTATCAAAACTTCGAGTTTCAAGTTTGTAATAACTTCAAGCAAATAAATCTCATTAAATAGCAGAAAATTTCATACTAAAACAGAAGACAAAAAAATTATAATATAAATAAAATGTGTAATATATATTGTGTATGTGTAAAATGTCTATATTTTTTGTAAAAATAATTGACTATACACTAATTATCTATTAATGAATTAATTTAAAAAGAAAACAATATTTTTAAAATATAACACTTTTAAACTACATATATAATTCAAAGCATTGTTAGAAACACTTCTGACCTTAAATATCATATGAAACCACTAAAACAATATATATATAATATATGAAACTAAATAATTTAATAAATAAACGAAAAAGGAATAAAATAACCTATTCTAAATTCTAGTTCTAGTTGGTGGCTTATATAGCAATGTAGGTAACACAATATACTGTAAACCTGTTTTTTGATACAAGTTTCCTAAGAAGAAATACTCAACAATATGTGCAATAAAATTGGTCATTTCCAGCTTTCTATGGAATGTGCATATTTTCTATTTGATAAATAAATAAGTTATTTAATTGCAGGTATCTATCTAACTATAAACTTTGGTTGTAGGTTCAATTTCCAAAGAAGGGAATAATTATATTTAAATAATTTTTCTACTCTGAACAAAGACAAAGTGAGGTGTTTAGTTTTGTTTTTTATAACATATTGTTTTTCAAATAGTGGACCAAGCCAGATAAAGAAATTCGTAAGAATAATAATGATATAACAAAACCTTATTTAATATATTATTTTTTAAAGCAATTAAAAATATCACATTAATAATCATTAAAATCTAACAAAATATAAATCGAATGTAACACATTGTCTAAAAGGTAGATAACAATAAAAAAGGTTACATTACTATTGTTAGTATAAATAGCTAATGTTCTAGGGCCATTTATTATCTGTTTTATTATATTTTCTGTCAAATGTCAAACAAACAATGGTTGATTTTTAACACTGATAAAAGTATAATCACGCGATAGTAAAGATATATATCATCGTTTTATTATTATAGCAATTGCTATAATTTTGTATGCAGGTCAGACACTGTTTAATTATTCATCGTTCGTGTTACAAAAGTTATAATTATATTAGTAAGTTATTAATTAGATAGCTTCTATATATTTGGGGTGACATTTTAAAGTGATCAAGATAAATAATCATAATATAATGTATATAGTAGGTAAATAGGCAAGTGTTTGTTTACTAACCTTATTAGATTCGTCGACGTTCCTTTTAAAATAAAATCACATCACAATTTTAATTATTATTTATATATAATATAAAACACAGTGGAAAATCTAAATGGTCTTAGTACCGGTACCGTTCAACCGAACCTTATGAAACTATGGAGAAAATATGCATTTTTTATTATCTCTATTGATTTTGAGAACGCCAATATGCGACGATGGTTAATACGGCGGTTGTCCAGCAATACAGATTTTGTTTTACAATAATATCATACACACACTTAGTAATTTCATTAATAACAACTAAAAATCGATTTCACAAGGTTCACGACGATTTAAACAGAAGACTGCCGCAGCGTGTGAAATACATTGTTTTATATTCAACGCGTAGATTTAGCACGATATTATTAGTAAATTAGATAATCAACTATAATATAATGATAATGAAGGTATGAAATGTAATTTTCGTATCATTTTTATTATACAAAGGTTGAAAACAAAGTTCAGAACGGAAAACACAGCCGATTCTCGGCGAGATCGCGATGACACTAAACTTGAGATAGATGTCGCGCCGCTCGCGGCCATTGTGGAAAATGGCGGCCGTGCGTCAAATACAAACAAAGCAATCTGAATCTTATTGCTTTAAGTTTAAGCTTAAATCTACTTAAATATTAAAATCTTTTAAAAACTATTCGATCGTATAATACGGCTTGTTTAAAAAGGACACACTTATACATACTGTAGTTGACGTTAATGGTGTATTTATTTAGTAGTACTATATATACTCTGTCCCGTTTCCTTCAATGTAATCTAGCAAATATAAACTTTTTCCGCGCTTGCGCAATATTAAAGCATTTTTGTGGAATTATGAACTTTACTTTAACAGAAATTATTATGAACGGAGCGTTCTAACTCTAAATTCGTCAACACTGATATAAGTGTACACATGGGTCGCAAGTTTCAGGCACTGTTTCGGCAGCCGTACGGTAAATCCATGGAATACTAAGGAGTTCCTTCTCTTGACAGTGAAAGAATCTATTATTTATTGCGATTGTTTGTCAGTTCTATTCTTACTCGGGGTAATAACTTATATTTAAATTGTTTTCTCTCCTTCGCTCTGGTAAGAGAAAGCATGAAGTTGAGTACCTCCACTAAACTCTTTCTCTTATTAATATAATGTTATCACATACTTACCTACCTACATTGAATATAATATACAACTGTCCAACCACTTTCTTTTATTTTTTTATACACTGCGTTCAAGCCGTAACTTTTTTAAAATCTACTATCTTATAACCAGACCTTTTGTTCATTTACTTAAATATATGTTTTAAATGATAAAATATCTAAGAAAAAGAAAAGAACTTGGTTTTATTATATTTCTATATATCTATGGGATAATAAATAGAATACATTCTCGTGAATAAGACAAAGGATAGCGTTGAGGTCCGCCACTTAACGCGTAATGTCTCGGATTTGGGCGGAAAGCGGAAAACGGAGTGTCTTGACACTAGGTTCTCTCTGAATCCACTCTTTTTTTCGGTTCTCACTTTTTTCCTGCATAAGAGGGTGCAATAAAAAATGAATCTGACAAAAAAATGCAATATTAGGAATGCAACTTATTATATGCAAATATGTATTTTATAATTTCAGATATATTGAGGGTGGTTTTAAAATTTTTAAATATACTAAAAATATAAATAATTGAGATTGAAATAACACTTCCTGTATCTGGTGGAGATCTAACGAAAAGTCGAAAAATTCAAATATAACGATTATCCGTATCCTTCCCGTCTGATATTTCAAAAGAAAAGACATTAGTCTGAATATGGCTGTAAATCTCGAAGCAACAAATTTAAGCCTTTCTTTAGTGTGGCTTTTAAGATTAATAGTATAATTAATTAGGGTGTTTTGTTGACGTACCTATGATTTAAAGAAATTCTTTGCATAAGTAAAGAGTTTCAGTGCATTTAAATAATTATTTATATATTTTTTAAGTTTGCATTGTGAAAGAAGATGTTATGTATGTTAGATTTTATTAAATACAATGTACTAAAAATACAGTACAATAATAAATATTTATTTCCGCTTCACGTTTTTCCAGCCAGAGATAAACTAATGTCATGATACTGCATTCTCCACTTTCCGCCCGAACCTAAAACATGGCGTGTTGAGTGGCGATACTCAACTGAAAATAGTGAATTGAAAATAATTTAAATATAATTATCTCCCGGTTCTAATATTGTACAGAAAACAGTTGTTAAGAACATCTAGTGCCATCTTGTAGGAAAATATATAATACAAACAAACATTATTTGAAACATCAAAGAGTTACAGGAAAGTGTTTGTGGAAATAGTTTCACAATAGATTACTAGATGGCGTTAATTTTGAATTTTGACAATTCTGACAATACGGCTTGTTCAATAAATAAATTTTTGATTTAAGCTAAAGCTGCTGTTAGCTGCTGTTAGCTAAGTTTATTCTTTTAAAGGCAACTACGAAGGTGCATTATAAATAATTTCTTGATTTTTAAAATATGAACTTTAGTAATGAGTATAAGTTCACTGGAATCATTTTATTTTTATTATTTTCATATTTCCACTACAAGACAAACCGCAACGTTGAGTTCTGCAACTCAACTAGCTGTCCCCAATTCGGGCGGATAGTGGAGATCGGACTGTCTTGATTCATTGGGTCCGATTCGGTTGTGGGAGGAAAGATTATAATTTAATTATTTCTATTTCTCCGTTCTGGTGAACAAGACAAAGCGCGGCGTTGAGGTCTGACTCAACACGCAATGTCTAGAATGACAGGCGGAAAGGCGAGAACGGAGTCTCTTAACACTAGGGTAGGCACTCTGCTATACGTGAAAATGCTTGATGCCGAAAAAAATCGTGGCCAATTGGAGATGAGTTGTGGCCGGCCTTTAGGGTGAAGCTGTCTGTACACTCGACGCTTGAAAGCCCCTACGCTACTACTGCAATGGATTTTAATATAAGGCACGTCAACCTCAAGTTAGAGAACGAAGTGTTTTAAGACTTAGTTTTATTTGTTATTGATTTCAAATTTATTTTTCAAAATATAACAACTACTACTAACAGGATAGATACTGAAAATAACAATATAATATATTGATAGCAAGAGTATACTATGCCATTTACGTAGTCACAACAAACATACATACATTCATATTTCATACAAACACATTATAAGGAAAATGTATTAACAAAGTTATTATTTAGCATCAAGCTTTAAGTATTGTTTTACCACGGTAAACGAGAACATGTTAAAATTATTATGGATTTTGTGTGGTTTATATTTAAATATATTAGGTAAGGAAAAAATATATTCTTTTACAACTTCACGCATTGTTCCGCATAGAAGGGTAGTCAGAGACAACTTCCACTTGTTACCCGAATTCAAGACATTGCGTGTTGAGTGGCGAAACTCAACACCTCGCTTTGTCTTAAACCAGAGCGAAGAAATGAAAATAATTTAAATATAATCATTACTTCTAGTGGGGATAGAACGCACGACCAATCGTGTTTGCAGTCAGACACATGGGCTACATAATATAATAATATTAAAGAAAGGAGTTCGAGTAAGGAGTACATTTTAAATTGTAAGGAGCCCACACTTATGTCATATGTTCCTAGCACTGCTCCGAGCTGCTCTCTGCAACACGATGGACAGCCATGTGGGTATGTTTACCACATGGTAAATCCATGGAATAATAAAAAATTTGGTAGTCAGAGGGAAAGTACCGTCAAGGCCAAGAAGTCGTGTTTTATCTAACCAGATTGAAGAGCTGTTATTGTATTAAATATAAACAATTCAAATTTCTATAAAAAAAAGGTATAGTAATCGTGAAAATCAAAGATCTTAAAATGGCATTTAAATCCATTTAAAAGTACAGTCAAACGAATACTGCATCTCATAAGCGGAAACCTCACAATAAAAAGTCTACGTTAGAGAATGGCCATCGGGCGCCATTGGACAGCGTCTGACCCACTCGGGGATATGATTATATCAAAAATATTTTCATTTCTTAGACAAACTCAAGCTCCACCACTCGACATGCAATGTCTTGATATTCGGGTGAAGAGTTAAGAATAGATTGCCTCTTTAAACACATTAGGTTCTTTTCGCCTACCCTGTTGTATACGGCAGATGTGAAAAGCTTAAAAAAACTAGAGTCTTACCTATCTAGGAAGTTTTTTAGCCACGTTAGTTCTACCGTCATCCAACCAATTCTAAGGAATAATTACATACTTCACAAAAAAAACAACGAAACTAATAATTATTATTTACTTTATATTCCAGGAACAGATGGTCGGGGAGTCCGTAAGTATGAATTTTATAATATATAATATTAATGCTAGTTGACGCTCACAACTTAGTTTGTGTAGTCCCGTATTTCCCGTTCTACCGTAGGAATATGGAAAAACGTTTAGTGTTCTTCTACACTATCTTAAAAATAATAAATAGGTAAACTAAAATATATTGAAATAATCTATATCAAACATCCAGATTTTCTGGAGCCCAAGATATAAGGGAACTGAAAGCATATTTATTATTAAAATATATATTTTTAAAACAATAACATTTTAATTAATTTTTGTTTTTTTTATATTGAAATACTGCCTGTACTAAAAGTGTTCCATTATTATTCCAGAAAAACTTATTATGACCGTTAATGATAAAAGAATAACAGATGAAACAATACGACTTAAAGATCAATCATATGATTTACGCCAGAAAAATATTACTGCTGGGAGTCTTTTAAACATCACTTGTGAGGCTGTCGGAAATGAATTAAAGGAACCTTCCTTTTCATTAAGGTGGATTCAGAATGAAGGAAGCCCTGGGGAACTCACATGTAAAAAAAAACTAATGCCTTTCCATTCATAAGCCATGTGCCTTGGCCCATTGGATTTTGATGTTTATTGTACCATATCTGCCATATCATCAACACAGTCAAATCACCTCTATTTCTATTACCGGAAGCTATACTCTTTTTTTAATTAATTTTGCACCTATTTTCTCCTTTACGTATTTTTTATTTTCCCTTGTTACTCTTCTCATTATTTATATTAATTACAAAAATATAATACGACTGGTTGCTTGTAACTTCGTTTACGTAGACTATAAATCATAAACTCTCGGTTTTCCCCGTTAACAGATAATTTCGAGAAATCCTGACGCAATTGCTCTACACTCCCCATAAAAAATACATGCAAAATTTCAGCTTTCTACGCCCTATAATTTTAGCTGTCCTTTCTTGCTCAGTAACGGAAGAGTCTTTTATAAAAAAATTTAACAGCTGAGGAAAGCCATACAAAATGATTTCTTATCAACAGTTATAACAGTTGAAATACGCAGTGCTGAATACAAATTCAATAGAAAATTATATTAAAATTTATTCGTGCCTAAAATAAGATTTGACAAAATCCATACAACTCTACTTCAAGTTAATGGGAAAGTATCTTATCTTATTTTAAGAATTTAAAACAAGCGTTAATATGCATATATTTTATCTTTTAGTTAGTACGTAGCCAGTGAACACAGTAAGTGGAGAGTGGAAAGGGAGTGATCTTTGAATAGATCATTGACTTCTATACTAATTAATTAAGGGATTGACGTGTATAATTAAGAGACCAATAAATAAATAATTCATTAACATTATTGAATCACAGCTCAATGTAGCAGACATCCTTGTCAGAGTGTCAATATGCAAATGACTCCACTGCCAGGATCCGCATTAACGTGTCGGACTAACAGCACTTCTAGAATATTTAAATTTACTTTAATATTTATTGAAAAATTACGTGAGTATTACATAAAAATAAAATACAATATTATCGAGTTAATTGGGATAGTGTCTGGCTGTAAATGTCAATAGCACAACCATTCGTTGTTGGTTCAATTCCTACTCGAGAGAGTATGACAAAGTACGACGTTTCAACACTCAACACTCGATTTAGGGCGGAAAGCGCCGAAGACTTTGTGGTGAGATGTGGGAGGGAAAAAGTGTTAAGCTATGTTCTTATATAAAGAGGCCTTTGTGGTCTACTTTTCATAATTCTAAGATGGTTGTACCTTCAAATTCCAGTCCAGGGAAAGTTTATGCTTAAATCGTAAATGTTTTCAAGATCTTATTACACGGTAGGCGAAAAGTGGAGAACAGAAGGGTACCTGGATATTATACCATAACATATTACAGTACCATATACAGTATTTTAATATTCATATACTAATCCAGTGTAATTCCAAATTTCTTATCAAATCTATCTGATAATTGGGAAATTTGCGAAACATTGAAATAAGTTTAGGTTAGACATAAACTAATTCTTACTAAAAATAACTATTAACATGTAACCATTGTATGTCCATGTTTTCAGTCAAGGAAATGTATAATCTTTTTTGAAAATAAACTTATGTTTATATAATTGATAGCTGTTGTCCGCGTAGTAATAGAGATATCTCTGAAAAGGAGGACGAGAGCGTCGTACCAGAGGTGCAGGATGAGGAGCTGGAGGAAGCAGTGAGGTGATATAGGGACAAGAACACTGCGTCTCGACTCGACAGTGATCACTTTTCCCCATTCCATCTTGGAGCCGATAGTGCGAGGGCTATTTACTGTAAGCCATAATTCCACAGCGGTGGAAGGAGGTGCGCACGTGGATTTGGCTTCGGTGGAGCCGCCGATCGTACTGTTGAGCGAAATCGGCACTTTTAATCGGAGGCACTTTTATGCCATCGTATGCCTCCACACCTGCGCCGCGCCGTGGCATGTGTGCTGACTGGAGTCCTGGTGGGACCTGGACGAGGTAGCTCTGGCGTTGGCCTATTGCCGGCGTAGAGGCTTGACGTCCGGGGACCTAGCAGGACCATCTGAGAAGGAGCGGGTTGCCACAATAGAAGCGTGGGAGTCCCGGCAGGCAACACCATCTGCCGGCCTAAGAGCAATCGAGGCAGTTCGTCCGGTGTTCCGCCAGTGATGAGTAAGCCATCATGGCGTTCTAGCCTTCTGTACCACGCAGGCCCTCACGAGGCTTAGATGCTTCGGGAGGTACCTGTATCGTGTCGTCAGGAAAGAGCCCGAGGCCCGCTGCCACCACTGCGTTGACTGCCTCGAAGAGACGGCCCAGCACAAGCTAAATGTGTGCCCAGGTGTGTGTGTGTGGGCGTGTTCGAGGATCGTGGGACGCGATAAGGACCTTCGGGACCTTCTGCAAGGCAGTGGTGCAGAAGGAAGCGCCGAAACAGGCGGATGCCGGAGGCCGGCACACGACCACCATCTTCCGGCCTAATCGGCCAGAGGGCAATCAGCTTTGGAAAGTTGACCGCATACCAAGCTGGCACGATGGCCTACATATGCCAGTCCGGAGTCCAGGATAACCACGTCCAAGACCCCAATCTGGCGGGTATCCGTAACGGATTTCCTTACGTTAAAAAAAGAGATCTCTGTTAAATTTTGACTTTCATACTTCTTTTTACAAGTTCCGTTCTTAGTAGATGTCTCCCTAACTGTAAACTGACTCTGAACTTTCATGTCTTCGATATTTTACCTTACTTTTCTGTTTTATAAAGGATATACCAATTATATAAGGGTATTATTTCAGCATTTGTGACAGTAACTATTAACGAAAGAACCTTAGCTGTGGGTCCGCAACAAATAGGATTGACATATGAGTTTTATGAAAATGAAAGCATTATAGCCAGCTGTACACATAACACGAAGGTTAATTCAGGAATTTGGAATTTCAGCGGACTATCTAGTAAAGGAAACGGTACGTTTCATTTTTTTGTTACTTGCCTGCCTACCTGCTACATGAGCTGCAATTATAGGTTTATAATTGCGCGTTGAGTTTTGGCACTTTACACGCTTTGTCTTGATTTCGGGCGGATAGTGGAAAAAAAAGTTTGTAGCATTAGGTTCTCTCTGGCTACCCTGCAATTGTCGTGCTTTTTACACCATGTTCCTCTAGTATCATGAACCCTGTGTTCTCGCAGATCAACCGGGTTAATTTGAACCAAAACTATTTCGTTTACATTTTAAAATCTGTCTAATGAAAACCGAGATGCAGGATCTCGGTTATTCTTGTGTTTAAGCAACGGAATCAATTTTTATCAATTTTATATTGCAGTTCCTGGAATTGCGTCTTAAGCATATAATGACATTGCGGCAGGAAAAAGAAATATTGTTGCTGTCTTTATGATTCACTAAATAATTTTATTTCAAAATGTTAATAAATCTCACCCAACACGTCGTGGCGCAGTGTGACAGCGACTGATTGTAAACGCATTTGTTTTTGGGTTCGATTTCTACACGGGGTTAATAATTAATTATGTGTAAAATATTCTCATTTCTCTGCTCTGGCACTTAATACAAAGAGCGGCGTTGAGTACCGTCACTCGACACGTATTGTCTCGAACTCGGACAGAGAGCTTTAATATGAAAAAAAAAATTATAAATAAAATAAAAGTAATTTCAGGATTCTACAAATATATCAATATGCTTATCTTATGCATACAGAACCTGCTGCTAGGACATTCCGTTCACTCTTATTATTACCACCTAAAATATATGCAATCCCCAAACTAAAAATGGAAGCCGCAACCATCGTGTGTGCATACCTAACATAACCTGCTGCGCCACATGGTGTGAAAACTAAACAATCAGCAAAATTACTTTCAGTTGCGAAAATCAACGAAACTGCATTTGGGATAACTTTACAAAGTGAAATGAACAATTCCTACATAGATTGTGAAGATAGAAGCGACTGCGAAGGTGGAAAGTGTCAGCCCGCATACATTCGTGTTAAATTTGTTTCTAAAGGTACGAAAATATTTTACGCACAGAGATAACCTAGTGTTAAATCACTGGGCTTTCCGCTTTTGCGCATTACGCTTACATATGTTAAAGTTTTAGTAATATAGTTTAGTGATTGCGCTCTTGGTATTGAAAATTCCACTTTGTGCATTGAGATTTTAGAACCCCTTGTATAATCTTATTTAAAAAAAAACAGTTATTATTGGACCTTAAATATCATTACCTTACCGTAATAAGAGTATAAGATTTTTGACGTAGCCTGATCAAGTACGCATGGCTTAGCGCTTAGAACGTTTCCAAGAGACGCTAGGTCAAGTCACGCTGCTTTCAAATTTATATACGTTTTCTAAAAATATGATTTTCAATTTCCTAAATGTGTGAATAACAATTTAAAATGTTAAAAATATTTAATAAATAGCATTGTCTCTCGCCAAACGATTGTTCATAGAATAATCTCCTCTCTAAAGATACTAACAACAAAAAAAAGCTACAAGCGTATAAGAATTGCGACGGATGTGGGTATAGAACGTATAGTTTAGTGGTCAGAGTGCTTGGGCGGTCCAAGAGGTGCGGGTTCGAGTTTTACTACATTAAAATGTTTATACGTTTTGTTTTTTTTATGCGATTTTTATAAATATTATGTTTCTTTTACAGCTCTTCCATCTCCCTCTTAATACCTCCTGAAATTTAATGTAAGCTCACATATGCGTGTTAGATTAACAAAATAATGCCAAATTCTCTTGGAACCTAACCACAATAGGCTATACTTAGGAAAATATCTGAACAAAACACTTTAAAAGTCGTCAAACGCCAATTTCCAAGAGCTCTCACCAAACGCTCCGGTTTCCAAGTGGTGCGGGTACGAGTCCTGTTACGTTCAAAG
The DNA here is from genome assembly GCA_038994665.1 of Podotricha telesiphe. Classification (NCBI taxonomy): domain Eukaryota; kingdom Metazoa; phylum Arthropoda; class Insecta; order Lepidoptera; family Nymphalidae; genus Podotricha; species Podotricha telesiphe. The sequence goes on from JAOYRR010000459.1 coordinate 15,792, forward strand.
TTTATACGTTTTTTGAAAATATGTTTCATATCCTAAGTGTGTAAATGTTAAAATACGTATGAAGAGTAAAGAATTATGCAGATAGCGTAGCGTTTGGCAAACTGTTCTCGCAGCCTACTCCGCTAGGGATGACATGAGGTTGCGTGTTGAGTAGCGGGATTTAACTCTGTGGTTTTGGTTCACCAGAGGCGGTCAAATAATTTTAATATAATCATTTCCCGAGATTGAATCGAACCCACAATCGTCGCGTTTCCAGTCAGACGCTGCTCCACTGCGACACGTTTAAACATTATTTATTTGCAAGGTTCTTGAACGGTTTTCAAGAGGCGCGGGTTCAAATCTCACAGCGTTCAAATTTTTATACGTTTTTTAAATATCACATATATTTATATGTAATTATTAAATTTTACATTTTGCAACTGTGATTTAGGTTTTGTCATAATACGTGAATCATTTTACAGTCTAAATCCATATACAGTCATACAATTATCCTTGTTTTCTTGTACTTTAGACTTATTATTAGAATATCACCTTTATTTCTATTTTCGAAAGGTCTATTATCGGAATTAACTAATCAACATTTATATATTACAAAGGAAGAGCTTTAGTAAAATAATGTTAGATTGTAGAATTATATACCAATTGTATATACAATAATGCAAACGTGGTTAGCTTATGCTTATAAAACTAGTGAGTTATTTTTTTTTATATTTTATACATATATAGTTTACATATATTATATATGTATGTATTAATTAGACATATTAATTTAAATGTACAATTTTATAACTGTGCACTTTTTTGGATTTACGGTAAGCAAGTAGCTATTGTAAAATATTCGAAATGTTTGAGTTCAACATGGCACTTATAAAGTAAACTTGAACGCGATGTATATAAAAACAAATTGACTTAGGTATGTTTATTTCTAAGAATTAAACACAAAAAGCCTGTTCCGAGATTCTATCGCAGATTTCTTACAAATCGTTATTTACTTGTGTTAGGTCACTTACCTACTAAAGTATCTACTGAGGCCATCGTGGCGCAGTGTTATAGCGTCTGACTGGTAACACGGTAGGCCGTGGATTTAATTTCCGGCTGAGGATAATGATTATATTACAATAGTTTTAATTTTTCCGCTCTGGTATCAACACGCAATGTCTTGAATTTGGGTGGAAGCTGGAGAACGGAGTGTTATGACTCTAGGCTTTCTTCTTTCTTGAATATCTTGCTAATAGGCGTGAAGCTGCTTTTAATTAATATATTTGCTTTGTTTAGTTTCAGACTTAGTAAACGGAATGGGTGAAAAAACAAATAGTAAGTAAATATTTATGATTTTTGGTTATTTGAACTTTTATTTATTCTTTTAAGTATCGAATTTATAAACACATTTTTTAGAAAACGTATAAAAATTTGAACGCAGCGGAATTTGAACCGGCGCCTCTTGAAGGCGCTAAGCCATGCGTTTTACATCCAGCTTATTACAACTTATATTAAATTTCCTTAGTATGGCGAATAACACTTTAAGACAAAAGTTTAAAATATCAAATTCATGTTTCAATGAATTTTAAATAATTGTTTTTAACTTCAAATATGTTTTTTTATATTTATATAAAGCTCCATCGAAATTGATTGTCTGTTTCTTGACAAAATTTGATGATAAAAACAACACAAAAATAACTTTTAAAAAAATGAAACCAACAATAACTCAATGTAATCAGTAAGTGCATTCGCAATCATCCCCTATTTATCTAGTCTTTGGGCCTTAATTTCTCTTTAAAAAATTTCCTCTCCATTAAAAAAGAATCATCTAAATTGATATACTCTGTAAATAGTTATGCGTTGGCTACGAAATATACGTGTCGAATTGTGAACCTCCATCTCCTTTATTCAAATCTGTCCGGTAACTTCTGAAAATATGCGCGTACAAACAATTTTTTACTGTTTCACTATAGTACTATAGTAGTAGTAGATAAAATGATTATCATTTAATTATTTTTATTTTTCTGCCCTGGTGAACAGGTCAAAGCACGGCGTTGAGTTCATGTGTGTAACTCGGACGGAGGGTGGAGAACGGAGTGTCTTGACACTAGGTTCTCTCTGACTACCCTCAAACTTGCTATCAATATTTCATTAAAGTAAATGAAAATATACATATTTTACGTACATAATTATAAATGCAATATCTTTGGTTTAAGCATAAAATAGATAACGGTGTATTTCGTCAATATAATCTGTTTTGTTCTCTTTTAATAAAATAATGTCTTATTTACAAATAACAAACTAACTGTAAAAGGAACACACTTATAAAAAAGGTTTTCTCGACAACTTCAGGCTAGTAAAAGCTTACAAATACGATTAATTTCTGAATACAGAGAGCTGTGTTTATCGTCACCGTTCAAATTTTCATATTGGCAGCTTGTGTTCTCCTACGGCCGATTATATGCATTATTAAAAATGTTATATATATATATAACTTTCTAACAAATGCTTGCAAAGAATCCTGTAGTTATTTTTCAGTTTCACGCTTTTTCCCGCATGTTGCCGGGTGGTAACAGAGAAACACTCCGATCTCCATTATCCGCCTGAGAGACATCGCGTGTTAACATTGTATGTTGAATGGCGGACCTCAACCTTACTAGAGCGGAGCGGAGCGGCTTAGCGGTCAGAGCGCTTGGACGGTCTCCAAGAGGCGCGGGTTCAAATCCTGCTGCGTTAAAATTTTTATAGGTTTTCTAAATATGCAATTTAATAAATTTTAATAAAAAAGAAATCCAAAATAATCGAAAACAAAAAAATATTCCTTCTACTCATAATGGCGTTTACAGTAAGACACTGTCCCACTGCGCCACAGCGGCTTCTTATCTAACATTTCTTTTCTATATTTTGATTACAGTGCTGTGGATAAGGAACAATGATGACGGAAGTACTATAAACACCAAGAACTCTAATACAGAAATTTTTCATTATAAACAAAATGATATAATAGATTGGACTTGTTTCAGGAAAAACAATCTACCTTATCGACTCTCATGGTATAGAAGTAAGTTAAAATTTGAATTTGAAGCGGCTTTTGAACTTGTGTGTTTTCTTTTTAACTAAATGCTACAGCTTCACGCGTTTTCTCGCATAGCAGGGTAGTCAGAGAGCACCTAGTGTCAAGACACGCCGTTCTCCACTTTCGGCCCAAAATTGCGTATGACGCCACGGTCTCTTGCCATCTTTGTGAAAATATTAAAATAATTTAAATATAATCATCTCCGAGAGGGGGGAATCAAACCCACAACCATCGCTTATACAGTCAGACGCTGTCACACGTTACGTCACGATGTTTATTAATATATAAAATAAATTTGCTATAAAAATTAAGCTACTCTGTTGCCCATTTAGCATGAATTTAAACAAATACCAATAGTTAAAACCAAAACTTTAACAACCTTCAATAAATAAAATCTTGATTTTTCTAAAAAAAACTAAAAAGACAATTTAGAAAGTAACTATAGGTTTTTTTGCTGCTTCACGCTTAGCAGTTAAATCAGGGTTGTCCCTGATTAAACCCTGATTAAAGTCTAGTCAAGTCACTCCATTCCTCTTTCAACTTGATTTCGCAACAATGCGTGTCAACAATGGCGGACGCGAACGCCGTGCATATTTACCAGTGCGGCCAAATGAAAATGATTTATAATTATTTTTTTAAAGACAATATCAAATTGAACGACACCTCTAATACACATTTGACGCTCAATTGGGATATTCCGTTACGTAAAGAAGACAACGGGGCAGTTTTTAACTGTACACTCGACGAGGATCTTGGAAATAGAGAGGATTTCGAGAACAATGGGAAACATTATGAAAGTGTTATTAAATTACACTATGATAGTGATAGTGGAAGTCTATCACCCCCCCTGGAGTCTTATGTTTCGGGTAAGTTAGGCTTCCTTCCCTTTTCTAAATACGGCACTTAGTGATCGGACACTTTATTTATTTATTTATTCATTTACCCCGTTGTACACCACAAAATGATTAACAAAAGTAAGAAAAATAATAACAAAAAACACTTATCGTTATCGCAAAATAGCGTTTTCTTCCAGACAACCTTCAGGTTAGGAATTGTATAAAAAAAAATGAGATAGTGGGTGCACTCTCTCTATTTTTATAAAACACTACTTTTTTCCACCTTCACTCATTACAGGGTAGTCAGGGAGAACTTAGTGTCAAGGCACTCCGCTCCACTATGCATCCGTCTCAATGTAAACGCATTGCGTGTGGGTTCTATACTCACTCGGGGGAATTATTTTTTTTTAATTATTTCCATTTTCCTGCTCTACTAGGACTAAGTGCGGTGTTGAGTTCCGCGACGCAAAGGGTTTGCTTACTCGAACGGGACGTAGAAACAAATAGTCTTGAACAACGAACGGAGATTATGTCTGACTACCATGATGCGGGAAGCGTAAAACTGATTAAATAACGTGTTTAATCTAATTTAATAATAAAGTATATTTGTTTGAAAACGTATAAAAATTTGAACGCAGCGGGATTTTAACCCGCGCATCTTGGAAACCGTCCATGCACTTTGACCGCTATGCCATGAGTACGGTTCCGTCGAAATTCTTATACGTTTATTACAACTTATTTTTGATGTTAAGATCTCTGTAGAGAAAAAAAACAAATTTTATGTTTGTTTTTCACCTATTTTAATATTTCATTTTGTTTTTTTTTAATATTTGGTATTCATTGTTTTTTTTTAGATTTCTTTTACAGACATATCCTGATATTCGGTCCGGTTACGTTATTAATTGTAATAATAGTAATAATAATAACTACAGTTCTAATAATTAGATCAAAAAAACAGAAATCAGAGGTATGTACTTGCATATATATATAATAAAACTTTTTTAATATTAGAACTTCTGTCCATCTTTTGTAGTGAATATGTTACTGTATAAATCCTAATATTTTCTAATTCATCTCTATTCTTTAGATTTAAAGATTAAACTAAAGATTTACCAATTTTGATGGTAAAAGTCCGAATTGTTTTCAACCTAACAAATATTTACCGTGTCTCTTAGAAGTTTTACTAATATGTAAGTTCAAAATGAATATTGGTCCAAGAATAATTAGAATTTTTCCAATTAAAGTAAAATGTTAAGTTTTACTTAGGAAATTCTAAATCTTCAGTTTTAATTGGATTTCTCGTAAATCGAACTTTTACAGTAACATATGTAACAGCTTTCCAATCCGAAATTTTTAATATTATTAAACGAGACTGTAAGTATGTTTGTTTGTTACAAACATACTTACTTTCACATTTTACGCCTAAACTATTAAACCGATCATCGCGAAATTTTGTATAATTATTTTCAAGAGTATTATACATTTTTTAAAAAATAAACAATATTAATGTATAAAAATACCATAAAATATGTTGATGTTGGCGTTTTATATGTTGCTTTGAATATAATAATATTCTTATTTTATCATTGACAGTCATTAAAGAATAACGCGAGCCACAAGTCAAACTTAGTATATTGTACACTAGATATTTTTTAAAACTAATTTTACCTTTTCAGGATAAGCTTCGTCTAAAAACACCAAATTCCTCAATTAAGTCTCAAAGCTTTGATTCCGTTGTGAAAATGAACGACATATACTCAAATCCTCTGGACTCCAAGAAAGAACCAGCTGATAACAACGTTTACGATGTCGATAAGGCGTACAGCACACCTTTCAGTGAAACCAAGGAAGTGTACGCGCTGCCCGTTCCAAAGAAATTCAGAAATCCAACACCAAAAGTGACTATAGATATTAATAATAAAAATCAATATTATTCATATGCAAAAAATTTTAATAATGCATATAATCCGCCGTATGAGAACACAAGCGGCCAATATGAAAATTTGAACGCTGACGATAGACACAGCTCTCTGTATTCAGAAATTGATCCGTATTTGTAAGCTTTTACTAGCCTAAGGTGGTCGAAAAAACCTTTTTTATAAGTGTGTTCCTTTTACAGTTAATTTGTTATTTGTATGAAAATTGCAAATTAAAACAATTGATTGACCAAATTCACCGTTATCTATTTAATGCTTAAACCAAAGATATTGCATTTATAATTATGTACGTTAAATATTTGTAAATATGTTCATTTACTTTCATGAAATATTGATAGCAAGTTTGAGGGTAGTCAGAGAGGACCTAGTGTCAAGACACTCCGTTCTCCACCCTCCGTCCGAGTTAGACACATGACCTCAACGCCGTGCTTTGTCTTGTTCACCAGGGCAGAGAAATTAAAATTATTAAATGATCATTCCCCCGAGTGGAAATCGAATCCACAGCCAATCGCGTTACAGTTAGACGCTATTTTGCTCCACCACGATGGCCTGCATGGTTTTTGCGGTATTTTTTTTTAATGTATATACATATTCCTTGCAGAATGAAGAATACAAGATATTTTTTGTAAAGGGTTTTGTAAGATAACAAACTGTATATATATATATATAAGCAGATTGTTTTATTTTTATTCAATATCAAAGAAAACATAGGATTACTAATATTCGTGAGGATTTGTGGATGGACGTTTTGTAAACTTTCCAGCAAAAACGACTGTACGGATTTAGATACAACTTTAACAGTAATATAGCTTACACATAGGCTACGATTTGTAGGGATTTTGCGTAACATTACGATATATTATCAAGTTAGTATATAAATGGGGTTTTTTCTTGTCACTAACAATTGTGCATTGTAATGAATATTGTATTTTTATGAAATATAGTGATTGGAACTAATCAAGTGTTTAACTTACCCATTACTTTTCAAAATGAAAAAAAAAATATTCATATAATTATCGTGTTGTTTGGACAGCTACTTTCTCTATTTTTGCTTTATTGGTAAATTTTAAAAAGTTATATTCATATATAATATATTCTTTAAAAAAAAAAAGACATTTGTAGAAAACGTATAAAAATTTGAACGCAGCGGGCATCGAAACCGCGTCTTTTGGATCCGCCCAAGCGCTCTTATCGCTAAGCCATGCGTTCATGCGTGAATATGTTATTCAATTTTCTATGTGTGTGATTATAACTTTAACTAATGTTGATCAATTATTATTTATTCTATATAACTATTCATCAAATAGCGATCGAACCCTTAACCATCGCGTATACAGGCAGAGTGTCCCACTACACCACAACAGTCTAAACAGCTTCAATTAAATAATTTTAATAAAACAAAAACTAAAAAAATAATAAATTTATTGAAAAAAAAAACAATAATTTACATAACCTTTGGTGAAAAATAATTAAGTACAAAATTATAAGTGATTTAAAAGATAACCAACCAAAATTAAATTTCTTTAATACAATGTATTATTCAGAATAATATTTATTAATTTACATTTTGAATGAGAATAAACTTTCTAGCATTCTTTCTTTGTATTCACCGTGCCGGTGGGTGTCCACCAGAGAGAGACACAAGACACAACTATATCTCTTATCTGCCAGTAAGTTCCGTCAAAATCGGTACAGACCGAGCAAAATTGTAAAACAATGTTGCTACAATACGAGTATGTATCGTTTTTTAAGTAATTTTGATCTACAACGTGAAAGCTCTATATAACAGAGATATATGTGTGTTTATTTATATATATATATATATATATATATATATATATATATATATAAACACTCATAAACATTAGGGTATACGCCCCGCGCGCAGGATGTTTCCCACCACCCTCGACTCCGCAACGTGCCTAGCAGGCTCCCGCCGCCAGGGTTCATGGAAGATTGTAGTCCCCGTGGCCCTGGCCAGTGGCGGTGGAGGAGGAGCACCGTGACGTTTTAGTGGGTAAACGGACGGCCCATATCTGCCGGTCCGGAGTCCCACATAACCGCGTCCGAGTCCCCAATCGGGCGGGTCCCCAGTCCGTAACGGATTTCCTCACGTTAAAAAAAAAGGGTATACGCCCTAATGCTTACTGTTTGCAAGAAAGCAATGTTTTTATGTTAACAATTTACTTATTCGTTATTTATATTACTTAAGCTACAAATGTTAGTTTTGATGTTGGGGCAAATGGTGACGTGTCCCTACCTATAATACGTAGCGCATTTCGCCGTCTTATACAATTCTTAAATTCCTTTTTTATTTGTAAGGTGAGGACATGTAGATACACATACGAAAAAGCAGCCGGTATTTTGGAAGATTGTAAATTTTTAAAAAAAATGTGCCATCGCAAAAGATTTTGGACAATGTCATAATATGTTATATTTTCTACATTTGTTTGAGTTGTGAAAGTGATTGTTCCGATTATATATAGCGAGTGAACTCAATTCGCTTAACAATTTTTTGTTTTGTTCATTCGTAGAAAGTGATTTGTTTAAGTTTATCTTGTACCTTCATATTGTTTACATTGAGCCGAAAATAAGAAGTATTCTTAATATTCCTAAGCTTTTTCAAGATTTTGTTGTTACAAGTTTCATTTTAAGTTGGAAACTCCAATGTATGTTATATAGAAAAGTGAAAAGACCGCAATACAATGTTTATTGTAGACATCATATTATTTTTAATATTTAAGTAAAGTAAGAAAATTGTGATTTATCTTAATAAAAAGTGTGAGATTGCGTTTAAAACATATTTTGCCTCAACCAGGTCAGGTCCAGCCCAGGGTTGAAAGTTACACGCGTCTTTGTTTGAATTGAATTGTTTTTTTTTTGTTTCCATTAGATTTGCAAGCGAAACTATTTTTAAAGTAATATCCAGACTTACTTAATTAGACGAAATTATAACTTAGTAAGATTGTCTAAGTCTAATAACAAATAAATAATAGAGACACTATACCAAAAATGTCACAACCAGCCCAGGTCTGCCGCTAATATATTACTTTATATTAGGTTTTTATTCTATTGTTAATTTATGTATGTAATCAATTTTATTCACATTTCGTGTTTTTGTAATCTAATGTTTATATAATGAATACAATTTGATGTGACTTTGACCCGACAACATTTAAAATTTTGGATACTTTGGGTTATAAAAAACGTTGCTATCCCCAGCCGTATTTATAATTTCGACCTTTCTTTTATCTGGTCTAGCCAGAATTTAATTCTTTGGAAGTCAGGGTATGGCTGTATTTCAAAATCGTCTTCTATGTTTAAACATAGTCTTGTGCTGGGATTATACGGTTTCCAGTCAAGATGTTGAACCGAGGGGTTCCTGGAAAAAATATAATAGACTTTATAATAACAATATTATAGTGATAATTTCCATGTAAAATATATAGAAATAGAGCATAGAGGCCATCGTGGCGCAGTGGGATAGGGTCTGACTGAAAACGTGATTGATTGTGGGTGCGATCCCCACTCGAAGGAATGATTATATATAAATTATTTTCATTTCTCCGCTCTAGTGTCTTCACTTATATGAATAAATCACAAAATGCTGAATTGAGTTCCGCCACTCACACTCAATGTTTCGTATTTAGCCGGAAAGTGGAGAGCGAAGTGTCTTGACAATGTGATCTTGATTCTCTCTAGTACCCTGTACTACCCAGCTACGTGCGAAACAGCGTGAAGCTGCTTTTATGCTGATCAGTTAAAATAAGAGTTGGGTTAGAATGGAGAAAACATAATGTCTTATCACAGTTAAAAAGAAACTATCAATATCATATTTCAAAAGTGTAAATTTAAACAAATGCAATTCTCTAAATAAAATCAACTTTTGTTAATTGAACCCAAATCTCTCATGAACATAAGTCCTGAAAACTTACCCAGTTTTGGCAAAATTAGCCAGCATATCATTCAACGTATTGGCCACCATCCAATCTTTGTCACTTGCTAACTTCGCTTTACTTTGCCTATAGAAAACATATTGGATAAGATCCCCATGCGTCGCTCCTTTGAAGCCAAGTTTCTTCATCACTTTCAGATTCATGTTACCCATATATCCAAATCTACATAAAAATAGATTTTTTTGGAATTTTGACAAATAATCTAAAGTGAAAATCGTATCGCGGACAAAATAGTGATCGCTGCATAGTCTTAAATACTCATTTCTCAAAGACTTGTCCACTTTTCGACCTTTAAAATAGAATTTTTCAATTGAATCCACAAATTTCAATGCCTTTGCTGTGTTATGCTCCAAAAAGAGATATCTTGGTATAAAATATTGAAGATCCTGTTCAAATATGATGTTGCCATGTTCATCTGTCTGTAAGAACAGAGCACCTTCATCTGAGTGTACTGTCATAATAATTGGGACGTTGATAAATCGATTTTCTTTTATTGCAACGATTGGGGGTTCTTCGAAAAACCTTTCAACGTTGTCAAATTTCTTTTCAACAACTGGCAAAAGGATGGTGTTAATTATAGAAGGCGGTCGATTTAATTCCGCCGACATGAATGCGTATAGCAGATCTTCAACGGGCGAATTAAGATACAACTCATACAATTCATTCTTGTCTCGCGTACTTTTGTTTAAATATGAGGCAATATTGCTGGCCAAATCTATCTGATCTTCTTCCACGATATACAACTCTGCTAAGGACGTGCCAGACTGACAAACTATTTTGTCAACCAAACCGTACGCCATTTTGCTTGTCAATAATGACATTGTCATTGCCGCACCCGCACTCTCCCCTTGCACAGTAATATTAACATCGTCCCCATTGAAATTAGCTATGTTTCTTTTTACCCATTTCAAGGCCATGACTGCGTCTTTTAAGCCAGCATTTCCGGGAACTTCTGGAGTATGCAGACACAAAAATCCGAATACATTTAACCTATAATTAATAGTCACTAGAATTACACCACGTTCTATCAAATAATTTGGACTGTAATAGTCCCCATATCCTATAGTCAAACGACCTCCGTGGATAAAAAAAATAACTGGTAATTTTTTTATTTCCTCATATGGTAACACTGGCGTGTAAATGTTTAGGTACAAACAGTCCTCTGAACCTTCTGGAACTGCTTTGCCGAAGGGATTGATTTGGGCACTTTTATTTCCCGGTTTCGTCGCATCTCTTACACCGGACCAATCGTCAGGTTTTTGTGGTGCCTGGAATGTTTTCGTAAAAAAATATATTTTGTTAAACGCTTAACTATAAACCTTAAGAGATACAAGTTAAAGTCGCGCATGCTTGAATTATTATTTTTGTCTGGGCATGAATTATGTATTTCACAAGGAAATATTATACATATATTACAATTAATTACATTTCATTGACAAATTAATATTGTTTTAGTATTTTTTACATATCCCCACTAAAATAGTGCTATTTTAGGATAGACATAGAATTTAGTGAAAATGTAGAGAAATATACTGTCATTATTCAATTTGTTTCATCACACTTTGTCTCACCACATCGGGGAGCCAAAAAATTCTGAATACAATGTTGTATTCAAAATTTTTCGAGGTATTTATAATGAATCCTATAACCACGTCATGTTTTTGTTAGATTATTATACAATTACATTATTTATACGAATATTAAAACTAGAATAGTATTCGGAGACAACATAGTGTAAAGACACTTCGTTCTAAACTTTCCACCCATTACCAAAATTAATTTAACCATAAATTCATTGATATCTACATATCAATATAAAAAAAGTTAATTCTTCATTAAAATATAAGTATATGAGTACTTACCTTAAACCTAAGGTAACCAAGAGGTGGCTTAGCATAGGGTATACCCTCAAAACTGTAATATTTGTGACCATTGTGAGTTTGACACTCTTTGCCTTGCAATATACCTTGTTCAACTTTCACTTGACACGACATCTAGAACAATATGACAGGTATCTCACAAAAAATATATACGTAATGGGATTTAAACTTGTGCCTCCCGGATACCGTTACCAAACGCTCTAAACAATTAAGCTATACGTTTTCATCGAGCTTCGTCGAAATATTTATACGATTGTAACTAATTTTTCGCAGGATCTGATGGTAACCGCAAAATATGATTTCAGATGACACACAAATGTATGACTCTGAGATGTTACTACAAGAAACTGGACAACACTCGGTTAAATTACAAATTACCTTGAACTTTTTTTCACATTACCCTTCTACAATTCTACAATTCAGCAATTATTTTTGCTTTTACTTTTAAAATTTAAGTATTTATAGAACATTACTACTGATTAAGCACTGACTGTAATTAATATTTTTAAAAGAAATCTAATTTTTATGCCAAAAATACGTTTATTAGGTTAAAACGATATACAATTGGTAACTTTTCGTTATAAAACACTCGTACCATAAATAAATATGAAGGAAGTGATTTAAATACATATACATACATTAAATTTAGTTTGTCACAAAGTGTAGTCTAAGCAGAAACATTAAATAATTATTTAATTAAAATTTATCGTATAGGTATCATTGTGGCGCAGTGTGACAGCGTCTGACTGTATACATGATGGTCGTGACTTCGATACCCATTCGGGGGGATTATAACGGATATCTCTCTCAGGTTCAGGCGGAAAGTGGAGAATAGAGAAATAAAATATTTAGAAAACGTATAAAAATTACGTACAGGTGTGAGCGTAGCAGGATTCGAACATATTGAAGATAAATTCTTATCGAGTTACAGTTATCTTAGTTCGAATCGGAATACGGTGGGTGAAATGTATAACTGAGTGAAGTTTGTTAAAAATCTATATTAAATATTTTTTAAATGTTATTCCCACACTTATTTTATTTTAGATACATTTTATTTTAGATAATGTATCTTTTTTTTTTTAATAATGATACGATGCCGACGTTCAAATTTGTCCACCTATGTCCATCTATTCATATTACCAGTAAGGAAATATTGCAACGCCGTATTTTAAGCAACTTCTTTCCGTAAGTAAATCGGACATTTACTTGAAAATTGATCCACATGTACACGATTTCCTTGTTAGGACGATCAAGATAAAGTTTAAGCTCTATTTTTGAATTTAATTACACAATAACTATATTATTTCAAAAATCCATTTTTTTCATTTTTTTTTAACTTCTGCCGTATGCACAGGGTATTCAGAGAGAAACTAGTGCCGAGACACTCCGTTCTCCACTTTTCGCCCGAAATCGAGACATTGCGTCTTGAGGGGTAGAACTCACCACCACGCTTTATCCTGTTCACCAGAGGAGAAATGAAAATGATTAAATTTTAATCACTCTTCCGAGTGGGGAATCGAACCCACGACAAAGTTAGAGCAAAATAAAAGTTAAATTAAATAATTTATTTTAATAAATTCTTGTATGATTTTCTCTATTATTAGCATTACATACATATTTATCAATATACTTTTGGCAACGGATTACGGTTTAACATTGAATTAATATTCAAATGAAAATAGATAAGCAAGTATGTACTTGATAAAGGAGAAATAAAATTAGGTCATTTCTTTTAGTCTTTGATTAAAATTATTAAAGACTAACAACACGCTCCCGGCTTTGCCTCCGTAAACCGCATGACTAAACTATTGCGTTTTTTGCCCGCCCGCGTTCTTACCTAAATCATTGCTTTACTTTGCTTAAATTTATAATTTAAATGGCTGTAACGTTTTTAATTAAGAACTGATTGAAATTAAATAATCACTAAATGTTAAAGGACGCTTATCACAACACAATAGTCAAAATGCATTTTAATCAGTTAAGCCCTTTCCGGGATTAGCGTGCACAAACAAACAGACAAAAAAGAAAAGTAAAAATCATTGTTTTGGGTTCTATTACATTGTAAAATGCCCCTAATCATATTTTTTTCATATATCTTCCATGTACAGACAGCGCTAAGTTTCATTTTTAATATACGTATATATTTAGAAATGAAGTACAATGGAAAAAACTATAAAAATAGCAAATTGTGTTTGAGTGAAGCTTCATTATAAATTGAAGTGTCGATAACTTGTTGTTGTGTAAATGTGAGTTCCACAACGTAACTCATTTTGCATTTAATATGGGAGGAGAGTGGAGACAATTCTCCGTTATTGACCCATCATATATGTCACAAGATTTTGTCTACCACTACAAACAATGTTAATAAATAAAACTTATTACTTTGTATGTAAAATATAAAAATGTGTGGAATTAATGTCATCCGAATTTAGTACAGGTTAGCTAACATTGTATTAAGTAAAAAATTGTCCGTTTGGCAACACCATCTGCCAGCCGATAGACTGTCGAGGCCCTTCGTCCTGCTATTCGCCAGTGGTATTCTCGGGGCATGGATGTTTCGGAAAGTACCTGTGTCAGATCGCTGGGAGGGAGCCCGACGCTCGTTGCTACCTGCGCCGACTGCCTCAAGAGACGGCACAGGGAGGCCGAGGGCCCTAACTCCACGGCATGCTTCGCCGGCTAATTTGTAACAAATTAACTTAAATCAAAATGTACTGTTTTAAAAAAAAATCTACTTGAGTGGTTAAAAAACATAATACTCCCCTTAAATTATGATTTATTGTAAAGACGTTTATATAATGCTCACGAATATATTCTACCGAATCTGACTAACTAATTAGATTAAATAAATTAATATATGTATTAGAAATTCAATGAAACTGTTGATTTTTTGAGTATAAAAAACAAGATATTATTTTTATTTTCACGAATATAACAGTAAGCACAGAGAGAGAACCTAGTGTAAAGACACTCCGTCCACTTTCCATCCGAACTCAATAGAAATAACAAAAAAAGCAGCCTCAGTCAAATTACGTCGATTACGAAATTGCAAGTGAAACCATTTTTTTTTACAATATATTACCGGTAATATATTGTAATAATACCAGTTAATTTTAATTATTTAAAGTAATTAACACAAAACCTTTTATATATCTACACTTATTAAATTGCATTAATTAATAATCATACAGTTAGTTCGTTAGTTATAAAAACCTGTCAAATACGATTACATTTTTTAAAAAATTTTGAAGTGTTATTCCCACACTAAGGAAATTGAAAAAACGTATACAAATTTGAAACCGCGCCTCTTCAAAACCGTTCAAGCGCTCTGACAGCTAAGCCATGTGTTCTACATCCAGCTGCATTGAAATTCTTATACGCTTATTACAACTTATATTCGTTGTTAGCATCTCTGTAGAGAGATTTTTACAAAAATTTCTGCTACCCAAAGATTATTCTACGAACAATCGTTTGGCAAGAGAGAATGCTATTTATTAAATATATATTTAATAAACGATTACATTACATACGACCCAAACCCGCGAGCAGGTTCGCTAGTTATTTATATATAAAAGTATAATAGTATAAACCCAAATCGTTATGTACGCTTAGATCAATCACAATTACGCAATGGATTTCAATGTGGTTTTTGATAAATGACTTGAAGTGCTTTATGAGGAAAATTAATATATATAATACTTGCATATCTTAGTTGAGTGAAACCGATAATTTTAAACATTTTCCGTAACATAATTTTGTGCTCTTATACGGCTAACGGTTACCCTTAAGAGATAGCACAAAATAATAATGTATGGAATTGTGTATTTTTTAAATATCTACAAGACAGCTTGCATTGATATATATATATATGCCTATCTCCTAAGGATTACGGACAGTAAACATTTTTATCTTTTACTTATTCCATAAAAATAATGCGTTATTTACGATACTCTTTTTAACAATACAGTATTTTACCTTTTTGTCCCATTATATATGTTTTTAATTATAATTATGTTATGTATTTAATGTAAATCATGATATTCAAATGAATATCATGAGTCACGAATGTCAGCATCGGAGAGCGGGAACCTAAAAATATTGCCTTGCCCGAATATATATGAAAAGTTTCATACTGAATGTGTGAAATATGACATATGTAAAAATGTAATAAAATATATAATATTGCTTTGCCTGTTCTAGAGTCACTTATAAATATAAAAAAAAAACATATTTAGAAAACGTATAAAAATTTTAACGCAGAGGGATTTGAACCCGCGCCTCTTCAAAACCGTTCAAGCGCTCAAAGCGCGGGTTTAAATCCCGCTGCGTTCGAATTTTTATACGTTTTCTAAATATGTATTTTTCAATTACCTAAGTATGTGAATAACACTTAAAAAAAAAACAATGTTAAAAACTTTTAATAAATTCTCTTTTGCCAAACGATTCTTCGTAGAATAATCTTTGGGTAGCAAATATTTGTAAAAATCTCTACAGAGATGCTAACAACAAATATAAGTAGTCATTAGCGTATAAGAATTTCAACGTAGCTGGACGTAGAACGCATGGCTTAGCGGTCAGAGCGCTTGAACGGTTTTCAAGAGGCACTGGTTCAAATCCTGCTCCGTTTAAACTTTTATACGTTTTTTAAATATGTATTTCTCAATTTACTAAGTGTGCGAATAACACTTTAAAAAATGTTAAAAAATTATACACTTGTAAATATATTTTGCAGCCTGCTCATTTTGACACAAGATAGAAAAAATATTAATGTAATATTCAACGCCCTACTGGTCGTAATTCAATTATAATTTCTTGTTTAACCGTTTAATTGTTTGCACGAACTAATTACGCTATCCAGGTTTAGATTGCATTTTTCAGTGACTTTAGATAGCAACGAAGTATTTATTCGGTAGTAGGATTCCAAAAATTAAATCAACGTGGTATTCTACTTTTATTATAAAAAAAATAAAACTACTCTTATGAATTGACATATTATTGTTTTCATAATTCGACAAAATTATAAATTTGACCAAAATATGTGAGGACGCGGGCGGGTGAAAAAACGTAATAACTATTAGCCTTAATAAGCATATTTTACGCAGGCGAACCCGCGAGCAGTTCGCTAGTTATTTATATATAAAAGTATAATATTTATAGTTTTTTACGAATTATATATATATACTGTGATAAAATACTATTAATATAGCATAAACATGATATTATTTTATGCTTTGTACAATTTATTACCTAGATAATTATAATTATTATAAAAGAAATGATTGTTTATTCTTTAATAACTCTGGATTATCCTTATGCTAACAACGAAAATAAGTTGATGTAGAATGCATGGTTTAGCGGTCCGAGCGCTCGGACAGTTTCCAAGAGGCGCGGGTTCGAGTACCGAACTGCGTTCAATTTTTTATGTTTTCTAAAAATGTTCCAGATATGTCTATGTCTCAATCCACAATATTATAAGTAATGACAAAAAAGCTTGGATTTACGACATTTTAAAAACACTATTATCGAAACATTGAAGTTGTGTGGGGCTAGCGCATTCGGTAGACACCCTCAACCCAATTTAGAGATAAAAATAGTTTTGGATTGAGATTAAAGAAGCCATCAGAGCTCTATAGAAAACTAAGAGTCACCAAGACATATTCTAGGCAAATCACATGACGATATTGTTTACTTCATTTCCAAAACAGAATAGAAGTGGAGAATGGAGTGTCTTGACACCAGGTTCTCTCCAGGACCTCGACCGCCACTGGCCGGGGCCAAGAAACCACCCATTCTTCCGTGACTCCGGTGGAAAGAGTTTGCTAGGCACGTCGCGTCTCCCTGACTACCCACCCTGCTATGAGGAAAAAAGCGTGAAGCTACTTCTAAGACGATGTACCTTTTATAACGATTGTCATCAATCTCGTTCATGCGTTTGTTCTTCGTACAACGTGACATTGGCCAAGTGACTTGTGCTCTTCCACCAGAATTAACTGAACTGAGGTGGATATGTCTGGGTCACTTCTGTCTCCAGTTCAAGACTTGTATTTAAACTTGTGGACTTGCATTTCATAAACTATTTATAAGAGTAGCGTAATCAAATAGAGTAGGGTTAGGGTCAAATAGGAAAGTTCAAAACCTAGATATAATATCTTTTAATAGGCAAGATGATAATGATAAATATAATATAAAGTGAACGCAATGGGCTTTACAATGCAAAACGGGTAATTCATCACCAGCACTGTTAAAATTCTACCTTAATGTGTTCCAAATTACTCTCCCAGTTCAAACTAATTTAATAAAATGGGGTAAAGGCACCAAAATCTGCTTTATCTGAGCTACCTCAGCGTCTTTGGAAAACATATGTGAATTAGTTAGTCTTTCAGTAGCCAAAGGCCACACAAATATAACAAACACCAAAATTAATACAATTTGTGAAAGAAGGTTTATCTTTAAAATCCACACAAGAGCATTATTCAATTTTAGAATCAGCTCCTAATTGATATATATAAAAAACAACAAAATCCCTAGAGATGTTTGTATCTCATCATCCAGACTGGACATTTCCCTTTATTCTAGAAGTCTAAAACATGTAATACTGGTAGTACTTACAAACAAGGGAAACAAATATAACATAAGATGATGATTTTTAGTTATATTTCCTTTAAAGTAAACAAATAGTTGGAAGTTGGAGTTACTAACTGACCAGGAATAGAGTTTGAGATTTGTTTGTGGTAAAAGTAGTATCAGAGGTATAACAGCAAAATTTCTCTATAAGCTACTAAAAGACCTTGGCCAATCTAAAACTATCATCAGCTCATTACTAACACAGCATTTGTAGAATCTTATCAAATTTGGCAAAGTAGAGATGAATTGGAATAGTGAAACTTTAATGAGTTTTAGAGGGGCTCCTCAAGTTTACACTTGGATCAGGCCCAGGCACTGCTTTGAGCTCTTATTTAAGCCACATTATTTGCCCAGCACCCACACAGTGAAACCATGGAATGCTGAGGGATTTCTGTTCTTTTATTTTCTATTTTCATTAAGTCTCTGATTAATTAATTCTAATTAGCAGTTTTAATTACTAGTTAATCCTGTAAAGACATGAGAAAAGAAAAAAATATATGCTATTAAGTTAATTGTTTTTGAATCTAAAATAAAATAAGAAATATAAAACAAAATATTATGAAACATAATTATATACCATTAAAAATATGAATCGAAACGAATAATAACTATTTTAAACCAATAATAATATATAATAATTATTGTTACCTTATTAACCTCTAATATACAATGTATATATAAAATAACTTATTTTGTTATAACAAAGTCATGGCACGTTAATTTTATATAACACACGTTCACTTAATAGTTCATTTTCAAGTTAATGAGTTAAATATATATAGTTTCATTTTTTTTTATTAATAGCCTGCTTTTGCGATGACAGATATAGTTACATTTAATTATTTACATTTACAATGATCTACTTGTTTTTTTTTAGGTTGTCAAATGTCAATCATAAAATATTGACGGTTAGAAATAGGGCTGCCAATGTGTTCAAGCCATTATTATTTAAATGAATTCTAAAAAGTTGAAAGTCGATATAACTAACATTTTCCATAAAAAATCCACATATATATCAAAATTTATATGATATGTTAAGTGTTTTTACTTAGGAATTAGGTTAGAAAACACATTATAAGGAAACGTATAACTCTCTCTACAGAAATGATAACTTAACAAAAATAATAAAATAAATTGTAAGATGCGTATAAGAATTGCAAACGTAGCTGAACAAGAACCTATAGCTAAGTGGCTAGAGCGCTTGAACTCGGATTCTTAATCATCACTCAATCGATCTTTAATATATATATATAAATATTAGAGGTATTATTATTATATAATAAGTAAGTAAGTGAATACTCTTTGTTGTACACTAAAAAAATAAGTTACACAACATTAATCTTAATATTTAACACAGGTATTTTACAATAAGCGACCTCATCGCTAAGTGAGAGATCTCTTCCAGGTAACCTTTGGTAGATGAGAGAATAATTGAAATGAGAAGCAGAATGCACAGAGTAAATCGATGCATAATATGGATGCATACATATATACATATTGTAGTACATATAAACACAATATGTACAAATATACATACAAAATAGATACATACGTATGATAAAGATACAGATAAATTTAAAATTACACTCATTTTGTATCATATAGTAAAAAATATATATTTCTATATTGTTCTAATAATGTGAAATAATAAACAATTGAATTTGGTATAAATAACAAATTTATAAATTAAGAGAGTAATAGGGATTTTTTTTACTTACAGATAGAGTATTGCCAGCACTGAGAATTAAATTATAATGTATACGCAAATATGATGTTGATAACCTATTATAATTTTATTTACGAAAAATCTATTGCGTGGCACACGTTAGAATTGCAATAAACAATATTTGTGCAAAATATCAATAAATTATTCAATGAAAACGTACTTTATTATTTCTTTATGTGTTAAAGTCAAATGTGTGTAATGGAACGCGCAACATGGCGCCAGCGCCGTTGCGACACAGTAGCGTGACAAGTCATGTCATTTTTGCTCATGATATATGAAAAAAACCAATGGCAGATTCTTTTTTCGGGTTCGATACTTCGTTATCGGTGAGTTAAAAACAGTTTCTACATAATAAAATAAAAAAAACTATATATAATACACTTACATTTGTAAATGAAAACCCAAGTGCCAGCGTGCCAGCGATTGCTCATTGCAATGATTTTAATAATTTCCTTCGTTCTACGGCCACATTTTACAACGTTCTACCACTGCTTTGTCATTATCCTCTGTTGGTCAATAATAAAATAGCTATTAAGTCATGCTATTGGAAGAAACGTGTAAATGGAACAGTTGTATTGTACATATACTTTCGTATACATATCCACTTGTTTATTAAGAGTCATTTCTATATCTGTAATCTTACTTTTCATTAAATTACTCATAGCTTGACACTTGTGGTATAGTACTTTGTTGATAGTTTTATTATTTATTATTCATACAATATTAAGTGTTTTATGTTCACATGTTTAAATTTTTTCATCTATTTTATTTTTTCATTGTACAGACATTTCATGTATATATAATTAATGTATTTAGCAACCAAAAAATATATTTATTTTATTATCATATGGTGGAAACAACCATTATGCAAGTTTTGTAACTAGGTTAGTCATTTACAGATTTCACAATATGCCCACCTTATTTCAAAATTTAAAAGTAGAAGTTAATTATATTGCACAGTATCTTGAATTGCATAAGAATACTAATTTTAGCTTTTTATTCACATCTAAAAGAAATGAAATTATATATTTTTTTTCATATCCAACTAAGTATTAGCTTCTACATAGGATATTTATTATAATTTTAAAAGTTAGGAAGTGCTTTACTAAATTTTCTTCCCACTTGGGGTATAATTTATAATAGATTAATTTGGTCATATTTAAGTAGTAGTTTCCACTACCATTATCTCTGAAAAACTAGAAACCATCAAACTCCAACTTATCTCCTTGACAACTTAGAAATCATAAATAAAAAAAAAATGTTAAGAAAACAACCACTTGAATAAAACAATGTCTGTAAACAATTTTGTAATGTCTAAATGAATGGATCAGCTACTTTTGTTTAAGTATACTGTTTACAAATATACAATACTCTACATCCTATAGTCATTATGCCACAGTCAGACAGTGGCATTTTGTTACAGCTTTATACTTTTTTCCCACAAAGGGAAACTTGAGTCAAGAGGTTCTATTCTCCACTTTCCACCTGAATAAAAGATATTATGCGTCGAGTGGCAGAACTCAATGCCACACTATGTCATTAGATTGGGGAAATCAAAATACTTTTTATATCGCCAATAGAGTATTAGACCCACACAACCATCACATTTACAGTCAGATACTGTCATATCGGAACACAATGACAAAAATAATTAATAATCTAGGAGACATTTAAAAAGAATTAATTTTGATTTGGTATTTGAAAATACGTTCTTATTTTTGATAGATGTTGTGTATTTTTCCCTCATATTGTAATTAAAAGATGTGGCACTGAGTTGTGTCACATGCAATGTCTTGAAATTAGGCTAAGGGTGGAGTATGGAGAGTCTTATCACTAGTGTCTTGGACACTTGAGAGTTTATATACATATTTGTGTATTTATATTTCTTGCTGAAGACTTTTGTATACTGTTTTAAGTGTTCAGCAATATGTAACCTTGAAATGCTTATAATAAAGAAAAATATATATTTTTCTCTTGAAACTTTGTGGTGAAATTAAATAGAGAGAATTAGACTACAGTTTGCAGTTGGTTCCAATTTTAGTTCCAATTAAATTCAATTATTTATATATTCATTTCAAATTTAAGCTTATATTTCATTTTGATGGTTCCTTGTTTGGAGACCATTGTGGTGCAGTGATAGTAGGTTCGATTCCCACTCGTTCTGGTGCATGGTGTTGAGTTCCATGTTCTCTCTTCCTACCCTGCTATAGAGGGTAAAGCTGTGAAGCTGAAAAAAAAAACATTTCCAAAAAAACTATATTCTATATAGGGTTAATTTTGCCTATTTTATTTCAGTGTGATTAGTAAAATCTCTTTAACTTGTGCCACTATATTTCTTTCAATAATATTATTTAAATACAGCACATAGCTTAAAATTTCATTGATAATTAATAATATATTTTGTATACTCTTTATTGTTTTATTTGTTGTACAAGTTGTTAAATTAATTAAAGTTAAATAATTTAGACAGAGAGAATTCAGAGGCAGAGAAATTGTGACTAAAAAACATGAACATAAATACTCGCTTTTCTACCTTTAAGACTGGATACTGGATAGTTGAACTTAGTGCCGTGTTTTATCCTAATAGACCAGGGAAAACGAACTTTGATATAAGCACTTCTCTGTTTCTTTAAAATGGTATCCTCCTTCTTCTTGTAACTTCTTACATATATTTTAGTGGTTGTAAAGTAATAATATTAATTTTATTTCAGAACTTAAATGACGATGAAGGTGGAGGAGAACCATCAGAGGATGAATATGATGCACTCAATGATGAGACATTCGGTCAAGACTGTAAGTATTTTTTATTATTAATTTTAATTGATAAAGAAATCAAAATCAAATAATTATATTCAAAATAACATACATACTATTTTCAATGTCAAATAATTAACTACCAGTTTACTAAAGCTAATGTCTCAGAAGACAGACCTGGGAAGAAACTTACACATATTCTTATGCCGATTTGGTTTGGTTCATAATTTATTAATGCATAGAACTGTGAAATTATAAAAATACAAGTATTTTACCACATACAATATGTGTCTTTAGTTATAATTGATTGTTGTTTTTGATACATAGACATTGTAATTCTTCATTAAAGTTGACACTTTGATTCTCTTTATTTAAACATATGAGCTCTTAAAATAAGAAACAATTTACACATATGCATTTAAGAAATATGAGTTAAGTCCAAAAGATATATTTCTTCACGCTTTTTACCACAGGATAGTCAGAGAGGATCTAGTGTCAAGATCCTTGCTCCATTCTCCACTCTTTGTAACTTAGGTACCAAAGCGTAGAAATGAAAATATTTTAAATATTATAATCATTAACCCATTACGCTGAATTAAATCCACAAGCAATTGGATTTACAATTAAATTCTGTCTGGCTGCCACGGTGGCCTCACAATTTATGGTTATATATAAAAAAAACACTCGCTCGCATAGCTTGGAAGTCAGAGAGAACATAGTGTCTATATATATATGAATGTAATATTATTACAGCTGAAGAATTCGATTGGGAGGTGGAGCATGAACATCTCGCTGAACAGCTCGAAAGCAGTCGTCGTAACGCCGCTCTGGACGAAGCTGATTCTAGACTTGGTGAGTTTATGGATGCGAGTGTTATGATAGCTTCTACATATATATACCGGCGACCCGCTCGCAACTTCGTCTGCGTAAACTACACGACTTAACTATTTAGTTTTTTCGCCCGCATACATTTTCACATTAATCGCAATTTTTTTATTTATGAACCGATTGATATGAAATAAACACTAGTTGTTAAGGGAAGGTTACGAAGTGCAGCAGCCAAATCTGCATTTAACTGAGACCAGCGTCCACAAACGTATAGAAAAACAGCAAAAATAAAAATCATTGTTGTGGCTTTTATTCCATTGATACATGCCCAATATATACCCAATACTCTTTTTTCTTACATGGAAGATAATTCCATGTACAGATCAGATCAGTTACATATTTATTTTTTATTTATTAAGTAAGTTTCAATTGTTTTTTTAAAACTAGGTCAAGACAATGTCTATCTAATATATATTATATAATTGTTATCTAATATATATTATAAATTATTTAATTGTTGTTCCACAGAGGCTTCTCTATCACAGTTAGTTTTAGACGAAACAGATGCACCTCAAGCAAGAAGTCTAGGATCTAGTGTCTGGAGACATGATCTATCATTCCCTACTCCCACAGTAAGTTTATTAAAATAGAGTGAGATTGACAATATAATTGAAATTTATAAAATTTTACAGTGAAAATTTGTATGAAAAATTAATATATTTTTAGTATTTGATTTATGTTTTATATGTATTCGACGCCAATTATTTATTACCTAAGATCATTTTTGACAATTATCGAGCTTATGTCCGACGTCTAAGAAAAACTAACAATCCACCAACTCTACTCTCTTACTTTATTACGTTCGTACATAATAAAACTTCTTAAAGGTAAACTAAATATATGTTTTTTTTAGCCTTTATTTTTGTCATCTTAAATAGTAACTGTTAAGGAGGAGTTCCTTAATTTGAATTCTAAAACTCATTAATATTAATAAGATCGACATGATCGACACCCCCATTCCCCTAAATGATCTTACGTAATGTGTAGTTGGCGCCATATCTGTTTTATTTTTTATGTGCAATTCTTGGTTAGCATCTCTGTTAGATTTTCATTTTTTTTTTGCTAATTTTAAAATCTATCTATATAATAAGAATAAATAAACATTAACGCGTTTGAACTATTATATTTCTTAATACAGTCAGCAGTACCATCACTCAAAAATGTGTGTACAGTGGAAGAGCTGGAAAGGCAGATGCGGTTAAATCAAGCTTCTCAAAATTTCGGCCAAAACTTCTATCAGGTATATTTTTATAATTTAATATGCGTCGAATTGGCGTTCATGCAAGAAAAAAATATTATAAATTGTCGCAATATTATAATATGAACCATATATGATAGGACGTAAACTTTAAATTTAAAGTATTTATTTTATAAAAAACCTTTCCAGCCCAGATTTCCACCGGTGATCTTACAAAGGCCGCCAGGCCTTCAAGCACCTTTGCCTCTACCATTCGCCCAACAGCCAATGCCTCATAATATGAATCAATCACTTAACCAAGTAATGAATCAATCTATGAACCAATCAATGAATCAATCTCTCAATCAGTCTATGAACCAGACTTTAAATCAGTCAATGAATCAATCTGTCAACCAGTCAATGAATCAATCTATGAATCAGGCGATAAATCAATCTCTCGGCCAGCCAATGAATCAATCACTCAATAAACTTATGGGTCAAAATAATCAAATTAATCATATGATGCAAAATATGAACCAAATGGGCTTAAATCAAATGGGGCCAAATGTTAAACAGATGGGGCAAAATGTAAATCCAATGGGTCATAGCGTTAACCAATTCATGCAAAACTCGAATCAAATGAATCAATTTCAAACCAGCCAATTAGGACAGGGTGTGATGAATATGCATCAAATGGGACAAAACCAGATGATGCAGAATCAACTACCGCCAATAAATCAAATGGGACAAAATATGAATCAGATTGGACAAAATATGAATCAAATGGGTCAGAACATTAATCAAATGGGGCCAAATATGAATCAAATGGGCCAAAATATGAATCAATTAGGTCCAAATCAGATGTTGGCAAATGGGAACCAGTTTGGAATGAATCAGTTTCCCCATATGATGGGTCAGCCCAGGATGATGGGGCCGCCACCCGGGATGAACATGCCAAGACAAAATTTTAGCCCAAATGTAAACCAGTTCAATCCGAATTTTCGTGTAGGTAACTTTTTTTATTTATATGCTAAATGATGTCTTAAGCTAATAACATTTTCTATTTGCTTTGCCTCCAAATACACTTTTCTCTTGTTATTTCACTTTTTACTAAAATTACTATGTTAAGTAAGCTTATTTAATTATTCTTTTATTTTATTATGTTGTTTCCTTATATTGTTTCTTAAAAACATAAAAAAGTTACGTAAATAATACTTTTCTTTTCAGGCCCAATCATTACCATCAAAAAACGAACCCATAAACCAACCTAGCATGAATCAGCTTAAACCACAAATAAATCAAACTAAAACTCCCCAGAAAATACAAAAAATACAACCAAACCAAACTATCCAGTCTCAACCTCTCCAGACTCAACCGCTCCAGAATCAAGTGATCCAAAATCAAGTGATCCATAATCAGTCGCTTCAGACTCAAAAAATAAAGACGCGCATATATAATTCCAAGAACCTAACCTCCCAGAATCTGGTCCAACTTATACAGAATACTCATCCAATGCTGCAATATAATAATAGTTTTCATAATGCAAGTCATCATCCAATATTGAATAACCGGATGTTCAACCAAACTGTGAATCATCCGATGTTTAGGAACGGAAACTATGGGAATGCTAACAGGTTTGTTCTTTTTTTTAGTAAATAGCTTTTTTATTATATTTTGAAATTTATAAAAAAGTTTTTGATACCATCGTGGTGCATTGGTACATTGTATAAATGTTACAGCGATTGGTTGTGGGTTCGATTCCCACTCGGAGGAATGATTGTTTAAATTAATTTAACTGCTCTCTGGTATAAGATTAAAAGCGGCTTTGTGGTCCGCCACTAAATACGCAATGTCTCCAATTCGACAGTAGATTCTCGCTGGACTGCCTTGACTGACTGACTTGCTATGTAGTAGAAAGTATGAAGCTGCAATCCAAAAAAAAAAAAAACAATATTTATTAATTTTCAAAATAGTAAAACTTTAAAATTAGATTATTTTAGTATGAATTAGCAAAGGCAAGTCCATAATCCATGATTATATAATATTATGAATGCGAAATGTCTGTTTGTCTGTGACAAAATCGCGGTCAAGCCGCTGAACTGATTATGATGAAATTTTATAAAGATACTAAAGGGTCTTGTAATGAACATAGGCTACTTTTTTATTACAACACCACAGATTCCATCATACTGAAATAATATTATAATATAAGCATTTATTTTATTAGAATTAGGATATTATCGGCCTCTAACAACCAGAGAAAACGGAATGTAACATTAATTTCTTTCCGCCCATTTTGGCGTATACAGAGCGCGTGAATATAAAAAAAATGTTATGTTTTTTTTTCTCCAGGCACACAAACAGTGAAGACAGCGCAAGTGATACTGATGATTATGCGGGTCTAATGACGCAAAGAGAAAAGCAATGGCTCATTAATATACAAATGTTGCAACTTAACACCGGAACACCCTATATACATGATTTTTATTATACGGTGTGTTTGTTTTGTGTTTATATTAAATAAATGACAAGTAGATTTTGAGTAAAAAATGTAACTCGAATCCTATTTACTTGAATTAATTAATTTTGCTAGTCTTAATTATTTATAAGAACTTTAATTATTGTCACAATAGAATAGTGAAAATCCAAAAATGCTATATCATCTTCATACATACATGTATTCACTAATATCTTAGAGGCCACTGTGGCGCAGTGTGACAGTGTCTGCCGCGAGTGTGGTGGGTTTAATTCCCCCCTCGCAATGATTATATTTAAATTATTTTCATCTCCGCTCTGGTATCTGCGACCCGCCACTCAACGCGCAATGACTCGATTTCGGGCGGTGGTGGAGAACGAAGTGTCTTGGTTCTTGCTTTTTTTTTTAATTTCTATTGTAATAGATATTGTGAACACGCAGTGGTATCACATCCATAGCGTTCAAGGCCTGAATTAATTTACAAAAACGTATGTGTTACAGGTGTTCTTAGAGAGACAAGCGAATAAAGAAAAAGAAGGTGTAAAGGAGGCTCACAAGGCGAATCAACAGAATCATCCCTTCTACAGTGGTGGTGGTAAGTATTATATGTTTGTATTACCAATATATATATATATAACACGTTTGTTGTGGGTTCAAATCTGATGCCACAAATTTATCTAAGAAAATTATTGACCGGCCGTATTCTCGGTTTCGGCCTGGCAAGTGGTGACATACACACCATCCGCATTCGTCTTCAATGACTGTATGCCCGCGTAAGTATGGGGCCTTGGGCAAAGAAACCGGTGAAGGCCTGTAGTATTTAGCACTTCCAATTGTTACTATCACTTTATGACTGAATGTGACTAAATTTGAAAGGTTCCAAAGTACCTTAATGGTCCGGATGTGGACAAAGATCCTGTTCATCTCGTTTTAACAGTTTCGAGAACCGAATGTTTTGTCTGAACAATTATGGACGAAGTTATCCAGACAACAAACCACCAGAGACATATAATGGAAAATCGACATGTGTCATCGTCGTGGGGAATCTGTTAGACATATTGGCTTTGGTTGTCTTCATCTTGTTTTGCAAATTGTGACTAATTGCATAAATGCAGTCAAGTAGCCAAGATCATAGCAACTTGCTTTTGGATACGGTCTGGATTTTCTTCCATATCTATCAGACCGATATACTGAGGGAACAATTCCACGTCTGTTTCTGAAAGTATTTACTATATAGATCTCTATTATATAGAGCTCGAACACGAGTCATAAGAGGAAGTTAAAATAATCTGTCGCAATATTTCAATAGACCTTTCTAATAGGCGGGCAGTAAACGCTTACTTGCTTCAAGTAATGCTCCATGAAACAGCGTATATGTTGAGGACATTCGTCAATGCGTTACTCTTGAACCCTAGCAAGCTGTTTCCGCCGTTGAAAGCTATTTCTTACATTTAAAATGTATATACTAGTATATTTATTTCTTTTAGCTTCAAGCTTAGTCCCTGGCGGATTAGTAAATGATACTAAACTAGAAATAAATATATTATAACAAATATATACCTACTATATATAAAGAATTCAATATTGTTTAGATGAGTATAAATAATAGGGCTCTGACCGCTGAGCCATGCTTCTACATCCGGCTAATGCGACAATTAAAACAATATTTGACTATGAACTCAATAATTCTCTTTGTGGTGTTACTTTACTTTATATTTCGTAGATTTTCGCTATAGTTTCAGTTATTTTCAATTATTTATTCTATGCAAATGGTTACTAAAATTAATAAATCATTATTTGAATTATGTACTCCAAATATACTAGATTTCAATATATGACAAAAACTTATATACGATTTGACGAGTTTCGGTTTCGGCCGACACTAGAGAAAATGCCTGTATACATTGTATATGTAACTGTTCTCTAACTCTCTAAGTGATTGACGGACAACGCGTATAGGAAATAATTGTACGTAGAAAAATTTAAATAGGTAGGTTCCTTGGGGATTGTGGGGGTGTTTTTTTGGTACTACGGTGTAGTCAAAGATAACCTAGTGTTTTGACACACCGTTTACTTTCCTTACAATTAATTGTAGGGCTTTGTTTGTTAATTGACAATTATTTGGTAAACCTTATCAGAGCAGGGATATAATTTAAATATTTATTACTGCATAATATGGAACACGCATACCATACCATCAGGAGTAAAAACTGACATTGTCCACTGCGCCACAATAATCTTATTATGTATAGTCTTAAACTTAAATACAAAAAAATTACATACACTTAATATTGAACCACACAACATTCATGAACAGTCAGTCACTTCCACTGGCCTACTCTAGTTTAAAAGAAGAGAAGAATTGAAATTGTTTTTTTTTTTTTTAGTGAAACAAGAGAATGAAACGCACAGACATAACAGGGAAAGGCATAACTCTCATAGACATAATTCCACAAGCGAAGACCAGCCCAGGACTTATGTGCCGACTCAGTTTGAAAACTCCTTGGGTAAATTACAGGTAATATTGAAATTGATATGTATATTAATCAGATATCCTAGTGTCTAGAACGTGACATTGCTGAGGGCATTGTTAAATGGCGGAGTTCTACGCCGCACGTTGTCTTCTTAATTGATTAGCAATGATAATAATTGAAATATAATAAATACTTCCTCTGAATGGGGTTCAAATCCACAACCAATAGCGTTTGCAGTCAGACGCTGTCCCGTTGCGTCATAATATGGTGAATTTTGCGTAAAAAAAAATACATTTACAGATAATGTGGTAAATGTGTTATTTTATTAGTTTTTTAAATTATTTTTAAGCATTTATTATTAAAAAAAAGATTTTATTTTGATTAAACAAAACAGTCCGCTGTCAGATTTGGACTCCTTTTTAATATTTATTATGCAATCGCAATCTTACTAAAATCCACAAACTTTACTTAAATTCATCGTTTAAATTTATGTAACGTTTTATTTATGAACATATTTTACCAAAATAAAATATGTAGTCAAAACTACATTTAAATGCACAGACTAACAGAAAGCAAAAATTGAAAAAAAAACATTACTTTTGGATTCTACTGCATTGATAAATAATACTTTTTCTTATATATCTTCCATGTACAGACAGCAATCAGTTACATGTTTATTATATGTATCTATTTTAATTACAGTGCGGAAGTGTAACAGCACCTCGCAAGATCATAGACGTGGAACTAGTTGCAGAACCGGCTTCTGGAAGACAATCCAGAGCTCCAAGTGTTGCTAGCACTACAAATCCAGCTGAGGTATGATACCTTAGGTTAAATGACATTGAGTCTGGGTAGCAGTGGATGGGTGACTGGTTTGATTTTATAAATTAGTAAATGTGTATATTTTTTTAACATTTTTTAAAGTGTTAAATTGAAAAAGTCATATTTAGAAAACGTATAAAAATTTGAACGCAGCGGGATTTGAACCCGCGCCTCTTGAAAACCGTTCATCGCATGGCTTAGCGGTCAGAGCTCTTGAACGTTTATACGTTTTCTAACACAAGTGTAGTAATGGTATGTTTAATTACACCACAGTGTAGTAATGGTATGTTTAATTACACCAAAATATAAGTAACTACCCCAGCTTAAGTGTGTTTTTAATTATGTTATTTTAAGTCTGGATATAAAAGTGGATGGGTGACCATTTTAATTTTTAATGTGTTTGGTGGAATTATGGAAATTATTAGTTTGTATGGTTTCTGAGAATATATGTGTTTTTGTATATGTAAGTGTGTTAAAAATGTTGTTTTGAAAATAATAAGTATTGTTTATTTTTGTATATAATTAACTTTTTTTAGAATGATATTCAGTCTGTTTAGAATTTTTCCTAAACAAAAAATTATACTATTTTCATTATATACTTACTCTATGTACTTTTATCAGAGAGTGATTTGAACCTGTAAACACCTTTTTAAGTTATACTAACCTCACGCTTATTTAGTATCCTAATAGAACGGAGGGAGAACTAAGTACCAAAACACTCCGTTTTCCACTTTCCGCCACAATTCAGAACCATTCACTTTCTCGTACTACGGCGAGGATATAAAACTATTTTAAATAATAGAGTGGGGATCGGACCTACTACCCTCGCGCTTTCATTCAGACGCTGTCCCACTGCGCCACGATCGCCTCAATATTTCATTACATTTTATTGAATTTCAGGTGCCAAGAGAAATGCGAAGAACAAAACAACTATTATTAGATATTGAAGCGCTATATTTAATTTTACTACGTCTTGAAGAGCTGAACGATCCTTTGGCGATATCTAACGCGTTGATTTTGAAGGTAAGCGTTTGAAGTTTGAATTAAATATTTAAAAAAAAAAATCCTTTTAAATTTCCGTTTTGTGTCTGAAAAATTTGAGTCTGCTCGTCCACAATTCGCGTGGAAGAAACTTTGCCTTAGTGTCGTGTATGTCATTTTAAACGACAGTGTGTTTTCGAACACATGGTTGTGTGTGTTTTATTAATTTAATGTATGAATCCATACTAATATTGTAAATGCGAAGGTAACTCTGTCTATGACGTCGTCACGGACAAGCCGCTGAACCGATTGTGAACAAATGTTATGTAGAGATACCTGTGGGGTCTTGGGATGAACATGGGGTACTTTTTTCTCTATTTTTTTTTTATTTTATCCACAAATTTCGTTGTTTTACGAAAATGCCGCCAGGAATACGAAAGCGCTTTAGTTCACGTGGAATTAGCCGCGTAAACGGGACTTGCAAGCGTGTCGCTAGTTATTATATAAAATATTAGATTCTTGTCTATATAACTTACTATACTTTTTTTTGTTTTTACAGGAAAGAGAAGAAAAACAGAAACAACTAGAAGCTGCGCAAAAAGAAGCTGAAAATGAACAAGAAGATGAATCTAACCTGTTTTTAAGGAACATAGAGTCTGTTCAGCGAAGACCTAAACAAGACAGCCCTAAGAGCGAATGTGTTGATAAGAGACAGGTGCGTTTTTTTACATATTTTTTTGATCAGAAAGAACTTAGTGTCAATACACTCCGTTGTATAGTTTCCGTTGAATAAATAACTTAAATACTACTCATAGAAAAATAAGTTAGTAATGAATAACCGTTAGCAATTTAAAGCATCATTCAGCTGCGGAAAAGCAATTTAAAAATTCATTCAACAAGTGAAAATCAATCGTTTTTACAGTTGGAGGTGGGCCCTCAGAGAATTTTTTTTTTTAAAAGATTTTTTCTAAACAAACAGTATTACAATAATTATTACATAAAAATATTTTTAACAGAGTATATATATTAGTAAGTAACACCAAGACCATTTACCACAGCTTGCTATAAACATAAACAAATAAAACAGACAACTGTTTGGATGATCATTTTGTGTACCTATATTATTAATATTAAACATTATTTTTATCATCTAAACTGTTTTCAGAAGTGTTATTATATTTGTATTATTTCCACTCTTCCATTGCTTAATCATTATTTAAAGAAACATTTTTAGAAAACGTACCTCTGGTTTGCCGTCCAAGCGGTATGACCGCTAAGCCATGCGTTCCACATGCGGCTGCGTCGAAATTCTTGTACGCTTGTCTTATACCGCTGCATTCAAGTTTTTATACGTTTTATAAAACAAACAAAAAAATGTTAACTTTTTTAATACTTTTTAAAGTGTTATTCCCACACTAAGGAAATTGAAAAAGACGAATTGAAAACGTATAAACGTAGCTGGATGTAGAACGCATGGCTTAGCGGTCAGAGCGCTTGAACGGTTTTCAAGAGGCGCAGGTTCAAACCCCGCTGCGTTCATATTTTTATACGTTTTCTAAATATGTCTTTTTCAATTTCTTTAGTGTGGGAATAACACTTCAAGAAATGTTAAAATTATTAATCATTATTTGCTGTCCGTAATCGTCCCCTAAAGTGGGATTTGAATCTATAGTCACTGATACACATTAATTGACTCACAACAACTTTTTTAAGTAAGTTTTATTTAATAAACATAATTGTAATAAATGCTTTATTTACAACAGGTTGTAAATCTAGCAGTCAGCCAGAAACCTCCAGTAAAGAATCTTCTAGATGAGGATAAGGATGAGCTCTTAAACAAAATGTTTGCGGGGTTGCTCCATGGGGATAGAATACAACAAATGATGACTGTTAGGAAAGGGAGGGTGAGTTTAAACTTTGTACAACTTTTTTAATATTTCTGTAGCAGTGTAAACAAAGAGAACTAAGAAGAGATTAGTGTTGAGACACAGTTTTCCTCTCACCACATCAACACAATTTCCAATTAATTACAGATTGTGTTGAGTGAGGGAACTTCCTCTCGAAAATATTTTAATTAATCATTATAGTATTATGGGTGAGTGAATTTAAATAATACAATGTTAGAATATTGTAAAAAGTTATTGTGTGCTATGTGGCAAAATTGTACACCTTGTGTTGTCAGTCTAGTTAAGACTGGAGGGGAAAAAGAGAACCTATATATTATAATCATTTCCCTGAGTGAGGCCTATATAACCTATAACCTTTGCATGTATATTCATATAGACATTTTGCAATTGTGCCATGATGGTGCAATATTTTCATATACATGAAAAGGAATATTACTAAATTAAAATTTAGCAATTCATTGAAATCAACTGACTTTGATACTAATACTTTCACATATATGTCTCCAGGCCCTGATAACACGTGTGGCGGCGCGCGTGCCGGCGACGCACGCGAGGGTGCGCGCGCTGTGGGCGCGCGTGCTGCGCGCGCTGCCGCAGGCCGCGCGGCGCGACGACGGCGGGCTGGCCGCGCTCGCCGAGCACTACGCGAGGTGAGCGAGCGGGACGGCCCGGCGTTGAGCTGGGCGAGTGAGCGAGACGAGAGATATTCTCGCTTCGTGTGGTGCTCGTTCTCACTCGGGAGAGTGATATATATTTAAACAATTTTCATTTTCATTTCATACCTACAACAAAGCGCGTGGTTGAGTTCCGCCACGTAATGTCTCGATTTCTAAGTTCTCTTATAACTATCCTGCCATGCGGGAAAAACCGTGAAGCTGCAGAACACATAGTAATAATATTTTTTTATTGTCCAGATATATACAAAACACATCCGGTTGGTCTGCCGTGATAGAGTCCTGTGGGATCTTGTCGGAGGCCTTGGACCCAGCGAGAACACCGTATGCACTCACTTCTTCTGTAAGTTGTTATAGCTATTTATTTTTATTACAGTAGTTTTTATTACTGACACGACTGACATATGATACATAATAGTTGTCAGTGATAATACTTTATCGAAGCTAGGCTCTGTAATATGTTTTTTTTTTAAGTTTTTGTTTTGTGAAATTCTTGTTTTTAAAAGGCCAGATAAGTTTAATAAATGTTTTTAAAATTAAGCAGTGTAATAGCGTCTGTCTGTAAATGCGATGGTAGTGGGTTCGATTCCTACTTGGGGGGGTTCTTACATTTAAATTATTTTAGTTTGTCTGCTCTGGTGACGAGACAAGGCGCGGCGTTAAG
The DNA here is from genome assembly GCA_038994665.1 of Podotricha telesiphe. Classification (NCBI taxonomy): domain Eukaryota; kingdom Metazoa; phylum Arthropoda; class Insecta; order Lepidoptera; family Nymphalidae; genus Podotricha; species Podotricha telesiphe. Next base: position 50,623 of record JAOYRR010000459.1, read on the forward strand.
GTCCGCCACTTTACACGCAATGTCTCGATTTCGGGCAGAAGGTGGAGAACGGAATGTCTGGACACTAGTTTCTATCTACCTACTTAATAATTGGCTATTACATGGATTGGTAAACTTTTTTATATAACTTAAATTTGAATATAGATGATTCGAACCCACACGCTTGGTCAACAACAAAAATAAGTTGTTACAACGAATATATAACTTAGTTGTCTAGAGCGCTTTGGTGGTTACAATGGGACGCGGGTTCGAGTTCCGCTACGTTCAAAGCTCATAAGAACATAGTAAACTCATTTCTCGTACCGTCTTTCAGTTAACACTAAGCTGCGTTTGCGCTTTAATGGAGAAAGCAATACATCTAGTAAATACACCAGAAGCAACCTCGAATGAGAGACAGTGGTACAAATTCCTAAAAAGCCTGGCTAGGGCTTTAAAAAACGCCACCGTGTCCATTGCGAAGCCCCCACACAAAATGGCGGAACAAAAACTAATGCAACACATAAAACAACTGGAATCGAGATCAACAATAGAAATATTGCAGCGGGGTAAATCAGCGGACTTCGAACTGACAAAAACTGACATCTCAGAACAGTTGGTTAAACACTTGTGCTTGTGAATGTTCGAACGTTCGAGCTTTTTATAGTTCGAACTGAACAGTTTTAGTGAAAACATTCGATTTGTAAGTGTGCGGTTCGAACAGTTGGTTAAACTTTTGTAGGTTAGCTTGTTTGGTTGTTATGTTTGACAGTTCGAACTTTTTATACTTCGAACCGAACAGTTCCAGATCAAACGTTGGATCTACAATCTTATTATGGTGGTTATTCTTTGTAAATTGGTTATTTTTATACTTTTTTGGGTTCAAAAACGGCTGTGGGATGAAAAGAACAGCTTTTTATAATCTTCGTAATAGATATAAATTATATTTGTATAAATGAATATTGTTGTATTTTCTTCTTACAGCCATTTGTGTAAAAATGTAGATATTGGCCTATTATACGTGACGGATACGGATATACATATGTTGAAATAATTTTATCGGGATATGTAGAAGCGAGCATTGCGTTGTATTAATTAATATATGTATTTTTTTCTTACTTAGACTTAATTAGTTTATATATTTTTTTCAAATTGACTAAAATTTCAAAATCGAAATACGTATACATTTAAATAAATACAAAAGACAAGGTCGTATATCTATTTTTCTTTTATTTTCATTACGAAAGTCTAGGGAATGTATGATAGTTTTTTTTTATAAATAAAATGCACTTTTTGTTTTTTTTTTAATTGTATAATAATTAAATTGTTTTAAATGTTAAGAGTTGAAACTAAGTAATTTGAAATTTATATTTTGGCCAAGGTTTGTTTGAAGTATTTCATATTTAAAAGAAAATAAAAAGAATTGCTTATTTTCCTCTCAAAATCGCCACGTCATTCTGATATTAGTTTAGCATAGAATGGCAATACTAAGGCTTTTATATTTTTAAGATGGCAACACTGTCATGGTGTTGTTAGGTTTTGAAACATCGACATTGGAATAGAAAACTATAATTTAGGTAAATTACATTATTGATTTCAACAAAACTATTATAATTATATATATATAAATATTACTTTAACAGCGATAAGCTATTTTTGATAAAATTCTAGTGTAAATGATAAGTTTTTAAACGAAATCTAATGTCGATTTTTACGCAAACGTCAATTTTTTATTTCTGACGCCAGAAACCTGGCAACACCTGTCAGATACACAGTATAGAAATATATTTTAACAACTCGTGTAAATAATAAGAATTATAACTTGTGTAGTATATAGTAGCTTTTTAATTTAAATAAAAAGAAAAAATATGCTTTTTTTAATTATTATTACTATCTTAACTGGGGTTGCTAGTTTCAAAAACATCCATTGAATTTTACATTATGGAGGATATATGTTTGTAATCCATAAAAATTCGTGGAGACAAAGTGAGGGCTGATTTTTTTTTATATTTTATATTATTTCAAGACTGTGATCACCCATTGGCTAATATAAATTTGTTTTTTTTTAAATTGTGATAAAAGAAAAAAAATCAGTCCTCAAACAAAATCACATTGCGACATTTGTTTTACGTCATTGTGACTTTGACATGTGGTTAATTTAATAATTAAAAGAAATGTCCCATTACAGTTATATCTTTAATATAAAATTAATATAAGACGACTTAAACATTTTTTTCTAAACGATCTTAATTTTTTTTCTACGAATATTATGAAACTGCAATTTTTACATTTTTTTTGTTTTTATTTTTGTTCTTTTTGTATTTATTAGAATGTTAGATATAACTTTATGGGATAGAAATATAGTTCGGCGGTTCAAATCACAAAGCTTATATTAGATAGTTTAATACAGATATAATAAGGCACTTTGGCGGGAAAATTATATAAAAAGAAGACTATAGATAAAAAAAAATTGTATTGTATTCTAAGTAAATTATCTGTTGAAGTGCAAAATTATTAGTAATTAAATATTATTTCTTTTTCTTAAGCTAACACTAAATTTATGCCTATGCCTATTTTAATTAGCTGTAACGGTTCCATATCCAATATGAAGTTTTTATATATCAATATCGAAAACCGTATTTCAGATATTGGTATGGTAAACGAGAATTGAAACATAATTACTATACTTTTAACACTTATTTGATTTCAAAATAGTAAATAAAATTGACATTTTTCTTTACACTTATTTCTAGACTTAGAAGTTATAAGTGACAAGAAAGCTTTAATTTAAAATTCATTTTTTTTTAGAAAATGATCAACTCAAATGATTTTGAAATTTACACAAATAGTAATAATCTTTTTATATTTGATTTAAATACAGTCTATTAATGTTGTATTTAGTGAATTTTTCAAAACCATGTTTTTATTTCTTATTTATAAAATTTTATAAGTTTCAAAAAATTGTGCAACAATGTAAATAAAATTGAATTATTAATTGACTGTATGTTAGAATGTTTGTTCATTGTGTAATATTTATGGGAAGACTTTAATAGCAACATATTCATAACTAAATACGAAACTCATATTCGCTTTATCTCTCTTCATATAAAGAAAGTATGACTGTTAGAAAGAGAAGCAACGAGTATGAAAAAGGTGCATCGTTTTTTCTTTTAACAGTTTCTGATTATCTGAACCTCGTTACGTTTTTTGTGTAGTTATTTCATATTGGTTATGAAAATTTATACGAAACCGTTTGTAGTTACGGTTTGATATATCGGTCTCATGCCTAATATATAAAGCACTATTCAACAGATTAATTATTTATTATTGTTTAATAAAATTTATATAAAAATGTCTTTAGATAATTAATTCCCGGGTTTTTTAATGCAATTATTGACATTTTTATTTTCGCGTAAAATTTTCAATGTCAAAGTGACAGTTGTGTTGGCATTGCCTTGGACCGATCGTTTCTTTTTAATATCGGTGTTTTTAAATTAAAATATAAAAAGTATAAATGTAGAGCTAAAGTGGTTTAATATATGATTTATGTTAAATAAATAGGTTTATATATTTGTATATGAAGAATTAAATTGATTAATTAATTGCTTTTAGATTGAATTGTTTGTTTTAGACCAGGTGTGTTCAACCCGCGGCCCGCTTAATAAATTATTGCGGCCCGCCAAGCCTTTGTTCATATTACAGATATACTCCACTAATATATTAAGTTCTAACACTTATATGCCACTTGTTCCCACATGCAATATCATTACGGTTTTGATTCTATTCTTAATTTTTGTATGTAATTAAGCTTTTTTCACATTTGTGTTTTAATAATCTAATGTTTATATTATGAATAGAATTTTAAATACTATTAAGAAGTGTGATTTTGGTCTCCTTAAAAAAAAACAAGAATATGGCCTGTTGCTCGAAAAGGTTGTTCACCCCTGTTCTATGAGATAATATGAGAGTTTGTATGAAATTTGTTAAATTGGAAATAATCAAAGTTATTTAATCATCATCATCCATCCGTTCTTCATACAAAGCGACATGGGCTAATTGATCAATGCCATTAATTAATTAACTAATGTAGCAAATATGAAATTAAAGGTATAAGTTAATTATAAAGTAGTCGCATCTATTTTGACACTCTTAATATTATTTTTAGTTAATCTAATAAATGATATTATTGACAATGCTTGGTCGTAAAGAGGCGCAGATTCCAATCCTGCTGACTTACAACTAAAAAATTACTCGCAGCTTGCATATCTTCATTTTATGTAATATTATCTTTTTATATATTAAATCTTTTTTGTTCTAACAAATGAAGCCACTTTAGTTCTTAACACGGAAAACATGCAAAATTTTCATAATTTTCATTTTTTACAAGATATACATATATGTATGTATATATATATATATATAAATCAACTGCCAGTAAAGAAATCCCTTGATAATGTTGTCAAGTTTGTTTGTAACGTTTCTCGTTCAGTGTTCGGTGGAGTTAGGTTTTGTACTATCTATTTGGTAGGTTTTAGTTTTTTTTTTTATGAGTAAAATAATTAAATGGCAAATTTGTTTATAGTATTGGATTTGGTTTTATTTGTGAACACCCTGATTGTAAAAGGCAGAGAGAGAGTTTTAGGCTTTCTAGTAAAATCTAACCTGACCTAAGTAATTGAAATTTGGATTCAATACTTTTCTAAATAATTCAAAATCAAAATATAATCATAAAACTATTGCCGCCTAAAAAGATAATATAAGCCATGGTGGCTGACTAAAAACGCGATTAGTTGTGGGTTCGATTCCCCGCCTGGGAAATATTATAATGAAATCAATTTCATTTCTCCGCTCTGATGAACAAGGCAGCGCTGTTTTGATCGCTATCAAATTCGGGCGAAAAGTGGAGAACGGAGTGTCTTGGTCTACGTCAGAAATGGCTAAACTGATTTTAATGCAGTTTTGTTACAATTAGTGTTTATTTTATTTCAATAGATTCATAAATAAACAAATTTTAATTATAAATTTAAGTAAAGTGTAAATGTGTTCCCTCAGTTAAAAATATTCCTAATACCTTTATACGATGAATTCTGTAATAGAAGTGCCTTGAATAAATCACCCTTGGAACTTATATACATATAAAGTTATGCGTAAAGGTCCAATGGTCGTGAGAAAACAATAAAATTTACTAAGATTGTCTAATAAAAATTAACTAATTTATATAATGTGAGCTAAAAAATAAAGTGACTTGCTCTAAAGTGCATTGATGGCCACTTAACTTATAAGTGTGTAAAGAAACCAATAGAATATAAGAGTTATTTTTAATACTATATTTTTGGCAAATTCAATTATGAGAATGCTAATTATGTTTTGTTATACAAAGTTAATAAATAGTGTTAAAGGATACGGGATTAGAGAATATGAGACTATGAGTACATGAAATATCTAGAATTAGTTTAGATTTTGTGCGAAAACCAATTGGTTTATTGAGTTAGATTTATTCGACCTAAATTAATAAAACTATTCGTATGCAATCATTAATGTGCTTAAAATTTGGTCTGATATTAAAGAAAAAACGAAACGAACGGTTTTCAAGAGGCGCGGGTTCAAATCCCGCTGCTTTGAAATTTTTATACGTTTTCTAAATATATGTTATTCTATTTTCGTTTTTTGTAAGTGTATGAATAACACTTTTTAAAAAAAAATAAGAAAATGTTAAAGAGATTTTTAAATAGCTGGATGTAGAACGCAAGGCTTAGCGGTCAGAGCGCTTGAACGGTTTTCAAGGGGCACGGGTTCAAATACCGCTGCGTTCAAATTTTTATACGTTTTCTAAATATGTCTCTTTGGTAACAAAAGTTTGTGATTTAAGTGGGAACGCGGGCGGGCGAAAAAATCAAATAGTTATAGGTCGTGTAGTTTACGCAGGCGAATCCACGAGCGAGTCGCTAGTTACATATATATAAAAAAAATTAAAACAAATGTTGAATCTTGAAAAAGTTCTCGAATACAGAAGAACCCGGTCCTTTGGGAGGCTTGAGTGGGGACACAGGTCCAACATGTAAAAGACCCATAGAGATAGCTATGTATTTTACGGGGACAGTTTTTATTTTATACCTATTATATATATATATTTTTTCATTTATCTTTAATATATAGAAAGTTTTAAATAATTATTGAACATTTAGGCAGAACTCAATAACGCGCTTTGATGTGTTATATGGAACAAATTTAATACAATGCCCGCATAGTAGTAGAAAGAAGCTAGTGTCAAGACACTCCGTTCTCTACTTTCGGCCCAAAATCGAGACTGCGTGTTTTAACGCGGAACTCGACGCGCTTTGTGTTCTTAATCCTCATGAGTGGATATCCTTATGAGTGGGAATCGAACCCACAACCATTCGAAACACAGTTCGACACTTTTGACGATTTCAAAAGAATGAAGTTGATATAAAAAAAAACGGAATTTGACGGGTGCAAGAATTAAAATTTTGGGTTCACAACCTATATTCAATTTATATTATAACAAAATGACAAAAGTGGCTACGATACCGTAGACTTACTCGTACAAGTCTTAACACTGGAATTTTATAGAGGGTTGTAAGGTACAAAAGATATAGGGGTTTTAATTGACATCTTGCTCTTGCGTTACTGACTGACTGGCTAACAACGCGCAGTCAACACTACTCTGTGTAAAGTCACGTTTGGATGTTGATCAAAATAAAACAACATTTTTAATAAAACATTTAACCATTAATTTAAAGAACATTTTAATAATATTGGTATAATAAAATAAAGATTGCCAAAAGAAATAATACCCAGGTTCTATGTAAAATTATCTTTACTTAGGTTTGACCAGAAATAATAACACGAAATAGCAGAGGGGCATCTATTCATTTAAAATCAATTTATAATCAAATAATGAATAATGACTAAAAGATGAATTTATTTAATTTTCAAAACATATATAATGATTATTATCAATAATTTTGAACGAAATTTTATTTAATGTATTTTATGTTAATCTTGCATTAATCATTACTAGGATGTGAATGTATGAAGAGATTTAGTTGGATATAAACTATAAAATAAATATAAACTATATATATAGTTTATAGATGTACAAGAATTTATGACGGGGTTGAAATCCTGCTATGATCAAATTAACAAAACTCCTTTTACTAAATGTATATGCATGTGTACACGGTACATATATTAAATAACATTTTTTACAACTTTTGTTTGTCTGCCAGTTTTGTTTTTGACTACTTTCTGGTACGGCTGGACTGATTTTGACTTGACTTTCCACTGGCAAATAAGCGAAAGTGTAACTTAGGCTAATTCAAGGGCCCGAAAGTCGCGGGCGCAGTTAGCAATTGTACTATTTGACAAGTGTATGAAAATTACAATATTGAATATTATTAAACTACAATAATAAATTGTACTATGGACGTCTTATCTCTAAATTATGATTATTATTATTTACTTTTTTAAATATTCCCGTGTAACTTAGGGTAAGACGGAGAGAACTTAGTACTAAGACACTCCGTTCTTAACTTTCCGAATCCGCCCGCGATCTGAAGACATTTGCGTGACTGCAGACCGAGGAAGCGGAAATTAAAACAATGATATCCCCGAAGGGGAATCGAAGCCACAACCATCGCGTATACATTCAGCCACTTCATCAACATAATCAGCTTTACATGTGCTATTCATCTATGTATATTAACAAACTTGTCATTTTCTAATTGATCTTTTTGAAAAAATACATATATTTATAACTTATATTGTATCTTGACTCACTCTGCCGATCCTGCTATACGGAAAAACCTTGTACTCTACATCTTTGCCTAATCAGCCAAAACTAATAAAAAAAATCAATGCCAAGTGAACACACAATGGCATATTAGTAAATAAACAGAGGCGACCACTAAATGACCTATCATGATAGGAAAGCCCACTTTGAAGAACTGCGTGAATGTGAACTTGTAACCATGCTGCTCCGCCACTCCTGCGCATACAACGTTAGCGCTAGCGCCGATTAGTGTACCGTTACCTGAAATTAGATTTTACATGAAACACGATGAAAATGAGATTAGTTTAAGAAATAGTAGTGCTGTGAGCGGCGTCTGATTGTAAACGCGATTGGTTGTGGGTTCGATCCCGCTCGGGGGAATAATTATGTTTAAAATATTTTCATTTCTCTGCCGGTACCTAAGTCCGCCACTCAACGCGCAATGTTTCGATTTTCGGGCGGAAAGAACGGAGTGTCTTGACACTAGGTTCTCTCTGACTACCCTGCGATGCTGAAAAATAATCACAAGAAATCACTCAATATATAAGTATAAGATATAACATCAAAATCTCTATAGTCTTATAAAAGATTAGCCTGTCTACAATCAGTTCATTTCTAGCATGTGTTTCTAGGCGGCATTAGTAGCAGCCAGGGTTCATGGAAGATTGTAGCACCGTGACGTTTTAGTGGGTAAACGGACGGCCCATATCTGCCGATCCGGAGTCCCACATAACCGCGTCCGAGTCCCCAATCGGGCGGGTATCCGTAAAGGATTTCCTCACGAAAAAAAAAAGGCGGCATTAGTAGGTTTTTTGTAATGTGGTTGGATAGAAAGGAGTTCGGACAGGGGAAGCAAGGTTTCAAGGGCCTCTGAAGTCTACACTTGTGTCGCAAGTCCCAAGCGCCCAAGCACTGCTCCGAGCTGGAAAGGCAATGGCCACTTGTACGGTGAATCCTTATTAGGATGCTGAGGAGTTTCTTCTCATATGTGAAACTATTTAGATCGACAGACACACAGCCGAATTACCGACCAGTAGTAACCTGAAATATGGCATATAGGTTCCATAGGGAGTGTAGGTCATTAATGGTTTTAATTTCAATACGACCCAGAGTCTTATTCATTATCATTTTCCGGCTCTGGTGTTACTAAGCGCGGCGTTGAGTTACGCCATACACTCCATGTTTCAATTGCCTTTGTAGTGTTGCCATTAAAATTATGATATAATCCCAAGTTACCTCCCAAGCATGCACCGTACAGTAAAGACCAAATCAAAGGCGGCATTGGCAGATTGAGGGCTGGATTCGAACCTATGGCCACCACCACTCTCACCATCATAGTGGTAAGCGGTATGTTGTCAACGAACGCTGATATGGTACCGGAAATCTGGAAAATTATTTAAAAAATAATTTTAATTATTTCTTTATTACAAGATAAATACATAAGTAACAATAGAGAATAGTTACAATTTCGGTGTATAGGTGGCCTTATCATCAAAGGTGATCTCTTCCAGGCAATCCTTACCGAGAAAAGACCAGAAGAGTCAAGAATTTGGTCGGTGTACATGTGATATATAACAATGTTTGCTTAGTAAAATAAACATACTCAAAATTTCATAATTTATTTATTGGTCAAAAGATAATTATTTAACTGTACTATTTGTGTTTAAAAAAAATTGAAGGTTTTTTTTTCAGGTTCTCACTGCCTACCTAGAGTCAATACACTCCTTTCTCCACTTTCCGCCTAAATCCAAGACTTTACGTGTTACGTGAGCGAACTCATCGCCACGCTTTGTGTTGTCACCAGAGCGGAGAAATGAAAACATATTTAATCATTACCACGAGTGGGAATCGAACCCACAACCATCGTGTATATAGTGAGACGTTATCACACTGCGCCAGGATGGTAATTCATTTATTTATCTATATTATTTTTTTATAAAATAATGCGTAAAAAATACATTAAATCTATTATACGATTTAATGTATTTTTTACGTATTAACGCCCTAGACCGTGGTATTGTGTATCGAGTGGCGGAACTCGACGAAGTAATAAATAATAAATAACTTACCCATAATATAAGAATTATGGCAACTCCGAGTCTTGCACCTTCATCTACTTTCATTATCAATTGTTCCATCAACCCTCCTATGTACAATATGAGCCCGAGTTTAGATAGCGCCTGCAAATAAAAACTATGGCATACGTTTTTGATTTTTTTCAAACTGTTACTTATATATTATCTTTTCTATTGTTTTCTTATTTTTCGGTTTTTTATTAAAGGGTAAGCTTGAAGAGTTTACAGCCTTATATTATATTTATTTAAAAACAAACAATGGTGTATTGACATTCATGTAAAATATGATATTGTTTGTTTTTTTTTATATTTATCATTTAACACTTTCATTCATTTCAAACATTTTCAATTCTCCGCTCTTAGAGAGATAAAAATAAATTAAATATATTCCTTCCCCGAGTGTGATCGAATCCACAACCAATCGCGTTTACAGTTAGTCGTTGTACCACTCGCGCACAGTCGCGTACAGTCGCGCCGCGATGCGATATGTAATGATATTTTTAATATTTTCAACATTTTTTTAAAGTGTTAATCACACATTTGCGAAATTGAAAATTATATTTTTAGAGAGCGTGTAAAATATAAAACGTATTGCTTGGACGGTTTCCAAAAGGCGCAGGTTCGAATCCCGCTGCGTTAAAAAAAAATATACGCTTTCTAAAAATATGTTTTATCTTTAATATATTGATAAATTAATTTAATAGAACTTAATTGGTCGTTAAAATTATTTTTTAACACAAATTGTACAATCAATTCATTAATACATGAAGGAAAAACTTTCAACTACTTTTTACAAACAATATTCGGACGGAACAATGCAATTTGATCTATCATGAGTTTGAAAAAACTGACATAAACGTTGCTAAGCAACGCCTATCAACAGGACAAGTTAAGCAATTACCTCCATTAAAACAAATAGAGCTGCGAAAAATAATAACGTAGACCATTCCACTCTATGTAATATTGGTTCTAGATCTTCTCGGTCAGCTAGGATGAGGAGGAGGATGGCACCTAAAAGGGCAGTCATTGCCAGTGATACGCGATCTGTAAAAAAAATAATAAATACAGCAGTTCGCAGTGGGACAGCGTCTGTAAACGCGATTGGTTGTGAGTTCGGTTCCTCATAATTGGAATAATCATAATTTATACATTTTCATTTCTCCGCTCTGATGAGTAGGACAGAGCTCGGCGTTGAGGCCCGCGACTCAACACGCAATGTCTCGAGTTTCACATATGTAATACACGCTATTTCCCGCATAGCTGTGTAGTATCAGGGATAGAGGCGAACCTAGGTATAGGAGAGAACCGAGAGTAAAAACACTCTGTTCTCTACTTTCCGCCCTAAATCAAGACGTGTTTAGTGACGGACCTCAACACCGCACTGCGTCTTGTTCACCTGAGCGGATAAATGAAAATAATTAATTATGTTCATTGCATAGACTGGGAATCGAATCCACAACAAATCGAGATTACAGTCCTACTGCGCCAGAATAGCCTGCAAAATAATTGAAAAAGGGTGAGATATTGTTCCTAAATTTGTGTTAAGTAACAAATTATACATTGATTTAATACTTACTTAATTCCGGTATTGAGTGTAAAAAGAAAACTGTCACTACGAAGATGATTGCTCCCATAGATTTTAGTAATAACGGCTTGTCTCTTATTTTGTACTAAAAAGAAAATAATAAACTGTAATATAAATTAATTCAATATTTTTTTAGTGAAAACTTTAGTACTATTTTTTAACATTTTTTAAAGTGTTATTCGCACAGTAAGTTTGAAATTGTATTTAAATCGGTTCAGCTCTATCTGAGATTAGCGTGCACAAACAAACAGACACACATATAAACAGACAAACAAAAACGAAAATTAAAAATCATTGTATTGTTCTATTATTTTGATAAATGTCCTTAATAATATATTTTTTCATATATCTTCCATGTACAGACAGAGATCAGTTACATTTTTATTACATCTATAGATGATCTTATACAGCCGGTTAATATATTTGAATAATAAATAAACCAAATAAACATGCATATTGTTGAAATAACGTGATTGATGCTGATAAGCCTAATTTAAACATAGGAAATTTCAAATTTTAATACTAATATTCTAAGTTTTCAGTTCTATCGACAATCCCTATGACTGCGAGTTTTTTAAAAGTGTTTTAAAAGTGTCACTTGTGCAGCGTGCAGATTTGAATGTGAAGTTGACATCAAATAACTATTGAAGGTTTCAGTCCTTGCTGTATGCAGAAGTTGCTTAAATATGACACAGATAGACCAGGTTCTGGCTTATTTTAAATTTTGTGTTTCGTATAAAATAACTAAATATCCTATAGAGTATTGCTTGAAACTAAATATTTAGTTTCTATGTAGAAGAATAAGATTAGCATTTTTATCGAAATTTTGCATATTATTTATTATACTCGTATGAGCATGTTACCTATTAAAGTATATTAGAATTGTTGGGACAAGTAATTTTTTTATTCATTTAATTGAAATTGTAGTTTTAAATAGCGTTGGTGTTATTATTCCGTCACCTACAATACAATATATTATTAAAAAAAAAATCCAAATTTTAGTAATTCTGTCTACAAAAAAGATAGATAAGACATATATGAAAAGGTAGCGACTTCGAAGCGAAAAATCGCGATATTTTGCATTCGAAGTGACTGCAATATGCAGAATTTTAATATATATTAATATTTATAACTTATTTTTAACAATTTTAAAGTGTTATTCACACAAATGGGAAATTGAAAAACATTTTTAGAAAATGTATGAAAGTTTGGAATCCTGTAGAGAGATTCTAAATTATATTAAATTTCTGCTACCCAAAGATTATTCTACGAACAATCGCTTGGCAACAAAAATAAGCTGTAAAAAGCGTATAAGAATTTCGACGCAACTGGATGTAGAACGCATGGACGGTTCCCAAGAGGCGCGGGTTCGAATCCAAATTGTACGTTTTCCAATAAATTTAATGTCATTACTACCTCTCTACTATATATAGTATTATAAATAATCTGAATTCGGTACAATTATAAGCATATCTAGATATTTGCCATTTTCGTTCCTTATTATATTCCAACAATTCAAATACCTTATCTTTCAATTCAACTAAAGTGCTTCTGAAAGTGTCCTTAGGACAGGCTCTTTTACTGCTCTCTAAGACCATTGTTTCCAGTTTGACATTCAACTTTGTGATTTTTCTTTCCAGCCTCTCTCTTACAACGTTGACTCCTTTACTTAGATGCGGTAAAGAATCAGCAGCGCGACGCCATATCGATATTTGATGGCGGAGATCTGAAATTTTTTATATATATATATATATTTTTATATAGGTGTCATTAATGTCAGGTTTGAACGTATTAGTTAAGGTTTCAAATATCAATTGTCAATTTTTTAGGTCTTTGGTTTTCCAAATTAACAAAGTCCAATAAATACGCAATGTTATTGGATATTTATTACATATAAAAACTAAATAAATTTGTTAGCTGACAATGGTGGACTTATTTCCAGTAGATATTTTCTAGTTAACCTGTGGAGTTAGATGAGTAACAACTTGCCAGGCATGAGTAAATAAAACAAAAAGTGAAACAGATATATATATTAGCAACGCAACTACGAAAATGGAGAACGGAGTGTCTTGACACAAGGTCTCTGTGTCTGGTATAGGTGCTCTAAAAAATCGTGTAAAATGAAAATGTTACTCACATTAATAAGACTCACAGATTGGCTACGAGTCTTCACAAGAAATTTACAAATAAAAACTGGTAAATATGACTGAAAAACAAACCAAACAACACATACCTTGAATATCTCTTGGAACTCTTTGGCGCAACTTATTCGTGTCTCTATACATTATTCTTATTTGTATAGAAGTCTGTAGAGCCACTAACAAAATGCCCAATGACATATGGGCAGTGAAGTTTGTAAAATTTATACCCTGAAATATAAATAAATATAAAATATACCTTATATACCGTCGTGGCGCAGTGGGACTGCGTCTAATTAGTACGCGATTGGTCGTGAGTTCGATTTCCACTCGGGGGAATTATTATATTTCAAATATGTTTATTTCGCCGTACTAGCACCTAAGACAAAGCGTGGCGTTGAGTTTTGCCATTCAACACGCAATGTCTCGATTTCAGATGGAAAGCGTAGAACGGTGTGTCAAGACACTAGGTTGTCTCTGCCTACCCTGGTATGCGTATTGTGTATTGAAATAAGGTTTTTTCTGACTCAGCTCTTCGGGAGCGTGTAGCCATATTTTATATACTGTATGTATACATCATATGTATATATATATCGTTACCATAGACTTTAAGCGGCTTATTTCAAAATTTATCTTCAGATTTTGCTTGAAAAATGCTTATGAAAATCATTTTCTAAGCTACTATGGTGATTTCTGACAAATTAGAAATTATAACTGTGATTTATTATATTTATATTTCAAATAAATCCCCCAAAGGGGAATGGAAAGTGAGTTGAGGGTGACATTGGAAGACCGGAAAAGAGCAAAATACATGGGATCGGTAACAAAAATGGAGGTGAAAGAAATTTATTATGTAATAAAGAAAGTAAAAGAGTTAAAACGGCGTTGGACCAGGACATATGACGAGGGATAGCAAATAGAAATGGTCCAAAACAATAACCACGCGACGGTAGTAGAAAAAGGGGCAGGCTGGCAAAACCATGGATGGATGGATATCAAAATGATTGGAGGAACAAGGTGATAAATAAAAGCTAACAAAGCTATGCTTGGTATCATCAATAAAGACTAGTATAATAATATAGAAATATTTAAAATAAAGACGATACAGATTTAGAAACATCACGTTTTAATTATAATATTTTAAAGTGTTACACACATTTATTATTATATTTTTTTATTATTCAGCTTCACGCTGCACTCCGCATACCAGGGTAGGCAGAGAGAACCTAGTGTCTTGACACACCGTTCTCCGCTTTCCATCCGAAATCGAGACATTGCGTCTTGAGTGGCGGAACTCAACGGCGCGCTTTGTCTTTCCTTTGTTTATTATAACATATTGAGATTTCAAATTTAATCTTTATGTTTTAGTTACAATGCTTTTAGATTTTTTACTAAAAATTCTCTTGAAAGTATATTGCAAAGAACAATCGATTAGATCTTTTTCAAATATATAGACTAGTTACTTTATCTTTTTTAAATAAATGTTCAACGCGATTTATGACGTTGCAACATTTTTAGAAAACGTATAAAAATTTGAACGCATCGGGATTCGAACCCACGCTCTTGTTTACCGTCCAAGCGCTCTGACCGCTAAGCCATGCGTTTTACACCCGATAATAAGCGAATAAGAATTTTAACGTAGCTGGAATGTTTTTCAATTTCCTAAGTGTGTAAATAAACCTTAATTTTTTTTAAGAATAGTTAAATCCAGTTTGATTTAATCTCACATTTTTAATATTTAACGGTTAAATGATATTCATCACAAGATATGAAACAAACTTACCGCTTGAACAACAGCTTTGTTGGACGCGACTATGACATTCGGGGGATCCCCAACAGGTGTCGCTGTTCCACCAATGTTACTATATATTGCCATGAACATTAATATTGGTACCGGATCCAAATCCATTACTTCACATAACCTGAAATTTATGTACCATAATATAAAATTTAAATTTTATTGAATTAACATGTTGATGGATTGAGTGGTCTAAAATTTCAATTAAGACATTGATAAATTACTTTATCTTATATTGATATATAATGTATAGGAGGAAAAGCTGGAAGAGGATGGAAAGTAGAGAGTGTCTTGATACAAGGTTCTCTCTAACTATCCTGATATGCGGGTACAAGCGTGAAGCTGAAAAAAAAATCAAATTGAACCGATGAAATTCATAATGGCTAGAAACAATGACATATGCTCAATTATGTTAAAATGACAGCTAATAACTGTAAGCTATGTTGGTTGTAGGTTCGATTACCACCTGGACGAGTAATTAATTTATTTTCATTTCTATGGTCTGGTACCTGCGACTCAACGCGGCGTTAAACTATTCTACTTAATACGATTACGACCAATATGTTGATTGATAGATTGATATACCTAATTGTAACTGGAGACATTAGAAGTACAGTAGTGACGTTATCAAGAAAAGTTGATAAAACTGCTGTTATAATACATAGCAGATATATTAAAGGCCACAACCTGCCTTTGGTTACCTGCAAAAAAAAAAAGAAATATAAATTTTAAGTAACACTTGATTTCACTAACGAATCATGTAAAGGAAAAACTTTGGAGCCATTTTTGAAATGTTTTTGACACACGCTGATAAGGAAACACGCATTTAACGCGATTCATTAGTATATAAGACATTTTTACAAATAATTCAAGAAAGTACCTATTTCAGAAATTTCGCTCTATATAAACACAAACAATTAAACTGAAACTTACTTCAAACGTAAAAACTGCCAAGAAATCAAACAAGCCAGTTTCCGCCATAATAGCTACTAGAATCATCATGCTAAAAAGTAGCAACAGGGTCTCGACATCAAGCCAGGATACTATTTCAGGAAGTGTCGGTCTCTCACCAACCAAAGCTAGGGCTGCGAGAGAGCTCGTTGAAACTGTTATAGCTGCCATCGTTCTGTTTATGATCTAAAAAATTTATGATTAAATAATTAAAGTTACGATTTATACGTTAACAAAAGTATATTCTTGAATTCGATTTTATTTTGTTATATGATCAATCTGTCAATTCACCAATTCACAGATTTATCAATCGATCAATTGTACAGTTTCTCAATCAATCAATGATTCAGTTAGTCAGTATACTTTCGACCCATGTATTAATCAGTGGTCGCATTTTTACGAAATAATCGTTTAGGTTCTAATTAGTAACATAATTTGTTGTGCAAAAACGTAATTTGACGTCGCAGGAGTTGATCATATAACTTAATCGACTAGTACTTGGATTATATCCAATAGCTAAGGGTTCATATCCACTTACGTAAAATTTTATGGTGATTTAATAGCTTCACTTATATCTATTTATTTTGTATTGTAAGAGAATCTAAGGAAAGTCTAAGGACTTTGACTTTATGCTTTTTGATTAGCTTAAAAACTTGTATTAAGAGAGAAAATGTAAGAGGCGCAAGGTGCATGGCTTAAGGGTCAGAGCGTTTGGACGGTTTCCAAGAGACGCAGGTTCGAATCCCGTTGCGTTCAAATTTGTATGCCTTTTTTAAAAATGTTTTTCAATATTAAACGTATTCCTTTTTATTTTTCATAAAATAGTTTTTTTTACCTCAAAAATTATCAATATATACAATCCACAGAGTAATATAACAGCATATATTACACCAGTCGTCACATTTAGTGGGTCTGTAGTGAAACTAAGAGTGAAAGGCACTATTCTCTCTTGATTTGTATGTACACGGAGAGTTGATTCAGAATTTCCCCGTATTTCAAATACTTTAGTACGAATCTGTCCTTCGAAGAAGTCTAAGTCTTGTAGAAGAATTATGTCCCAATTGTGTAATATCTGTAAAAATAAATGTTGATTTTGTTTGATTGTTTATTTTCTTATATTTATATTTTCATTATCACAATAAATCCAGATTTTTTAGAGTAAATATATAAGTTTGTTTTGCCAAAAAAGTGAATTTTATCGCGTTTTCGTTCGTGGTAGGGTAGGCTACTGTCAAAACACTGATTCCTAATTTTTGAGCGATTTTGAGACATTGAGTGTGTCGTGGAAATCAACACCACGCTCTGTCTTACAAAGCAGGAAAATAAAAACGATTTATATAATATGTATACTATAATGAAATAGTAAAACCAGAATTTTCAGAGCTAAGCACTGGACTGATTTGAATGAAACCTTTTTTGTTGTATGGGTTAAAACCTTAAGCAGGCTATAATTAAAAAAAATCGAAGAGTTACCTTGGCAATGGTCCGATTTGCAGTAACAGCTTCCATCCAAATATATAATTTTGATAGATTTTGTAAATTGCTAGATTTTACAATATTTTCAGATTGCTCAGACAGAAACGGTCCTGAAATCTTTACTTGTATGGAGGAGCCTTTTGATGTATCTATTGAAAAATCTATAACACAATTTGTTTGTTTGTAGAATTGAAGCCATGCATGGATGAAAAATTAGAAATTCAAGAAAATTGTAATTGAAGTATTTGTCAAAATTTTAAAAAGGATATCTGAAAGGGTCATGTATTTAAACTTCCCTCATATCCGTAAAGCAGGATCACCCAGGGAGAACCTAGTTCCGAGACACTCCGTTTTCCACATTCCGCTCAAAATCGGGACATCATGCCGAGAAATGAAAATAATTTAAATATAATTATTACTCCGAGTGAGAAACGAACCCACAACCAACCGTGTTTACAGTCACTATTCTACTATTTTTGTTTACTTAAAAATATCTTAAAATTTTAATATTTATAATGTAATGAGATTCAACTACATTACTCACTTACTTTTATCCTGACTCCGACTGACAGCCGAACTCATAAAAGTTTCATTTTTTTCATTATATGTAAGAAATATGGCTGTAAAAAATACCCAACAAGCCAATAGTACTGTAATTTTTGTGTAATATTTAGCTTTTTTGATCTGAAATAAAAATAATTCTTCACACATTTAGGAAAACAAAAAATAAACAAGGTTTGATTAAAACTTGTTAAAGTTTCATGAGCTACACTTATATGAGTTCTAAATGAGAAGTGTCTTTAAGTGTAATATTAGGAAAATGTATTTTTTTCATCGATGAGGCCATTCTTGCCCAGTGGGATAGCGTCTGAGTCCAAACGCGAGTGGCAACCCCAATCGGAGGAACGATTATATTTAAATTATTCTCATTCCTCTGCTTTGATGATAAGACAGCACGGCGCTGAGTTCTAGTGGAGAAAGGAGTGTACTTGGTTTTCTTTGACTTTGAATTTTTTTACTATTTCATACAATTTGACCTTATTTTACAACTTTAGGTGGTTTTTAATTGTTTTCGTCCAATAACTAGAATCAGTTCATCTTGCTTTGTTGGCAGTGAAATTAATTTGGAAATCTCATGAAGGCTGTTTAACGCTGACATTGATAATGGTCCTTTTTTTTCAAAAATGATATTAGTTTTTAATTTATATAAAGATTTACTGTAATATTACTCACTTGAGTATGTGTTTCTTTTCTGGTATAAGATGAACGATGGCTTCTAAAAATATAAAGTAAAAACCATTATGCAATACAAGTTCAAAATAATTGCACAATGTAAGAGGTTCTGCAATAAAAATTAAACATTTTTCTATAATTAACTTACATATCTGAAACCATAGTGGCGCAGTAGGTCAGCCTCTGATTCTAAACGTGATGGTTGTAAGTTCAATCCCTATTAACTAAACAATGATTTATATTTAAATAATTGCGCTATCTCGCACTGGTAAATCAAAGCGCGACATTAAGTTTCAGGCGGGAGGAGGAGAAAAGAGTGTCTTGACACTAGGTTCATTTTGATTGCTGCGCGAAAAAAGAACGTTAATCTGTTAATTTAAAAAAAAAGCTATGAAATATCTTACGATTTGTCATCTTCTTCAATGCCTTTCTCACTAAGTTTGTCACTGAGCTGATGGTCATTTCGTATGTCAGATTCAGAACGTGATTGCTCTCTTATTTTATGCTCTGTGCTCTTGGAGTGTGATTCTTAAAAAAAAAGAGAAATCGAATTATAACAAATTAATAATATATTGAGGCCAATGTGGTCGTGTGTGGAATGATCATAGTTTAACGATTTTAATTTCTCCGCTCTGATGAAAAAGACAAAGCGCGGCGGTGAGTTTCTGCCAGTACACGCAATGTCTGGAATTCTGGCGGAAAGTGGAGAACGGAGTGTCTGATTACCCTGCTATGCGGGAAAAAGCGTGTAGCTAATATAAAATGAAATACAAAATATATTTAATATTTGCAATTCTTAAGCATTTTAAATGAAATAATTAACCACGCACTCGCCAAATTACGTAAGATCTAACAGCTAATCTTAGAAACATCAATTATCGCTTAAATGAAATTAAACCAGCATTGATTGCGTTTGCTTATTGTGCGCAGCCAGAGAGCGGTCAGATTATAAATAATATATATATATATATATATATATATATATATATATATATATATTTATATACCAGTATATTTACTGATGTTACTTACTGGTAGTGACCGGTATATACTGGGAGATTATTTACCGGTATATACTGGGGTTACCGGTATATATATATTAACTGATGTTACAGGTAGGGAAAGCTCACAATCGCACGTACACAATAAAAGTACAAAAATAGCTCTCCCGCTCTCCTGAGATAAAACAACTGTAGTACAACGACGACGAAAACGATAATTCTAAGTGTGACAGAAAGATATTTAATTTAGATTAACAAGTATGACATAATAATACTCGTTTTAAATATATATATATTTAGAAACCTAAAAAGAACTATCAAATAACGTAAGTAAATATATAGAAGCCTAAAGCTTTAAGCAAATTTGCGATGTCTCATTTGACATACCATATTTAGAGGTTGAGAAAAAACTAATTATCGTTTGATATAGGCGTTGCCTTAGCAACGTATTTGTCACTTTATACACACGTGTATGTCAAACACACAGTAGTGTGTGTTTTATAATAAAACAGCAAAAAAGTTATGTTTGTATATTGAATATTATTATATATTATACTATTAAGGGGGATGTAAAAATAGTAATAGAATGTGAATTTATGATTTTTTTAAATTGTCTAATGTCTATTGTAAAATGTTTGTCTGTTTGTTTCATTGTAAGCGTCTTCGTAGTTACTGGACAAATTTAAATTAAACTTTTTGTTGTATAGCATTTAGACTTGAGCAGGGGTTAGGATATAATTGACTTCGAAGAGTGGACCATCTGAAATAGAGCCATAATGGGCCAGCTAATCTATAAGAAATAAGGAAATGTGACATTTATAAAAATTGTTCTTCGTGATAAATATTATCCGCTGACATATAAAAATTAAAGATAGAGGATACGTCTGAAGGTAAACCCGATGGCTTTGGTTTCAATTCCCACTTCAGTCATAATTTTTTTCTCTCCGGTATCACAGATACCGGCGTTTACCATCGATGTTTCTGCGTTCAATATGCGATGTTTCGAATTCGGGGAAGAATGCTGAGAAGAAGAGTGTCACTAGGGCCGAAAGAAAAAAGCGTGAAGTTGAAAATTACAATCAAATGTCCACACATTTGAGGAACATCCACATGTTCCTCCCACTTTTTTTAGTTTTGTTTGAAATTTCATTGTTTTATGAAATAGCCGCCGATAACACTAAACAGCTATACCTCACGCGTAAGTTCACTCAGTAGGTCGCTAGTTTACTTAAATAAGTGTTGTTTTTGTGCAATGTCAACACTTTTTTAAGTAAATGCAATAAGGCATATTTAAAATGTATATGACAAACATATAAATTTTAAATATGCCTCATCGGTATGATTTTCGTAAAACAGGGGGATTTTTTTAACAAAACAGTAAAAAAAACTAGTTTAATATAAACCTGAACCTTTCAGCTATAAACTTGCTGATAAAATTAGGATGCGGCAACAAATTATATTTTACGATAATTATTATACCATATAGGTATGGTTATATATATAAAGTAAATATTAACTCATTGGTAAGATTTCTTAAAGGATATGTCAAAAGTAATATTATTTCACACGTTATTGGCATCCTTGTTTAGAACAGAACAACCAATAATATAAAAGACTAAAAAGTTTTATTTAATGCTGGTATAAATACTGGTTTTGATTGTACAAAAATCTCTACAGAGAAGCTAACAATTAAAATAAATAGTAATAAGCGTATTAGAATTTCGACGTAGCCGGACGTAGAGCGCATGGCTTAGCGGTCAGAGTGCTTATACGGTATCCAAGACGCGTGGGTTTAAATCCAGTTGCGTTCAACTATTTATACGTTTTCTAAAATTGTTTGTGCATATCCTTAGAGTGTAAATATATATAAAAATGTTTAAGATACTTTGACCCCAATTCTACAACAATTATGCGGACAAATTAATTATATTTGCTGCAGTTCAAATTTATGTCCAAATTAAGAGCGGATAGTTTAGATAGGAATTTACAGTCTAAATATATTAGAAGTACATTAAATCAATGATTTTAATATTACATACACACACTACTATGTGCTTATCATAGACTTTTGTATAAAGTTCTATAGTATAGACATTTAGACTCTATACATAAACCTTACTAAGGTACTTTACGCGTCAAAAGGGCTAGAACCGATAGAATTAACATTCTCCTGTCAAATGGATTCTAATTTCGCTATAATGGCGTTTATAACAGTTCGTAGCAAAAAAACCACTCACCAATTTCCTCTAGCTTCTTTCTAATTTGTTCCATAGAAGGGTCTCGTTTTACTTCATCCGGCAGTTCTAACCATGATTGCAGAGTATCTGCAGTGATTTCTCCACAGGACACTAGAGAATATGTGCTTCTATTCAATACCTGGTTGGAATCGTGTTTTTTGTGGAATGCACGGAATATTTTGTCCATTTTCTATATCATGAGAACCTGGAAAAATTTTTATTAAAATTATAAATATAAATATTTTTTATTCAAATAGACTTTTACATGTTAGCATCTCTGTAGAGTTAGGAAATATTATTTCTAAGAACAAACGGTTGGCAAGTGAGAATGCTATTAATTAAATATTTTTACACTGTTAAAGTGTTATTCATACACTTAGGAGAATGAACACCATTTTTAGAAAAGGACACAAATTATATTTTATGCCTTTTAGAAAAAAATGTCATAATAGCCTTTTTAGTTTGGATACACTTACCTTTCAGATTAAACTATTTAAATGACCGTGAAAGCCATATTTGCAAGAAATTGGTTCAACTTTACGTCATTTTTTACATTTTTAAAGTGTTTTTTTTAAGTTTTTCACACACAAAGGATATGAAATTTTATTTCGACTTAGCCTTACAACGTATAACTTAGCGTTCAGAGCGCTAGGACGGTTTCCAAGAGGTGCTGCTTCGAGTCGCACTAGATTAAAATGTTTATACGTTTTATAAAAATGGCTTAACGTCATTACTATGAAAATATAGTACTTGACTTCAGTGCGGCGTTGAGTTCAGCCACTCAATACAATATCTTGGTTTCGTATGGTAGATTGAGAACAGAGTGTCTTGATAATAAGTTCTCTCTTGAATGCTTGATGTAATATATTGAAATTTAAACCTGTACCTCTTGAAAATCGTTCAAGCGCTCTGACTGCTAAGCCATGCGTTCTACATCCGGCTATGTCGGTTTTTTTATACGCTTATTACAACTTATATCTGTTGTTAGCGCTTTTAGCGCTTGAACGGTTTTCAAGAGGCGCGGGTTCAAATTTTAACACTTTTCGCCCGAAATCGAAACATTGCGTGTTGAGTGGCGGAACTAAACGCCGTGCTTTATCTCAGACACCAGAGCAGAAAATTGAAAATAGTTTAAATATTATCATTACTCCGAGTACGGATCGAGGCTACAATTAATCGCGTTTACAGTCAGACGCTGTCCCACTGCGCCACGATGGTCTCTATAGATATAATAATTATAATATATTAAGAAAATTTGATTGCAGCAGGATTTAAACCCGCGTCTCTTGACGACACGACTATTCTGTTTTCCGTAAAATTCCGAACTATTTCTATCCTAATCAAACCTAACAAGAAGAACCTGAGTTTTACTGAGATATAAATAAGTTCCAAATTAAAATCAAAGGACTGTTTACAGTTTCACCATTAAACACAGAATACTACCCAAGCACAAGGAACTAATATACAAGGGGATAATCCGACCGGCCGGTCCCTTATATAGCAGCGAATGCTGGCTAGTACAGTCTAGCCACACTCAGGAGCTTCACGTCACGGAAATGAAGATGCCGAGGCGGATGTGTGACGTAACGCGGGCTGACCGCATTCGTAATACATTCATTCGAGGTAGTCTTAGAGTCCGTGAGGTAGCGGACAAGTTTCAAGAGCGTCGCCTGAGATAGTTAGGCCACGTTCCGCACCGATCAGATAATTATATCGAAAGAATAGGCTTTGATTTATCTGTTCCTGGAGAAAGACCCACCGCACAGTCAAGGAAGCGATGACTGGATGTGAGAGCCAATGGACTAACCACCGAGGATGTCAATGATTAAGAGAAGGAGGAGATTAAGTTGGAAGGCAGACCCTGGCTAGGCAGGTATATATGAGATTTTTATTTGGAAGACACAAATAATAAGTTACTTACGGATTTATATGTTGTTATAAGCTTTTATATAAGACTGATATTACTAGAGTCTAGAACATAGCTGGTGAAACATAGCGACTGAGGTTAGAGGACGTTAGTCGGCATTAAATATCTATCATCATAATTATTGAAACTACCTGTAGCACTCGGGTTTTACTTTGTCTGTAGAATTGTATATAATTTGTATTGTACTTTAAACAATTTACACAGTTATAGCAAATACATTTGTTAGCTAACAAAACAATGGTGGACTTGTCCATAAAATAAATTTTAGTCAATCTGTGGAATTGTATGAGTACTTATTTCTTCCCATTTTTCTTAGCTTTTCCAGGAATTTCATTATTTTACGACAAGGCCGCCGAAAACACTTAATAGCTGTAGTTCAAGCGGGTTCTCATTATTTTTGTACATAAAAATCTTTGACAAATCCTATAGCTCTAGTTTATTTTTCCAAATTTCTTACAGCTCCTACAATTTAGCCAGTGACCATCTGTGGGCAATTATTTGTGGTTACAAAGATGGATCCCGGCTGATGTACCACAGTAAAACATTTACATATTCTCGAAAGGGCCTCTAAATCTTGGATCTGTGTCTCCTTGATCGGTGGTTCCAAAGCGCCGGGTTACTGCGAACCCGAGATTCACAGAAAAATATAATACTTATAATTTTTCTTTTTTTATAATAATAATAACTTGATTGGATTGGAGACTCACGTCTGAACTAGTTTTTCTTGTGTTTCCAGTCGCCAGTTCCTCCTCCTCCCTGGAGACGTCATAAAAGAAGCACTCGTTTACAATTTACATTTCATTAAGTGTCGTCTATATGAGTTACTATGTACATAAGATGCCTGATACTAAAAAAAATATATACCAAATCTCATTCGTGCATTTCCAGCATTTTGTAACTGGACGTTTGAAAGACAAGAAAAAATGGGTGGAATAACAAAAGAGCATGATTTTATTATTTTATGCTATTTCACGTGTTACCTCGCATATCAGTAGTGAGAGAGAATCGAGTGTCAAGACTCTCTCTTCTCCACTTTCCACCTGAATTCGAGACTATACGTGTTGAGTGAG
Organism: Podotricha telesiphe; assembly: GCA_038994665.1. Taxonomy (NCBI): domain Eukaryota; kingdom Metazoa; phylum Arthropoda; class Insecta; order Lepidoptera; family Nymphalidae; genus Podotricha; species Podotricha telesiphe. The sequence continues at coordinate 75,882 of JAOYRR010000459.1, forward strand.
GAATTCAACGAAGAGCTTTGTCTTACCAGATCCGGAAAACAAAATGAACTTAAATCTAGTGATTCCCCAGATTTGGAATTCAACCCACAACCTCTACAGTCTACAATATAAAGTCTATATTGACAACTAGGTGTGCCCGCGTTATATTCTAAAATAAAAGTAACCTAAGTTACTCCTTATTACTTCACCTATCTGCCAGTGAAACTCCTGGCAAAATTGGTCCAGCCATTTTAGAGATCAACCGGAACAAACAGACAGACGGATAAAAATGGTAAAATAAATGTTATTTGATATATGCGGTACATATGCGGTATTTACTAAAAAGCGGCTATTCTAACATCACAACAGACATAGACAAAATTTAAATATTTGTATAGATATACAGTGTCGGATGTCGGAAAGAAACTAAACTAAATGCTGATGCTATCTTATATCACCTTATATTAGCAATAGTAATTTTTAATAAACTTTCCACTATAAAAAAAATCAACAAAATGAGATTAGCACATCCGACCACCACCTTTAGTTACACACCACCTTTAGTCACACACTTTAGTATTATTAAAAAAAAAAAACAATAAATACATACAGACAAAATTGTACAATAATCTCTAGATTATTTTACATATATAATGTATCTAGAGTCTAGATTCTAGACGATGTCTAGATACATTACATATGTGTTAATATTAACATCTCCGTAGATAAACACTAGGTCTTAGCACGTATGAGTTTGAATAGATGACCTTACATTGTCATGGCGATTACACTTCCTTTGAGACTTTAGACATGTTGAGAATAAGATTTTTGGAAACAAAATATTGGTTCTGGTTTCTATTCCCACTCGGGGAAATGGTTGTATGTAAATTTGTATAATTCCTTCGCTCTGATGAACAAGAAAAAGCGTGGCGTTGAGTACCACCGCTCAAGATTATTTCGGATCGTGGTGTTGGGAACCGTGCCTCTAAAAAATACTTTGAAATGGAAGGAAAGGAGAAATTATGTATATATAATTTTTACAGGTTTTAGAACTACAGTTGCTTGTATGTTTGTGTGTTTGCTTATTTAGTGTTAACTTATAATTAACTAACTGTTGCTCATAGATCAGCTTAATCCGACCCAGCCGCAAAATTCGTTCTTAATGGACTCTGCCACATTTCGTTTTAGGACGCGATAGTTTACGGGCATTAAGCGGTATTCGATATTTCGTGATAAGTCAACAGGACCGGGATCACGCTGTACATATCCCTATGTTTTTTTTAGCGTTTAGCTTTGTTTTTGTCTAGGTTTATATGAACACTTACTTAATAAGTGTGAAAAGGAAGTCTTAATCCAATTCGAGGTTATTAAAAATCAGGCCGCTGACACCACAATAGGAGGGTGTGTCCTTTTATTCGTTTCTCCGCTCTGGTTAGCAAGATAAAGCGCAGCATAGAGTTCCGTCACTCCACTAGCAATGTTCCAAATTCGGGTGGAAAGTGGAGAACGGAGTGTCTTAACGCTAGGTTCCTTCTTCCCATGTATAGGACATATAATTTTTAAACAAAGTCAAATTTTAATATTATAGAAACAGGCACTTAAATGCTCAAATTGGTTTAATACAGAGGAATGTGTAGAAATATTGTAAAGATTCACTGTGTATATTGGCTGTAGGAAATGCATGAGATTTGAACATTTTTTTGGCCACGTTATCGTAAATTCTCTTGGAGATATACTTATCTTGTGTATCTTGTACAGTTGAGTATTTACTATCATTAACAGCTTCTTAATCTTTTTTTACTATTAAACTCTTTGGTTCTCAAATATATTATAAGTACAAGTAAAAAAAAGTTGATGCATTGGTACAGTGTCCGAGTGTAAGCGCGACTGGTTATGGGTTCAAATTATCAAAATCTAAATATTCTTTATTCAAATAGGTGTTACAAGCACTTTCGAATCGTCAATTAACACAAAATATCAGCATTGTCAGTCCTAGCAGCAGCTACCACCGGCTTGGAAGGCAGTTCTGCTGAAAAGAGCCGGCGAGAAACTCAACAGTTGCTCTTTTCAAATATAGTTTTACAATAAGTAGCCTACCCAGTGAGCACTAACAGCATTTAATTCCACACATTAACATCAGAATAGTATTCCTGGACCGAATAATATACTTTCCTTAATAATATATTTTTAATCTTAATTCTTTATTCGATCGACCACACGGATAATGATTATATTTTTAAAATATTTTCATTTCTCCGCTCTGGTACCTAAGACAATGCGCGGCGTTGAGTCCCACCACTCAACACGTAATGTCTCGAATTCGGATGGAATGTTGAGAACGGAATATCTTGACACTAGGTTCTCTCTGACGACCCTGCTATGCGAGAAAAGTCGTGGTGCTGTATAAACAAAAAGGTACTCTACACATAAAGGACACGGAAAACGGAGTGTTTTAACAGTTATTTACCTTTGCCTACCCTAATATGTGAGGAAGAATTGCAGAAGTTGCGATGTAATTTTTTCTTGGTTTGCATGTTTATTTGAATTAGACACAAGACAAGGGGTACTGCTGAAGGATTGGACGGTGTGTAATGTTTCCGACAAAGACGTCTTGGACCAAGTGAGGTGGGGATAAAAATAAAGAAAGCTGACCCTCCAGTACAATGTGGGATGAGAACTAGGAGGAGAGAGAGAGAGAGTTTGGTACTCAATACTACCGGTAATTGTGTCACTTTGGATACTTTTTATCCCCGTTTATAAGTTATGTGGAACGTGCTGATATGCTACAATTTTTTTCTCTATGCTCGTTTATATTTCTTTTTGTAACATGCTATCAAAAGATTATAAATAAAATTCATTTTGCAGCATTTTAGCATTTTTTAAAGTGTTATCAAAAAATATAGGAAATTAAAAAACATTTTTACGAAACAAAATTAGGTTGTAATAAGAGTTTCAAATAAATAAATATAAGAATTTCAATAAATAAAAAAATAAGAATTTCAACGTAGCTGGATGAGGAATACATGGATTACGGTCAGGGCGCTTGGACGGTTACCATATATACAAAGGAAGAAAATCTAAACATAATTATTTCCTCGAATGGGAATAGCACCTACAGGATACAGCAATCTGTAACCTGTGCAATCTGTGGCTGTGGGTTCGATCTTCATTAGGGGCAATTTGTCAAATTTTGACTGAAGTTTCCAAAATTAAATATGTTCTTGTTATATTCATATATACAATACAATGAAGCGATCGTGGCGCTGTGTGACAGCGTATGACCGTATAAGTAATGGTTGTGGGCTCGGTTCCCACTTGGAGACATAACTGGTTAAAAGACAAAGCGCGGCGTTGAGTTGCGCCACTCAACATGCAATGTCTCGAGTTCGAGGCTCTCTCTATAATATCCCTGTTACCAAATTGAGTTATTTTTTGCAAAATCTTAATCAAGTTTGCAAAATATAATCATTTTAAATATCATGTATTATTAATTATATTTGAACTTACGACCCTTTGGATCAAAATCAGATTAGTATTAATTTATACCTATTTACCCTTGAATTTATAATTATCAATAATATTTATAGCTCTTTATTAGATATGTTGCCTTGTCCACGGTAAATAATAATAACTGAACTAAAATAAAACACACTGTGCATTTTATCGATAAAATTGGCGAATTGCCAATTATAAAATTACTTAGATTAAATTTTTTGTTAGAACACTTAATATGAAAAGAAAATGAAAAACATATTAAGTTAATACTTACCGAATTAATTGTAGTTAAGATTTGTGAGAGTTGATTAAAAAAGTGCGTATAGCGTCGCATGCGCATGTTTCAGTACTAATTTGCAATTTCGACTATTGCAGATAAGTGCAAAATTAATGTGACATTTGTATATGGTGTTGTCATTACTTAAATAAAAGTGAATATTTATGCTGCCATTTAAAAAATATATATTTGTTTTGTATTTGTTTTGTCATTATATTTCTTTAAAACATAATGTTTGTGACAGCGTCTAACTGCAAAGACATTTGGTTGTGGGTTCGATTCCCAGTCGAGACAACGATTATAGTTCAATTATTTTCATTTACTCTGGTGACAAAATAGAGGGGGCGTTGAGTTCAGCCATTTTTAGTTTTATGATTTTTAATGTGTATCCGAGGGGATAGAGGGAACCTAGTGTTAAGACTCTCTGCTTTCCTCTTTTCGCTCATATTCGAGACAAAATTCTTCGAGAGAAAGTTCTTTGTTGAAGGTCAGAGTTGGAAGATAAAAAATAACAACCAAAAAAAAAAATTTAACGACCACCACGGTTACAGTCAGACCCTGTATGGTGTAATAGAGCTTTATTTATTTATTTTACCTCATTTTTCAATAACTAATTGAAAAAATTGAATTATTTTCAATTTGATCGCTACAAAATTTATACTTAGAAAATTTTATATATATATATATATATATATATATATATATATATATATGTTTCGCCAAATGGGATTTGAATCAACACACAACTACTATACTGTACTACTGTGGTGTAGAAGCGTATATAGAATGTCATTACAGGTCGATAAGAAGGTATAGTTTAATTGCCTAGAGTGTTTGGACGGTATCCAAGAGGCGCGGGATCTTTGAATAATCAAATATAAATTTGAAAATATTTGATTTTTATTATCGTTTTTACTTCACATTGCAATATACAGCGTGATTCTTATAAATAAAACAAAATATAAAATTTAACCCAATTTATTTATAAGTATACAATTAACACCTTAAGCTAGACCTGTACAAATGATGTAATCTGTTAAATATTTTCTAAACTTAATATTAACATGATAAATATGTTCTATATCACACTCTTAAAATGATAGTGACCTAACTCAAAACACCCCGCAACGTCTGATTTTGCTAAAATATACCATAAAGTTTTATTCTGAGATTCTAGGATAGTTTTTCACAAATTGTATGTTTAAAAAAACTGTTTTAGAAAACGTATTTTTTTTTTGCCAAGAGTTCGAGAGCACCCGCTACTTTAGAATTATGTTCTTTTATCCTAAGTGTTTGGTAGTACTTTAAAAATAATAAAAATATATGTCGAGTTAGGCTGCTTTCATTCTAGGGGGCGATATATACTTTAATTTTGAGCGTATCTATTTACTATATGATATATAAAACAAAGAGGTAATGATCGTTTTGTGATAAATATTATATTTATCATATATGTGTAATATATGACGAAGTAACAAGATTGAACTTTTGCCATAATATTTTCTCATCAATGAATATTGAGTGTAAAAGAAATTATAGAGAGTAGAGAGTTTGTGATTTTCTATGAAAATGCTTAAAGTTACATTTGAACGGGATTTTTGGGTATTTTAGTTCCGTAAATATGATAAGGTTAGGTTTTGATTGAAAATTTGATGATGATGATTAATTGACTGAAGCAAGCTCTATACACGAGGAAATATGTCATTTATAACCTCATTTAGATGTTTTAAAATTTTATTTTTAAGTTAAATATGTTGTTTTGTTTATTTTCAACACCATGTATAAGTCATGATTTGTATGTATATGATACTTTATAACTTATATGCAGTTATAATTTTTAAAAGTGAATATAATATTCTTTCTAGTATTTTTATTTTTTGTTCTATAATATAACAATATTTTTTTTATATATAGTAACTTTTCTTTCCGCTCTCCATATAATACAAATTCTACTTCAATAATATAATTTATATTGTCCTCACATTTAAATGGGATTCAAACCAGCAAACACTGTGCTACAATTACATACTTATTAATTCATGTCGATGATATGGCTTTTTTTTCGTTATACAGGACGGATGAAATTTAATTGTTTCTACCTTTTTATCTTTTTTATATAAGTTCAAATTTTTCAAATAAAAAACTAATTTGTAGTGCATTTTTCAGATTTTTCATTAAATTCGATTTAAGATGCTTAAAGGCCGCCCGCTTTTCCAGCATAGCAATATATCCAGGATAGTGAGGCCATCGTGGCGCTGTTGAACAGAATCTGACTGTAAACGCGATTGGTTGTGGATTTGATTCGTACTCGAGAGTAATGATAATATTAAATTAAATAAAAATATTTCCATTTCTCTGCTCTGGGAAGACAAAGCGCGGCGCTTCAGCCACTCTAGATGTCGATGTCGGGCGAAAACTGGAGAACGGAGTGTCTTGACACTAGGTCCTAACTGACTAGCCTGCTATACGAGAAACGCGTGAAGATTTTGTAGTAAAAAGAAATGTGTTTTATACAATTTCATAACAAAAGCATTTAACAAACCAACATCCTGCAGTTTATATATTTTAAATAATTTAGCGTGAAATGGAAGATATCTCCGTCTCTCCTTTTTATACATTCTAACACATAATTTCAACGCAGAGACGATAATTAACTAAATGCTTGTTTTAAGTGTTATTTCTTTTTTATATTAAACATATAAATTAGTCTTATTATTTTTCCTGATATTATTTCTATTCATTGACTTGCTCTACTTGATTATTGTAGCAAAAAAAGGATGATGTAGAAAATATAGGCATATTATATAGGTTTGGAACTTCAAATTCACTTTTTTAAAATTTACCTTTCAAATTCATCCAATTTTTACATCCGTTCGAAAGGATGAATTTGTAAATGAAACGAATGAATTGAATGCTCCAAGGTACATATGTATTCGTTGACAAAGTAACCGTGTCTTATGAATAACCCGTTTTTGAATAATAATTTTATTGTGAAACTAAATGCCCATATTAGGAAACAAATTCGTTCTTGAACCGACTTTAGAAAATACGCGTAAAGATGGTCCAGGTCATGTATGCGATGAGTAGAATGAAAAATATCCGTACTATCTGATGTATATAGTATAATCTGGAACAAAAGAAATGCAAATTTTAGTAAATCCCCTCAGTACAATAGCCACCATAGTTATTTTAGTGTAGGTCACAGCTTCTGCGTGCCGCCAGGGTTCACGGAAGATTGTAGTCCCTGTGGCCCTGGCCAGTGGCGGTGGAGGAGGAGCACCGTGAGGCTTTAGTGGGTAAACGGACGGCCCATATCTGCCGGTTCGGAGTCCCACATAACCGCGTCCGAGTCCCCAATCGGGCGGGTATGCGTAAAGGATTTCCTCACGTCAAAAAAAAAAAGGTTACAGCTTCTGCGTACAGATTGTCTGTGTAAAGTGCATTGCTCGGCGATTCGAACAAAAAGGTTGCAGTTTGTTAGCTGAAGGTCGTAAGTTCAATGTATCTTGCCTAAAACTTATGTTATTTAGCGTTAAAAATATAAAAGGAGAACGGAGTGTCTTGATTTTAGGTTATCATTGCCTACTGCGTGCTTACCCACAATGCGGTGCAAAGTGAAAAAATAATAAAACTCAATTTCAAGTAATAAGTTAAGTTTTTTGATAACGCTGATAAAATCCCTTCTTTCACTTTTAAAATTGTTAATCAGACAATTAGGAAATTGAAAAACGTATGAAAATTTGAACGCAACGGGATTCGAACCCGTGCCTCTTGGAAACCGTCCAAGCGCTCTGACCGAGAAACCACTTGTTCCAATTTTTATACGTTTGCATAATATTTTTCCCTTTCTTTCTTCACAAACTTTATCTTATACAGTTTTTAGAGCAAAAATATTTTAGAGTGACATTGAGCTTCGTTTTCTCTTGAAAAGGACAAAATCCGTTTATAGACTGTATGTAAGTGTGGGTTGCCTAAATGGCTACCAATTCAGCACATAGTCTAACGAAACTAAAGAAAACTGGAATTCAAAATAAACATTTCCTCAAACTGCGTTTTATACCTTTAAACCTCACATCAACGGGTCCTAGATAGACTGGTATAAATGTATTGTCATTACTAAAAGGAAATGATTAAAATATCAACATATGCAATATTCATAATTTAAAAAAGCTAATAGTTTTTTTTATATTTAGATTTTCAAATCTGCTCTTTCATGAAGTCATGTTTGTGTTTTTTTTAATCTTATTTCTATATACATATATATTATACCTTTTCCATTTAATCCTAGCTTGGGGTACAGTGTCATCGCTCTCTTTGAACAGGTAGCGACGGATACCGGGCAGGTACGAATCGAAATATTCGTCCCAATTCACTTCGCCCATACTGAATGGAAATATCTGTAATTTAGTAGAAAAAGCATATGAAAATTTAGATAAAAAATGTCAATATGCAATTTGAACTACTGCCTATTGGAACTCTTCGAAGCGTCTCTTTTTAGATAAGATTTGTAAAAAAAAAGAAATAGAAGTCCCGTTGAGTTTCATGCGCCGGTTCTTCTCAGGTCTGAGGCATTAACTTTAGTGAACCGGTGATATATTGAAAAAGATATATTTAGAAAACGTATAAAAATTTGAACGCAGTGGGATTTGAACCCGCGCCTCTTGAAAATCGTTCAAGCGTAATAAATTATTTGACGTTAAAAAATGAAGGATGTATCTTTTTTTTTAAATAAAATTATTTGACTTTGACTTGTTAGGTTATTGAAAACTTTATAACAAAAAATTATATAGAATTTTCATTAATTTATAAAAACTAGAAGCCGAATCTTATAGCAAATTTACAAAAAAGTTTATGGTAAACACATGGTAGTGTGTCTAATATTTGTTTTATTAATTTAATATATTTCTTTTGCATATAACAAAATTTTCATATAAACTTTTCATACTACTCTGTCCAAATAATTGTCAAAAAAGGGAGCCTTTTAGGATTTTAGTGCGATAACTGAACGACTATTATTGTAACAAACGTATAAAAGAATCCATATGGAAAGACATATAGAGATATAAGATCATATAGCTTAATGGGCTCGAGTGCTAGGACGGTGTCCAAAAGACGTGGATTCAAAATCCCTGTGTCAAAGTTTCAAGCATAACAATTTTGTATTACAATGTCAAAAGAATTAAAAACAAGAACATGTTTTAAACGTTTCGAATTTCTTTTTCTTTTTCAGTTTTACCCCTTGTCCCCAAACGTTACGGACCCAGAGGACCTCGTCCACAGGTATTGGTATTTTAAAATGCTAAGTCTCACCTGTTTATCAGATTCCGAAGTATTCTCCCACAGATCTCTCGTATGCTGATTGCAGAATTTTATCTCCCGCGTACAAAAGTACATGAGTACGGCTGAGAATTTGTGTATCTTTCTATATACTTTTAACATTCTGTAAAATATAGTGAATTATTTCTATTTTTTCTTATCTTTACCACTATGCGCTTTTTCCCGCACAGCGGAGAGAAACTAGTGTCAGGACACTGGTGAAATATAATAAGGTGAGCTAAGCTTATCACAAAATTAGTACGTTATTTTGATTATTTAACAGGTTGCTGAGACCATTGTTACTTCGATCGCCACTCGGAGGAATATTTAAATTATTTTCTATTCTTCACTCTGGTACAAGACCAATCGCGGCGTTGAGTTCCGCCACTTAACACGCAATGTCTCGGATTCAGGCGGAACGTCGAGTATCTTAGCATTAGGTTCTCTCACTACTCTGCTATGCGGGAAAAAGCGTGAAGCTGTTGCACAAGTTGTTATGTAATTTAGAACTAAATTATTTATAAATACTTTACTAAAAACTGTACTTACTTAGGTTTTTTCCCTATGCACAGTGCTAGGGCGTCCACAAGAGCGGCCGGAAGTAAGTGCAGGAAAAATATGTAGAGTTGATTCATAAATGTAGATTTATTTAAAGTCACTGACGCGTACCTGTTGATTGCCAAATTAATATTAAAACAATATAAACTAGTGTCAAGACACTCCAATTTCCACTTTTCACTCGTTTCAAACATTATTGGAACGGAACTTAACGCCGCGGTGCTACTAACAAGGCTATAATGCAAGTAAAAACAGTTCTTAATGTTTTTGCCCTCCAATCGGTTCGAACTCAGAACCCAAGGTGTTCCATTTAATGTGTTACTAATACATAAAAAAACCCATTGTACATTATACAATATTTTATAATATTATTTGCTCATTTACATTAAACTGATAAATTTCAGCTACCGAAACGGCTTAAGCGACAAGATATCCAGATGCTGGATACGAGATGGTAAAAATGAGTAGACTCATTGGGGAGGTTCCTCGAGAAATGCCAGCAAACCGACCTGCAACTAATCGTGCTCATAGTTTGGGACTGATCGCAGATGAACTCAGAGAAGGTAAAAATAAATCAAGGCAACTTTTCCTTTTAAATTTAAACATAACTCCTTGACTATGGATTGTAGCGATAGTATAAAAATATAAATTTTTAGTAAAAGAAGTTACAAAATTACCAAACAGCATTTGAAAACGGGTGTTTATGAATCCTGGACATGTTGAGTCTGGTGAAGTCCCCCCACGTGATCCTGTTCTCCACTGAACTCACAAAGTTGAAGATAGGTGGTTCGATTACTGCTCTGGAAAGAAAATATAAACTAACTAACTACATATGACATAAAGTTTAAAGTATATCGCAAATGTAGGCTAGTTCATGTTATTAATATTAAAAAAAAATGACATTAAATTAACAAAAAATTACAAATTATAAATAAAATACTATATTTACGAGGTCATCGTCTCGCAATAGGACAGCGTGTGACTGTAATCTCGATTGGTTGTTGGTTCGATTCCAAGTCGGTAGTATAATCATAATTATTTATTTTCATTTATCCGCTCTGGTGTGCAAGATTAAACGCGGCGCGGTTTTCAAGAGGCGCGGGTTGAAATCCCGCTGCGATCAAATTTTTATACGTTTTCTAAATATATGTTTTTCTAAAACAGTTTACACATTCTATCCATTTTAAGGATATTACGCGTTGAGTTGAACGGATTTTGACGCCGCGCCAAGTTTTAATATAGTATAATAATATAATTACCTCGTCTCATACTGTCTGCATACATTCCTAGCTGCCACCATAAGGCAGTTTACCACTGAGTCAACAGGTACCAGGTCGGCGGTCACAGATGGATCGCATTGAACTGTCCTGAGCATTCCCGTCACTATAAATACATTAATAATAAATATAACAATATATATAAAAAACTTCTGGAGGCCATTGTGGCACAGTGGGGCAACGTATGACTGTAAATGCCAGTGGTTGTGGGTTCGAATCCCACTCGGAGGAATTATTGATAATATTTAAAATATTTTCATTTCTTCGTTATAGTACTTAAGACAAATCGCGGTGTTTAGTTCCGCCTCTCAAGACGCAAGGTCTCGATTCAGAACGGAAAGCGGAAAACATAGTGTCTTGGTTCTCTTCAACTACTTCCCTTTGTGGGGAAGAGCGTGAAAACCGTGAGACCTACGTTCAATTTTTTATACACTTTCTAACAATATGTTTTTCAATTTCCTAAGTGTGTGATTAACACTTTTTAAATGTTAAAATATTTAATAAATAGCATTCTCTCTTGCCAAACGATTGTTTGTAGAATAATCATTGGATCAATAATCAAATCAGAAATTTGTAAAAATCACTCTACAGAGATGCTAATATTAAAAATAAGTTATAATAAGCGTATAAGAATTTCGACGCAGCTGGATCTAGAACGCATGGCTTAGCGGTCAGAGCGCTTGGACAGTTTCCAAGAGCCGCGGGATCAAATCCAGCTGCGTTCAAACTTTTATACGCTTTCTAAAAATATGTTTTTGAAACATAATTATTCCTCCGAATAGGACCGAACCTACTACCCTCCATGTTTAAAGTCTGAAACTATTATTTTTATATACCTGTGCCAACTGCCACACCTGTAGGCCCGTACATGTTGTCTAACCAGCATTTCAAGGGCTCTTTTACTGTAGACGTGACTGGAAGATAAATATTGTTTTAGTAAATATATAGGTAGGGGATCCTATTATAATATATTTTTTTCAGCTCCCTGCTTTTGCTGGTACAGCAGGGTAAGTAGAGAGTGCCGCCAGGGTTCATGGAAGATTGTAGTCCCTGTGGCCATGGCCAGTGGCGGTGGAGATAAATTATTGAATTTGAACAATAATTGTTGAAGCAAATATAGAGTAATTTTGTACCTTAAATAAAACTTATTCACTTTAACACATAGCTTTAAAAAATATATACAATTTGGGGCCTAGTTGGTAAGAAAAACCAACCAAGTAGTTGAAAGACTAAACAAAAGACCATATTATTTTTGGCTGCCCTAAAAGTTTCAAGGACATCAGATTGTTGCAGACGTGTGCAAATTTTCATAATCGAACAAGATTGTTTTACATTGTTAGATAGACAGAGAGATAAAGAGAGTAGCGTCACTTAGTTCTTTCTGCCTTCAATTAAAGATTTAAAAAATATACCTATGGCTGGTCGAAATATCGCTACAGGTACGTTCTTGCTATTCAATCTGATTTCATTTTCCGCTAACGCTTTTGTGAAGGTGTATGTGTTGGGCCACTTGCCTAAAATTCTGAAAAAAAAAATCAATATGTCATATTATTTTGTTTTCATGAAATAAAAATGTAACTGATCGCTGTCTGTACAAGTTAGGAAAATATGTGAGAAAAAATATTATTGCGGATATATATTTATCAATGTAATAGAGCCTAAGATAATGGTATTTATTTTGTCTGTTTGTCTTGGCGTTCATGCACTAGCGTGCACTCAGAGTGTTTTTAGCCAATTTAAATCCAGTTTTGACTATTATATTTTGGCAAACTTCGATTAACATTTAATGTTTATTTTGTTCCAATCGGCTTAAATTACAAATTTAAGTAAAGTTTGTGATTTAAGTGACAACGCTGACGTTTCGATAAAAAATAATTTACAGTAACTGTAGCCAGTAAAGTTTTGTAGTAAGAGATAACCTAGTATAAAGACACTCCTTTCTGTACTTTTTGTCCGAATTCGTCGCTTGAAGCAAGATTTCAAAGTTTTTGATATCTGTTAAACATGTTTCAGTTAGCAGCTACTCATTTCTTTATTTCAATCAATTTTCAATTGCCGTTAAATTTTCAAGATATTGAGTGGTGTCTGCCTGTTGAGTGGTGGAACGGAACTTTCTTTTACCGAAAATAATTTAATTAATAGTGAATTAGAAATTATTATTAGTTATCTTTCCTTTCCTCAAGTGGGGATCGAACCCACAACTATCATTTTCAAAGTTAAACCAGCTGTCCCACTGCGACGAAACACACATCAATTATTCAATTAGGTAAATACAAAAAAAACACATCAGTCTTGCTTTTTCCTTTTTTTCTTTTATCTCTTATTTATATTTATTATATAAAAATGACTTACGTAGGTAAAATATCGTTCACCTCACAGTCTGTTAGTTTGTCCACCAAACTGTGTAACTTCTCGCTGCTTGCTTCACATTGATAGAACATTTCTTCTATATGAGACAAATGACAGTTTGAATATGCTGTGGATATATGCATGAATACCTGAAAAATATTTTAATATTTTATTTATTAAACATATTTAGAAAACGTATAAAAATTTGAACGCAGCGGGATTCGAACCCGCGCCTCTTGGACACCGTCCAAGCGCTCTGACCACTAAGCTATGTGTTCTACATCCGGAGCCGATCCGAGCCGATTCGAGCGCATGGACGGTGTGTAATGAACACATTAAAAATGTTAAAATATTATATTTATTTTTAGTACTCCGGTTACTGCTGAAATCGAGACATTCCGTGCAGAGTGGGTGAACTCAACGCCGTGCTTTGTCTTGGCACCAGAGAGGAGAAATCGAACCTACAATCATCGTGTATATAGTCAGACGGTGTCACACTGTGCCACGATGGCCTCCATTCACAACATTCCGTTTAAAACGATTTGAACTTACTACTCTATAAAACAGTTAATCCCAAGTTTTATTCCCAAGGCGTGTTACACGTCTTGGGAATAAAACTCTCGCTCCAGCCTATTTCAAAGGTATCATTGTCACTAATATGTATATAAATAATTAAATGATATTAAAAAAGTAGTGCCTCTGAGTTTCTTACGCCGGCTCTTCTTAGGTCTGAGGCATTCACTTTTCTGAACCCGTAGTAAATTGTTGGACGTTCAAAAAATTAAGCATATATTTTCTTATTTTGAATAAAATTATTTGACTTTGACTTTGAGTCAAAACTACTTACTTTCAAGCCTTTCATATCTTTGGCAAGTTGCAAAAGATATAAAGGCGCCTTCACATTGATGACGAGCGCCGCGCGTAAATGCTCATCGAATTTGACTGTCGCTGCAGAGTGAAATATAACGTGTACCTGAAAATATTATTTTTATATTAGTCAGAGAGAATCTAGAACCAAGAAACTCCGTTCTCGACTTTCCACCCGAAATCGAGAAATAATAAAAATGTAACATTTTCATTATATGTTTAGATATAGAGGCTGTCGTCTGATCGCTGTCTTTGCATAGAAGATATATGAAAAAATATATAATATTGAGGGCATTTATAAATATAATAGATCTCAAAATATTGTTTTTTTGATTTTCTTTCCTGTTTGTCTGTTTGTCTGTGCACGCTAATTTCATAAATGGCTTAACCCGATGTAAATGCCGTTTTAACGACTGTGTTGTGGTAAGCTTTCCTTTAGGTTAAGTTTTTATTTTATTTGAATCTGTTCGTAAATGAAAATATTACAACAATTTTAATTATAAATTTAAAAAAAGTTTGTGATTTAAGTGAGAACGTGGGCTGGTAAAACAAAATAGTTTAGTCGTGTAGCTAACGAGGGCAAAGCCGCGAGCGGGTCGCTAGTATTTACATATATACATACGAATTCGATGACAATACAATATTTTCATAGCAATTCATCTCATGTCCCAATCACAAATACAATAAAAACTTTAAAAACCGTTATTTTTCGCCTACCTTTTCTATAAGGGTTTGTCTATCACTGATGGTTAGGCCTAGCCCCGCTGCCTCACAGTCCGCTGGTATTGCAACAATTTTGTGTCTGAACTTTGGTACTTCTTCCTTAAGGCGGTCGAAAACCTGTAAAAAATAGTGTCAATTAACGAATTATATTGGAGAAAGGAGTGTCGTCACTCTACGCCAGAAGAGGAAAAGGCAGTCAGTCAGTAAGCCTAGTGTTAAAACACTCCGTGCTTCACGTTCCGCCTGCAACAGATATGTTTAGTGGCGAAATTCAACGACGCGTTCTGTCGTAGGTACCAGAGTAGAGAAATTATTTTATTTTTTTAATGAAAGTATTTTCAACCGGATTATTCGCATATATTATTGGTATTCAAAAATACATTTCAGTAACCGGACGTTTCGAACACTACACTACTGTACCGTGGTCGTACCTGTTTGTATCTGTTGTATCTGTTTGTTTTATGTCAGTCGGTCAGAAACGGTAGGTCTACATATACGTATATTGATATATTATTAAATAATACTTCGGACATTCAGAATTCTTTGAAATTTTTAATCTCTGATTAGTAAGTAGGTTAAAAAAATATTTTTAGAAAAAGATTTGAACTCAGCGGGGTTCAAATCGGCGCTTCTTGTAGTATCAAGTTCCGTCCGTTCCGTCCGTTCTCTACTTTCCGCCCGAATCCTAATAATTGCGTTTTGAACGGTGGAACTCAACAAAATATGAAAAAAAAAATTAAAATTATTTACATATAACCATTCCATATTTTAAAACACGTATAAAATATTTGAACGCAGCGGGATTCGAACCCGCGCCTCTTGGAAACCGTCCAAGCGCCTAGCGGTCAGCCGTGCGTTCTATTCCATCTACGTCGAAATTCTTATAGTTTTATTACAACTTATATTTGTTGTTAGCATCTCTGTAGAGAGATTTTTACAAATTTCTGCTACGCAAAGATTATTCTACAACCAATCGTTTAGCAAGAGATAATGTTTTTTAATAAATATTATTTTATACCGTTTTCCTTAAAATCTTTTTAAATTTCCTAGTTGCACTTTAAAAATGTAAAAAAATAGCTATAGGTAACTCCTTTATAAGTAAGACTGATGTTAAAAGCTCAAAACTTAGTGCGTAATGGTATTAAGTACATTCTTTTTAGGGCATCTAGTAAGTTACTTAGAACCATATAAGACCTTTGGTATTCGCTATTTTTATACATTTTTGATATTCGAAAATATTTTTTAGATAAACCCGACATTTCGAACACTTACACCTGTCGCAAATTATACGCGATTAATCCGATTAAAACGGTTTCATTTCGAAACAGTCAAAATATTTTATAATGATGTAATATAAATTACCATATCATCGTACCGGAGAGTAAAAACGAAGTGTCACATTACTAGAACTAGTGAAAAGTCAGTGTATCAAAAAAAATATATATATATTTCATAGTATTTATTTTAATTTTTTTTTTATTATTCTTAATTACTATTTAAAGGAAAATATTAAATAATGTTCATATTATACATTTATTATTTATTTGCAATGTAATATGTATGACACGTTTATATTAACACTAGATAAGTAAATAAATCTGCAAATATAAGAAACACTATACAAAATAAACACTTAAAACAAACATAAATAAAGTATTATTTATTTTAGTAACGTGGTTAAACGCCGTCGTGGCGCAGTGATACAGCGTCTCACTGTAAGCGCTATTGGTTTTGGGTTCGATTCTTACTGGAAAGAATTATTATCATTTGCTCAGTTTGATAAAGAGGCAAAAATACTTCCACTAATAAGTGGACTAACAATTCAGATTCTGAGATTACTGCCTAATAAGGCAGCATCTCAGAATCTGAATTAGAAAATTAGAGAACTTAGTGCCGAGACACTTATTTCTCTTTGTCTGTGTGTGTGTGTTACCAGAGCGGAGAAATAAAAATTGGTTAAAACTTAATCGTTCCTCAATGTGGGAATTGAACCTTCAACTAATCGTGTTTACAGTTCGATGCTGTCCCACTGCGCCACGATATTAATATTTAATTTATTTAAAAATAAAGCTTAGGGCAAATAAAAAATAATCCTTACTTGCGCTTTTGCTTACTAGTTTTTTGACGAGATATAATACATACTAATACTATAAATGCAAAACTAACTCTGTCTGCCAGTCTGTCAGTGACATCATCACGGCCAAGCCGCTGAACCGATTGTGATGAAATTTTATACAAAGCTATAAGGGCCTTGGGATGAATGTAAGCTACTTGTCTTCAATTTATTTAGTTTTCTCAAAAAACGTTGCCTAAAATACAAAACAGCTATGTATATTCATGCGGGCATAATGGGTCGCTAGTCCAATATAAATTTATAAAGCTTCGTTAAGTCCTATCCTTGTCTGGGATACAAAGTAGTCTATGCATTAACCGAATATAAAAAATAAAAATCAGGATAAAACTATCCTAATTATAAATTTAAATTATTCAATAACACCGTCTGCAACACCAAGCACTTATATCCGTTTAGCCGTTTCTAAGTTACTGCGTAAAAAACAAATATACAAACTTTTACATTAATAGAAATTTTATTATAAACATCGCATATCGTTTGTACTAAAATTGGTCAAATATTAGTAGTTAATTAAAGTGGAGCTCTGTCTGTTAAAGCGCATTTGGCGCATTTTAAAGGGCCCTTTTACGCAAGTCCCAGGCACTGCTCCTAGGTCTTTCGGCAATGCAATAGGCAAAGGAGCTTCTTAACCAAAGCAGGACTCAAAAATTTAAATACAGGACTCTTTAAGAAACTATATATATATATATAGTTAAAATTAGAATTAGCAAAATATAAGAACAATGTGCCCGTATTGAATGAAAACCATAAAAACAAGCTTAATCAAAGAATGCTATTTAATTATAAAAGGTCGCGGGTTCAAATACAGTTACATAGTTTTTTACGTATAATTATTTAAATATTAAAAAATGTATATATATACATTAATGGTAAGAATACGGTTAAAAAGATAATAAACACGACCATAACTTTGAACAACAAGTTAATGGGTAATTGTTTTAGATATAATTATATTTTAATGAACTATGCCAAATCATTAATCATCAAAGTCAAGAATTAAATGTCATTTACTTATTACAGTGTCAAGTTTTACATAATAAGGGTTTTTTACTTGTTATTGTTTATTTTTGACGTCATACGAGTACATTTACGACATATACGGGACTGAGACTAGACTAGGACTGTACTATATGGTATATAGTCTATAGCCTAGTAGTCTAGTAGTTTAAATTCAAAATATTCTTAATTCAAATACACTTTTGCAAGTACTTCTGAATTGACGGATGAACATAAAGCTACCGCCGGTTCGGAAGGCAGTTCTGCTGAGAAGACCCGGTGAAAAACTCAACATTTGCTCTTTTCAAATACAAAAGTTACAATTTTATCATTTAATACAGTGTTAGCTAAAAAGCACCGAACTCAAATCCTATTACTTCCACACATTTTATATTTTAAATATTGTTCTACAGAGTATATTTGATAAGCTTTATTTATCGCAATACACTTCTCCACTTGCCATCCGAAATCGAGACATTGCGTGTTCAGTGGCGGATCTCAACGCCGCGTTTAGTCCTAGGTAATAACGCCAGAGAAATGAAAATATTTTTTTAATACGAGCCTCGTATACCCATTCCCCCGAATGGGAATCGAATCCACAACTTATCACATATCAGTCAGACGCTGTTCTATTGCGCTACAGTGGGATTTTTTCAATAATTATCGTATGAGGATATTCTCAAAGACGTATAAAGCATGCAAATATTATTTATTATCGAAGTATTGAGTACCCTTAAAGTTAAAGGATATGTATTGTATGTATATCGACAATGAATTATTTCTTGACATTATTGAGTTGTAATAATTCAATGTGTCTGTTTGTAAAATTAAAATAACAGCTTTTTACTAAATGCATATATGCACGGTATTTATGCGAAAATAAAAAAAAATTAACATTTTTTATAGTGCTATTTGCACACTAAGGAAATTGAAAAAGACAAGAGGCGCGAGTTCTAATCCCGTTCCGATAAAAAAAATTATACGTTTTCTAAATATGTCTCTTTCGAAAATAACATTTCTTACAATTTTTCATTTTGTTCCGGCTAATCTCTGGAACAGCTGGACCGACTTAGGCTACTTTTATTTTAGAATTTCACACGGACCAAATCGCGGGCACAGTTAATTTACAATGAGGTGTGATCAGTATGTAAGAGATGGTTGTGGGTTCGATTTCCAGTAGGTGAATAAATTATATTACATATAATTTTGATTTTATCGTCCTATAAAGCCCGAATTCTGCCAGAAAGTGGAGAATGGAGTGTCTTGACATTAGTTTCTTAGTGACCTCTGTTTTTTTTATTTTTTATTTATAATTTTGATTTTAAAGTGTTTGTCACGAACTAAGTACTTTTGACAACTGTTCATGACCTGAATGACGTACATGATATAAAGGATAAGTATGCTTTAAACTATATTTGTACGTCAAAGTGTGATATTAAATGACACTTTGTCGTTTAAATAGTTTTTTTTAATATAGACATACATACAGACACACATATACAAAGCGCAGCGGTGAGTTCCGGCGCTCAACATGCATTATTTCGATTTCGGACGGAAAGTGGAGAACGGAGTGTCGGGACACTAGGTTCCCTCCTATGCGAGAAAAAGCGTGAAGCTGTGTACTGTTTAAGAGGAAATATGAATCAGTCGTGGGTTCGAATCCACTGTTCTCCACTCCACACTATTTTAACAAATAAAACGTTTTATAGTTAAATTTACATATTATGTGTTTAATATATCTTTTAATATAAATAAATATAATGATATTCAATATTTGCATATGTTCGTTATAAAAATACAGTATGAACGCTGTGATAGAGTTTAACTATATAATCCACGATGGTTTGTTTCCCATTTGAGGGATTATTAAATTTTTTATTAAATCTAATTTCTAGTTAAACAAAACGCAACTAAGTTCCGTCGTAACAAGTGAAAAAAACATAACAATAGTTTGTTATTCTCATACAATTTACAGTGGATGAGATTATATTTACTTTTAAACACAGTATACAAATATAGGCACACGCGTATTTGCATATTTCAATTGAAATCCTTTAAGTTAAATATTTATTTAAAACGCGAGGATAAGTTAGTAAGCTCGAGGTCTTCATAATTTGCAATATTGCCATGTTATTTTTCGTCACGCGTCCCTCTCAAGGCAAACTGAGAGGCTAGTAGTAGGGACCGTACTCCACCTTCCGTCTGATTCCAAGTATGGCGGAACTAAACGCCGCACTTTAATTATTTGTATATGAACTACAAAATATATTTCATTTATTTATGGTGTTTCCTTTATGGTCTGGTCCAATTTGGCTTGAATGACCAATGCACATTCCTACACAAATGACACAAATAAGAACCTTAAGAACTTACTTCTAAGATTTTTTGTTTGTAACATTTTTTAAAGTGTTATTCAAACGCTTAGGAAATTAAAAAATATATTTTTAGAAAGCGTTAACGAATTCGTTGCCAAGCGATTGTTCATTGAATAATCTTTGGGTAGCGGAAATTTGTAAAAATCTTCTACAGTGATGCTAACAACAAATATAAGTTGTAATAAGCGTATATGAATTTCAACGTAGCTGGATGTAGAACGCATGGCTTAGTGGTTAGAGCGCTTGCATGGCAAACAAGAGGCGTGGGTTCGAATCGTGCTACGTTCACATTTTTATACACTTACTAAAAATATGTTATTACTTCTAACAATTACATAATAGTATAAACAAAACTGTCTTAGTTTAAAGTGCTTACAACAGACAATTTCAATAATATTACATGTATATTTAAATTCAATTATTTAATGTGTTTGGTTCTTATTAAATGTTAATCACTTTTTTATTTTATAATAAAGGATTAAATTGCACGCACAGCTAAAAGTCACGATAGGTACAAAAATCAATTCAAAATGTGTAATGAAATTGTGGGTAGACTTAACAACAACAACAATGAGCTTAAAGCTAATACTAACTAAAATGTGTACAAAGAATAACTTATCTCTGATAGAGATCTCTCTTTTCTAATTGAGAAAGTTTAATGGAATCGGGTACAGCTTCAGCTTTTTTTTAGCTGGGTAGTGAGAGAGAATCTAGTGTAAGCCACTCCGTCCCCACTTTCCGCCCGAATTGAAGACATTGCGTTTTGAGTGGCGGGACTCAACGCTGCGCTTTGCCTTATTCACCAGAGCGGCGAAATAAAAATCATTCCCCCGAGTATAAATCGAACCCACGACCAATGGCGATTCAATGTCCTACCGCGCCATTGATATATTTATTACATTATAATAAACCTTTACAAGATCTGGAAAATGAATATAGTTAATTTTAGAATATAGCAAATTTTAGAATAACTTACCGGATCCTCGAAAACTTCTTCGATTCTTGTATATATGTCTTTGCCGCGTTTCTGTCTCACTAATAAATATAAATTTTCCACACCCGGACAAGACCGCAGCAATTTCTCCATAAGGATTTTCCCAAGGAACCCTAAAATTATAAACATATTAAGATAACTGTTGTAGTTTCGCCATTTTTATAAGACAAAGACAAATATAAAACAATATTCATATCATAATACAAAAAAAGAAAAAGTATCGAAAGCTTTTTATATAAACGCGTATGTCAATCACATAGTAAATTTAAGTCGTGTTGTGTTATATTTATTTAATTAACTTACTAGTATTTTTATGAGTTATTTAAAAAAAACTATTAGCGGCCTCCTTCCCTATATAAACTATAACAGTGCCCAATTCCATACTCTGTCCGCGTAATTTTCGTAAATAGTTCAATTTTCACAAAGTTCTTATTTCACGTGTTAATGGACGGGAACATATATATATATATATTACACATTAAATAAAAAAATATACATATTACACACTACCATGTGTTTGACATACACTTTTGTATAAAGTGACTTACGATTAGTTTTTCCGATCTCGTTAGACCTAATGTGGCGTTGAGTTCACCCACCCAACATGGAATGTCTCTAAACCAGACAAAACGTGGAGAACGGAGTGCTGACATTAGTTGCTCAACAAACTTTGCTATATAACAAGTTTGGTAGAGAGAACCAAGTGGCGGAACTCAACGCTGCCCTTAGCCTTATCAGAGTGTAAGAAGGAAGATAATTCCAATAAAAACCATTCACCCGAGTGATAAACAAACCAACAACCAATCGGGTTTGAATTCAGACGCCTGTAAATATTTCTTTACGCACCTGTCGCTCCAGTAATAAGGATATTCTTCCCACTATAAAACTCCTGGACCTCAGTAAATTTCTGCGTGTTCATATTAGAATCTATACTATTACTATTATTAATATCACAATCGGTACAGTATTTCTCATTTGTTACATTCTCGTACTTCCCCATTATCTGGTCTTTGGTTGCCATAGCTGTCACTTGCATTTCATGTCTGAAACAAAAGGAAAACTGTTGAAATAACTTGATTTCCAATACATGATTTCCAAGAAGTCAGGTATTTTTCCCGATTCACACTGTTTCCTAAAAAGCAGGGTAGTCGAAGAGAAACCAGTGTCGAAACACTTCGTTTGCCACTTTTCGTATGAATCTGAGATATTGTGTGTTGAGTGGCGGATCTCAACGCCGAAGTCTAGTTATTTGGTATTGTTATCTTAGGTCGCTGTATATTCTGTATATGGATGCGCTGTATATGGATGCGCTGTATTTGGATAAGGTTGAGAAGATAAAGAAAGTAAAATAATGAGGAATGTTTAAAAAATTTAACGTGGCACAAATTCAAACCAACGTCTTTTGAAAACTGTTCGATCACTGTAGCCAACTAAGCTATACGTACTTATCAATGTACGTCGCAATTCTTGTACACTTGTTATAATTTATTTTTGTTGTAGACATCTCTACAGGGAGCTTACTGCAAAGATTACTTCTGAGAATAATTAGCATGAAAGAATAATAGCTATTTAAGATGAAGATTTTATAAATATTGTGTGTTATATTGCGCAACCCAACGCCGGGCTTCTACTTTACCCGGGCGAGCAAATAAATATAATTAAAGTATGATCATTTTGCAATTACAGTACGGTGGAGCTATTTATAGGTTAATGTGTTTTAAATTTACTTTTGTATATATTATTGTATATATAAATATGACTTGCGACTTTGTTCGCATGTAAAAGCATCTTACTTTAATCAGAAAATGTCCGTCCGTTTTGATTGAAAATTTTCACACGTGTCCGGACACAATAGAATATTTGGGTGGAAAGTGTATAGCGGAGTGTCTTGACGGTTCTTTTTTACTACCAGAAATAAAGCTCATGTTTTTGCCAGAACGAAAGCCTTGCTTGATAAAGTCCAATTTTTATTTCAAGTCCAATTTTTACCCGTTTCTGTAGGAAGTTTGGAAAAATCTCCTAATTTCCAACCTTCTTCAAGCAACTTCCAAAGGAAACTACGCGCTTTCATCTCTTTGCGCCTAGTAGTTTCGTCTGTGTGTTGTCTGTCAGTCACAGTTACTGAGTTAGTTGAGTCGCAGTTTCAGTCAGTGAGTAACGGAAGAGTTTTACATATTATATATTTCTTAATAAAATTCACATAATAAATAAACATAACTTGTGTGAACGAGCTATTATCACTGACAGTAATATATAATAATTCAATATATTATAAGGACAATAACTACATTTATTAAAATATTATTTTATAGCCTATGTTTTTAACATAGAACATAGATTAGAAATCAAGAATTCAGATTAATTTAGAATTAGTTTAGAAAGAGGAAGGAAATTAAAATAATTAAATCAATCAATTTAATCATTCTTATGAGCGGCAATGTAATTCACAACCAATCGCTTTTACAGTCAGACGCTGTCCCACAGCCCCACTACGGATATTATCTTGTAAAGTTTTCAACGATACTTATCTAATTAAAATGTATTTTTTTTAATTCTAGGCAGGCAAAGTGTAAAGGAAGTATAAGTGTAAGTGTAAAGGCTTGTGTTAAGGTACAAGGTCTAAGTGATAGAGTTAAACGCCGCGTTTTATCTAGGGAAATGAAAATATTTGACATAATATATTCACGTTTCTACGAGTTGGATTTGCCATTGAAAAACGTTTTTTTTAGTTTAAGGCATCTACAGGGTGTATTTGTGTTATATACGTGGAACTGTGTGAAACTGAACTAAACTAAAACTTCGTGTTTTAAATTTTTTTAAATAAAAACCTTAACTTAACTGTAGATAAATATATATAGCTAGCCGTGACTAGCGGCTTCGTCCGATTGAAATAAGATTCTTGCGTAAGAAAATGTCATTTTCACATGTTCTTCCCGTCTGTTTTGATTTCAAATTTGTACACATTGAAATTTTCGAAAACAAATGTAACTAATTTTTTTTGTGAAAGAACAAAATACTATAAATACATAAAAATTATATAATTTTGCTTATATTATAACAATAATTAATAGCTTAAGTAGTCTAACACTTATTTTGTAATTCTCACTCAGCTATTTAAACTCAATTCTTCCTAAATTAAAATATATTTCCCCGATCTGGAGCAATCGACAAAGTTCATATTTAGATTCCATTCATTACTAGGCAATACCTATAATTGTACTAAATTATTTCTGCCTGCCTAGACCGGATTCGTTTACACATTTTCAAGTTTTACACGTTTTTACACATCATTGTGTCTAATTAGTCTTTAAGATAAAAAAACCCTTTAAAAATCCTTGAGGTACTTGAGGTACCAATAAAATTAAAAAAATATGAAATAAATAAATATAATGTATGTAATTATAATCAGTATTAAATGAATTGTCGATAAAATATCTGTATGAAATTTAATAATAATTTTTTTCGCGCAGAATCCAATTAAGGACATATTCGTTATTACAAAGAATATTTCAGCTCCGAAGTCAGAGGGAAACTAGTGTCAAGACCCTCCGTTCTCCACTTTCCAGCCGAAATCGAGACATTGCGCGTTGACTAAAGGAACGCACCTCATAGGTACATGAGCGAGGAAACGAAGATATTTTGAATATAATCATTCCCCGAGTGGAAATCGAACCCACAGTTTATCTCGCTTACATTGCGACCCGATGGCCTTAAAAATATCACAACTTATTATATATATATTTTGAACTCCTCTTTAATCCTTTATATACTAAATTCATTAACAAAAAAGTGAAAGAAATATTGAAAAAAATATTCAATATAGGTTAGTTATAACAATAAAAAACAATAAGGAATAAATAAAGTGAATTTGAAGTTTACATTATTAATTTCCAAATTCAAAATGATGAAGTCACTGTTTAAAAAATTAATTTGGTGTTCAAAATCTACATAATACAATTAAAATAATATTACAACAATTTACTACATACATGTGCAACAAGGCGACCTCTTCGACAGACGATCTCGAAATGAATGAATATGAAGAGTGATGCTTACAATGCACCTGAAGTCTTATTTGCATAGGATATGCACCCATAAAATATATATTTATAGCACAATATAGTATACTATATATAGCTTGGTGCCTTATATCTTAGTCTTTAAGTGAAGACTTAAAAAAAATGTTTAGTTGAAAAATACATATTTAGA
The DNA here is from genome assembly GCA_038994665.1 of Podotricha telesiphe. Classification (NCBI taxonomy): domain Eukaryota; kingdom Metazoa; phylum Arthropoda; class Insecta; order Lepidoptera; family Nymphalidae; genus Podotricha; species Podotricha telesiphe. The sequence continues at coordinate 101,431 of JAOYRR010000459.1, forward strand.
AAACGTATAAAAATTTGAACGCAGCGGGATTTGAACCCGCGCATCTTGAAAACCGTTCAAGCGCTAAATATATATATTTTAAATCTCTTCTAAATATGTCCATTTCAATTTTCTCAGTGTGCGAATAACACTTTAAAAAATGTTAAAAAATAAAAATGTTTAGTCCTGTTTGATTTGACTGACATACAATTTGCAGCAGTGACGTACGTTGCTATGGCAACGAGTTATTTACGCCTCAAGTACTAGCAATTACGGCACCTAACGGCACCAGACCTCTAAGGGCCTACCAGGTCCACCACCTACATATTAGGGTTTTTTGGAATGCGGCCCAGGGCTCATGGATATACGACGCGCCCCGTCTTAACTAAGGCAATAGATAATATTTTTAATTAAAAAATATGAAAAAACCTAATCAAATCATTTACAAATAGGTATTTTGTAAAGATAATGAAATTACGGTCAATCAATCACTGGAAGGCTTTTTATTTTTTTTTCTATATATTTTTTTAAATATCTTCTATATATATATATATAAGGTTTTTTGATTCGAAAAACTTTAAGAGTTGTTTAGAAAATCACAAAAATTATAATAAACATATGAAGTCAAGAAATGTGATTGACGCGAAAACAAACTAGAACTCGTCTGGATAAGAGGGAGAGAGAGAGGTTTTCGCGGCAATATTTTTTAATAGCGAACTTGGCTTTTATAGGTTATGAGGAAGCCCTTGGTTTTCCGCGGAATGCTAGTTTTATAGGTGCTCTAGAGAGCCTCAAAGCACCCCTATAAATTACCCAGTATTATGCTACCAATAGCTATTCTATTTATCTATAAGACTTGCCACTTGACAATTTAAAATTAAGATTAAAAATATATTATTAAGGAAAGTATATTATTCGGTCCAGGAATACTATTCTGATGTTAATGTGTGGAATTAAATGCTGTTAGTGCTCACTGGGTAGGTTACTTATTGTAAAACTATATTTGAAAAGAGCAACTGTTGAGTTTCTCGCCTGCTCTTTTTAGCAGAACTGCCTTTCGAGCCGGTGGTAGCTGCGGCCAGGACTGACAATACTGACATTTTATGTAAGTTGACGATTCGAAAGTGCCTGTAATAGCCTATTTGAATAAAGAATATTTTCATTTTATTCGTTTACCCATATTAACTAAAGACTATTGTGACCAAATCGGACAAAAACTTTATATAATACCGAATGAGATATTCAGTTCAATTCGTATTTACTACAATCTTACACCTTTCGCACGGAAGTTTTCACAATAGTTTATGATAGGAAAATCCATCGATGTTTTTCAGATCTGCTATACGATCTGAAGGTTATTTTAAAATTAGTTTTTAAACTTTTTAAGCTGTGAAGCAAAGTGCCTATTATTTAGGATGTCGTATATAAAAAAAAATATATAGGACATCAACATTGGTTAGTGGGTAAATCATATATAATTTCTTCCAATAAATTCAATTTAAAAATAAAAATACTTTGCTAAAATATCAAAAGTGGAGATTTAAGAGAAAATATAAAACAAAATAGATTTACGTTGTTCAAGTGTCCGTTGAACACTTTCCGTCCGCAATTTTGACATTGCAAGTTGATTGGCGGAACTCAACACCGCGCTTGTCTTGCACCACAGCGAAGAAATGCAAATGGTGTAAATCATTCTACCGAGTGGAGATCGAACCAATAGAGTCTGTGGTCCAGTGCCTGTCCGCCGTCCGCTTTCTTTGGCAACGGGCATTTTTCATTTTTTTGTATTTATACTTCTTTTTTACTTTTTCGTACCAAAGTCACATATTTTTATAGTATTTAAAAATGTTCATATTATAAATATTAGGTTACAAAAACACGAAATATCAAATAAAAATCGATTATATAAAAAAATTAAGAGATAAATAGAAATCCAACGATCAAAATTGTTTAATATTGATGGAATAGCCATCATTTAGTCGATTTTCTAAATGTATGACTTTATTCTTATCAGGGTAGGCAGAGAAAAACACTCGTTGTTCTCTCACTCGTTTGGCGGAACTAAACGCCGCATTTTGCATTTCCATAGCGAACAAATCATTTGTTTTATTTGTTTATTTTTATATGTAGGTTCAGCATCTCCCTTTTATTAGGGCGCGGGTTCAAATCCCGTTGCGTTAAAATTTTTATACGTTTTCTAAATATGTCTTTTTCAAATTCAATCATACTGTATATTAATTCAAAATAAATTATATACAAAAAAAAATTATAATATAAAAGAAATTACCTAAAAACAAAAAAAATACCACAATTAAAATCATACAGTGAAATAAAAAAAATCAGTAAGCTCTTTTACTATTATTCACTCCGTTCTCCCCAGAAACTATGAAAATTGCATATCCTTATGTACATAATTCTTTTCATAATTTGCAACTCTCTTCTTTCTCTCTAGTATTTCCTCATTATTCTGGTCACTTGGCAAGCATGTATGGTTCTATGACAATATTGTAATATATCATATCGGATTCGGACACATAAGTTGTCAAAAAAGCGTTTTTTTGTAATATTTATTGGTACATACATATACAGATAAAGCAAATAACAGCGTGTTGAAAAATATGTAAGTATACAAAGGTTTAAAGGTTTTTCTTTTTTATAATAAAACTAGCCGTTAACCGTTGAACGACCTCTTAAATTCACACGGAAAATTAAATTTAGAGCATCTTGATACTAAGTACTTTCCTATATTGATATAATAATAGTAACCAAGTTCAATTTAACACCAGGTCGGTGTTTCCAGGCATTCATTCACCTCTAAAGAAAGTGAATTGTCTATACTCACGCACTTCGTTTCAATGAATTCATTACTAAATAGTTTATAACACAAGACGTTACTGATTTCTTGCGATTATAGCTAAATCGGGGTTGCGGGTTCAAATTTTGATATATAATATTGAGGTACTTAACTTCAAGTCTGTTTTTATCATAACGTCTTATAATAGATTTCTAGCTAATACTTAGTAGTGCTATAAATTCAGTTCAGTCAGTAAGTAACGGCGCAACTTAACGCTGCGATTTGTGTAAAATACCAGAGCGCGGAAAAGGAAATAATTAAGAAATTATTCCACGGAGCGGGCATTGAACCCACTACCAATTACGTTTAGAGTGAAACTGTTCCACTGCTACACCAAGGCCACCGCCTTAAAAATGTAGCTATCAAATAAATTGCCGTGTGAAAGTAATATTGTGACATAACCGCTATTCAGGTTAGGTCAGGTTCGATAATTGGTTTTTTAATTTATAATGAATGGCTTGTTCGGTGATTAGGATGTGATTCTAGGGCGTTAGGTCATGGGTTCGACACCCAATCAGGACATATTTCTACGAGGACCATTTGTTTTATATCTAGTTATTCCCTTTTTTTTCACTTGTTTCTTTTTAAAGTAATATTTTATATATATATATTAATTTATATGAAAAAAAAAGTATTTAGAAATGAAATCAACAAATGGAAGTATTAGAAGTAAAGTATTTAGAAATGAAATCAACAAAATTTATGTTTTCATCACGTAGAGTATTTATTGTAGATGAGTTTTATTCTTAACACAAAGTAATTTGGTCGAATAGTTTAAAAATTATCACAATAAGACTGACATGAATGAAATGCCATTAAACACCTATAATTATAAACCTCTACTACAAATGGAACTGTTATACTAGATATTGATTGTCAATATATCTTTCAAACATATACATAATAAAAACTAGCATCTAATAGAAAAAGTAACTGATCGCTGTCTGTATATAGGAGATATTTGAAAGAACATATACTTGGGACCATTTGTCAATAGAATCCAAAACAATTTTTTTTTAATTTTTTTAACATTTTTTAAAGTGTTATTCGCACACTAAGGAAATTGAAAAAGACATATTTAGAAAACGTATAAAAATTTTTTTTTTTTTTTTTTTTTTTTTTTTTTTTTTTTTTTTTTTTTTTTTTTTTTTTTTTTTTTTTTTTTTTTTTTTTTTTTTTTTTTTTTTTTTTTTTTTTTTTTTTTTTTTTTTTTTTTTTTTTTTTTTTTTTTTTTTTTTTTTTTTTTTTTTTTTTTTTTTTTTTTTTTTTTTTTTTTTTTTTTTTTTTTTTTTTTTTTTTTTTTTTTTTTTTTTTTTTTTTTTTTTTTTTTTTTTTTTTTTTTTTTTTTTTTTTTTTTTTTTTTTTTTTTTTTTTTTTTTTTTTTTTTTTTTTTTTTTTTTTTTTTTTTTTTTTTTTTTTTTTTTTTTTTTTTTTTTTTTTTTTTTTTTTTTTTTTTTTTTTTTTTTTTTTTTTTTTTTTTTTTTTTTTTTTTTTTTTTTTTCTAAATATGTCTTTTTCAAATTCAATCATACTGTATATTAATTCAAAATAAATTATATACAAAAAAAAATTATAATATAAAAGAAATTACCTAAAAACAAAAAAAATACCACAATTAAAATCATACAGTGAAATAAAAAAAATCAGTAAGCTCTTTTACTATTATTCACTCCGTTCTCCCCAGAAACTATGAAAATTGCATATCCTTATGTACATAATTCTTTTCATAATTTGCAACTCTCTTCTTTCTCTCTAGTATTTCCTCATTATTCTGGTCACTTGGCAAGCATGTATGGTTCTATGACAATATTGTAATATATCATATCGGATTCGGACACATAAGTTGTCAAAAAAGCGTTTTTTTGTAATATTTATTGGTACATACATATACAGATAAAGCAAATAACAGCGTGTTGAAAAATATGTAAGTATACAAAGGTTTAAAGGTTTTTCTTTTTTATAATAAAACTAGCCTTAACCGTTGAACGACCTCTTAAATTCACACGGAAAATTAAATTTAGAGCTTCTTGATACTAAGTACTTTCCTATATTGATATAATAATAGTAACCAAGTTCAATTTAACACCAGGTCGGTGTTTCCAGGCATTCATTCACCTCTAAAGAAAGTGAATTGTCTATACTCACGCACTTCGTTTCAATGAATTCATTACTAAATAGTTTATAACACAAGACGTTACTGATTTCTTGCGATTATAGCTAAATCGGGGTTGCGGGTTCAAATTTTGATATATAATATTGAGGTACTTAACTTCAAGTCTGTTTTTATCATAACGTCTTATAATAGATTTCTAGCTAATACTTAGTAGTGCTATAAATTCAGTTCAGTCAGTAAGTAACGGCGCAACTTAACGCTGCGATTTGTGTAAAATACCAGAGCGCGGAAAAGGAAATAATTAAGAAATTATTCCACGGAGCGGGCATTGAACCCACTACCAATTACGTTTAGAGTGAAACTGTTCCACTGCTACACCAAGGCCACCGCCTTAAAAATGTAGCTATCAAATAAATTGCCGTGTGAAAGTAATATTGTGACATAACCGCTATTCAGGTTAGGTCAGGTTCGATAATTGGTTTTTTAATTTATAATGAATGGCTTGTTCGGTGATTAGGATGTGATTCTAGGGCGTTAGGTCATGGGTTCGACACCCAATCAGGACATATTTCTACGAGGACCATTTGTTTTATATCTAGTTATTCTCTTTTTTTTCACTTGTTTCTTTTTAAAGTAATATTTTATATATATATTAATTTATATGAAAAAAAAAGTATTTAGAAATGAAATCAAGAAATGGAAGTATTAGAAGTAAAGTATTTAGAAATGAAATCAACAAAATTTATGTTTTCATCACGTAGAGTATTTATTGTAGATGAGTTTTATTCTTAACACAAAGTAATTTGGTCGAATAGTTTAAAAATTATCACAATAAGACTGACATGAATGAAATGCCATTAAACACCTATAATTATAAACCTCTACTACAAATGGAACTGTTATACTAGATATTGATTGTCAATATATCTTTCAAACATATACATAATAAAAACTAGCATCTAATAGAAAAAGTAACCGATCGCTGTCTGTATATAGGAGATATTTGAAAGAAAATATTCTTGGGACCATTTGTCAATAGAATCCAAAACAATTTTTTTTTAATTTTTTTAACATTTTTTAAAGTGTTATTCGCACACTAAGGAAATTGAAAAAGACATATTTAGAAAACGTATAAAAATTTGAACGCAGCGGGATTTGAACCCACGCCGTTCAGTGCGACCGCTAACGCATGGCTTAGCGGTCAGAGCGTATGAACGGTTTTCAAGAGGCGCCGGTTTAAATCCCGCTGCGTTCAAATTTTTATACGTTTTCTAAATATGTCTTTTTCAATTTTTTTTAATTTTCTCTGTCTTTGCTATTGTGGACGCTAATCTCAGAAATGGCTTAACCGATTTAAATGCAGTTTTGACTATTTTATTGTAGCAAACTTCACTTTACATTTTCCTTTTATTTTATTTTAATCAGTTCATAAATCAAAAAGTAACAACAATTTAAATTGTAAATTTAAGAAAAGCTTGTGATTTAAGTGAGAACGTAGGGCGAAAAAACTAAATAGTTTAGTTGTGTAGTTCACTTAGGCGAAGCTCCGAGCTGTTCGCTTGTTCGATAATCTTTATAATACTCCTTACTAGAGAAAAAAGTGAAAGTAACTTCTAACCGTCTGTCTGTCCGTTGCATGTCGAACGACTAATCTACTGAACCATATTGATGAAATTTTATATAGTTAGATGGTTTGAAGCTTGTGAAAGGACAAAGGCTATTTTTTATCAACACACAACACGTCCGAAAGCGCGAGCAGTAACTAGTTATTGAATTTATGTGAAATTCCAAATTTAAATTACGACATAAGAGAAATCTTAACGCGCAAACTATGAACTTGGCCGTATTCTTATTCGTATTCGTTACGTTTATTTTATTGCATAACTACCCACCTATGTGATGCTATAACATTTTTTATTACTTATTAGTGACCTCATTCGACTTCGTTTGGGTGTGAATGCGATTTTTTTCTTTAAAACACTCGTTGTAAACAAAGTGTAGTAACCAATGTATTGTCAGTTCTTATTTTCAATAAGGATTTTTTTTATTGCTTCAAAAATGAGATTATGCTTCTGTTTCGTTTGCAAGACTTTGTTTGCCTGTCTAGAATTCATAATATGACAAATATGTTCTCTTAATTGAAAGTGTGCAAAACAATTACAATTAAAATACTGCGATAACTTTTCAAATTTGATTTAAACCCAAATCTTTTTTAAAATTTTACAAAGTTTTATTGTCAATATCTTAGATTTCACTTATTTATTAAGTAATATTCACATTAAATGCTCCGTCTTTAAATGCGCGGTCTCGATCCTTTCTTCTATGTTTCTTTTTCAATCGGACATGTTCGGATGCAATTACGTCGATAAAAGTTTTTTTTTACGATCTTGTAGGATTCTTCATTAAAAATTACGGCAAAATAAATATATTCAACAGCAAATATAAAAAACATTAATTAATTTTGTAAAAATGTTTATGAATAAATCTTGCCAGATTTAATCATCATTGGTTCAACGTTGGGTTTCTTTTTACATTTAATCTAATTGAATATCACATAACTTTTTGTAGAATTTCATAGTCAAAAAAATGTTTATGACTCTTATTAATATTAAAAGAGTTCCAGTATTAATATAATATCGATAAGATTTTCTTTTTATTATTCACTCCATGTCATAAGCGAACACTTAACAGGCTAATGTTATAAATGTTTGTTTTAATTGTACGCATTGTAAATATTTGGTTTCTCAATTTTAATAAAATTAAAAGATCTATTTAGTTGTTTAGCTAAAATAAGAGGCGCGTGTGCGTTTTTCACTGCGTTCAATTTTGTAATACGTTCTTTAAAATTGATTTTCATATCATAAGTATGTGAATGACACTTTAATAATGTTAAAATATTAAATTTAGTTGTTTTCAAGTAATTTCAATTAAATACGCGATTTTTATGGATATATTATTATATTATGCTCCTTCTAACTAATTAATGAATTTAAAATATATTTTAATATATAAATTGAAGTTGTTTGCTATTTATATACTGCCCGTGGAATTAAATTTAGAAAAAAAATACACAGTAGTGTGAATGGTTGTGAATTCAAATAGCATTAAGGTATAGTTATTTGTTTAAAGTTTTAGTATATATGTATCAATTTGTCAACTACGGCTATGACATGACAGATCTGTATCAAAATATTTAAAAGTAAAGGTATCCTATTTCATAGGTAATTTGTCTGTTTCAATTAAACGTTGGGCTACTATGACTGAATTTATCAAGATGCACTTTTAGTAGTATCACATTTTTTCCTGCATATCACGATTTTCCTCTAAAATATGAATAAATCATATTTAACGTTTTGTTATTGTGTAATAATTAATGGTAGATTCTTATATTAGAATGTAATAAGTTACATCAAAATCGACCTGACGAGTTTGTCTAGCTCGTAAATGTTAACACCATACTTTTACTTAATTTACATGGGCAGAGAGAATCAAGAGAAAGCATAGTGGCATATCACTTTGTTTTGTTTTCTCTCTATTATAAAAATATTTATGTAGAATTAGTACATATGTAATAATGGAAAATATATTATGAGTTATATAATATAGACTGAATGTAAATGCGATGGTTGCGGACTCGATCCCAAATGGGAGCAATGATTGTATTTAAATTATTTCTATTTCTCCGCTACGGTAAGACAAACCACGGCATTGAGATATGCCACTCTTATACTATTGATAAGGATCCTTTCGTAAGTCACAAAGTCCAAACAAACGGAGTTGAGGGCTTTAACTAGCTTATAGTACAGGTCTCGTACAAATAAACCAACAATATTATAAAATAAAAGTATTATTTCAACAAAGTTCTTAAGTTCACATTTGTCGTGGCATAACTGTTTCATATGTAACGCGCGTACCTTACAAGGTCAGTGAAATGGCTCGTCAATTCGATTCCCGGTTAGGTTTTCGTATGTAGACCAGAACGGGTTAGGTTAGATTTTTTCTAGATTTCTTTTGTATGAATATTTTAAATTAAACTATGTAACGGTCTAGATTAGGAAATAGGTAGAAGGAGGAGGAATGTAAATGTTATAACTTCCCCGAATGAGGATCTAATTTACTATAATGGCTTCACATGTCTATCAATTATAGCAGAAGCAAATGGAATTTAAACATTGCGTTTAACAAGCGGAACTCAAGGCAGCGTTTTGTCTTACTTCAGCGGAGACATGAAAGTAATTCAAATATAAATCAATCTCGAGTGGGAATCGAATCCACAACGAATCACGTCTGTCAGAAGCTCTACCACTGTGCCAAAATGGCCTTTTCTATATATATATATACGTAAATAATATATGAACCTATAACCACTGTGTATATTATAAGCTTTGATTCTATGATAACTTATGTAAGCCGTCAAATGTTAACCCAGAAACATACAAACACAGAAATGACTAGATTTATGAAATATTAGCTAATACTTTTAGATTTTAAAGGCCTAATTTTTCTAATTGATGGTCACATATAAGATTATGTTTAAAATAATTACAATATATTGAGGGCACCGTGGCGCAGTGGGACAGTGACTGTATATGCGAGGGTTGTTGGTTCGATTTGGAATATTCAGAGAAATAAAGAAAATTTACTTTCGTGTTGCTCTAGTAATACAAAAAACGCGGCGTTGAGTTCCGCCTCGTAATACACAATGAATCGAATCGAAATTCAATATATATATAGCTAGACGCTATGTGCTTTACTTTTTGTATTACGAGGCGGAACTCAACGCCGCGCTTTATTTTACTAGAGCGGAGACATGAAAGTCGATCATATATATAATATATATGTGTGTGTAACAGTATACATCCATTTACCGGATTAGTACCGGCTTAGTATCAGATTAGTACCGGATTAATACCGGACTAGGATTAGATGTGTGATGTGATTGTTGAATAGCAAAATATAAAAAATAAATTGTATATTTTTTTAGTTTCATGATTTTTTCCATATAGCGCGGTATAAAGAGAACCAAATTAAGACGTCCTGTATTAAATGGCAGAAATCAACAATAAAAATATATACAATCATTCCTCCGTCGGTTCCGAACCTACAAACACGTTTACAGTCAGACGCTTTACCACTGCGACATAATAGTCTCTAGAATAGATATAAAATATTTCGAATTCGAAAACATAGGTGTCCCACTTCCGTCGCTGCAGTGAACGCTTGTGCCAAATTTTACGGTGATCGATACTGGCACTGCAAGCAGTTTTGACGTACGTTTTTAAATTACTTTAATAGATTTAAATGCATATATATAAATAATAATAATGGTAATAGATGTTTGTTGTATGTCTATACTCCATACTAATATTATAAATGCGAAAGTAAGTCGGTCTGCCTGTGACGTCATCACGGGCTAACCGCTGCACCGATTGTGCTGAAATTTTATATAGATTTTATATACTTGAGGATCTTGGGGTGAACATAAGTAAATTTTCTCTCTTTAATTTTTTTCCAAGTATTTTGCTAGTATAATAAATGTGAAAGTGTGTTTGTTTGTTTGCCTTACTTTCAAGTCGCATCGAATCGATATTATGTTATTATATATTTTATATATATAGTTCGGAGTTTGGAGAGTCATATAGGTTTTTACTGCAGTTCTCATAATGTACGTACACATTGTCTTCGGTCAGCGTTTTCCTGGGTTTATCTTAATATATTTTAATTGTTGAGATTTTACTTAATCCTGCTTACACCATACTCATGTATCTTGAAATTGATATCCCTTTGCCAACGCGACGAAAGCCGCGGGTAACGGCTAGTATATATAAATACGTGAAGGAGAAAATAATAAATTCCTTTCAAATATGGTTATGGTTTATAAAGTGCATTATAAAAATTGCAGCTTCACACATTTCCGAATATCTCTCGTCTCGTCTCGAATTCGTAGAGCGGAGTGTCTTAACACTACCTAGTGTCTCTCTCGGACTACCCTGCTATACGTGATAAAGCGTGTTACTGAAAAGAAAAAAAATACAGTTCTAGGCATTGAACAAATATTGCGACCCAATTTTACAATCTTCTGATGCCTACAACGAATCTAGGTCAAATAGCTCTTTATATTCCATATTAGCTTTAAGACAAGTAACCTAGTTTAAATAGTGATTTATAATTTTGTGCACACATTTTATACGGAGAGAACCCAGTTTATCGCTTGTTGAGTGGTGTAACTCAACGCCGCGCTTAATCTATCAGAAATTCTAAATGAGAATTCTCTTTTTTATGATTGAATCAATTCGTTTTAAATTGGGGACACGTTACGTCATTTATATCATAGATATATTTCATAGTTTTCATATGTGTTATGATTAATATCTTATACTTTTATACTATACTCTATTTTATGTAATAAAATTTAATAGTTTGTATGTTTGTTCTACCAGCAATCGGATTTCAAAATCCTATTGTATTTTATATACAAAGCCACATTCGCTAGGAAGGCTCTAAGATACGGGACATTCTACGAAAGCAACTTTATCTTAATTATTATTTTATATGAAGTAAATATGTTAAAAAATCGCTGTACTCATAGTGATTTCATTGTCTATTTACTGCCCATTTTAGAGTTCAAATAGCCTGGTTTCAACGCCGCATATCCAACAATTTATCATCCAACAGCTCAAAACCCAATTCAATTTACGAATATAAAACGCTCTAGAGGTATATATATATATATATATATATATTATGATTAGTATAAACTTAAAGCTATCGTTACACAATAGAAGTTTCTAATGATGGTTGTGAGTTCGGTTCCTTAATAAAGCAATTATTAGCTTCTATTAGCTTTAAATGTAACTTTTTATATATCAATGTAAAAACAAAAAAAATATTGCTACACTGATTTACTAGCACTTCTTTCTCTTAGGATTTGTTTGAAAATTTGCACAAGTGTCCGGATTTGATAATTACAATATTTTCACAGCATAAACCTGGTGTCTTCGCCAGGTTCATAAAAAAAACAGTCATCAAAGTTCTATCGTTATACGTTAGTACATATAATAAAAATGTAACTGATCGCTGTCTGTACGTGGAAGATATATAAGATTATAGGCTGTTTTCTTTCTTTTTTTTTAATGTAATGTTTGTGTATTAATTTAAATATATGTAATATACAATTTGTTATTTTTTATCATGCTGTATCATGCTGTATCCTTCTTAAAATAATGCATTTAGTTTTAAGACATAATCTATAATTTTAATTTGTATTTTATTTAATATTTTTATCACTGGTGGTATCTAAATAAATAAATAAATAAAAAAGAAAAATTGATATCTATGTTTGTTTATAATGAATACGCTAATCTCAGAAATGGCTAAACCGATTTAAATGCAGTTTTGACTACTGTGTTTTGTTAAACTGCTATTAACGTTTAGTGTTTATTTTATTTCAATTGGTTCATAAATAAAAAAGTTACATTTAAATTATAATTATAAAGTAGTTGTTAGATTATAAATATAAATTAAAATATATATTATAAAAGAGAATCTATATTATTTGTTATTTTTGTTCATTTATTTAAAACTCTAATTTATTTTACTTAGATTTCCACGAAGGGATAATATATTATGTAAATTCAAAAAGATGTAAGTTAGAAGTCTACTTGTGACTATAGAATACAGTAGAGTGTGCGAAACATCGGTTTTTCTAAAATGGTTTCATCGAATACCAAAATATATGTCGTTAAATTAATTTAGTTTAATTTTTGTCTGGCTAACTTAGATAATCCTTTTCAAATATTCATTAATTTATATAATTATAAAGTTCGTGTTCTGAGCTTCGTTCGACAGAGAGCTCTTAGTGTCAAAACACTCCGCTCTCCACTAATCGCCCGGATATGAAACATTGTGTGACCAGTGGCGGAACTCGACGCCGAGCTTCATCTTGTCACCAGAGCAGAGAAATGAAATGAATTATAATATAATCATTCCCCTGATTGAGAATCGAACCCACAACAATCGCGTATACAGTCAGACGCCATCAACACTGCGCCACGGCCTCTAATATAAAAAATACTAGTGTTTTTACGAAACTAGGTCACAAATGTTGATGTAATAATTTTAACATACAATTTTCATAAAAAAACCACTAACTGACAAAACTTTCCTTTTCGCACCCACCATTCAAAAATTGAAAATTCAATGGAAAATAAAAAGGCGTGTAATATAAAAAAAAATACCAATTTCCTGTTCTGCTCGTACAAACAAACTCTTCAACCGGTTCTTTATATAACTTTTACTTTTGATATATGATCATATATATTTAGGTTACTGTCAATATTTCATAATATATACGTACCCAATTCGAAAAACCACTTTCGTCTAAAAATGTACGTAATAATGCATATTGATATACAAATATGTATAAATATGTATATATATATATATATATATATATATATTCGCTATAATACTTGCCTGTTTCATAGGGTTTTGTTCACGGGGCACAACACTTCACAGACACACCACTAGGGCCATGGCATAAGAAATATTTTGAGGCCAAGAAACCAACGTTTCCTTATGTAATTGTAACAAAATTACAAAATATTATATAAAAGTTTGTAATGCAAAATAATTTTTTTTTGGTAGACGATGCGCTTTCGACAGTGCGTTGTCTTTAAGTGACGTCGGTAGAAAGTGGAAGATAGTCGCGCTGGTCCCCCCCCCCTACCGCCTCCCGCTTCTTTAGAGGGGTGTGAATGAAATAACCTTCAAGCGAGCGTTACCATTGATTTGGGTTTGACAAAAAATTGTAAAGGTTTCGTGGACATTGACGGTTGTAGTGAGTTCATTGACTAGTGTAAGAAATTTCTTAAAGTAAAACCTTGAATGGATGTTAGGCACTTATTAGATTTATATCTATTGATATGAGACGGTGATACGTTATTTTGATTCACTTGTTGTAATTTGCTTGGAAATTCGCACAAGTTTCCGTATTTCATGAACTTGCAATATTTTCAACATGAACCTCATTGGGTAATGACCACTAATACCAGGGTAAATCTGGATAAGGAGAAAAAGCCGTTTCTTTAATTAAAAAAAAAATATATATTTTAATATAGATTTAAGTACCAAACAGTATGTTTTGTTTGTTTGTATAAAGCATAAGTTAAATGCGAGATGTAAATCTTCAAGTTATTTTTTTAACATTTATTAACGTTCCCACACTAAGGAAATTGAAAAAGACATATTTAGAAAACTTATAAAAATTTGAACGCAGCGGTATTTGAACCCGCGCCTCTTGAACTTTTTGAACTTTTTTTGGACTTGAACGGTTTTCAAGAGGCGCGGGTTCAAATCCCGCTGCGTTCAAATGTTTATAAGTTTTCTAAATAAATCTTCAAGTTATTTATATTTATATAATTTCAACATAATATATCTTTGTATAGTCGAATCGACTGCATCAAATCTAGGTCAGATTTGTCACGCCTTCTTTTATACAAACGTTAGCAAACCAATATACATATTTCTTCAACTACACTCTTTTTCCGCATACCACACTGCTATAGGCAGAGAGAACCACGTGTGAAGACACTCTGGTCTCTACTCTCCGTGAATTCAATATGTAGTCTATTTAGTATTCAAGATATCGTATTTTGTTTTTTTTTTATTATTTTATTAATGGCGAAACTCGACACTGCGTCTGTGTGTTACGAAAGTGTATATATATGAAAGTAGATAGATGAATAGAAATATTGTATTGCACACAAAGCCAATACAAGAAACAGTATACAAGATTTTATGTGTATTACAGAGTATGCAAAGGCGGTCTTATTGCTAGTAGCAATCTCTGCCAGACAACTTGTAGTGAGAGGAGCATGGTCATAACTGATACGGGTTAGCGCAAATATTTCTTTTTAAATCTATTTTTATTTAGGAAAGAAAAATAAACAAATAAGAAAAAATAAAAAGAATATTTTTTGAATTGGAATTGATCCCATAAATAGTCCGACGTGATCAGACCAGTGATCACCATAGTGTCGCGACACTATGGTCTCAAATATACGTATATACGAAAAAAAACTGTTTTTGACGGGTAAAGATTGAATTGACATCTGTATATCCAATTGCCAAATACTTAAGTTATATCACCACCGGTACAGTATATATTATTTAGAGGCTATTTACTTTCCCATTCAAAACATTACACTTTATATATACGTGACTTAAAAGCAAGCAGCTATATCGACCTACTTTATATACAGTTAGAAATGTAATGCAGTATATATGTATGTTTCTATGAATATATATATAATGTATTTTGTAGTAAAAACACTCTTCTTTAACCAAGCGTCAACTGGCAAGACAATCAGTTCTCCACTTTGCATTGCATTTTTTTTTATTTTTATTTTTTATTTAAGCACGCTACGCTTTTTATAATTATGAGCAATGAAAATAATTTAACCTAGTGCCAATACACTCTGTTCTCCTTGATTCAGATATAGAAAGTGGAGAACGGAGTGTCTTGCCACTAGATTCTCTCTGACTACCCTGCTATACGGGAAAAGGCGACAAGCTGAGAAATTGAAATGAAAACAAATTAAAAAGGATGAATAAGGTGAATTTGAACATTAGATATAGAATAAATCAGGGGTTCCCATACTTTTTTTCTCATGATAGATAGATAGATAGAGATAGACACATAGGTATACTTACAGTTGCTTCGCAGTTTCTTATTACAATATTTTGATTGTCCGACAACATGTCCAGTGTTATGATAAAAACGGTGACAGACATACGATAGGGACGAGAAATAAAGATGTGCTTGCAACACCAAGTTACCGCCCCCAAAAAGTAAATAAGTCTTTTATAACTGAATTTGAATAGACAATTTCCATAATTTAGGTGGATCTACATTTCAAAGCTCGACAAAAATGTTAAATTTAGTTCTAACTATGGAAACTTGCGTTGAGGCTTAGTTCCAACCACGACTTAATAGTTTTAGAAAAAAGAAAAGTATGATTGGTTAATTAATTTATATTTGATTGGTTAGTCTATTTAGTAAAATAAAATTGGTCAACCAAAACAGTAATTTTATCCAACTTTACCTTTTTGACATTCACCGCATACGGAACCAATCAATTCTCAATTATTTTATTTAGATAAATCCCTACACGGATA
This sequence comes from Podotricha telesiphe, assembly GCA_038994665.1. Classification (NCBI taxonomy): domain Eukaryota; kingdom Metazoa; phylum Arthropoda; class Insecta; order Lepidoptera; family Nymphalidae; genus Podotricha; species Podotricha telesiphe. The sequence goes on from JAOYRR010000459.1 coordinate 117,555, forward strand.
TCTAATTTTTAATACGTAAGTAAATCTGTTAGAGATACCCCCCAGCTGATTGAGAACTCGTATGGGTTATGTGGGACTCCAGACTGGCAGATGTAGGTCACACTAAAACCTCACCGTGCTCCTCCAAGATCCCCTCTAGCCGAAGCCACGAGGACTCCCCGGGGGCAATATGCACCAACCTACTTATTTCCAACAGTGGACTGAGAAGGTCTGATAACGATGATGATGATGATTATGACAGATGAATATTACAAATTACTCCAAAGGCAAAATTTGGAGTTTAAAGCCTATAAAAAATCTATTTTCAATTTATAAGTATTGTCGTCTATATAATTAATTTCTTACTGCAAATTTTAAAAAGGTTAACCATTTCTTTAATCATAGCTTTGAGACCTTAATAAAGTTTTATGAGATCCCTTTTATATATGTATATTCTGGTACTTCCGGTATTTTTTTTATTTTGCGGTATAGGACAAGGCAAACGAGCATTCGGGTCACTTGATGGTAGGTGAAGACCGCCGACCCCGACCCCGTGTACCACCATTTATGTACAATACAGCCTTGATGAAAAGAAAAAAGTTTAAAAATCGCTTCGAAACGATATATAATTTTAAGTTCTCGTGTAATAAATATTAATAACAATAATAAATTTTCAATGTACCTACATCAGTATGAAAAAATAATAAAGATGTATGGAATACAAAATACAACGACCTTTTTGCAGCAATATACATTTCTGGGCAGAAAGTGAGTGTAGAGGGAAGAGGAGGGTTTTGCGGCCTACTTTAAAATACTAATGCCTATGGGATGGCTACCATCCTACGAGTAACTGGTGCTTCGTTCGAGAAGATTCGTTCGAAGAGCTTTGACCTTCCCTTGGGATATACTAACATAATAAAACAGGATTTATTGTAGAGGCTATCCTGGTACGGTTCGACAGTGTCTGAGCGTGATTGGTTGCGGTTCGATTCCCACTCGGCGGAATGATTTTATTAAAATGTTTTCATTTCTCCGCTCTGGTAAGATCAAGGGCGGTGTTGAGTTTCATCACTCAATACACAATGTCGTGATTTAAGGCAAAAATGCAGAACGGAGTACCTTGACACTAGATTTACTCTGACTATCCTGCTATACGGGAAAAGCGTTAAGATTTGTTGATAAATATTTCACTTGTTTTAGTTTTGTTGAACAAACTCCGGCGTTTAGTTATGCCACTTAACACGCAAAGCAACACACTTGAATTGGACGTAATGTAATGTATTGTATTTCTATTGCATTATTATAAAAAATATATTGGTTAACAACAAATATAAGTGCATGGCTTAGCGGTCACAGCGCTTGAATGGTTTACGCTTGAATGGTTTACAAGAGGCGCGGGTTCAAATCCCGCTTCGTTCAAATTTTCTTTATATAAACTTTAAACTATGTCAAATTTCATACAACAAAGTTTTTCCTTCGCATATTAATATTATAATGATTAAGAAAGGATTATTTACTTAATAATTTATATATTATAATTTCGTATCAAACGCAACTAGATATAAACCTACATCTACTTTCTTAGATAACATATCCAATAACTTTAAGTAAGCTTTTCATTAATATTTCGCAATCAATCATTGATGATTGATTATATTTAAAATATTTTTTATTATACGCTGTGGGTTCTAAGATAAAGTGTGGCGTTGAGTTACACGTAATGTCTCGATTTCAGGGGAAAAGTCAAAAACGGAGTTCCTTGACTCTATTCAAGGAACACTCGGAACACAAGGAACGGGACAAAGAGTGAGGCTGTTAAACAAATTTATTCCTCCCGACTGGGTGAGAGAAGTGGTCCTATTGTGACATGACGACTCTATGTATATATAATAAGCGCGAAAATCAAAGATCTTATTATGTATTGACACTAGTTTCTCACTGTACACTGTACCCTGTAAAAAAACGGGCTTCATCAAAACTTATTAAAACTCAAGTATTTAAGAAAACTAACCTAACCAAAACACTTAGATTACACAGCTAAGCTAGTGGCAGAACACAACGCTGCGCTTTGTCTTACATCAGCGAGGAAATTAAAAAATGTAATTTAAATATAAATACCTCCATAGAACTAAATTAGCATCCGTACAACGACGTGAACTTAAAAACATTTAATTATCTCTGTTTAATAAAAAAAGAGAGAGAAAAGTAACAAAAGACGATTTGTCTATCATTAAAAAATTACTTATTTATCGTTGTTATATAATAAAACCTTGACTTATAACGAAATATCGTTGCGTTAGATTGTAAATATTACATAATGTTACGATCTGTTAAGCTTACGCTCGCAGTATCATTACACAGTGCTATTATTTAGACTTAATTAGATATTTCACTCAGATAATTATTGCTTTATACTCTTCCTGTGTTTTCCTTTTTTAATATTAATAGAATTTATATTTTATGGTATGTGACAAGTCTATATGTATTAAAAAAGTATTATTTTTATTTATTCTTAGATAGCTATTTAGTTAACTATTATATATTTCCAGGCGCCTAGTAAAACTCAATTTTGACTTCATAAATTATTTTTGTAATATAATCATAAATCACATTTTCTTATATTAAATAATAGAAATTAAATTACTTTTTACTAGTTTTATTATTAAAAAATAACCAAACATTTTTAAATTAGCACAAATTCTGAACGAATTATCTAATATCACTTTAAAATTATATCAATTTTGACAGTTGACGTTGACGTTACGACAAAAATATCGATTCGTTTGTTTTTAGTTTGTCTTTCTATTAAATTAACTAAATATAATTCAAGATAAATTATCTTTTATTAGAAAAAAGGTTTGTGATGATATTTTACATTTCCCGTTTCATATACTTTTCCTGTGAGAGAATATATTCGCAAATCGTAAATAACGTTCACAACTCTAAATACATAATTTGAAAAACTGTATTTCAGTTTATCGAGCATGTTGCCACGACAATATCTAACTGAGCAAGATATAAGAAGACGACAGATCGACACATTAAAAGTTTTCAATGATAATGTCACAGAAATAAAAGAGAACACAGAGTATAGAGTCGACTTTAGTACTGAAGGTCGAAATTTGAACTTAAGCGTGATATTACCACCAGATTTTCCTAATGAAAAACCAGATATATTTGTAAATCCTGCATTTCCTCATCCATGGCTCATTGAAAATTCTAACCAAGTTATCGGAGCTCCAGGTTTGGTGAATTACAGCCCTCATGCAGACTTAGGTCGCATTGTACAAGCTATTATCCGTGAATTTCAAAGAGCTGTACCCACTATTTTATGTCACGAAGACAAGTCGACAGACACAAGCCCTCAGTCCCAATATAGCACCCAATCTTTGATGTTTCCAGAATTAGGTGAATTGACCATTGAAGAACTACAAGAGATAATGGAAAATCCTGATTTACAGGTATTATATTAGCTTATCATTTTTGAATCCTTTTTATGATTTATTTGAATAACTCCATTAACTGGATAATTGTTTGTATCATATATTCAGATATAGGTAGATTTGGTTAATTAAATGTATGAAGTAAACATTTGAAAATTGTACTATGGTCGTAATCATGCAATAACACATGAACAAATATATTTATAAAGCATATTTTTAAATAATAATAATTTTCATTTTGTAACTCCTTGTATAATGTTATGCATTTACTACAACATCTAGTCATCTATTCTGAATAATCACAAATCTGTATAACTCAGAGATGTGTAAAATATGAATGGCCTTAGCAATGTGTGATAGTGTATTTCCAATTCATGTGGTATGTGTAATATTTATTTTTATTAATGTATTTCTTATGCATTATTTAAAAAGAAACAATTGATTACTGTATATAAAGTTTAACTTCACAATTTCATAATCAAAAGAGGGTTGGAAAGTTTTTCATGTAATAAATTAAGATTAAATAACAAAAGGAGAAGCCTCTTCCTCCAATTATAAAAAATTGTACTCCATTTATATAAGTTGAGTCACCAAGACTTCCCGGCAAGTTAGCTAGGATACTTATATTGGGAATGACTCACATTACCGTTAGATACACTTAAATTAAGTTATTTAAAAAAGTTATATATTGTTATCTATAACATTAAACCAACAAATATATAATGTATATGTGTATATATAAAGGGGCTGGGCTGTGTGTTTGTTCGTGCATGGGTGCAATTTTTTGTTTTGTATGTTACTTTGTATATTATATTATATATTAGGGTATATATTTATGTGTTATTTGAGTATATAATAGTTATGGTAACAGAGATTGTGATAATTACTAGAAAAGTAGGTGGTACTTATTTGCTTTGTTTTTAAATAAAGTGAATTTAAGTGGAATGAGTGTATGACTAATTCAGTTCATATTTTTTCTAACATTTTTAAAGTGTTATTCGCACACTTAGGAATATGTTTTCTAAATATGTCTTTTTCAAATTCAGTTCATATTAGTTTACCTAGCTAATACAATACTTATTGATGAACTCTGTGTTCGAAATGCCATAAATAAGGAATTTAACTGAACACTGTGTTTTAATTATGCTACATATATAATAATAATATTATGACATAAACTACATTAACAACTTAGTTTTGAAAAGTTTGACAAACCAACAATTTACAGATTTCTTGCATGATTACTTTTGTATAGGATATATCTAAAGGAGCTGATACACTAGACGATTTTCTTTATTATTCTCGATTACTTCTTGTTGCAACAATAACGTTTTGTCTCTTTTTAGTTCGTCTTTATTAACGACTTTATGTACGCTTCAATGTTATAGTTAAAATGAAACTTAAAGATTTAACAAAAAAACAAAATACACTTTAATTACAGGACAAACTTCTAGAAACAAACCCTCAATTAATTGAATTAGATTTGGAGACAGAAGAACTTATGACTAATATAGAAGAAATAGCTCATGATAATATTATGAAACAGCAGATGCTTGACAATCTTAAATCTGATGTGTTGGATAGAATATCTACTATAGTACAAATGAAGATGACTTACGAAGAACTCAACAGAAAGCATCAGAAGCTGTCAGAAATGTACGACCCTCACAGAATCAAGGATTGTCTGAGAGAGGAAGCGTTAAAAGCTGATGAAGATGCAGAGACCATTGCTGAGCAATTTCTCTTAGGTATTTTGTTGTTTTTATTTTGTAAATATAGTATTATAGCCGTATCGTATTTTCGGCGGCCTTTTCGTAAAACAATGAAATTTCTGGAAAATGTAAAAAAAATTGGAGAAAAATGTACCTATTTTCATCCCAAGACGCTCAAGTATGTATAAAATGTTTTCACGATCGGCTCAGCGGTTCGACCGTGATGGCGTCACAGACAAACAGATAGACAGTTACTTTCGCATTTATAATATTAGTATGGATAGCTTAGTTACAATGATTAAACGTCGTGGCGCAGTGGGACAGGGACTGACTGTAAACGCGATTAGTCGTGGGTTCGGTCCCCACTCAGAGGAATGATTACAGTGGAATTATTTTCAATTCTTCGCTCTGGTAGGATAAAGTGTGGTGTTGGAGTTCTGCCACTCAACACTCAGTGTCTTGTATTCAGTACTTGAAAGTGGAGAACGGAGTGTCTTAAAACTAGATCCTCTCTGACGGGGAAAATCGTGGCAGACTCTGTCATACTGCGAATCGATGGTCTCCCATTATGACAAGCGATGGCAAATATTCTTTAATAGATATGCCGTCGTGGCACGGTGGGCACGTATATGAATTAACGCCTTAGTTGTGCATTCACTTACCACACAAATTTACTATATTTTAAATTGTATATGCTGTCTCGTCTATGTGATGGAAATAAAGTGCGGCGGATATCCGCCACAAGAACACTTAATAACGTAAATGTGTGTGTATTTTTTTGTGTTTTTTTTACCTAAGTTACAAAAATAATAATAATATTTACCCGAAAAAAGAAAAGGATACTTAATATTGAATGCTGTAATTTCAGGCAAAATCCCAGTGGAGACTTTCGTAGACCAATTTGCAGAGAAAAGGGCGTTGGGTCAAGCGAGGAGAGCCAGGGAGGAGAGACTCTCTCACCAACTCGCTCAATTAGATAAGGCTACTACTTAGTATGTAAATTAATATGTAAAAGTAAATCTGATATCAGATATGATACTGTAAACGCCTGAACTATGGCTAATATTAAGATTGTCTAAGTCAAATTTAAGATTTACCAACTGTTATGGTAAAAACTGAACTGGTTCTAACTTATTTTAGTCATTTTTTTAATTATTATTCACACACTTAGGAAATTGAAAAGCATATTGTTTTTTTTTACATTTTTTAAACTGTTATTCCCACACTAAGAAAATTGAAAAAGACATATTTAGAAAACGTATAAAAATTTTAAAGCAGCGGTGTTTGAACCCACGCCTCTTGAAAACCGTTCAGCGGACTTCAAGAGGCGCGGATTTAAACCCGCGCCACTTGAACCGTTTTATAAATATGTCTTTTTGAAAAGCATATTTTTAGAGTACCTATAAAAATTACTTATGGACTAATTATGGAATTATTTATGGACGGTTTCCGATAGGCAGGCAGACGGGTTCAAATCTCGCTGCGTTCAAATTTTTTTATACGTTTTTATTTTTAAATATGTGGTTCTAAATTAACTTAATCGACATTTCCCATGTCTCTTAGAAGTGAAATCGTAAGATTTCGATATTACACGTACCGACGTGTAATATCGAAATGAATATTGACAACAATATCGGTGGGGTCGGACTTTTACCATTAAAGTTTGTAAATCTTTAGATTTTCCATTGTAGGGCTTTTACAGTTTCATATGTAAATGTTTGAAGACATCAATATGATGGTGATATGTTGCGTATAAAGTAACCGAGTAAGCATTATTTAGTTTGTTATAATAAAATTTCACATTGCTTGGTTTTTTATAAGGAAAATAATTAAAAAGCAAAGAAAGATAAAATACCTTGAAAAAAATATTATTTTCTTTGTATAATTTGTTGTGAATATCTTTGTATACTCCATATGTGTATTTATTTTAAGCCATATACGAGACAGGGCCTGATGGTAAATGTGATGTGAGGTTGCGGGTTCAGTTCCCACACGTTGGAATGATTATGTGTAAATTATTTTTCGTTTGCCCGCTCTAGTGAGATAAAGTTAGGTTCGGCCACTCAATACCCAATAACTAATACTGGTATACTAGTATTTTTAATACAATTTTGGTATTAAAAATGTTAATTTTATATATTTTTCTTATATTTAACCTTGTTAAAACTTAGGTTTTACTTCATAGAGACATGGTAAATGTTGATTACTCTTCACCAGTTAGAAACAGTTCACATTTTTACCATTCAAGTTGGTAAAGTATTATATGAAAAATGTTTTTAGTTTATAATGGTTTTTACAGTAACAAATGCATTTAAAATCTTAAATGCTACATATCACTTTAATATGTGCAATGTCTTTAAATAATGTTTGATATTCGAGAAAGTGGTCTAACTCAAAACTTCACAAACTTTAGATTTGGTTAAAAATTGACAATAAGAAACCTATTCAAATGTCCTTCTATTTCTAAGAAATAGTAAGTTTTCGAGTTATGCCCCTTTCGTTATGGCAGTGTGACTGGTTGAATTGTAATGTTTGATGGAATGTGCAATAATTTATTTTTAAAAATATGTGTTTATAATAATAGGCTTTATATTTCTTAGACCGTATTATATTTAAATTTACTTTAGTATTCTTTTTATCGTTTTACTTTTGTCCATTCATTTTATTTATAAGAAAAAAAAAACAAATTGTCAAAATATTAAAAAATACTTACTAATGTTACTAATTTATGTAATATCGAATTAGCCATTTCACGAAATAAGACCAGCTTATTGTTATGCTAAATTACATATTCTGCATTTATATTAAATATTTTACTCATACTTTATTTTGTGATATGGTCAAATTAAATTGACAATTTCATGAATTGTAATTATTTTATGATTTCGTGAAATGGCCTATTCTACGATAAAGCCACAACATATAAAGCTATTCAGTTACTCACTGAGTAACTGACAGACTACTAACTACGTAGGTAGCTGGAGGTAGAGGAGTACTATTGAGAGAATTTCTTGAAATTTCAGAGGGAACAGGAAATTTTATATATCTATTTTGTATATATACAAACGAAGTTGCTAGCTAGAACTCGTTATAACATATAAATTTGTAGTTAACTTCGGAATGCGCTGGCAGGTTACGTTTTTCGATCTAAGTCTGTTTTTACATACAGTTAAATTAGTATTATTTATATATATATATATATAAATATATATAAAGCGTAGGCCAAGCATTTGTAAGCATTTAGTTCACTTTATTGTGGAGCAGTGAAAATTCCGAAGCTAAACATGCTGTGCCATTCCATTCACCTAAAGTTACTGTATGGGCTGTAATTTCAGCAAAAGGAGTCATAGCTCAAAGGAGCCCGTACATTTTCGAAGATTGTCGTGGTCCTACAGCCACTGTTAATTTTGCTGAGTATATGAAAATGACACGGGAGTTCTTGTCTCCATATCTATTATAATTTGTTACCAATCGCAATATTTGGCTCCAGCAATATGGAGCCGTCTGTCACACATCTAAAGAGACTGCCGTTGGTCAAAATAATTTCTAGAAGCCATCTAGGAGTCCAGATTTAAGTCCAGACTTTTTGTTTGTCGGGATGTTTAAATAAATAATTGTTTTTTTGAAATAAACCAAAATATACTGTCTCAGTTAAAAGAAAAAATCTCCCCCGTCCGTTCAACGACGCAAGCCGAGGTCCTTGCCCCGCAGGGGGCGCCCTTGCGATCGTTGACCCCTCTCTCAAGCAGCCACACATTGCTTGCGTTTGTCGCAGGGATCGAGCCCCCTCATCCCTAACCCCTCCGGTGTCCCTGTCAAGACCATTAAGGTCAAAGCATATAGTCATATTAAAAAAAAATAGAAAAATATCCCGAAAAAATGTTTGTCTGGTGTCCTTGCCGACGAGTATTGGAAAACTTTAGTTCTCGCTTAGACAAGTGTAACAGGAGACAAGTTGGTTATTTAGAGTATGTTATTTTTTAAAAGTAAATTACATTGACTAATTTATCTTGTACATGAATATTAATTATTCATATACTTCAAATTATTTTTATTATTTATTGAAATGTTAACAAGTTTTGGCCCACCCTGCCTGTATTAGCTGCGACTGCTTCGTCCGCGCGGAATTCTAAAATAAAAGTAGCCTAAGTTACCGGTTATTACAGTCAGACAGACAAAAATAGTAAAAAAATATAATTTTGGTATATGTACCGTGTATACATATGCATATGCATTTAGTAAAAAGCGGTTAATATTACAAACTGACACTCCAATTTTATTTATTTGTATAGATTATTTATATTTGGTATCGTGTGTATGTATATATGATACTAGTATGTTAATAACTTTATTTTCTTTTTTGTTTTTCACATACATATGCTTTACTGTTCGTTTATAATAATTAGTGATAATGCCGAGGCCGCTAATGCACATTGATTTTAGTATCTCGTTATATTGTAAACCAGCGACCTGCTCGCGGCTTCGCCCGCATTTTCGTATTGTACGCGGCCTTTTCGTAACACATACAAATAAAAAAAAGAAATGGAAGAAATCAGTACCTCCTGTTCATCCTAAGACCCTCAAGTGTCTCTATATAAAATTTCATCAGAATCAGTTCAGCGTTTCCGCCATTATGATGTCACAGACAGACAGAGCTACATTCGCGTTTATAATATGTATATATATATACTACTATTGTATATATATATATATATATGCTACTGGTTCGAATTCAAAAAAAATTTAGGTCAACCCAGTATAGCCCTTTTTATTGTAATGAAATTTGTTCTAAAATAATGTATTATTTGCGAAGGTGTTTTTATATACATGAAATTAATGCTTATCCAAACTAATAACTTATAACAAGTATTAAATTTTGAACGAGGTTGCCTTTTAAATTATTTGATTTCAATAATATCTTTGGAGATATCATAGCTTTAAAATAACACCACAAAAAAAATATGATCAAGTATGTGTAACGCGAACGGGCAGTATAGCTATCGTTGTGTAGATGACGCGGGCGAAGCCGCGGTCGGGTCGCTAGTTTAATTTAAAATCTAGACATTCCATGTAAGAATGCTGGCTGTGACGGGATTTGAAGTTACTTTCGTTGGATTATATATCAAAGTTATTATTTTTATGTCTATTATAAATATGTATTTTATCTCAAAAAATTGACACTGTATCCTGCCGGGTGTTTTTTCTTTCTTAATAACTTTAAAAAAGGTTAAAAATAATATTCTCTTTTTCAATATTGATAAGTTAATTCAAATGGTGCCTGGTGTACTTTTTTTTAGAGCTTCCGATTACTTGAATGATTGATGTTTTTTTTGTTTGCTATTGAATTTGACATCTTATAAATCGTATACTCGTAACTGTATAGTTATTTCAAGCCATCGTGTCGCCGTGGAACTGACTCTGTTGTGGGTTCAATCCCCGCTTGGGGGAATATTGGTACTTAAATTTTTTCGTTTGCCGGCTATAGTAAAATAAGGCGCTGTTAGGTTCCGCCACTCAATACGGTATATCAAGTATTAGTGTTATATTTTAGTACATATATAAAAATATAATCTTTGTAATCTGTTTATACGAATGAAATAATAAAATGTTAAGAAGTTATAAGGTTTTTTATTATTTTTTTTATACATATTGATTTTTGAGGACGTCTTGTCGCAGTGGGGCAGCGTGTGATTGTAGACACAATGGTTGTGGGTTCGATTCGGATTCGAGGAAATGATTTCATATGACCTATTCCCAGTAGCGTAGTGTAGGACGCCCTGCAGCACGACGTACAGACGATTTAAAGAAGGTGGCTGGCGGCTGATGGATGCGAGCTGGTCAGGACCGGGATGGCTGGCGCTCTATGAGGGAGGTCTAAGTTCAGGAGTGGACGGCGACAGACCGAGAATATAATTACTAGTAGCTTTGCCAGTAGGAATTTCCTTCTCAATAGACTTACTGATACTTGAATTTCAATGGTGTTATTTTTTTTTATAATTTTTCGTTTCGTCCATAAATATCTATAGGGAATAATATAATTATATAGTTTAGTCTTATGGGTTCTTAATTAGTAGTAAGTCTATTGGGAGGAAAATTTCCAGTAGTACTGCTTGTAATATTACTGGGAATAGGCCTTATATTTAATGTTTTGTTTATTTCCCCGCTCTGTTAAGACAAAGTAATGTCTTAAATTCTGGCAGATTTGTTAATATATCAATCAATGTTAACAAATTTTACAACTCATTTAGAACCATATGTTGCTATGTATGGATTTCTCAAAATTTGCACACGAGTCCGGATCCCGTTCCCGCACGGGCTTTTCCCGGTGTGAAGACTCTTCGTTCTTCACTCTCCGCCTGAAATCGAGACATTGCTTGTTTTTCTTAGTTAGCAGGGTGGACAAATGAAAATATTTTTAATATAATATTTCCCTCGATAGGCAATCGAACCCACGGCCAATCGTGTTTGCAGTCAGACTCTGTGACATTGCGCCACGGTGGCATCATCTACTTTTAGCATATATATACTAAAAACACTTAAAATAATAAAATTTGTCATTATTTTAATTAAGGCCATCGAGGCGCAGTGGGCGTCGGACTATAAACGCGATCGATTCTTTCTAATTTAATTATTATAAGTAATTAAATTAGAAATAATTTTCATTTCATTTTTGCTCTAGTAAAACAAACGCGGCGTTGAGTTCCGCCACTCGCATTGTTTAGAATTCTGGCAGTGAGTGAAACTAGATAGTCTCAGGCTACACAGCTATACAAAGGCATGAAGCTGAAAAAAATATAGAGGTATACTATGTAATTAAAAAATAAATAAGTGCACTATAATACAAATTTATAATTATTATTAAATTACAAGGTAACTGTCATTTTAATATTGTGTTTGACCTATGGGAAATTACTAGGCAATTTTCAAAATCATTATCAGAAAGGTCGATTAGTGTTTTAATTATATTTAATTCATATAGTTTCACGCTTAATCTCACATAGCAAAGGAGGCATAGAGATCCTAGTGTTAAGGCACTCCGTGCTTCGCTATTCTCCCGAATTCGAATCACGACGTGTTGAATGGTGGGAATCGAACCCACAATCACCCGGTTTACAAACAGAGGCTTTCCTATTGAACCATGATTGCCTTTAATTCATCTAATGCACTGACTGTAAGCGCGATAGGTTGTTGATTCGATTCCCTGTCGGGGAATGATTATGTTTAAACCATTATTTCACCGCTCTGGTAAGATAAAACCGCGGCGTTGAGTCCCCACCACAGAACACACAATGTCTCGGCGTCGGGCGGAAAGCGGAGAACGGAGTGTTTTGACACTAGGTTCTATTTGACTACCCGGCTATGCGGCTATAAACTAATAGATTCGAATTTGAAACCCTTATACATATATATATATATATATATATACATGCTACATTATATATATACATTAGTACAACGTACATATATAACCAAATAGAAATGCATATAACGGGCCTATTCTCAGCAGTCTTAACTGTAGCATTGGCCGGGAATTTTCTTTTTAATAGACTGGTAACAGTGAAACAAAAACAATATTAACATGTGGACTCCAACTCCAGAAAATTACTAAATGGATAAGAAATGAAACAATAGTATGAATATTTTTAAACATTTATTACTTACTCCAAAAATTACATAGATTTTCATTTCACTTCAATTCATATGAAAATCGAATTCCATATCCTTTTAGAGGGGAATAAACTCCCCCTCTCGGATATTCGAACCAGTTGCCATTATTGAGTAGGTATCATACATTACTTTAGTATTAGAAAATTACATTATACACAAAATAAGTCTATTTTTCCAAAGTGTTTGTAGAAAACTAATATAAAATTTAGGTTCGCTGTGCATATTTTCATGTAAACGTTTTAATAAAATACTTCTTTTAGAGCTTTTGCGTATAAAAACGTATTTGAAATAATAAAAAAAACTTTCAGACTAATAGTTTTCGAAATACTTCAAGTATATACTATAAATAATTTAAATTAGAATCAAAATCGCTTAGCATATTACAATATCGAATATTATCATACTAAGTAATTAAGTAAAGAATTTTTTTCTTATACAGACATGAACAAGTTGAAAAAAACTTCATAAACAAAATAAATAAAAAAAACAAGCAACATATAGAAAATCAAGAAAGAATCAAGAACCGTTTATCCAAGAATATTACATTAGTAACAGGTTCATTTCTCTTAAATAGATAAAGCTCCAGCTCCACCATTCAATATATTCGAATTTTAAATTCACTGTCTGACAGATCAAATGTATTTATTTGAATTTTTGAATCACTTTTAATTTGCTTTTAAAATTTGAAAATTAAAATTAACTTCAAAGTTCAATATCTATATAATATACATCTACATAGATATTAAAAAAAACACAAAGTGTTGAAACACTCCTATGACACAAACAAAAATGAAATATAGAGTGGCGTGGCGCAGTCTCACAGCGTTTGATCGCATACTAATGGTTGTGAGTTCAATTCCTCAAGAGATAGGAAATTTAAATTATATCACCGCTCTGGTGATGAATTCCACCACTGTACTGACACTAAATTATATATATCAACTTTTTTTTTTATTTACATAGCTCCCTACAAGAATTTCAAAGTGTTTAAGCTAAAACATTTAAGTTCGTATTACGCACATATATTCTGGATTTATATTAAACATATTATAAAGACACCTTATTTTGCAATGTGGCCAAAGGTCGGTGTCCTCATCGATCAATCATTAATCAATAAACGTTGACGATTCAACTATATGGTCAAATTCAGTTCATCATTTCAAGAACTGCGACCGTTTCGTGACATCGTCAAATCTACGATATACACTTTAAACTTGTTACTACATTCGTCCAATTTTACTTGCTAAAATATATACAGTACTAATGTCGGACAATATATAACCTGTATATATACATATAATACTGTTATTGATAATTGGTGAACTCATAAGATTTTCCCTTACCAAATTAAAAATATTCTCTACTCAAATGGACTTTTCTAAGCACATTTGAATCGTCAATTGACATATAGCTACCACCGGCTCGGACGACAGTTTTGCTGAGAGAAACTGAACAGTTGCTCTTTTCGAATATAAAATGTACAATTTTATAATTTAATACATAGTAGAAGCTAGCCAACTACTAAATTCGAATTCATATCCATTAAATATTTTGTCTACAGAATATTTAATATACGCTTTATTTACTACCATTGTTTTTATAGTGCCTTCAAATTTCTGCAGTGGCAAATCTTATATCCAGGGTTCATGGAAGATTGTAGTCCCCATGGCCCTGATCAGTGGCGGTGGAGGAGGAGCACCGTGAGGTTTTAGTGGGTAAACGGACGACCCATATCTGGCGGTCCGGAGTCCCACATAACCGCGTCCGAGTCCCCAATCGGGCGGGTATCCGTAAAGGATTTCCTCACGTAAAAAAAATATATATATATATTATATATTGAGTGTGGAATTTTGTTATGAATGCGTGTACTCAGACCCATAAAAGTAAATAAGTTACTTTTGGATTTGGATTTTGGAGGCGACAATAAAGCTTGTAACGCTTATGAAAAAGTGCTGAACTCGACTAAAGAAGTTTTCACTTAAAAAAAAACAAATTGTACTGCAAACTTCAGTGAATATATGGCACCTACATAAGCTGCACACAAGGAACTATAATATAGGTATTATAAAATATCATACTCGTCTACCAAAATCAATACAGGGCATGTAGCAAGTTAGTTTTACGTATCTTTGCATATAGCTGGGTATACAGAGAGAATCTAGTGTCGACACTCCGCTTTCCGCTTACCTTAGATGTTTGTGAGTGATATAATAAAACATCGATCTTTGTTTCAAGTATTTCATATATAAAATAGAATATATGTAGTAGCTAATGCCCGCGACTTCATCCGCGTAAAGAACATCTCTTTGTCAAATTTAAGCTTGTGACAAAAACATTCAGGAAGCTGCAAGACAAAAGGTGTCCCAATGTTTCCTTCACCTACCTATTCTATACATATAATAAAAATGTAACTGATCGCTGTCTATACATGAAAGATACTAATAAAATATATGACTGGGGGCATTTATTAATGTAATAGAACCCAAAATAGGTTTATAACTTTCTTTTCGGCTTTTCTTTTCGTTTGTGCAATCTAATCTCAGAAACGACTGAACCGATTTTAATGCAGTTTTGACTATTGTATTTTGGTAAGCTTCCCCTTAACATTTAGTGTTTATTTTATTTCAATCGTTCATAATTAATAAAGTTACAACGATTGAAATTATAAATTTAACCAAAGCTTAAGTGAGAACGCGGGCGGGCAAATAAATGAAATTATTTCATTTTCATATAGCGTACGTTAGTGAAGTCACGAACGGGTCGCTAGTATTAATATAAATTGACGTCGCTTCGAGATTAGGTAAGTTTTCAACGCCCTCTAAGCGGATATGTGTTTTATAGTCAATTGGTTACGAGCAACCATTTATGAGATTTGTCTGTATATGGTTAAGGAGACCGAGTAGAGTTACGGGAACTGTAGTTATTTCGCTTTTTCATTTCAGCCTATGTTCATTCCAAAAACCTCAAGTATCTCTTTATAAAATTTCATCACAATCTGTTCAGTGGTGTGGCCGTGGTGATATCACAGACAGCGGTAATTGGTATGGATGTAGGTACAGGTTTTTTTATCATTATATACATTTCTTATACTGTTAATATAATTTATAGCATGGCAGGTATATAGTTAGAGTAATGCACGGTACATATGCCAAAATATATTTTTTTACAAATTTTGTCTGCCTGTCTGTTTATTCCAGCTAATCTCCGGAACGGCTGGACCGATTTCATAGCTGATGTAATAAGGAGTAATTTAGTAAGGAGTAATTTAGTAAGGAGTAATTTAGTAAGGAGTAATTTAGTAAGGAGTAATTTAGTAAGGAGTAATTTAGTAAGGAGTAATTTAGTAAAGAGTATTCAATTTTAGAATTCCATGCGGACGAAGTCACTTGGGCACATTAGTTTAATATAAATATAAGCATGATAATGCATCATGAGAATTATTGCCACTTTGCACTCCGTCTCTATATAAGCTATAACTGTGATAAATTCCATACTGCTCCGTCCGATCGTAATTTTTGTACAATGGATAGTTTCCAAGAGGCGCGGGTTCAAATTTTTGTACGTTTTCTAAAAAATGTTTCTCATGGCCTAAATGTGTTAATAACACTGTAAAAATGTTAAAAATACTTGTAAGCTATTAATTTTAAGGTATGAAATAAAAAAAACTATACTAATATATAAATAAATATTTTTTATTACAATAACTAGTATTTAAAATTTTCTTATTTAAAAATATACATTTCTTAATTTAAAAGGTAATTTTTTTTTACGCTTCACGCTTTTGTCCGCATAGAAGGGTAGTCAGAAAGAAACTGGCGTCAAGACACTCTGTTCTCCAATTTCCGCCCGAAATCGAGGTATTGCGTGTCAAGAGGCGAAACATTTACCTTGCAGCGCTTTATCTTGTCACCAGAGCGGAGAAAAGGAAATAATTAAATTATGGTCATTCCACCGAGCGAGATCGAACTCATAACCAATAGCAATGTTGTTTGCTATTTCGTTAAGAAATTTTGTATCACATTAATTCAAATTTTTTAAAGCTACATTGAAGTTATATCCAGTATTTTTGCTAAATAATATTGTAAACACATAATAATAATGTAATGGGACAGCGTCTGTCTGTAAAGGCGATTGGCAGTGGGTTCAATTCCCACTCGGGGTTTCAATTCACACTATTTAAAATATTCCATGTCCCCGCTCTGGTATCTAAGACAAATCTCGGTTAGAGTTCCGCAACTTAACACGCAATATCTCGATTTCGGGCGGAAAGAGTGTCTTTCTTCTCTCTGACAACCGTGTTTTACGAGAAAAAGGGTGCATTTAAAAAAAACGAAAATAAATATTCTAATGCCGCTTCCATTACAACAGTATGACACAAAAAAATGATTTCAATTTTCTGAAAATTAGAACTGCAGGTGATATCTTCATACACTGCCCCACTTTATCCAGTGACTAGAAAATGTATTTATTTATTTGACACACCAGTGGTTCCTAATTGCAGTAAAGCAAATTGTTCAATAATTCATTTTCCTTACATCTAAATCTAAATTCATCACCGTTTAAGGCGAGTACCGCATGCAAAAAAATCTTACAAACTGTAAACTATGTAATAATAACAAAAAACAAATTGTAGGAAAAATATATATTTAGATAACACAAGACACTAGTTGTCGCCCACAACTTCGTTTGCGTAGTACTTTATGTCACTGAGAATACGGTGTACATTTCTACTTTACGTTATTTTGATATTTCTTTCTTGCATTAATCCCAGCATTAGTCAGTATGTGCTCCCTTAAGCTCCTCCATCTTTGCACGGTCTTTAACAACCTCGGTGATTAATCCATTGGTCCGCATATGCAGCCGATGGTCATGGTACGGGAGGTCTTACTCCAGGGACAGATATATCAAGACATATTCTTCCGTACATCTATAACGTAATTTTTTTCGTTTACGCCGGCATTTCGAGAAATCCCTTTCCTCCCCCTCTCCTCACCTTTCATGTTTCTACGTCCAGTGCTTTTTTCTGTCAGTCACTCAGTAACGAAAAAGTATAGGCACATCTATATTGTGACTTTGGCGGACTAGCCGATTAGTCGGTTGTAAAGAGGCCAACTATTCGGATTTATTATAAGATTAATTTACTTTACTCATCAATGTTTATATATATAGATAAATTAAATATTTAATTCACTGTTATTTTATGACTAGAGTACAAAAAACTGGATTGCTATCACAAGTAATAAAGAAGTCAATGTGGAGTGGGATAGTGTCTGGCTGTCAAGGTGACGGTTGTGGGTTCGATGCCTACTCGGGGGAGAGAATGTAGTTAAATTATTACCATTCCCTCACTTTGCTAAGACCGAGCACAGCGTTAAAATAAGAGGGAAAAGGGACTGTGGAGTGTTTTAAACACTGAATTCTAGGCCTGATCTGTGAAACTAATATGTAAAATCATTTAAAAATGCAACAAAATCATCCCATAAACAAAAACCATCATCATTTATTGTACAATTTTCTAATTGTAATACTTCAAATTGAGGCGGATTATCCATAGACAGAGTCAAACAGTCCCTTAACTGGTCATTACTTTGATAAACATAATTTATTTTTAATAAATATTTAGCGTTTTCTTTATTAAACCACTTTTGAAACACTATTTTACCACCGACAGGTGTTGATACAAAATTATTTTTCAATAAATAAGGTTTAAATGACATAGCGTTGAGTAACACATTGATGTTGGCATCATGTCCCATTAAAAGATTCACTTTAATGTCTTCTTTTAGTAATAAATCCTTCAAAAACATAATAAGAGGCCTCGCTAAATCATTTGCGATATGTCTAGTGCTATAAGTTACATTATGGTAACTGGCACTTAGTTTTAATATGGACTCCCATGTAGTTTCATTCAACTTACCCCACGCTACCTTCCTTAAATCTAATCCATTGTAATATGCCATTAGAAATGCATCAACTGCTTCGTTACATATTTTCAGAGGCCCAGATAATTTAGGTTTTTGGCCTGCATCTACATTCAATTTGTTAACATTGTTGTTCATATCACATTTTTTATCATTAATGCAAAAACTGGAATTTCTATAGTCAAGTATGGCTTCCATGGCCTCGTAGGACTGTTTTAAATGCAATTGATTTAATACATTTTTCATTTCTTTCAGTGCTATGTTTCTGAAAGCGATGGTTGAATTGTGAATATATGGTGTGAATATTGGATCAGTTCGATTTGAATTTGCATAATGCACTGTTATATTACAGTTTGGAAACCCTTTTATGAAGGCATTCGCTGAGTACAAAGTTCTTTGCAGAAAATTTGCATATACATATAAATCTTGTTCACTAGGACAGCCTTTTGGTAGAACACCCTCTTTACTCAGCCAAGTATAAAAATATTTACCCATATATTCTTCTAATACAAAGCCTCTTTTAGTTAAAAATCCTGGTTTTTCTTCAAACTCAGGCCACTGGTACGGTGACATTTTATACAAATTCTTAGACAAAGGCGTCCTAACATTATGTCGACTTAAAATAACAACTTTTTCCAATCTCAATGTAGATACTGAATGATAAAATATGATATAAAAGAATAGTAAAACTTGCATTATCACACATATTAATATAAAACAAAAATTGGTTGCTACCTTTTTATTATACATTTTGGACGAGAAAGGGAAGCTGTGTTGTAAAAGATGTAAATAACTTATGGAGGTCAAGGAAAGATAACCTAAAATAGTAAAATTTTGAAATATTTAATGAATTGTGTATATTGTTTAACGTAACATAACATATTGTGACATGTTTTTTATTAAGATAATACCAAAATTTATAATTATTTCAAACATTATTCTACAGGTATTATTATATAAATAAAAAATAATATGAGAAGCCATATGACATCATAATATTTACATTAAAAACAAAGCAAATCACAGACTTTTAATATTTTGAGTTGACGTTATATAAAGTTTTACACAGTTTATATAAAGTTTTGTAAATAGAATATAATGCTAAAAAAACTCTAACTTATTAATTTAAAATTAAATACTATTAAACACTAATAGATTTGAACTAATAAACATTAAAAAGCTTTTTATTTCACCAAGTAGTTTTGGTTTTTAATTTACTTAGTCAGCATTTATTTGGCTTTAATTTTCATGTAATAAATACATAAAATTTCCGAATTTAAAATAGTATGCTAAGTGTGGATCTTTTGTTAGTAGTGAATGAGGTAGAAATAAAAAAAAGTAATTTATAATTTTACGCTGCTAATTTATATAATATAATAAATAAAGAATATTATATACACCTATACCTTACATTATTATATGCAAAATGTGAAAATATAAACGGCAATGTGGTAGTATATATTTTGAATGGACATTAAAACATGATGGCAAATTGCAGTATTAAGAACGTATACTAATTTATAACTAGCGAGCCGTACTGTAGCTGTTTCGTATTTTCAGCTCTTTAGTAAGACAATGAAATACCTGGAAATACTGAAAAAAGGTAGCCTATAATCAAAGTGTCATTACAATCAGCTCAGCGGTTTGGCCGTGATGGCCAGACAGACAGACAGACAACCTTCACATTTATAATTTTAGAATAATAATTAATATTAAACAAACAGTATTTGTTATGAATTATTTAAATATAACAAATTATTGTCTAAGCTTCTCTCCTACACAAATTTATATAAAAAAAATTAAAACTAAAAAATGATGATAGTTCTAGGCAGGCCGAGATCTCTGCTTAATTATAAATAATATTAATAAATTATATATATATAAATATTCATCAATTATTAGAGGCCATCGTCTTGTAGTGGGACAGTGTCTGACTGCAAACGCGATTGGTTGTGGGTTCGATTACCAGTCGGGCAAAATAAAAAAAATATTTCTGTTTCTCCGCTCTGGTGCCTAAGACCATGCGCGGCTTTGAAGCCCGCCGCTCAACGTACAATGTCTCGAAATCCGACACAAAGAGCAGAATCGAGTCTTGAAACTAGGTTTTCACAGAATACCCTGCTATGCGGGAAGAAGCGTGAAGGTGGTTTTTTTTAATTATAAAATTTTTTGCTATTATACGTTTTCCCCTATTTCTATAACTTAAGCCTAAAACAAATTATTATATAGCTATTTAAGAACGAAATATCTTATCGCTTGGGACACGCACCTAGCGAGATGGGAGCGAGATTGAGTAAAAAGTAAAAAAGACTTTTAGAGTGTTATTCTTACACTCTTACCCTTGAGAGAAGAGCCTTGTATGTTTTTTTCTAATTTATCTCAGTTAAATTGATATTTTAAAATATAAATAATAACATTTACAGCAAAAGTCTACTAATAAGCGAAAGCAACTTCGTACCGACCATCCATAGACCCTGATTTAAATGCGGGAAATGCGAGATTTAATAAAAAATTAAGTTTGAATAGAAGAAAAGTTACAGAAAGCCCACATTATCTATTCGATACATATATTAAAAATGTAACCGATGCCTGTCCGTACATGGAAGACATATGAAAAAACAAAATATTATTGGGTGCATTTATTAAAGTAACAGAATCCAAAACAATGATTTTAATATCTTTTTTTCTGTTTGCCTGTGTTTGTGCAAGCTTATCTCAGAAACGGCTTAACCGATTTTTGACATTTTTATTTATGAACCAATTGATATAAAACAAATACTAAATGTTAAGGAAAGTTTATTCAAATACAGTCGTAAACACTGCATTTAAATCGCTTAAGCCGTTTTTAAGTTTAGCGTGCACAAACTCAAAGACAAACAGACACACAGAGAAACAATAAAAATAATTGCATTGTTCATTACATTGATAAATGTCCCAAATGATCATTTTCCTCATATAATTTCTATGTACAGATAGCGATCAGTTTGATTTTTATTATATTAATATATAAGAATATTGCATTTTATTTACGTATCTTAAATTAAAAGATATAAATAATTATAAAATACACGGACATTTGTTTGACTTACACTTTTGTGGCCATAATGGCGCAGTGGAACAGTGTCTGCCTGTAAGCATAGTGGTTTTACGTTCGATTCCCATATGATAATATCAACATGGCTACTAGTTGCTACTTGTTTATATTATATTTAAATATAAATAATTATTTCCCTAAATTAAATTCAAATTGATAACCATCATGCGTTTATTTCGTTAGTAAAAAAAAAACAAACAAGTAGAATAAGTTTTAATGTGATTTACATTTTATCGGTACATTATTTGGCAATTGTAATAAAAATGTATTCAACAACTATATAGTGTATTATGTAATGCTAAGTAAGTTATATATAGTAAAGCAAGTCTTGCAATTGTTACTATTTTTGTTTATTATATTGAAAATAAAAAATATCGTAAAATTTGTATCCAAATTATAATTTTCCTAAACCAATGCACTAATTTAAAAATATCGTATTATCTTCATGAAGTCATCCCATGAGCAAAATCCATTTTCATTTTTCCTACATCCAGAGATCTCCAGGTCCACCCAGCCTGGTGGATTTGATTCAGACAATCTCGTACTTTCCCGCAACTGTTCGGTTTTTTGATAAACAAAACTGACTTTTAAGTAATTCTCATTACCATGAGACCATTTTTGGAACATTAATTTACCACCCACAGGCGTCGTTTCGTATTGATGTGGTAAAACATAATATTTGAAACCTAAAGCTGATAATACAGAGTTCAAATTAGCGTCGTGTCCATGCAGTAAAGTGAATTTCGGTGATCCTTTCTCGAATATATTTTTTATATAATCAAGTAGTGGCTTGGCGACTTCTTTGGCCGCGGTTGTTAAATTGAACCGTAAATTCTGGTTTTCTTTCGTGATTTTAGTTAATAATTTCCAGTCTTCGATCGTTTTTATTTTGCCCCACGCTACGTCTTCTGAAGGCATTCCTTCATAGTAACTCATTAGGAAAGCATCCACTATAGCATTAGATTGTTGTAAAGGTCCAATTAGATCTGGTTCCTCTCCGATTTCATAGAAAATTTCATCTTTCACATTAAAATTGCATATACCATCATTCTTACAAGCTGGAGAATTTTTAAGATTTAATATATCTGCTAACAACTCGTAGGATTCTGTTAAGTGCATTTCGTCTAAAGCTGTCTGCATATCGTTTATTATTTTTTCTTTTAAAACACTTGATTCACTACGTATAATTGGATTGAAAATCGGATCCATTTCATCCGAATTTATCGAATAGACTGTCACATTACACACTGGAAATGCACCTTTAACAAAAGCCTTTGCTGATTCTTTAGTCCTTTGCCTAGTGTTTGAATAAATAAAAATTAAATCGTTCTGACATTCGTTAGATAACAATTTTTCTTTTTGAAGCCATCCTGAAATATATTCACCCAAGTATTCCTCTAACTTGGCCCCCTTTTGAGTCAAAACTCCAGCTTCCTTCCACTTAGGCCAGGGATTTGGTGAGTATCTTTCTAAATTCTGCGTCAAAGGAGTTCTTATATTATGACGGCTCAAAGCAACGACTTGTTCCAACTTATAACCACTTATAACAACTAGAAAATTTAATAAAATACAAATGTAAAGCATTTTAGAATTTTGCATTATCTGTAGTTGTAATAAAATGACTGATTAGATTTCTTAGACTTGTTATTTACCCGAAATTGATAATTTCTGACCTGCTATCGCGGCACACGGCTGTGCCAAGGCCGGGGCTGGCCACAGCTAACTGGTTTATTGGGAAATTTTCATGTTATGTACGTACAATAAGTAAAGTTGACTGAATGATGAATGTTGCCAATGTATTGCAAATCAAAATTTGCAAGCTTGCTATTTGTAAAAAAATATATATTTTAAATTATTTTTACTTATTTTATTTATTTATTTTACGTATAAATTAATTACCTATTTAAATATATAAATCTATTATATATTAAAAGTTCAGTTTTGCATTTTAATGTTATTAGTTTATAAGGTATACTATCATAGCATAAATAGAAAGTGCTTTCTAAATTAGTATAAACAATTCAGTGTTGAGTTACGCAGAATATTTAAAATATGCGAAAAGTGCAAAAAGGTCGACAACAATGTGAAACTGGAAACTTTTTACCTACCTACCAAATTTTAAAGCATTTCTTTTATAAAGAATCTACAAGAATATATTTTGGTATAACTTTAATTTGTTTATTTGCTTGTACAGCTATTTATTGATTAAATAAGCGAATAATGTGAAATTTGAATTTAAAAAATTAATCTATTTTTTGCTCAGATGCTTATTATGTTCGTTAATTTTTAATACAATTTGATTTTAAGGTTTGTATTAGTTAGTAATTATAATGGTTTTACTTGAAATAAAAAAATTTAGAGATATCATATCGTGGGACAGCGTCCGACGTGCATGATGGTTGTGGGTTCCATTCCCGGTCAGGGGCAAGATTATATTTAAAACAAGTTTTATTAACCCGCTCCGGCAAGACAAGGCATAACGTCGAGTTACGCCGCGCGCAATCTCGCGGAATCTCGGGCTTCTTCTGAAATACAGCGATAACATTAAACGGGAGAAGTCAATTTCAGTTATACATTATAACATGAAAAACTATATTTTAATACTATTTTTTTTAATATACACTAATTTAAGTTATTAGAATCCTTTTAGGCCTTAACAAGCAATAAGATAGTATCAAAATAATAGTATGGTGAAGTAATTAATACTAGTAGCTTGTCCGATGTGTAAAAAACGCGTGCGTACTTGACTCAAAAGTATAGGTCAGATTTTGGTGATGTGTGTGTATTTATTTCATTATTTATGAGTATTTCTATTCAATTACTACAAAAAATATTGGTTTTCAGCACTTTTTCTCTATATAAATGGTAACTGTGCCAAATTTCATAAACCATTATAGATTCACCATAATAAAATTCTTTTAACACTTTAAATAAACAAGTAATTTATTTGCACAATAAAAAACACATACTAAGAATTTTAGTATAGTAGAATTCCGGTACATTAGATCTATTCGCTTAGTCTTACCAGTAGAACTAATGGAAATTTTCTCCCCAATAGCCTTATTAGCCATAGTCCCAGCTTAGTTTTCCACACTTTCCATAGTTCCTTCGCATTAGCTGGTAATCAGGTCTGGGAAATAACCTGTGGTTACTCATAGACGAATTCCGGCTGATGCATCACTGTAAAATACATTGCTATCTCTAAGGGGCATCTACGTCTTGGACCTGTATCCCCAAGCAAGCCATAAAATGACCGGGTACCTTTGAACCCGAGAACCTTTTTAAGTGACACAATAATAATAAGCCCCCAAAATAATATACTTACACGGCCTACAGGGTAAAGGTAGCCCATAAGAATGGAGACACGATTAAAAAAGAAGCTGAGAGGGCCACCTCCCGGGGGTGATCGTTGGAGCACACCTGGAGCTGATGCTGGGTGCTTCAGCATGTGAAACGTCATTAGTCTGGAGTTGAACTACCACTCTCACTCCCACCGGCCAAGTATACTACAGCTGAACA
Organism: Podotricha telesiphe; assembly: GCA_038994665.1. Classification (NCBI taxonomy): domain Eukaryota; kingdom Metazoa; phylum Arthropoda; class Insecta; order Lepidoptera; family Nymphalidae; genus Podotricha; species Podotricha telesiphe. Next base: position 142,891 of record JAOYRR010000459.1, read on the forward strand.
CATAACACTATCCAATAGTTCCACAGGACCATACAGTCCAAGCATAGCGTCATACACACCTATACCATCATCACCAGTGCTGCCCGGGAGCCAAACGCCTTTTCTCCCCGCGTCCACCAATGTTAGAGATCCAAGAGTAGTATTCAAGATTCATATGTACATATGAAATGGAGTTCTGAAGTTGACATCTTTGTCATGCAAAGTTAGACACAATTTAACTACATATAGACAACGCTTACACGAATTACCTAATTAAAACACAAATATGTAAAAAACCGTTCAACGTTACAACAGTTTAACCTGCGCCTCTTGAACGGTTTTTAAGAGGCGCGGGTTAAAATTCCGCTGCGTTAAAAATTTTATACGTTTTCTTAAAAAAAACATTCTAACTGCAATTTCAAAAGAACTTATATTTATTTATTTTGTTACATTGTATGTACTTACTAAAATATATAATAATAATCCAACTCCGCATTTATTAAAACAATATTTACAATCGTTGGTCTTTCAATATCTCTTTTATGATGCAAAACTTCAAAAGTCAAAATTCTTGAAAAAGTGATATATAGGTACTTAGATACTCCCTCTCCCGCAAACATGGCAGAATGTTTTCTTCCTGTTTTCATTTGGATTTCCCACATATAACGAGACAGGTAGTTATACTCTAAGAACCAAAACACTCCGTTCTCCACCTTCCCCCATTCGATGTACATTGCGTGTTCACCTATGGAGACCTAATACTGCGCGCCAAGTCTTGCAATGACTGGGAAATTTTGAAAACAAACATTATTTTGGGGAAAGAATCCACTATACTTTTCCAGCGATAAACAAATTGATGAGTAAAGCAGCTGTTAGTAACTTCATTTTCACTTTACTTTTAAATAAGAGAGTGTCTCAACACTAGATTCTCTTAAAAGCTAGATATTTAGTTTAAATTTGAATAGTACGTCTGAAGGCTCTACAGGTGAGGATTGTACTGAAGTGCATTAATCAATAATCGTGATGCAACGCAGCATCCCTCTCCCTCGCATGGGGTGACCATGCGGTTTGGAACAAGTGAAAATATTTTAAATGCAATTTGCAATAGTAAATATAGCAAACAATTTGAGTCATCAGTCAATTAGTCAGTCAGTCGCATTGTGACAGTGTGACTGTATACAGGATAATTGTGGATTCAATTCCCATTCGGAGGAATGCTTATATATCAAATATTTTCATTTCTGCGCTCTAGTGTCAAGACCTTGAAATAACACTTTCTCTCAGTCTACCTGGCAAGAGGATATAAAGTAAAATTTTGGCGGAGAGTTTTAAACATAATTTTATCGAAATAAATTTTTTGTGATGACAAGTTATAAAAAATTGAAAAACATATTTTTAAATTGGAAGGTTTCCGAGAGGCGCGGGTTTGAATCCCGCTGATAATTTTTGTACGTTTTCTGAAAATACGCTTATAACTACTTCACACGGTATAAATCAAAATCAAGTGTAACCTTTTTGTAGATTAGTCTCAACTTTTTTTATTTACATAGCTCCCAAGAATTTCAAAGTGTTTTAAGCTAAAACATTTAAGTTCGTATTACGCACATATTCTGGATTTATATTAAACATATTATAAAGACACCTTATTTTGCAATGTGGCCAAAGGTCGTTTTTTTTTTCTCCGTTCTCCACCTTCCCCCCACATTCGATACATTGCGTGTTCACCTATCAGAACCTAATACTGCGCCAAGTCTTACCAGACTGGGAAATTTTGAAAACAAACATTATTTTTGGGAAAGAATCCACTATCACCAGCGATAAACTGTCCCACTGCGACACAATGGTTTTAAAACCGTCTGTATCGTTTTACCCCATACATATATTATTATTGAAACGTACAGACAGATTGCTTGTATTACAGAACAATAGCACAGTATCATAATAACCTCATTACTTAACGGATCAAGTGTAGTTACAAGTATTAGCAAAAAGTGTGTCGAAGACGATTGTTAATTTATATTTAGTGAAACTTTTTAGTGATAAACTTATAAATACATTGTAACTATAAAGACACCTAAGTCTAATGACAGAGTGATTGTTCACTAAGTGCTCTTTACTTATATTAAAGAGAAATAGGTCACTGAAAGTATTAATAAGGGAATTTAGTTTAAATTTTAAATATGCATTTGAAAAACTATGTAAATAGACTTGACGTTTTTACCGTTGGTAACTCACAACTTCCTGTGTCAATTTCTAAATATTGAAATAATTGTTTAAAATATGCACTTCAAATTCATCCTTTTAAGCATAAATTTTATGTTTTTGAATTTAAAATACGCAACAAATTCAAATCCTTTTAAGTTTCAAATTTGGACATTTAATTTTCTCACTGTTTTTGTTAATTCGTCCTTTTGAAAGAACAAACAGTATAGAATAGGATGAATTTGGAAATCTAAAAAGAATACTTACGTAATGAAACTGAATTGGATGTGTATTTAAAGTTGAAAAAAATCGAATGCATATTAAGAATGAGGTGGGAGTTTCAACCAAGATCTACAGAGTTTTAAATTCTACCTCATACTTTTTACTGTCATACAAATCTCATAAATGGCTGGGAGAAAGAATTTAGTGACGAAATACTCTGTTTTTTATATACAGTGACTTCTGTCATATATAATAAGTGAAAGTATTCAAAATATCTTTGTTATATATTTAATAAAATCATGAAATTTAATAACGAAATATATAAAACACCTCACTTTATTGGACCATTATACAAAAGCTTTGTGGAGAAATCGACAAAGAAGTATTGTGTAAGAGGAAGTTTGAGAAGACTTGGAAGGAGTTTTAAAGCCGGAAGCCTGTAAGTATTTTTTATTAAGATTTTATTAGGTATTATTTTATCAATCCAAGGAAACAAGCAAGTAGTCGCAAGAGAAAGCTCAGAGATATAACACGCAACAAACGATCAATAGAATTTGTAAATGAAGGCTCGTCTTAAAAATCCACATAAAACTTTATTCAATTTTAGAATCAGCCCCTGATTGGATTATCATGATGGTTTAGGCCGGCAACATCCCTGTAGCTGTTCTGGTGTTACACGGGGTCGTGGGCGGCGGTGGTCACCATCAGGTGACCCGAACGCTCCTTTGCCTTGTCTATAAAATAAAAAAAAAACAAAATGTCACGTATGAGAAACAGTATAAAATCCTTGAGGATATCTCTTTATCCAAACCTTACATCTTAGTTTACTCTAGAAGCCCTGTAGTTCTTGTAGAAGTCACAGTTCCGTAGAAAACAGAGATTAACAAAATTACCTTATTAAAATTAAATTAAATTATTACAAAGTTATCAAGTACTTCGAATTAAACAACGAACTGACCAAGCATAGGCTTATAGGTAAGTCGGCGTGAGAGGTATAATATCGAAAACTCTCTCTTTCGGTCTGTTTAGAATTATCATCAGTTCATTTATAGAGCGTATTTTGAAGGCACCATATTACTAAGATCTTTTCAAATTTGGTTAATTAGCGAGAGAAGCATGGACAGTGGAGGCGATTGTTAATGCACATTTTAAAGGGCGACCAAAGACCTACCCCAGCCTTAAGGCTACACTTGGGTCGCAAGTCTATAGCACTGGCCTGAGCTGCTCTCTCTGCGATAAGATGCGCCCGGGACCCACATGGTGGATACATGGAATTCTAAGGAGTTTCGTCTCATGGGCATCCATATTTGTAGGTCTAAGACATGTTTAGAAAACATATAAAAATTTAAACGCTGCGTGATTTGCACCCGCGCCTCTTGAAAACTATTTAACGGTTCAACCCGCGCCGCTGGAACGGTTTCTTAGAGACGCAGGTTCAAATCCCGCTGCGTTGAAATTTTTATACGTTTTCTAAATATGTATTTTTCAATTTCCTGAGTGTGCGAATAACACTTTTAAAAACAATATAACAAAATACATTTACTTTAAATTCTTTTCTTAGAATAATACAGTCTCGTATTATATTTCTACCGAACTCGTATTGTAACCGATAACGTATTGATTCGCATCAAGGTCCCATTTTTCCTAATTTCTGGGCACCTACATAAAATTAAGCTGTGACTGTTCACATGATTGTAATATAAGAATACACCATTGAAAGTTAAATGTAATTAAATTAAATTTATTTAAACAGTCTTGACCTAATATACTCGTACTATCCAATATGACATGATAAGTTCTCGAAATTTTAAAATTTACATTTGGATCATATTCCACCATAAGTTTTTATGTAAATGTGGACGTCGATTGAATATGTATACGGAAAAATAATTAGTTGATAGTAAAACAGTAAAAGATGCATCTATTATTTTTTAAATATTTCTTTGTCTGTTTGTCTGTTTATGCGCGCACATCTTCGTAGTTAGTTACTGGACTGATTTGAATTGTTAATGTTGAGCAATTTTGTTGTATTGCTTTTAACCCTGGGCAGGACTTAGGGTATAATTGGTATTAAAAAGTGGAGCAACTAATGTAGAATCATAAAAGTCTAAAACTATGAGAAATAATTAAATTAAATACAAAAAATAAGTAAATGCTGCATTAGTAAAAGTTGTTCAGTGTGGTAGGCAGTTTTCGTTAACAAATAAAAATCATTAAACTAATCTTTGAGGCTATCGTGGCACAGTGAGATAGCGTCGTACTATGAACGTGATGGTTTTGGGTTCGATTCCAACCTTACAGAATGCTTATATTGTTTTCATCTTTTCTCTCCTATAAGACAAAACGGAGTGTTAAGTTCCGGCATTCAATGCAACTCGGGTCGAAAGTGGAGAATGGAGTGTCACTAGATCAAGTTAAGTTACGTGCCGGGAGAAAAAAGGGTATAACTAAAAAATATACAATCTTCGGAAACATCTGATATCAAAGTCTTAGAGACAAGAGCCTTATGCGTTTTACAGCTTTACGCTTTTTCCTGCATAGCACCCTGCTATGCTCTGCCTGCTAAGTCAGAGAGAACCGATTGTCAAGACACTCCACTTTACGCCCGAATCGAAGACATTGAGTGTTGAGTGACGGTACTCGACGTGGAGACTCGACTTTATCTTATCACCAGAGCAGAGAAATGAAAACAATTTAAAATTCACAAATTTAAACTTATTGCGCGTGGAGGGTGTTTTTGTGAAATATTCCATTCTTTCTATTAAGGCTATTACTTCTAAAGGCCCATGCGACGGAACGCGGTCACGTTTCACTTCCTTGGCAGGGTCGAAATCAGGTATTAAGTAAAGTAAACAAGCGCCTTGTTACACATTCCGTTTAATTCTACCCACTTTTAATATAATTGATATACGAGGACTTATACTGTACACGCTATTGGTTGGTTCGGTCGATTCAGTTGATTGTTGATTGATTGGGTTCGAACCCCAGTCGGAGAAATGGTTGGTGATGATATTGAAGTTATTTTCATTTCATTACTTTGGTACAAGACAAAGCGCGGCGTTGAGTTCCGCCACTTAGGACGCAATGTCTCGAATTAAGGCGAAAAGCAGCTCTCTCCGACTACACAGCTATGCGGGATAAAGCGTGAAGCTGCAAATAAGAATTACTTATACGTACACTTAGTATAGGCATACCAAAGCAAGCAGGGAAATGAAAATATATTCAATTTAATCATAACCCCGACTGCAGATCGAACCCACAACCATCGCCTTTACATTCACAGGCTATTGCACTGTGCCACTTATGTTATTAACATTGAAATAACGATTTCATTCCTGTCACGTAATAGGCACAGAGAATTAAGTGATAAGACACTCCGTTCTTCATTTGAAAGTGCCTTTAGGTTATATAGGAAACTTTTATCATTGCAGAAATACACTATTTCTAGTATATTTATTATTTCTATATATAGGTGCTATATAATAGGTGCTGTTAATGCCAACATAAAGCACTATGCATCCGCTCGCGGCTTCGCCTGCGTAAACTACACAATTATAGCTAAATATTTTGTTTTACTGCTCCACCGAGTTCTCAGTGAAATCACAAATTTTGCTTAAATTTATAGTTTAAATTGTTGTATGTATTGAAGTGATTGATATAAACAAACACTAAAATTATTTATAATTATTTAGTGTAAAATAACCAGTTGTCAGTTGTTTTAATTAAAATATATATCACTAAAGATCTGGCGTTAGTAGATATCTTATACAACGTATCCCAAAGTTCAAAAATAAGCCGGCACCAGAAGATGGACCTGCTCATTACTAATTTAAATAAAGTACTTAAATAAAAATTATACATATATATTAATTTTTTTTTTAAGTGTTACACAAAAATGGGTAATGCTTCAAAAATTTATACCTTTTGTGATATATTTAATTATCAATTTATTTTCAAATATTCAGTCTCTGTTTCCTGTACCTGAAACCTTAGTAGTGTATATCTCTTCATCACACTTAAAAATGCCAGAATGACAGTACTTTTTACACGAAACTCCATTAAAGTATTAATTATATTTTCCTAAAACAGAATTTTTTTACTTTTACACCACTTTCATGGGGTGAAAAGTCGATGGACACCACTATGGCAAGTATTTTTAAAATAGAATAAACTACTTTAGAAGTCAATTGCTCAAGTACTTACCTATGTATTACATATTCAACTGCAATATTCAGACAACATTTAAAGAGAGTAAAAATTTAAATATTGTTGTTACATTGATGTGCATAAGAACGGGCTTTGCACGGCAAGAAGAATTGATGGCTTGATGGCTTGGCTTCCAATCCCGCAGTATGTGTTCAATCACGGTACGAGTATTTGTAAGACTAGTAAATTCAATATCGCGGGATCCTGCGAGAAAAAAATAAAACAAATAGTAATAGAACGCAAAAAGTAGTGATAAATAGTGGCGCAGTGAAACAACGTCTGACTACAAATGTAATTGGTTGTGGGTTTGTTCCCACTCGGAAGAATGATAATATGGTTACTGGTTATATATAAGTATAAGACAAAATTTGGTATTGAATTCTGCCACTAAAAGTAAAGTGCATTGAATTGTCTTGACACTTGGCTGTAAAAAAAAATCAAATCCCGCAAATCTCGCGGATACGCACCCGTATTCTCGCAACACGCGGGATTTGCATACGATACGGGATCCGACAATACCGACATCTCGGTATTCCGGTATTGGAAGCCCTACCCAACTAGTTGGGTTCCACCATCCGAATAAACGGATATTTTGTATCGTTTACTTAAAAAAATCGACCCTTAGACTTTACTTTAGACACGTGTTGTAAATGTCATTGATGCTACCATATGAACCATGTGTGATAATATCTTGTAAAAGACCGCTTATAGAAAAGTGGCCTATCTTATAATTTGAAGTGGTTTCTATATATAATGTTATAAAATTATATGAACACAAGTCTAAGGTGTCCAATGGGACGCGTGATTGCATATGTAATTGGAAATAAAACTACACGCCATGATTGTGGATTGATCATTACTCGTATTATATTATCTTTTTTAATATGATAATAATGAAAACCGTCTCCTGTACCAAAACCAACACTTCTTGAACGATTGTGAAGAGGCGCGGGTTCAAATCCCGCTGCGTTCAAATTTTTATACGTTTTCTAAATATGTCTTTTTCGTATTATATTATTTTGGTTTTTTTCGGTGTAAATCGGAAAATAGTGTGTCTTCTTACACGACGTTCTTAGACTATTCTTCTATATACTTTGTTACCTACTTTCTGCACAAAGTCAACTCAACACAACTCAACTCAACACTGGGCTCTATTTTAAAAGAAAGAAATCATGAAAATATTAGCTTCATGTTTTTTACTAGCCGCTTAGAAGGGTAGTCAGAGAGAACCTAGTATACTACTAACCTAGAACTACATATCGCGTTCCCCACTTTCCGCCCCAAAATTAAAACATTACTTATTGAGTGGCGAATAATCTTTCCCTCGAATGGGAATCCAACCCACAACCTATCATGTTTACAGTCAGACGCTGCCCCACTGCGCCACTATGGACTTGTTTTATAACATATTATATAGAAACCACTTAAAATTATAAGATAAACCAGTTTTCTATAAACAGTCTCCTACACAAATACACTTATTACTACAATTTTTCCTTACTTGCGTAAAGCCTATAATAATAATATAAAAGATATACAAAAGATGTTTCCTTGAAAATTGTCAGATTATGGTAATGTTTGTCAAAATAACTTCACATGGATTTGTAAAACTAACAATTATGATATGATAAAGAATTACGTAAATATTATTTTTTCCCAATACAATTGACTTTTTAAAGTCGTTGAGAAGAATTTAGAGGCCATTGTGGCGCTGTGGGATAGCGTTTGACTGTAAACGCGATTGGTTGTGGGTTCGATTCCCACTCGGAGGAATAATCGTTTAAATTTAAAATTACTTTCATCTCTCCGCTCTGGTGCCGAGACGGTTCCGTCACTCAACACGCAAAGTCTCGGGTTTGTGCAGAGAGTGGAGAACGGAGTGACTTTACACTTGACTTTACACTTTACACAGTTGTCTTGCTTTGACACTAGGTTCTCTCTGGCTACCCTGCTGACTGGGGAAAAGCGTGAAGCTGAAAAAAAACGAGAATTTAAAATGTTACCTAAAGTGTAATATGCATACAAATTCATATTATATGCATATCATAGGCTTTCGACGGGCAGTGGGACAAAATACGCGATGATTGTAGGTTCGATACCCACTTGTGCGGATATTTTTTAATATTTCTTAATATAATTTTTAGATAAACTTTATTTAACTTTATCTTATGACATCCATCGAGGGTATCGTGTTACAGTGGCACTGGGAAAATCGAAATTTCCGCACGTGTCCGAATGCAGAGAAAATAATGTTAAGGATTTCTTGAACGGGTTTTAAGAAATCACAGCGGGATTTGAACCCGCGCGTTCAAATCCCGCTGTGTGCCGCCGATCATGTGGCACAGTGGGACCGCATCTGACTGCATACACGATGGTTATGGGTCCGGTTCCCACACGATGGAACGATCTTAATTTAATTAATTTCATCTCTCCGCTATAGAGAACTAGACTAAGTACGGCTTTGAGTTCCCCCACTCAACACGTAATATCTAGATTTCGGGTGGAATGTGGAGAACGGAGTGTTTTAACACTAGGTGCTTTCTAATTATGTTGTTTAGGCAGCTTAAATATCTACGTTATAAAGTGCTCTCAATAAGTCTTAAGCTTCTTCGATATAATCCATTGCTAAGACCAATACTATATACTGTTCAGGGACATGGGTTTTAGGCAAGAAAGTCGAAGAGTCCTTGTTGGTATTTGAGCGTGAAATCCTAAAACGTATTTTCGGTGCTGTTCTGACAAATAGTGATCGGCGAACATGCTACAACCAAAAGCTGCGACAGTTACTTAATGAACCCGATATTGCCTAAACTATAAAATTAGCGTTTTTGTTTGACAGGGCATTTATTAACAATGGGTGATACGAGAACTCCCAAAAATATTGTGTATGGGAATGCCTGACGGCCGCGGAAGCCGAGGTAAACCAAAGTAGCGCTTGTTGGATGGTGTTGAGCAAGACGCGAAATCGCTCAGAATTAGTACTTGGAGGCAGGAAACCCAAAACAGATCTCGTAGTGATAATGATGATGATAAAAAAAAACTATTTGGCTGTAAAGTTTAATTCTATCAATGTTATAAGAGAACAAGGTAGAACCGCGAATGTGCGGTAAAAATTAACGGTAGAATTGAAAATATATATAAGTAGGTCTGTTGCTATTAATTTCAATCAGGCACCAAATCAACTAGGATCTAAATTATTTATAAACCTTCTTTGAACTGAACTGTTATTTTTATGCTTATTTAACGACTTTGCATGTCGGGTGCCAGGTCTTAACACTGCGCTTTGCCTCATTATCTCAGAAAATCACCTATTAATATATTTTTAAAGTGTTACATTTAAAACTTAACGTAAAAAAAATTCAATGCAGTGGGATTTAAACCAACGCCCTCCGGAAATCGTCCGACCGCTCGCTTTTTATACGTTTACGTTATTAAAAACTTTATAACGTTTTCTAAAAATACGTTTTTTCTCGAACCGCGTCTTGTGGCATCGTTTGTCGTGGGGGACTTTGCTTCGCTTAATCCGAGCCTACTGGCTAGGGCGCTTGATGCCCTGTACATAATGGACGGCATAGGGCCGTTGGAAAACTGGGACCTCGTCTCCACCGGCGGGGACGGTGTGTGTAGTGTGTGCGTTTGTGTGTGTGTATAGTGGCTTTACCCACTGCGGTTTTAGAATTATTGTAGGTTCTCATAAGAGGCTACGGGGCCTGAGGGGTCCCCATGGGCATCGTTTGACGTCGTAATTACAGGCGTTTACCACCAGTGGATTCGGATGAGTTGCGGCTTTTTCGAAGTAGCTACTCGATGTTACCTAAAGTTTACGTACGTATCACGGTGCGCCCGTGGCAATACGCAGAAGTCAGTTCTGGAGGATTTGTAGGCGACGAAGGTCTGTTTGTGCAAACACAACAAAGGCGTACGTGAAAATAGGCCTGACACACGTTGTGTACAGGCGGATCTTATTTTTAAGGGACATTTTGCTTTTAGCACAAATCAATGGATATAATCGGCTAAGGACGAAGGCCGCTTTGAATGAGAGTTTACTATCTAGGACGACGCCTAGGTATTTGGCGGATTTAGCCTCGGGGATGGGCTTACCTAAGAGGCGGACTATGGGCATATCGTCTGTGTGATGAAGACGAAGGTACTCAGAGGAACTCTTTCCAGGGTTTACATCTATGCGCCATTTGGTGAGCCATTTGCCTAGACGGTCTGTAGCAACCTGTAGGTGGTTGATTATGTTTACCGAGACGCAGCCAGAAGCTAATATTGCGGTTTCGTACGCGAAGAGTGCGAGGTGGGTGCACGGGGCGCAGGGGATGTCGTGGCTGTACAAGTTGTACAGAAGCGGGGATAGAATGGAGCCATGTGGTACTCCAGCTCTTAAAGGTCGTCGTTTGGAGAGGGTGCCTTCGACGCGAAAACGAAAGCTCGGAGCGGTCTGTTAAATAATCACGTAAGATACGCACAAGTGTATCTGGCAGATCTACGTGGAGTAGTTTGGCTATTAAGCCATTATGCCAGACTTTATCGAAAGCCTTGGCGATGTCTAAAGAGATGGCAGCTGCTGGTTATCTTTTGGTTTTTGCCATCAGGTATTACGTGAGGCGGTGGACCTGATGGGTGCTGGAGTGACGGGTTCGAAAGCCGAACTGTTCAGGAAGGATGATGTTTTCGTCCTCTATCTACTATTGCCTGAAGTCGTGTGAGGAGGATACGCTTGTAGAGAATAGAATAGCACTCTTGAAGGAGTGTGTTGAAAATGGCCAAAATTCCTTCTCACGCCATTTCTTTTTATAGTAGCTTCTGTAGTAGCTACTGTAACTGTGTGTTGCTTATGTAACCCCCTTCCTTTAGAAATGTCAAAACCTTTTTAACCTTTTACATCTATACAAATATAAATTTGTAGCGATAAGGACGGCATGTAAATGTAATTTAGGATAATTTTTCTGTCTTGCCTATTTTATTTTATTTATATCAGTCCTTCTTATCCCTTCTATTCTTTGGATACAATAAAGAGTTAATATTATTATTAAAATGATTTGAATTAATCATATAAAAATTTATCACATTGTGGTGCAGTGGGACAGTCTGTTTGTAAACGCAGTTGATTGCGGGTTGATATACTACGATTGTAACTTCGATTCCCACTCGAGGTAATATTAAAAAAAAATATTTACATATTTCAAGTCTGATATGATAAAAGTAAGGTTATAGTTTATGTTAATATACAAATGAAATGTATTTAAAAGGTATTAAGTGAAATATGGAGAACGGAGAGCTTTGACACTTAGTTTTGACAGTAGTTTGAAATATAAAAAAATATAGGCAAAGTACAAGTAAATTCCTAGTATTATAAAACAGCGTTATATCATAAATCATTTCTCTTATACAGTTATTAAGTTGTCTACTTTGCGTGATTAAACTAATTTATAATTTAATTATTTTAATGTTCATTATAGTTATTACATTATTATATTACTTATATAATATAATAATTAAAAATTGTTTTTTTTTAAATGGAGTATTTTGACACTAGGTTCTCGATCTCAAATACAAAAAAAACTTTCCACCACTTCTTCCAATTTCTTTTTCGGAAACTATTTACAGACAATGGAAAGTAAAATTTCCTACAGCTTCTTCATAATTACACATTATAAACACACGCAATTAATAAAACAAATATTACACACAACCATGTCGTTTGACATAAACTTTTGTATAAAGTGACATATACGTTATATTAATTCGCATTACATAAGTCATAATGCATAGAATAATGTATATTTAAACGAGTCTCCGTCAAAGAAAATAAATATAATAAACTGCATTCGTTATCTAATACTTTCACAAACAAACTAATGTATTTATAAATATTTTAAGTAGATTATAATGAAAAAACAATTATTAATAGTTAATCTTACCCAAGTGATATTTTTGTTTGTTTATTTTGACATATACGGGCCGTCCACATATTAAGACTAGCTGTGACGCGACTTCGTCCGCGTGGAATTCTAAAATGAAATACTCCTTATTACATCTACAAGTGATAGTCTCGTCAAAAACAGTCCAGACAAAAATTGTAAAAATAATTATTTTGGTAAACGTACGTTTAACGTAAACGTACCTGTATACATTCATATGAATTTAGTAAAAAGCGGTTATTTTGAAATGAAACTATTTTTAACCGGATTAATTATCGCGTATAGTATTGGTATACCCGGTTAAAAAGTTTCATTTCAAAATGTGCAGTAATCGCGAAAATCAAAGGTCTTATTAAAAAGCGGTTATTTTAATACGACAAACAGAACTCCAATTTTATTTATTTCTATACAATACCACACTAAATTTAAGCTACAATTCTACTAAAGAATTGGTATTCTTTATATAATAGTTGCAACTCTGTTAGTATGACTATAAGGTTTAATTTGTTGTAAGGTAAGGTTGACAAATATCAACTGCCTTTGAAAACTTCTCACAAATGTGACCAATTGTGATACGGGCAGGCGGAATTTATGAATTACCCAGTTAGAGAGAACCTGGTGTCAAGACACTCCGTTCTCTTTCAGATGGGTTGTTTCAACATTTTCAAACCGTTATTCACACATTGTATGAAAAATATTTACCGGCATTAAAAACTTTCTATAGACCCTGCGCCTTTTGAAAGCCGTTTAAGCTTTCTGACCGCTAAGCCATACGTTCTATGTATATACAGCTACCTCGTAAATATTATACGCTTGGTCTAAGAGGAGCGGGTTCGAGTCCCGAGTCGAATTTTTATACTTTTTCTATAAAAGCTAAGGTGGCTTCCCTATGTGCAGAAAGATATTTTCTATGCCTCTGTTCCTTGTTTCTACATAGAGAGACGGAGAAATAATTGTGAAAGAGAGTCAGTCATTCTTTAATATTCTTTTTTCATAGACTCTAGTCTAGTCTAGTCTTAATTTGTAGTACAACATGCGAAACTGTTTTTTTTTAGATTTCTTAGACAGCCTCACGTGTTTGCACTTGAACATAGTGCCTAGACACTGTGCTCTGCATCACTTATTATGTACATTGTAGCTCATAAACGCGTGCGCCGTCATCTTGTTTCGATTAAGCCCTTTAAAGTTGTTTTATCTTTGTCCGTTCACTAATGTGTAATTTTATTGAAAAATCATTACACACAATAATAGACTGTAATTTTAATGAAAACCAGTATTTTAAGGTAGCTAACGAATTGATCAGGAATAATTTTAGATTTAGGTATACGCGGTAGAGGTAGGCGCTAGAGGTAGGCGCTAAAGGTATTACTGCGAAATCTCTCTATAGTCTACTAAAAGATCTCAGCCTGTCTAGAACTATTATAAGTTAATTTCTTGTACGTGTTTTCATATTTCGAAATTTGCTTACGTAAAGAGACGGGAGCCGCACAGTAGAGCTTTATTGCGTATTTTGAAGGTAGGCCCCTGAAGTCCCAAGACCCCCTACAGTTGGGTCACAAGTTCCAAGCACTGCTCCAAGGTTTTCTCTCTGCAACGCGATGAGCACTCGCACGGTACACCCTTAGAATGCTAAAAGAGTTTCTTCACATAAATATTTAAATAAAATGTTAATATGATTTTAAATTTTGGACCATACACGGGATGGTACAGAGTTCGATCTGCATAAAGGGAAAGTTTTGTTATCTAAAAACTATACTTGTTGCGTAAAATAATGAATACCTGTATATTTGATTTTTTTCGTTTTTCTGTCTGGTTTAACACAACTAAGCGCTTCCTACCATCACTAAAATAGCCGGAAAGTAGAATATATATATACATAGCGTATGTAATGTATATTATATAGATCTTTAGAAGCCATCAAAATATATACAAGACATTGTATAAAAATAAAATAATCACATAAAATGAAATGAAAGAAAAGAAAATAATGAAATATAAGTCACAAACCTAATTTATCTTTGACACATCAAAGACAAACTAAATAGGAGCAAAAAAAATAAACAAACAAGCAAAGACCAATAATCGCGCAATGTTGATAACGTGTTTGATAAAAACTTCCTATCCACAGTCAGTATCGCGCCTTAGCCCGTCGGGACTGAACGCGCGCTCTATTAAAAAAAAAGCAAAAAAGACATTGACATTAGAAAAGGCGCGCAAATTTTGACAATTACGCGCGTAAATTGCCATTTGTTATAAAGCAAAGTGTGTTTCAGTGGCGTTTTCAGTTAGTTCATTAATAATAAATATTCTTTGATAGTATTTTATAGAATAGTAAAGATTAGTAGTTTGTGAAAATTGTATAATATATTAAAAGAAAGAAGTGCATTATAATTTGATTATATTTTTTTCTTATTAAGGCCATCATGGCGCACACACAGCGTCTGATTGTAAACGCGATTGGTAGTGTGTCCGATTTCCACTCTATATAATCATTATACTTAAATTATTTTAATTTCTCCGCCCTGGTACCTTAGACAAAGAATTCCGCTACTCAACACGCAATGTCTCGATTTCAAGCGGAAAGTGGAAATCGGATTGTATTTTATACTAGCTTCTCTCTGACATCAGGATATGCTGTGCGGAAAAAAGGGTGAAGCTGCTGTTTAATAACATCAGTATTAATTTTTATTATTTACATAACGAAAACAAAGAAATCTAACTAAAATAGCATTAGCGCAGTTTATATTTAGAAAATATTACCATTCTAAAGAATATTCAGCGTTTAATGCGTCGTTAAATCCTTCTCTATAGTCTGGCGCATTGTTAAAACTACTCGAGTTAACTTTGTATGAAAAGAAGACTTATTTTGTTAAAAATTATGCTAATTTCACACAACTCGCGTATTAATATCGATTTTCTTTTAAATAAACACTGCGCTGTTTATCTTAAATAAATAAAAGAACTAAAAATGTTTTTTTCTTCAACTTTGTGCATTTTCCCGCATAGCTATGCCAAGCTTAGTGCGGAACTCAACGACGAGCTTTGTCTTGTCACTAGAGAGGCGAAATGAAAGTATTTTACATACTGTATTATTGTTCTTTTATTTTTTTTATTCACCCTACTGGTATTCGAACCTACTACCACTCGCTTGTACAGTCTGACGCTATCAGAACTTAATATATTTTAAGAATTAAATAATTTTAAAATTGTAACATTCTTGTTGAAACATTGTTCTAACAATGTTAACATACTAGCGACCTGTTCACGGCTTTGTCTGCGTAAACTATACGACTAAACTATTTAAACTTTGCTTTCATTTATAATTAAAATTGTTCTAAATTTTTATTTATGGACCGATTGATTTAAAATTAACACTAAATGTTAAAGGATTTGTAGCAAAAACGGCATTTGTTGCCTGGACTCGGATATCATATAATTTTTTTCAAACAAATTAAATATCAAGAAGCGAACCAAAATACCGTTGCAAGACTTTTTTACATTGATAGATAGAAAAGAGACAGGTAGGTGAAACTAATCGAAATTACTGAAAAATACATTATTATAAGATTTTAGTAAATTTAGTATATGTATTTGAAGTTTAAATGTATGAATTTGAAACTGATAAATATGCGTAATGTATCGAATTTGAAGTTCAAAATCTATATAACAAATATCTACATCTTTACATGAGATTCGAAGGTGCAACCACTTGTAACAAATCAAAAGCCCATCTTACTGATTCCAAGCGGTACTTAGCTCCGCAATTAAATATAAGACGATAAAATTATTAACAACCTAGACGTCAGTTGGCGAGTTTTATCAAGAATTCTAGATTTATTATAGTGTACTAATACTATATACATATATTAAGGCATTGTAATTTATTATACTATAATATATATTTAGCGGTCTGTTTGTATGTTCGTAGAAAAAGCCCATTTTAATCAAACTTTTCGCATCTTCGAATCTTTTACAAATATTTGTTAGTATTTGTATCTTATATTTCAATTCGATTTCACAGACTCTGGTGTTTCCTTAGTACCAAAATAAGTTTTAATAGTTTTTAAAATTGAAATTCAATTGTTTTTTTTATTAAATAATTCTTGTAATTCTTAGTGATTGATAATTCGATGATGAATGAATTTGAAAATGCAAATAATTAATTTAAACTTCCAAAGAGTTAAACTTTTAGAGTTTGAAATAAAAAAGGTAAATGTCATGTGTAATAACTGAAATTACATTAATTTTGAATTTAAATCTATAAAGAACGCGAATTATAATTATTAACACATTAATTAATACAAAAATTCCTCTTATTAATTATACATCCCCAAATCAGATTTGAACTTATAATCGTCTTACATAAAAACAAACGTCTGCTTTTCTGGTCTATGATGTTATAACTTTTTTTATATAATTTTTTAATATAATAAATTCCCCGAGCAGGGTTTTAACCCACACCCACGTTTGCAATCAGACGCCTTTTCACATCGACACGATGGCCTCACTATGAATTATATACATATACTAGCGACCCGACCGCGTTCTCACTTAAATCACACGCTTTGCTTAAATTTATAATTTATATTGTTGTAACTTTTTAGTTGTGAACCGATTCAAGTAAAGTAAACACTTAATGTTATACAGAAAAATTACCAAAATACAATAGTCAAAACTGAGATTAGCGTGCACAAGCGCATAGACAAACAGACAAACACACAGATAAAGAGACACATAATTAGAAAAAAAAAAATCATTGTTATGGGTTCTATTATATTGATAGGACTAGGTTCTATTATATATTTATCAATAATATATTTAAAAAAAAACATATTTAGAAAACGTATAAAAATTTGAATTTTTTTTATAAATATGTCTTCTTCAATTTCCTAAAGTGTGCGACTAACACATTAAAAAAAAATATAACAAAAAAATAAAAATAATATATTCTTTTATATATCTTACAAAGAACAGACAGTTACATTTTCATTATATGTACAGACAATTTGTTTTACAAGATAGAAACAGCACGGTTAACTCTGAGTGTTTCCGCTAGTTACACACTATAACTATTATCATTTAATGAATGAATGATCTGTCATTACGTAAAATGCAAATGAACGTCATCGTTAACTTGCTTAATCATTATATTATAAAATATAATACTAGTAGCTTATAGCTATAATGTATTAAAACATTGAATAAAGGTTTAAACAGGCCGTTTGCTAAGACTATTGCAGTTTCAACAATTTACAATATAAATTAGTAGCTCATCGAGGCGCAGTGGTACAGTGTCTGAATGTGAGGGCAATTGATTGTGGGTTCGATCCCCGCTCGGAGGAATGCTTATATTTCAATTATTTTCGTACTGCTCTGCGCTCTGGTACAAAACAAAGCGCAACGTTGCTTTCCGCGACTCGACACGCAATGTCTCGATTTCGGGCAGAAGAGTGGAGACCGGAGTGTCTTGACACTAGGTTCTCACTGACTGTCCTGTTATGTGAATAAAGGTGTGAAGCTAAAATATAAAACTTAAACAGCTTTTTTCTTTAATATCATGCTTTGGTTTTTGCGATTTTTACACATTTTGAAATGAAATTATTTTTAACCGGATTAATCGAGTATGTTATTGGTATTAGAAAACACACTTCTATATAACAGAGATATGATAGAATTGTATAAACTGACAGACGAATGCCACCTCAGTCTACCTGTGACCAGGGACTGTAGTGTTCGAAGCGTCGGGTTTCTCAAATGTATTTTCGACTACCAGTAAATAATATACGCGATTAATCCGGTTTAAAATATTTCATTTCAAAAAACTTTTTGTATATAAAATTTTCTTTGAGAAAGAAGTAAAATTCTTTTGTTCCTAATTAAATACTCAAAACACATAAACATATTCAAATTTCGCTTCTTCTGTTTAAATCACATTTTAAGTCGTTTAAAATATTGATGCAAATTTGAATTCAACTATCTCGAAACTCGAATCTTGCAACATTCTCGTCTTTGACGTAAGTCGTTAAGAACCTATAGTGCTTGAATGGTTTTTAAGAGACACAAGTTCAAATACTTAAAAAAAATTTTTTTTTTATTATTATTTTTGCGTATCTCGCGCATTTAGCGGAAAAAATAGTGTAAAATCCATCCTCTCTAAAAAGTTAGAACTCAACGCTCAATTACCTAATCACTTATTGTATATGCCTAATATTAAGTGTAATACTAGTGAGAATTGAACCCACAACCATTGTTTCACATAACCACTGCGTCAAAATTTTGTCAAACATATATATTTTTGTATATTATAGACGCAACTATATTTTTTTTTTATCTTAATAGGCATAACCTATTTTATTAATATAATTTTGATAATAATTGGAAAAACACAAATTCCCAATTTTTAAAGCCATTATATTTTGTTTTGCGTAACCTAACTCCGTAACGGAGTCAAAGAGGAAATTGAAAAAAGGAAATTGAATTGAATTTTAAAAAGGTGAATTTAATATGTAAATAATTATATTTGAATTTCAAATTAAAAAGAAAAGACTTAACTATTAGGCACTTTTATTATTAAAAAAACGAGATATAAAAAAAAAAGATAAAATATTTTAATCTCGTGACAGTAATAAAAAAAAAATTACAAAGTATTTTACGATCTTAAAATGTTTACAAACTTATAATTTCGTACAATACTAATACAATGTTTTAATTTTATTTAATATTCTTTATATTGACAAAGCGCGGCGTTAAGTTCCGCCTCTCAAACCTTTTCTAAAATTCGGGCGAAAAATGGAGAACGGAGACCTAGTCTACTTATTTTTTTATCAATTTTTTTTATTATGGTAAGTTTTAAGTAATAGTATAAAAATGTCAGCCCCATCGTTCCCTAAAACAAACTTCAAACACACAAATATAGTATCATTTTAGAACGACCTTGAAACTAGACACTCGAGTCAAGACGGAGTGACTTCTCTCTACGAAGTTATAAAAAGTTTTTGTATATCTATACAAAGTCGCATGTCCAATGCTAGTTTAAGTACATAGGGTATAAATGAATAAAACATAGCTAACTTCGCAAACATTATAATAACAAATCTAGTAACAATAGCATTACGAGGAATGTATAATGGGAGCATTTCTTGGTTTTCAACAAGTATTTTACAATAACTTGAAGAAGTTTTGAAGTTGTGTAGCGTATACTAGCAATTTTTTCCAGCTTTACGCAACACTCGCATTTAGCCGATTAGACAGAGAGAAGTGTTGAGACTTTCTCTTTCCACTGAAATTCGAGACAGCGTATTAAGTGGCGGAACTCAACGCGGTTCAAAATAAAGGAAAATTTGTATGAAAGTTTTGATTTGAAAGCTAACGCATAAAGATTTACAATACAATATAAGTAGGGAATAAATGAGGCCAATGAGGCCATTGTAGCGCAGTGGGACATCGCCTGACTGTCAGTACGAGTGGTTATGAAATCGATGCCCGCTCGGAGGAATTATTGAACTTAAAAATTATTTTCTTGTCTTCGCTCTGGTACAATACAAAGAGCGAAGATGATTTCATCCACTCAATACGCAATGTCCCCAATTTTTAGCGAAAAGTGGAGAACGAAGTGTCTTGACACTAGGTTCTCTCTGACTATGGTAAAAAGTGTGAAGTTGTAAAATAAATAAATATAAACGATAAATACTAGTAAACTAATTATTTTATAAATTGGGATTTGAAAGCACAAGCATCGACTTGACAAACTCGACTGCGCCACGATGGTGTTATCATCTGTTTTTATAGACAATAAGATTTGTGGTTAATTTTCTCAGAAATAAAATTACACTTTATAATTTAAAATTCACTTCATAGTCTAAATTATTCATACAGTAATTAAATACAATAAACAAACAATTATTTAGAATGATTCATTTCGCTAAGTCGTAAAAAATTGAGGAATGTCTTATACAGGTACCTAATGTAAGTTAATGAAATTAAGTGTTTTTTTTTTCCGGTTCACGCTTCTGCATATTGCATTGCAGGCAGGTAGGCTGTTAAGTTTTGAGATATTGCGTGTTAAGTGCGGGCAGAAAGTTCCCTCCGCCGCCCGTCGACGACGCAAGCCGAGGCCCGAGCTCCGCGGGGAGCCCTGTTGCGGTCGTGGATAAGCAACCACGGGGTGCTTGTATTTCGCAGGGACAGAGTACCCTCTTCCCTCAGACACACACACACACACAATACATACATACAAAATTTGCACGCTATTTTAATTTTTGCATTTTATGTATATATATGAAATCGATGCTCAACGAGATATATATATATTCGGATTTTGTTCAATAATTTCTGGAGGCAGGGATTAATGACTACAAGTACTCAGTTTAAAACTAGATTAGTTATTATTGAACTGTATTTAGTGTTATTTTCTTAAGTAATTAAGATTACTTACAAAATTATTTTTTTTAATTTTTTTTTATAATTATTTCTTTATGATTCTGCTATGCGAGGTAAAATGTCTCGCTGAATACAAAATAAACTTTCCTAACTGCAACAAAATGACCCTTAAAACTACGTCAATGTCACAGACATTACTCGATACAGTACAAATTATTTACAATCTGGCTTAAACTAGTTATTTTCATTGTTTCAGTTTCTATTTATAATATAATTATAAGATTATAAACAAGAATTTATTTCGTTACTAGACTGAACTGGAATCGAAGTACTGTATAATTTTTACTGTATTTCAGTCCGTACACGTTTGTGTTGTGAGTCGGTTATAGTTATCTATTGTTCGATAGTGAGTTTTGAATATTTATTTCGAAAATATGAAGTTTAGAAGTGCTAGAAATAAATTGTGGAGGTAATCGGTTTAATTTTTAAAATATTTATGTTAGTTCCGTTCCCAATCTCGGGCAATATGTGGAGAGCCTTGACACTAGGTTTTCTCTGGCTAGGTTCTCTCTGGCTAGGTTCTCTCTGACTAGTGAAAAAAGTGTTTGTAATAGTAAACGATACGCAGCTATATTGCATAGCTTGTGATCTTAATTACAATTTTTTTTATTTGCGTATCTTCCACTCCATAACCGTTTATTTGGAATATGCTTTCAAAAAAAACATATTTAGAAAACGTATAAAAATATGGACGTAGCGGGATTCGAACCCATCTCTGTAGAGATATCGTTATAAATTTCTGCTAACAACCAAAATAAGTGGTGATAAGAGTATAAGAATTTCGACGCAGCTGGATGTAGAACGCATGGCTTAGCGGTCAGAGCGCTTGGGCGGTTTCCCCAAGAGGCGCGGGTTCGAATAGCGCTGCATTATATTTTTTATACATTTTCTTAATATGTTTTCAATTTCCTAAGTGTGTGTTTAACAGTTTAAAAATTTGCATTCAAAATATCATTCACTAAGACCATCTTGTCGCAGTCTCAAAATGTTTTGTTGTGGGTTCAATACCGCTTGAGGAATGATTATATTTAAATTATTTTAATATTTTAATTTCTCCGCTCTGGTAAGACTCTGATTTTCGCTATTCAACACATAATGTCTCGAATCTCGAAAATCGGAGAACGGAGTGTCTTGGCACTAGGTTCTCTCTGACTAAAGGCAGTGTTAGACTTCTCTAGTACACTAACACTGCCTTTACTGATTAGTGTTTAATATTATATCTCAGTTCTTTAGTTATGGCTTTTGAGAGTATCTACATAAACCATTACATCATACACTTCGCCAGTATCCCTGATATTGAGACACTAGGGATGATTACCGGAAATCCCCTCGGGAACCGGAAATTACAGAACATATTCACGATGTATAGTAAAAATTACAGTATGGTTAGACTAATAGAGCCCACGCAAGTGAAGTTGCGGGCGATGACTATGTTATTAATAAGAAAATTAATAATCGAAAAAACACTTGTTATAAAAATCTAACAACGTATCCTTATAAAATAATCATAATTTAAAATATATTTAGTCGCATCGTTAGTTCGCAGCGTAATTATTTTCAAATTACACGTACATAAGTACGATCCCTAACTTATCGTTTTAAATCAAAAGGTACAGTTGGCTTCTTTTTTTTAGCTTCACGCTTTTTCCCGCATAGCAGGGTTGTCAGTAAGAACCTAGTGTCAAGACACTCCGTTCTCCACTTTCAGCCTGAGTTTGAGACATTGCCTGTTGAGTGGAGGCGCGCGGCGCCGCACTTTGTCTTGTTCAGCAGTGCCGAGAAATAAAATTTATTTAATTAGGATTATTCCGCCGTGTGAATTGAACCTAAGTACAATCGCGTTTGCGGTCAGACGCAGTCCCACTGCGCCACGATGGTAATAGTTGGGTTTATATTAAAAATGTTAATGTTTTTATTGACGAAAAAAATCTTAATATTTGTAACATTTTATTTAAAATAGGAAATTACAAAAACATATATTTATATAGCCGCGCCTCTTGAAAACCGTTCAATTCTTTAACGGATTTCAAGAGGCGCGGGTTCCAATCCTGCTGCGTTCAAATTTTTATACTTTTTCTAAATAAATCTAAATATCTTTGAATATCCTGAAATATTGCCTATCTTACATTGAAAGAAAATTGATAGTATTAAGTTGTTTTAGAATTTGTATTGACGAAATTTACCCGGTATGAGAAGTATGGAATTTGAATTCTCAAAGTTACTACACATAATACTACACGTAAAATATTGAGATAAAAGTGTAAAAATAAAGTATTATTTGTATATAAAATTATTTTTTTAAATCTTCCACCTATATACTAAAACGAAATACAGCGTTGAGTCCCGCCACTAAACACGCACTTTCTCGGGTTCTGACCTAAAGTGGAGAACGCAGTGTCTTGCCACTAGGTTCTCTTTGACTAACCCGCTTTGCTGGAGAAATCTTTTTTTTATTTACTACAATAAT
The DNA here is from genome assembly GCA_038994665.1 of Podotricha telesiphe. Lineage (NCBI taxonomy): Eukaryota > Metazoa > Arthropoda > Insecta > Lepidoptera > Nymphalidae > Podotricha > Podotricha telesiphe. Next base: position 166,333 of record JAOYRR010000459.1, read on the forward strand.
AAATAATAGAATAAAATCTAGCTTACTGTACTTTCATTACCCTTAACACGATCAACTTGTCTCTAGTAGTCTTTCTTTTTGTACCTATTCGGGCCTTTGTAAGGTTTCGTTCTAAAAAAATAGTGTTTGAGACACTGTTTTATTTCGAACTTCTGAATCATTTCTATATCGTATTATTGAATGTTAATAGAATAGTGTTAATTATATTTTTATACATTTTACACATTAACGTTTTTATTCTTATTTTAAATTGTATAAGAATTTCGACGTAGCTAGATGTAGAACGCATGGTTCTAATGGTTATACGTTTTTTAGAATTTTTTTTGTGCCTATTAAGTTTATTGGCTTTGAAGATATTTTGCTAAAATATGAAATGAGTTGCATATACCGCTTATCAGATCAGACAGAGGTATACTTTTTTTATTGTGAGGATATTAGTGACGGTTACCCGATTAAAGACTCAGAAGACTATGCGGGACTCCGGACAGACGGTCGTAGACCGTCCGTACACCCACTAAACCTTCCAGTGCTCCTTAACGACCGCAACCAGTCGAAACCACGGGGACGCCCGAGTCTTACGTGAACCCCGGCGGACGATATAGAGAACCTAGTGTCCAGACACCGTTCTCGACTTTAACGATGATGATTCATTATATGACGATTTTAATTGTATGTAAATTATTGAGACCATCCGCCGCTTCGCTCTGGTGACTAGACAAAGTGCGGCGTTTAGATCCACCACTTAACACGCCATTGCGTTTCATTGCATTGCGAGACATTCTCAAATTCGGGCGAAAAGTGGAGATCGGAGATTCTTGACACTAGGGACTCTCTGATTATCCTTCTATGTGGGAAAAAACATTTTAAAATAGAATTTACCGACGTATCATCTTCATATACATGTGTTCAATAATATTAATAAACAAAGTTTTTTTAGTTTTCTGAAAAATCAGAGTATTGTGGTGTACATCAAAATGTAAAAAGTATAACATTTTTTCATAAAACTACTTTAGCCATTTTTTGTCGCAGTATTTTTTCACATAAAATCATTATTTTACAAACGAAATATAAAAAAATGGAGGATATAGAATTTCAAGAAATATCTGGGTAAGATATTAAATCGATTTAAAAAAAATATGTATCTAGTATTGTTAGATTTATATTCACTTATGGGTAATACTGTTTCTTAACTGAACCTAAATCTATCACTTTTACAGCTTCACGCTTTTTCCCCAACACGTTTTATCCCGCTTGGTACGCATGGCAGGGTACGCAAATATAACCTAGTGTCAAGACACTCCGTTCTCCACCTGCCGCCCTAATCCGAGACATTACTTGTATAGCAAAGGAATTGAACGCCGCGCTTTATCTTTTTACTGATGGAATGAGAAATATGCAAATAATTTAAATATAATCATTCCCACAAGTGAGAATCGAACCCACAACCTTCGCATATACAGTCAGACTGCACCACGATGTAAAGAAAAATCATTTTTATATTTGTAATAGAATAATATACCTGTATTTAAATATAAATCGAACTCGCGATCACTGACGCAATAGGCAATGACATAGAGCTTTAAATAATAGATAAATTGACGGTTTACAAATATTTGCCATTGAATTGAAATAAACAGAATAAAACCTAGTAATTATGTTTACTGTTTGAAGAATAGAAGCTCTTGTATTATGACACGTGTAGTTTTATAAATAAACCTTGTAGTCTGGCATCGTGTCGCATGGGCACAGTGTGTGATTACAGGCGACGATTGTGAGTTCAATTAAGCGACATATATATATATATGTATATATATATATATATATATATATATATATATATATAAAACATTACAAAATTGAATGTCAAATATATAGCCGTGTGCCTTTCATTAATTAAACATATTTTTATGAATATGTAACATTTGTGTGATGACAGTAGAATATTGTCTAAGTCCTTACTAGGACAAACAGGCATATTAGGATAAAAAATTAAATGTTTATATTTAGACTTTTTAAACTGTTAAAAAAACTGTTTAAAAAAAATAAACGATTTCTAGTTAAGATGAATATATAAGAGATAAAACTGTGTGAAGTATAGGCTTAAAATGTGCATTAACTCTCATCTCTATTGTCCAAGCTCCTCTCTCGACCTAACATGCTTTTTTATTTTTATTTTTTTTTCTTACATAAATTTTCAGTTATCCAAAATGGCTGATCTCGTTGACTTAATCTAGAAGCTGTAATATAAATTTAATTATATATAAATTACCACAAATTATCACAAAAAGGCACCTTAGTAATTGAAGAAAAGTTGCTTATATATATAGAAAAAAATATGTTATAGCTTCAGTATCACACTAAACTTCTAAATGAACGGACGGACAAAATTTGGAATAATAATATTATATTTTGTTTTAAATATGTATATAAATAACGTAACGATTTTTTAATAGCGGCCAATTTTAAGACTTCTTTATAAAAAATTCCATCAAAGAGTATTTATTAATTGACTGTCAAAAAAACATCAGTGTCTGAACAAATGTCGTGTACATAATTCTTGACTGTGGACTAAACATGGATAAATTTGTTAAAAGAGTGAAAGAATGGACCGGTGGATCCAAGCCCCCGACTCCTGAACTGAGTAGGAGCCAATATTCCCTGGTCTCCACTGGGGAATTGACAGCTGAAGCTCTTCAGGTATGGCTGAAGTTACCCAAGAAGATTAAATACGATCCTGAATTGGAACCGTTCCAGAAACGCTATGAGAAGGAAATTGGTGAGTGTTTTTTTTGTTTTTTTCATGGTTATTTAAATTTTATTAAATTCAACAAATCAAATAAATATATATTTTTTTGTTTTTTTCATATTTAATTAAATAAATATATTACGAAATTAAGTTCTTCAAATATAATTTAATGATTCAGATCGTAGGTTGTGTATTCGTAACTAAGTATTTGATATCTCTTTAAAATATTACTTTTTAGATAAGTAACAGCAAATATTTTGACATTCGCTACTAACTAATAAGTTTTATTCATGCATTTATCCGAAGCTAAACACATCTTGGATATCAATAAAAGGGCTTTAGTATCAAACTCTTTAAGCTTCTTTTAAGCTAGTGAAGGAACTCCTCAGTATTTAATTGATTCACCTTGCCGGAGCCCATCGCTTTGCAGAGGTAGGAGCTCGTAGCAGTTTCTAGGGCTTGTGACACAAGCGCAGGCCTAGGGCCCGAGCTCCACTTTTTATCTAACCAAAGTCTTAATCAAATATTTTTGATATTCTTCTAATGCTTTACTAAATGCTAAATGTTAAATATATAATAGACATTTTTATATATATATATTTTACTTCTTAAACAATATGGACTAGATTGTGAAAAAAGAAGAACATTTATTTGCGACTATCGTGACTCTGACTGTAAACGCGATTGGTTGTGGGTTCGCTTCCTATTCGGGGAAATTCATTTGTTTAAAAATTTGCCGCTCTGAAAAGTGGAAAACGTGGAAACATTTTTTGTACAAACCAATGTCGCCATATATCTCCGACACTACTAGTCCGATTTTGATGCATTTTTCAGTGATAGGTTTGGGTTTAATTACGGTTTTACGGTGACAACTTACCAATGATATGAAATAAACGAATGGTCCGATTTGGATTCGGCTTATTAATACATAAAAAAAATTGTTAGCGGATGTTGTATATAATGTTTGTATTTATATAAAAATGTACTCTATGCTCTTCCAACACGATTGAAATAAAAACAAAATTAAAAAATTGAAAAGCTCAAGACGGTAGGAAATGTAACTGTAAAAAGCATAATGTATTTGAAAAACCCGACTAAAGACTTTATGTAACGAGACGACAAGGACCAATCCTTTGGGTGCTGCCATCACTAATTTAAATTTTATCATATTTTTTTCTCAAAATCTACAAGTAAAATAACAGTTAGAATCAGTTATTAAAACTGTGTATATATTTTAACATTCTGGTGTGGTTCAAATTATGGTGTATAGCCGCCTGTTATAGCAACGTGAAAGACCCACTCGTTTGTAAAAATTAGAAATAGTGATGGCCTCTGATGTCATAATTGACAAGACGTTAAATACTTAATACTGAATGTGTATTGTTGCTAAATTTTGGTACTTCTTCGGTCCGCGTGGCTATTGAGCAATTACCTCTGCCCAATTACTAGTTTTGTAGTAATAACATAAAAGGACCATTATAAGCTTGCTCACTTTCCTTTAGACGTTCTCAATCCGGTCCTGTCGCCAAAGTCGAGTTTTAGATATTTCATAATCTTTCGCTTTTATTTTTATATAGATATACATATAAACGTGTTATTTATGGCCATAATATTGTAGTCTAAGTTTATTAAAAAACTTGTATATATGTGCGATATGGAGCTTCAACTAATTATAATAGGTGTGAAGGCGTTATTAGCTTGAACTCCTCGTATGTACTTTCGAAATATGATAATTTGTATGAACTTGAAGTTTAACATTTTTTCTTATTTACAATTAATTATTCAGATATACTGACTAGAAGACCCATTGTCTTTGCAACGTGTATATAAAATGTAGACAACAACAATGTGTGTAACAAACAAGCAAACAAGCAAACTCATATGTAATGTGTAATGTGTGTTTTCCTAATTTAATGTATTTCTAACGTATTATTAAGAAGAATATTGGTTTTCTACATATTTTCAAATTTCATACCTCTCCGTCTGCCTAATTTTCGTAAAAAAGAGTATCAGAGAGTCATATAGATAATCAAAAACAAAATAGCTGGAGGCACAAACAGTCGCAATGGAAAGGAGCTAAATTAAGTGTGTACAAAATGTTAGAGATTTTTAGGCGTTTACATCCGCCAATCAACAAGCAATGTCTTGAAATCAGTCGGATAGTGTCATGACACTAGGTGCTCTCCGCTTGGCCAGCTGTATGGGAAATTTTATTTAGAACAATAATAATCTCATAATTTTACAATATAATATTATAAATAAAAATCAAAACAGGTTGTATGAAATGAAAAGGTGAACTCTTAACAATGCTATAAATTAAATTACATTCGTGACAAGCTTAGTTTTTTTATAACTAGTGCTACGGCTTGGCTTTCCTTGAAATTCTAAGTATAATTAACTATAGTACAATATAGATGTTAGAAAATTATGAATGGAGTTGTCTCTGAATTCGGTATCGCAATGGTGTTTGGTTCTTTCTTAAATGTATATAAAATGATCTTGGTTTGTCTTTAATGAATATGAATTAAAAATCGAGTGAAGTGCTTCTCTACAGTGACTGGTGTTTCAGTGACAGTAACCAGTTAAAGTTGGCGAGTTAGTGAAAAGGAGTGTTATAACGTTGAGTTATATGCATAGCATATATGATTAATAATTAATTTCATTGTGGCACAGTGGGACTGTTTGACTTAAAACGCTATGGTTGTTGGTTCGATCCCCTCTCAGCTCTTTTTAGGCAAAGCGCGGAGTTGTGTTCCGCCACTCAATATGCAATATCTAAAATTTCTCTCTAGAAGAGATGCCATTAGAACTATCACAAACAGATATACCTACATAAAAATATTTATTGTTTCTATGAAAAGACAGCTTTGCCACAAGCTGACAAGCAAGACAGCCATACATATAATATATGGTAATGAAATAATATATTATATGTCAATGGTAAGGTCAAGTGAAAATTTATTTAAATTAATATTTTTTGACGTTGATGATGACGATGAACTCAATAGTTTTAATAACTAGAATATGTCACAATTCTATACAGACATTGTATTAGGTTCGATTACGGTGTGATTGTGTTTTTTTAAAGTGTTGAAAAACATATATTTAGTAATAAGTTTGATGATTTTCACGATTGGATTCCGTGGTCACAGGTAGACTGACGAAATACTGTAAAGTGTTCGAAACATCTGGTTCTAAAATGTATTTTCGAATACCAATATAAGACGCGGTTAATCCGGTTAAAAATAGTTTGATTTCAAAATATATTTAGTAAGCATATAAAACTTCGAACGCAGCGGTATTTGAACCCTTGCACCTCTTGAAATACCGTCCAAGCGCTCTGACCGCTAAGCCATGCATGCGTTCCGAACGCTTCGTTTCGCTAGCGCGGTGCGCGCACGGAAAATAGCGCGGTGACAAGGATTCGGGCAGACAGTGGCGAACGGACTGTTTAGACAATACTTTCTCTCTGCCTGCCCTGCTGAGCGGGCAAAGGCGTAAAGCTGATAAAAAATTGCAACACTAGTGTTAGTGACTAGAATTATTGGTTACGAATTAAAAACTTTACAAATTAAACCTTTTATCCTGTATCGACGTGTCTTTTGGTGTTTTGGTTTGTTAATACAAAACGAGGTGTTATGTTCCGCCACTCCATCAGGATGGTAGTCGTAAGTTCAAATTGAATGGGGAAAAAATATTGTCTTGCCTTGACACTAGGTTCTCTCTGATTAACCTGATATGCGGGATAAGGCGTAAAGCTGTATTGCATTAGACAAACATGCTTGTATTATCCACTTTGGGTGAATGCCAGAGTGTGAAAAAAACACGACAAGAACCGTTGAGTCACACACAATCTAAAATTAATTCAAGGTGACTATTATTTGTAAACAAAATAACTGTTTATTGTTAATAATTTTTAGTATTGACACTTCTTGTAATTTGTTTTTTATACAGCTTCACGCTTTTTCCCGCATAGCGGGGCAACCATAGGTAACCTAGTGTCAAGGCACTCCATTTTCCCCACTTTCCGTGCGAAGTTAAGCCATTGCGTGGTGAATGGCGCAACTCAATGCCGCGCTTTGTCTTAGATACCAGAGCGGAGAGATTTTAATAATTTAAATATTGTCATTCCTCCGAGTGGGAACTGAACCCACAAGCTAACGGGCTCACAATCAGACACTGTCGCACTGCGCCACAATGTCCACCTTGTATTTTGTGAAAATAATAAATTAATTGAGAAAGCTTAAAGGAACACGTTTGATGTTATTCTGGTCATCCTGGGAAAGATCAGTTCTTCTCAGCACAACTACCTCCGAGCTGGTGGTAGCTTTATGTTTATTCGGTAATACAGAAGTGTTTGCAAAAAGTCTATTTGACTAAAGAATATTTTGATTTTGAATTTAAACACACACATCTGTTTGTTTATTTACTTCTTGCTTCACGCTTTTTCCCGAATAGCAGGGTGGTCAGAGAGAACCTTAGTGGCAAGACACTCCCATCTCCACTTTCCGTCCGAAATACCACCAAATAGTAATAGCAGTTTTATGGCACCTATTACTGTCTTCATTATTTATTGTTGTATAATAATATTGAAATAATTCACTAGATTCGGACACATGTGCATATTTTTAAGCAAATTGTACTAGGCTATAAATTGGATAGATAAAATATAATAATTATTATATTGGATAATGTACTTGCCTAAATATTGGTTATCTGAAAATGCTAGAATGCTGTGGACTTTGTCTTAGTAGACAGATTTGTCCATAATACACATATTTGCAGGTTCACCCCTCTTCCTGCATAGCGGGGTAGTCGGCGAGAGCTTAGTGTTAAAACACTATGCTCTCCGTTTCTCTACGAAATCTGAAATGTTACGTGTCGAGTGGCGGGACTTACTCTATGCTTATGAAATAAGATTGCAATAAATTTAGAATTTTGGCGATTACAATACATTTTAAAATGAAACTTTGATTTTAAAATGATTAATCGCGTATAGGTATCGTATTGGTATTCGAAAATACATTTTAGAACCCGCATTTTAGAACGCGTCGGACACTTCACAGTAGGCCGTGGTCACAAGTAGACTGTACCACCGATACCAAATAATACCAATACCAATAATATACGCGATTAATCCGGTTAAAAAAATTGTTTTATTACAAAAACAAAATATGTTTATAAATCTCATAGAAAGTGCTTGCAATATATCTATATCTTTATAGTGTATATATAAGAAGGTTACGTTATGTCATATTATGTTGGAGCAAGCCAACTTGCATTATAACCGGTTTAAACTGGTTCGGAGACTGCAACTGCATAAGCTTGCAGAAATATTGTATTTTCTCATGGTTTTATCTGTTTTGTTGTTTATTGAATACTATTGAGCTATAGCTGTTTCGTATTTTCGTCGGTATTTTTGTAAAACAATGAAATTCTTGGAAAAATTGGGAAGGAAAAAAATGGGATGAAAAGTGAGCCTGTGTACCCAAGACCCTCAAGTGTCTGTATATAAAATTACGTCACAATTGGTTCAGCGGTATGGCCGTGATGACGTCACAGACAGACAGTATAAATATTTTGTTTAATATAATTTGTATTGGCGTAACGTTTGACGCCAGTATGGCGCAGTGGGGTGGTATCTGGCTGTTATATTATACGCATGATTGTTGTAGGTTCGATCGTTATTCCTTCCTATTACTATATGACTTATATAGCACAATCATTCCGCATACCATCGTCAACAATCACTCCAGTCTTTTAATTTGAAAAACAACACTAATATTGAAATCTAAATCAACAAAAATATTATTAGGGGTATGTCTCAATAAATGTTATACAGTCTGACAACGTCTGTCTGTATACGCTTATTTTCATTTTTAATGCAAACCCGGTATTGCGTTCTCCAGTCAATGTCTCGGTAGGTAGGGAACGGAGAGTCTTGGCCCTTTTGATTAGATATCAATGAGACGTTTTATTTTAGATATTTTTGATACTCATTCAAACACATGCATGTACATATGAGTATACGAGAAGAGCTATATTTAGATGTGAGAACTGTCGTTTATTATAATATTAACATATTTATAATGGCGTGGTCGTTGTGTATCAATCAATGTAAACGTGATTTGTTTTGGGTTCGATTCCCACTCAACTTCTCCATTCACGATTATCCACTTAAATTATTTTCATAGTTCAAGCGCGAAGTGGAGTTGACGGAGTGCTTTGACACTAGGTACTCTGCTAAAACAACAAGCTCACGGGTCACAATTGCGTAAAAGCTTGTTAAATATTAAAATATATTGTTTTAAAGGTTAATACATAATTAGTATTAATAAAATCGAAAGTCAAATAATTTTATATATAATGTTTTATATTATTGTATTTTTATGTATATATTTATATATAAATGTATATTCATTTTATGAACGGCAAAGAATTTATTTTATTGCCTCAGACTTCACTATATAATCAGAATTCACTATATAATATTATAATAAAATTAAACATTTGTCATTGTTTATATAAAAATTACGATAGTTGCAGTATTTGAAGCAGTTCTTGGATACCGTCCAAGTGCTCTAGCCAATGTTATGCGTTTGAAATTGCTGTCTGTCTGTCTGTCTGTATATATGCATTCGACTTAAAAGCGGTTGAGTTGATTTTGATGCGACTTTCAACGGAAGTTATAGAGCACATATCAATAATTAAGCAGTTTTAAAGTGTTATAAAAAATATTTTTGGAAAACATAAACAGAAATGAACGTACCGGGATTTGAACCCAAAAATGGTTGTAATAAGCGTATAAGAATTCGGATCGATCTCAGCGCTTTGATGGTATCCAAGAGGTGGGTTCGAATCCCGCTGCGTTCAAAATTTTATACGTTTTCTAGAAATATATTTTTATAAATAAGTAAGTTATCTACATCATTAAGTTTTTATTATCTCTACACTCATCAGATAAAAAGAGAAAATGCAATTCGTTCTCGACTCTCCGCCCAATATGAAAGCATAGCTCGATTCTATATCACTCTTTATCCCGCATAGCAAGGTAGTAAAAGAGAACCTAGTGACCAAACACTACGTTCTACATTTTCTTCACCGGAATTCAAAATATTGGGCGTTGTGTGGCGGAGCTCAACGCCGATCTACCAGAGCGGAGAGCGTTATCGTAAGCGTTCCTTTGTTTAATCTGCTAAAAGCGGATATAAAAAAAATACCAAACAAAACAGCGACATGCAATGCAGTAAGCGACGTTTGCGACAAACTGGACCGAACCGGTTTTAAAATAGCATTAAGCTCATCCCCACGGAACGGGGTCACAAGCGATCGAATCTAAGGAAATGTGCATAAATACTTACTCACATGTAAATAATAGCTATAACTATACTATACTAGTAATGAAAATAATATAATATATTTTGCGATAAAATATTATAGGAAAGACATTTTTTTTATTATAAAAATTGAAACATTGTGGACCTCGAACCCGTTTTTCTAGAAAGCCATCCATTTGAGAATACTTTATAGCTTCATTTGGACAGGTTTCAATAGGTACGGTACGGTAGGTTTAAATCCCGCAGCCTATCAATTTTTATGCGTTCTCTAAAAATAATTTTCTTATTCTACGTGTGTGAATAATACTTTAAGATTTTTTTATAATAAGTTAAAATATTTATGTAAAAAAAAGTGATGAAACATTAAAAAACTACATTTATGATTTATTTATCCGTCTGTTTCTTCAACTTAATCTTAAAAAAATACTGAATTGATTGGTGTGAAACTTTGTTTGTTTTTTATAAAGCCTTTATAATAAAGCTGAAATATGGCATGCTCGAGGAGTGTAGGAGAGGATAAATTCCGACACGAACGAAAAATCTAGCTTTAATAAACAAAACAAATATCTAAATATTCAAATATAACAAGACCTTTGGTTTTCACGATTTTTACACATTTTGAAATGAAACTACTAAGTAAAGTGTTCGAAACGTCGAGTCCTCTAAAGTGTATTTTGGAATAATAATAATATATACGATTAATCCGGTTAAAAGTAGTTTAATTTCAAAACACAAGAAATCAAGTATTAGCAATAATGGTGTTATCGCTTGAAGCGATCTCTTCCAGACAGCCTTTGGATGTTGAGAGTTGTATAAAGTAATGGAAGGCGGTGCATTGCATAGAGCATTTACACATAAAACACATTTATTATTTATAAAGATATTTGAGTACATATATACACAATATATATAGATAAAGATATATGTTATGTTAATCTATTTAGCGCAAACGAAGTTTCGGACGACAGCTCGTTAAATATCAATGTAGAAACAAAATTAATTGCTTAATATATTATTCTTTGGCGGCTTTTAGAATAGGAAAAAACTGCCTATGTTCATCCCAAGAGCCTTAACATCTCTAAAAATTGTTTTATCACAATCGGTTTAACGTTTTGACCGCGATGACGTCGAGGTCAGACAGACAGAGTTACTTTCGCATTTATAATATTAGTATGAATTGTTACATAAATTTAACTTAGCGGTTGCATTTTAAACGAAAATGTATTTAAAACTTATTTAAATTATTTAACAGACGACAAACAATTATATGATTCATTTTATAAATATGCAATAGCCAAATGAGCAATGGACACGTCAGTAAGTAGGTAGGATTGTTGTTATATAAATACTACTTAGTCTTGCTATAAATATTGTTACACAGATAAACAAATATATATATATTTTTAACATTTTTTGAGGTGTTAATTGCAATTTGAACGCAGCGGGATTTGAACCGCTAAGCCATGCGTTCAAACATGGCTTTTTAAATTTTTATACGTTTTCTTTATAATATGTCTTTTTCAATATATTTTGAAAAAGACATTTGGCTCGTAATGGTAGACCAGTTGAAAAATTGTTCTCCAATATTAACTCAGTTAAGCGACTATGTGTTGATCGGTGGAGCTCAACTACAGCTACAGCACCCAACTACAGCGTTAAAACTAGGACGTCGCTAAAAATGGATGTCGGTATTACCTTGAAAAAATAAAAGACTTTCATTTAAAATGTATGATTACATTTTAAATAAAAATAAGAATTTTCACAAACAAATTCATCGTATCATAAAATTAACTAAGTAAAATATAAGTCTGGCAATAAGGCCAGTTATCAATAGCAGCACGCACTCATTCTATGGGAATTATCTTCACTGCCAATCGTTTGGATTGTTTTAGCAGGTCCAAATTATCGTAGCGTTTGGAGCAAACCTTATTGAAAGTAGTCTAAAACTCACCATAAATAACTTGAAACATTCTATTTATTCACCTGTCTCCGGTGTCAGTCTATTTGTAAAATTTAGGCAAGATAATGTACTTTTTATTTTTCGAAATTTTATAATGTATTTTATTTCGACTTCTAATGTAAATTAAATTTAAATTGTATAAAATTAGTGTAGAATTGGCTGAATAGGCTGTAAACGCATTTGGTTGCGGATTCTACACACTTGAGGGTGTTATTGTATTCAATTTATTTTTACATGCCAGCTCTGGTAAGCCAAATCATGGCCCTATGTTCCGAATATCGTCTGAGTTTTTGGCGCAAAGTGGAGAACGAAGTGTTCTCTAACTACTAAAATGGCGGATAAAAACTACTTTTTTAATTAACATGTTATCTAACTTGAAAATAAAAAACCTACACGAATGGTATCTAAACTATACATTATAGATAAAGCCCTTGTAACGTCTATTTAAATATTATCCGTTTGTTTGTTTGTTATTGCCTTAAAAAATATGTGTCAAAAATATACGATAAAAAGAAATAAATATTTACATATGTATCTATATTTACATAATCTAGCTAATATTTTACTATGGGTGTAATGTCACATGACAGTGTTAGTTTTGGACATAAGCTTTGATATGAGATTTTTTTTATGGAGTGTCAAGGGTTTTTTTTTTTATTTTGTTTACAATTATGGAAAATGTTATTGATACAGGCACAATTGTTTTACACTTTGATGGCTAATAAGCCATAAAGCCGAAAAGGGTTTTGTTGGCTAGTATGTGGTATGACCGGTTAGTTCCATAGTACCGTTCGTTCCTGTAAGGTATAAGACCTTGCACTCGAGCGATCTGCGGAAAAAGACGTTACCCAGCGACAGAACTGAGTTATTGTTTTTTATAGTTATTGATGTATTATTATAGGGTTTTTGAATTAATTCACGCATAGCTGATGATAATCAGGAAGAACCTGGTGTCACCACACTCCATTCTTAACTTTCCGGCGGAATCCGAAATATTATATACGTGTTGAGTGACGGCGCTCAACTCAACTCAACGCCGCGCTTTTTTCTTTTACCAGAGCGGAAATATAGAAATAAAACTATATATTTCAAGTATTTTCATAATTATATCAAATTTTAAATTAGATAACTTCTTAAGTGTACAATTTATCATTTTAATGTAGATTTAGTTCTTAAGATAATTAAGGTCTGAAGATAAATTCTTTAATCATAAGTGAAATATACTATCAAAATCAACCAAGGCCAATCAACAAGCAGTGCCTTGAATTTCGACGGAATGTGGAGATCGGAGTGTCTTGACACTAGGTTCTGTTTGAAATAAAATCATAATTGAGGCCATCATAGCTCAGTGATACAATGTGTATGTACAGACGACAAGTTGTGGGTTCTAAGATTTTATGGTGCGTTTATTTTTGCATCTTTATAATTGATGGGGAAAAATGATAAGAAACTTGTTTTTGAAATATTTAATTTATTATTTTTAACATTTTTTTTAAAGTGTTATTTACACATTCACATTTTACATTTAGGAAATTGAAAAATATATGTTTAGAAAACGTGTATAAATTTGTACGAGCCAGATTTGAACCCGCCCCTTTTGAAAACCGTTCAAGCGCTATGGCCGCTAAGCCTTGCGATCTACATCCGGCTACGTCGAAATTCTTATACGCCTCTTACTTACATTTATTATAATATTAGTTGTTGTAATTGAAATTTTTATACGTTTTCTATATATGTTTTTCAAAAGCCGAGAATTCTAAAAATAAAACATGTTTTGGTTCGCTTATTTTCTAACACTGGCTAAACCTTAAGATATAGTTATACTTGGAAATAGGTATCAAAATAAAATATTTTGGATTGTGTCTCTTAAAAATGTGTACAAAAGAGTTTGTGATGATAGGACCTATCTCCTAACGATGGCCCACAGTAACCAGTTTTATCTTTTATTTATACCAAACAAATATTCGTTATTTACGATACAATTAAAAATAATAAACAGTATGTTATATATTTAATGTTAATTTACTTATAATAATCAATATTGTTTTTTATACATGCTATATATTAAATGACTATCTTAGAAGATATCAAAAGTTTAACATAAGCGATCTGAGTAGTCGTCGCGTCAAGTTAAATATGTTTAATACGTCACGAATGGCAGCAGCGGAGAGCGGGAAGTTAAAAAGACTGCCTTGCCTAAAACCTTCGCCTCGTGGTAAATGTCCATGAGGCGCGGGTTCAAGTTCAGCTGTGTAAAATTTTATGTTTCCTGAAAAAAAGAATTTCTTACCCTAGACGTGCTAAATATTATAACAATTTAAAACACTTTAAAAACATGTAATACTTTGTTCTAGAGTCACTAATAAATATTTTCAGCCTGGTAATTTTCACGCTAAACATTAAATCATTAAATTCTAATTTCAACGAATTTGTTTATATAACGTAGTTAATTTAGATTGCGATTATTTTTTGTACTAGAATTCAGAAAATTCAATTTCCACTATATATATATATCAATTTTATCAATTCACACTATTTCAGTTTTATTATTTAAGAATATTATAAATTTGGGCAATGTTTGTCATTTAAGTGAGAATGCAGAAAGAAGAAAAGCCGTGTAGTGTACGCAGGCGAAGCCACGAGCCGGTCGCTAGCAGTTAATATTGTATAAAAAAACTTTTTGCCCCATAACAAATTGTATTAAAAACACACTATATTCAAAGAAATACACTTTTCCGTATCTAATTTTAATGTCCAAGTAGGTTGATTAATTATATAGTTTGGAGATATTTTCGTAATCGATTGATTCGTTAATGAAAAAAATCGGCTCATCGTCAGTACGTAAGCGATAACACAATCAAAAATTAATATTGTCATTAAGGTCGCGACTTTGTCGAAATATTATTGCGCAAAAAAACTAAATCGATAAGACTTTCGATCGACTTTAGTATAGAAAATATGCACTTTTTGGACGCTGTGTGAGGAACTGCATTCATTTTTTTGCAACTTGATATTAAATTGTTTTAATTTTTATTAAGTATCTATATATAAAGAAATCTGACAGAATTTTGTGCGTCTTAACAAAATGTGAATGATTCTAAATGATTGTTTGTTTATTGTATGTAATCGTTGTATGAACAATTTAGACTGTATGAAGTGAAGTTTTATATATTGTATTTTATTTCTGAGAAAATTTACTAAAATTGTTTTTTTTTTTTAATACAAAATAGAATAGAAATTATCATCACACCTTAGTAACGCTAGCTCGACGCACTTGGCTGAATTCGATGGTTGCGCTTTCAAATTTCAGTTGATGATATATTTACAACATCACACATTTTCCTACCTAGCAGGGTCAGAGATAACCTGCCGTCAAGGCTTTTCGCCCACGATCAAGACATTGCGTGTTGAATAGCGAAACTCAACGCCGCGCCAGCCATGCTAACGGACCAGAGGAATGAAAATAATTTGGATATTATAATTCACCCGAGTGGTGATCGAATCCACAACCAACCGCGTGACAGTCCCACTGTGCAATGATAATCTCGCATATCTATTAATAATTATATTTAAGAAAAGCCTAGCATATAAAAGGTACGGCCCGCGTATCTATATAGTGATTTAATAAAACCCTTATAAAAAAAAAAGTCACTTTGTTCTAAAGAGCAGTGTAATTTATTTGTGTCTATTTTGTGACTGCGGAACTAAACCATATCAGGAAAACGGCACAAAGTTGGAATATAAGCTTCCTCCCGTAAGGGGAACGTACCCACAGCCATATTTTTTAAAGTCGGCCATTTTGGTATTTTGGACGACGGTCTGAACGTTTCGTTATAATATTTATAAAGGATTTTTGCTTTTATTTCAGCAAGCAAACAAGAGAATATACAGTTGAAATTAAAAAATGGCTCCACCCCGGAATCGAAGCGGCTACCCTTGGTGAAGTCAGCGCCGCATTTAAACAACAACAGAGTGGAAGAAGCTCCTAGTATCGATGGGAAACTCGAAGGTGTTGAAATACACAGTCCCTCGAAAGACAGGTGAAGTTTAATACATATGACCAGGTGGGAGATAGATCCTGGTGTAAAAATTCTTCCGCTTATATTTTACGGCGGAACTCAACGCCGCGCTATGTCCAGCGCTGCACTACAATATATGTAGGTTAGGTTAGGTTATAATGTGATATAGACTTCCGGTACTCCAAAAGCATTGCTTCTAAGATGTATGGGAATTGGTTAACAGAAATTGTCTTAATATTGGTAGGTGAAAGTTAGTGATATGTGATATGGAGTGTTTTGACACTAGAATCTCTTTGTATATCGCACTAGAATCTCCCTGTCTGAGTCTACATGTAACCACGGACTACTGTAAAGTGTTCAAAACGTCGGGTTTCTAAAATGTAATTTCGAATACTAAAAATATACGCGATTACTTAGGTTAAAATTAGTTTAATTTGGAAATGTGTCAAAATTGTGAAAAATAACGATCTTATTAGGGTGAAATATAGAAAAAGAAAAGGAATAAAGCTTTCTCCATATAAGGTGATGAAGAAATTAAGTAAGGTTAAATAAATGCTGATTTAATATGGTTTTGAAAGTGTTAAAATTTAAGAACTACTTTATATAAACATTCCACTTCATTCACCTCCATTCATTTACGCATGTGTTAAATAATTTTTTTTTTATTGTTTCAGTAAAGAAAATGATTTGGCACCCAAAAGTCGGAGCAAGGTAATTTTATTCAAGTGTTATTTAGTAAAACGTATACAAATTTAAACGCAGCAGTATTCGAACCCGCGCCTCTTGGTGACTTGGAAACCGCTAAGCCGTGCGTTCAAACGGTGAGAGCGCTTGACGGTGTCGGACGGTGTCTTAGAGGCGGTGCGAGTTCGAATACAGCTGCGTTCAAATTTTATACGTTTTATAATAATGATTTTCAACTTTATTCCTAATTTAATCTACTTTAACATTGTTTTTCAAGTAAATTTTAAGTTTAGCTAATAATAGATAATATAAAAAAGCCTTGTATTTCCTGCAAACTATGCACAATTTTATATTTAATTAAATAATATAAATTAGGCTGCGTTTTTTTAATTTTTATTTGATTCTCTGTCTCTATTGTTACATACAAATTAATGTAGACAAAAATAGTAACAATTTGTATATATAACAGGAACTTATCAAGAACTGACCATCTGATGTCTTTGTTATGTTATCTCATGGATTAAATTTTATCTCCCAAAATCTATCTCGTTATTAGTAATCTTTGAATTGCGTGTTGAGACCATCACGACGCAGTGGAACGGCGTCTGAGTGTAAGCGGGTTCGATTCCCACTTAATTTCTTCTTTGTTTAAAATTGTTTTCATTTCTCCGCTTTGGCAACACAAAGTGCTGCGTTCGTTGAGTTATACTATTCTATATGAAACGTCTCGGATTAAGATGGAGAGCAGAGTGTCTTGACACTGATATGTGGGAAAAGCGTGAAGCTGCAAATATCATTAAATAATATCTTTGAATATTATGACTAAATTTATAAAATATTACTAGTATATTCGTAGTGTTTTAAAGTGTTATCCACGGATTTGAACCCGCGCCTCTTGGACACCGTCCAAGCGCTCTCACCGCTGAGACAAGCTAAGCGGACGCTTCAATAAGAGTGAACCAAATACAACTTAATGACATTTTTAAGCTACAAATGTTTTAATGTGTTATTTTGTAATATTTTTGATACTTACACATAACTAGTTGTATATGTAATTAATGTGTATTTTTATACCTAATTAGATGGCCAGAGCCGGGTATTACGTGAAGATGGGGCTTCTTCTCTCCTGCTGGGTTTTCTTCACACTAATATTCATGATGTACAACGAAAAGGAGGAAATTGTGAGAAACTCGTCGGTGAATCCCCGTGAAATTAAAAGTGAGTGAGTGTGCTACACTACGGGTCTATAGAACAAAAAAAAATACTAGACGTTTACAACATTCTAAAGTGTTAATCACACACTTAGGAAATTGAAAAACATATTTTTCGGAAAAATTTAATATAAAAATTGCCAAGAGGCGCGGTTTCCGATCCCGCTGCGTTCAAATTGCGAGCGGCTACTAGTGTTTAATATATTATTATAATTTCTTGCATATATACACGAAAAGAATATAGTGGAAAATGTTTAACCTTTTATTAAGTGTCTGAATAAGGATATTTCATGCGTTTTTTTCGCATAGCAGAGAGAATCCGGTAACAGGGCACTCCGTTTTCCACTTTCTGACTAAATTTGAGACGTTGGATATTAATGGCAACTGGTCAACAAGCCAAAGAATTGAAAATAAACACGAACATAGACAAGAACATTTCACCGAATGGGAATCGAATCCACAACCGATCGCACTCGCGGTCAGGCTTTCAACTTCATCAATAAACTTGTATTGCAACTTAGCATTCGCCTTATAAATACAAACAGTAAAATGAAACCTATCAAGACCTAGGCACTCAGTCTAGGTAATGTGAGGTCTTCGGTGAATGACCTAGCGCTCGACTTAGCGTGTGGCGAATATGAACACATGTTGCAATGTATTTTAAACTGCAGTTATTTTAAACTGTGGTGCATTTTAACTAATAATGACTTTAGTTTAATAGAGACCGTCGTGGCGCAGTGGGGCAGCGTCTGTAAATACGATTGGTTGTGGGTCCGATTCCCACACGGGGGAATGATGTTATTTATAAGTTCTTTGATTTTCCCGATTATTACACATTTTGAAATGAAACTATTTTAACTGGATTAATCGCGTATAATTTTGGTATTCGAAAATACATTTTAGAACCCGACGTTTCGAACACTTTACAGTAGTCCGTGGTCACAGGTAGTCTACCTAGTCTACCAAAATTATACACGATTAATCCGGTTGAAATAGTTTCATTTCAGAATGATGTAATTTAAATTTATTTCATTTCTTCGCTCTGGCGCCTAAGACAAAACGTGGCTTTGAGTTCCACCACTTAACACGCAATGCCTCTATTTCGGGCGGGAAATGGAGTGTCTCGACACTAGGTTCTCTCTGACCGGGAGAGGCTGCGGTTCTGCGGAAAAAACCGTGAATTTATAAGAAAAAGAAACAAATATTTTACAGATTATCCCTTAAACGTGACGGACTCACAATTGTCGGTACGTGTGAAAATATCTGGACCGTTTTTGAGTGAACAAGGTGAGAAGAAACTAAACGAATCTGTTGCACGGAGTTACAGAAAAATGGATATCTGGTTGGAGACATGGTCCATAGATCGACTGGATGGTAATATAACGGTAAGGCTGTAGGCTGTATTGTTTATTTGCACACCATTTTCGTGTACTTTTTACCGCATACCGCATTTACCGTTTTCCACTTTCGGCCTAAATTCGACATATTGCATATTGCGTGAACCACGGAAATCACGCTTCGCGCTTTGTTTTACTTTAGCGAAGAAATTAACATAATTTAAATATAATCATTATAATATAATAAAATAATCAATATTAATTGAACCCACATTCAATGCGCTTACTGTCAGATATCATACACAGGCTGCCTATGCCACAAAAACTTAAAAAAAAGCAATGCTGAGAACGTAGTTCTTTCTGCCTTCCCCGCTAGAGATAAAGCATAAAGCTAAAAGAAAATTGTTTGCTTGATATTATTTACCGTTTCAGACATCCGACCCTTGGACCGTTCTTCTACAAAGCAGCAACTTGGATTTCACTCAAGGGGAATCCCGGTCCGCCATATTGGATATAAAAACTAATTCGACCAATGGCTATTCACTTCGCGTTCGCACGTCAGCCAATGAGAGCGCTCCATTCACAATAACGTACACTTTGAATCCGTTAAATGTGAATATTGGGGTTTTGTACGCATGCGTGTTGTTGTGCGGACTGTATGTGCTGATTATTTTCGAGGTGAGCTCCTTTTTGTTTTTGGTATTGATAGAGAGAGCATAGAAGAGAAGAACATATGATAATATTATTATTTTTTTTATACTTTCGATACTTAATGACAGATATTCTTTGTTTAGTTGAATACGTTCATTATAATTGAAGTAAATTAACTTTTAACAGAGAGTGATGAATCACTACACTTTCTGTCAAGTTTGGTTTAAATATAGAACTGTAATACAGTGTGTTAGTCTTGTTGCTGTATAACCTAAGTTAATCTAAATATTAGTTTAAACATAATTTATTTTAATAGCTTTATTAAAATAGCATTAATATTTTAATATAATTTATGACCTAGACTTTGTAATTAAGAATTATTGTTGACAGTTTCCTTTCTGCGTGATCTCTATGACCCTTGCCATTATATATATTTTAGTTTCGACTGTAAAGCCCCATTGTTTAAACGTTTTCTTGGGATTTCCAAGATATATTATCTTAGTAATTTTCTAAACTCCCCAAGGAAAATTTCACATGATAAATTTTAGGTTTCTCTCTCAACTTTTGGGCTGTGCGTCGTCTGTCAGGCAGTCAGTCAGTCAGAACGGGAGTGTTTTATATATTATATATTGGTCATCAATTAAAGTTGATATTCACAACTCCCTTTATGTGGCCCCGGTCTCTACTTTTCACATTTTTCATTTCTTTTAAGATGGCATTTCCTTATTTTTCATAGATCATCTAGTCTAATAATGATTCTACATCAGGTGTTCCACTATTCAAAATCGGTTGCAATCAATTATCGTACCCTTCCATCAATAACCAATACCCTGAGTCTTGCCCAAGCTTCAAAGCTATACAATAAAAAAGTTTCATTCAAATCCGTCCAGTACTGCAAAGGCTCGTATTTATATTCTATTACAGTTTTTTCTTCTCCTTTAATAATTCTTACGTTAATATATATAGAGGCACACTTTTTTACGGTTTTATTATAGTACTTCAATCAATATGTTAGTTTAATAAACTAATATAAAACTATTAAAAATAAATAAAGGTTATTCGAAGTAGTCGCCATTGGCTGCAATACAGTCCTTTAAGCGTCGAAGCTACTTTTTCTATGGGAAAATTCTTAACTGCCAATCGTATGGATTGTTTTAGGGACTCCAAATTGTCATGGCGTATACTCTCATAAAACTGACCATAAATCATAATCCAGTGGATTAAGATTGAGGCCTAGTTGACGGGCAGTCTTCGGCACTGATGAAGTCCGCATCTTTCGTTTCTAGCCAAGTGTGGGTGGATCGGCCTTTATGACCCGACGCCGAGTCTTGCTGACCATTCTTAGTTATTTAACATCGTGTTGTTAAGGGGCTTAACTACCTTCTCAAGAATGGTATCTTGATACACTTGTGCCGATGTTTAGATACCTTTTTCAACTTTTTAAAATATGGCTCAGTCACTCCTTCATAGCTAACACCCCACCAAACCATCACTGAAGTCGGATAATGCTCACGGTTTACTCTATTGACTAATTGGGAAGATTTTTTTAGAGCTTTCAGCATAGGTACGGTCGCTTTGTTCGTTACAATAGCTTGTAAACTGTTGTTTTTTTTTTACCACGCTGTTCTTTTTTAAATTATCAGTAAAAAAACAAACAGTACGTGCGTGCGTGCAACCAAAAAAACATCTCTTATAGGCTGCAAGTCCTAAGTCATCGTTTAAAATACGCGAGATGGTAATTGGTGCTATCTTCATCTCTCGAGATGAAATCTTTTACTTTCGGGCAGGATTTCTTCGAATTCTTTTTCATACTGGTTTAATCGCGAATTTTTCGCACGAACACTACGTGGACCCATAATCAGATCTTTTTCTGTCACAACAAAGAGGTTTCATTATACCTATCAATAGCCAAACATTTGACTAATACCAAGCGTATGGAAGATTTAAAAAAATATTTAGGAACCTTAACGCAGAACTTATTTACCAATACCACACTAATTCCACCTTAAGACCTATTCCATTGACAATCGATCATAATGAACAGTTTAAACTAAAGTGCCGTTAACTTATTTCCTGTTTATAGTTAAACTGGTATTGTTTGGTTTTACATCAGGTGCTTTAATCTTCGTAATCAAATAACCTAAATCCTGCTTAAGCTTAAAAACAAGCCAGTAGTCCTCAATATATGCACGTACAAACATTCTTTCGGTTTTTACTATTTTATTACATTAGGTACATATATATATATATATATATAGAGATTATATTTTAAGTCTTCATATATATTCTACTAAATTATCTGAAGCTAGTGTAAATGACATCATGCAGTTTGCCACTTTTTCTTATATAACATTAGCTGAACCTGCGAACTTCGTACCATCTCAGAATTGTCTGTCTCTGAAATGTGTCTAAATTCAATAAAAAAATGGACATAAGGACATTAGATAACATAAATCGTTCCAGATTCGTTATAGCGCGTCCAGAAATTATATTATAAAGAAATTATATTATAAAATGAATTTAAATTTTAATCTAATGATCAAATAACCGGCCAAACTATTGAAGGCATAACTATATATATATTGTTAATTTATGCGGTCGAATTTTACTTATATTTTAAATTTGCATAGTCTAAGCTATTTTTCTGGCTTAATGTTCAATTTCCGAACGCATCATGTTTGAGGAAGGCACGTCTAGTATTACTTTATTTAATGCAATTACAGCGATTCGGTTCTCTTTATCACCCTACTCCATTTTTAAATATTTAATATCACAAAATATTTATCAATATATTGGCGCGAAAATAAGAAAACACAATGAACAATCATATAAAAATGACAGATTCCAAATTCAAAACCAGTATTTTGTTTATTTTTAATTATAACAGCATTTATGGCCAGACTGAGTATAGATGAATTATGTAATTGTTATATATTATTAGCATTTCTTTTAAATATGTCTCGAAAATAGAAAACGGAGAACGGTGTGACTTATTCCGAGGCCTTGATCTGTGATTTCTGTAATATATGGTATATTAATAAACATAAAAAATTTAGTTGTAGGTAGGTTTATTTAATCGTTATAAATCTACTTGTTCCTGTACAAGTACATTTTCGTTTTTTATTCGTATTTTTTATATGAAAAATTGTTTTTTAATCTAATGTTCATAATTTTATTGATGTATTAAATACCATTAAAAAAGTGATTTTGGCCATAATATTTCTAAATTTAGATGGGCTTGTTCCTAAAAAATATTACGCTACCCCTGGTATGTATATACATGAACTTATGTATGTTTACATACAATAGGTCAAAACAAGTATTAAAATGGACATATAATAAAGGATTAATATTACTAATTGAACGACTGATAATATTTCACTCAAACTTGCATTAAAATCGACTCAATTGCATATTCGATAAGGTTTAAAGTAACTTTAAAATCATTATTTATTTAAACTAAGTTCCGTCTATATGATAGATATCAGAGTACACGTGTATTGGTTTATAGTACTGTTTATATATCTATACTAGCTGTGCGCGCGACTTCATCCGCGTGGAATTCTAAAATAATGGTAGCCTAAGTTACTTCTTATTATATCAGCAAAATCAGTGCAGCCGTTCCAGAGGTTTCCAGAGCCGAAACAGACAGACCGACAAATATTGTAGGTAATTTTATTTTAGTATGTATGTATACCTAACCGTGTATACAATTACATATGAATTAAGTAAAAGGCCATATTTTTTAATATTACAAAGTGCCTACACTTTAATTATTAAATAAATACACAAAGGAAACCCTTTGAAGAAGGAGCCTTTTTTACGGAAATTATGCGGACGAAGCCTTTTTTTATTTCTTTCTAAAAATACATTAGAATTACATTTAATAGACAATTTGAATATAACACTACCATATGTTTGGCACACACTTTTGTATAAAGTGACTGCTAGTTGCTAAAGCAACGAGGAGTGTAGGGAGCATCGGTTACAACTAATAATATATTAAAGTTTAGTAGTTTAGACATTCTTATCATATTTAGACGTTTTCTAAATGTCTTTTTCAATTTACTTAGTGTGCGAATAACACTTTAAAAAAAATGTTAAAAAAATATTTATTTAATAAATAGCATTCTCTCTTGCCAAACGGTTGTTCGTAGAATAATCTTTGGGTAGCAGAAATTTGTAAAAATCTCTCTACAGAGATGCTAACAACAAATATAAATTGTAATAAGCGTATAAGAAATTCGACGTAGCCAGATGAAGAACGTATGGCTTAGCGGTCAGAGCGGTCAGAACGGTGAACAAGCGGCACGGGTTCAAATCTCGCGGCGTTAAAATTTTTATACGTTTTCTAAATATGTTGAATAACACTTTAAAAATGTTAAAAATTTTAGACATTCGCCAAAATGCAGCGCCTAGGTTCCGCCATTTAATACGCACTGGCGGAAATTGGCTCCCTGGTTATCCTGCCCCTGCAAAAATAGTATTTAGAAATAATAGCTAGTAACTAGTTTAGATACATATCATACAAATCGCAGGATAGAAATTTTTAGTTCTCTTTATTTTTTGATTCATTTATTACGTGTAAATGAGGCGATCATGGCGCAGTGGAACATCGTATTAATGTAATAGCCATTTGTTGGGGCTTCGATTCCCTGTCGGTGTAATTTTTAATATATTTCCGTACATAAATATTGATTTCAGCGAGTACAGAATCCGCAAGTGTAGTGTGTAAAGTTAGTTGCACTGTCTGTGTGTAATGTTAACAGTTAATTAGTCGCTAATGTACTAGGAAAGTTATGCGCTTAGCTAAACAAGGTCAAAGATCGAGGTTAAATCTATATTAAAATATAACTATTATTGTTATATCAGTGGTATTTACTCCGATAGTCGTATGAATCATCTCTGAGGAGCAGAGATGGAAGTAGGCAACGATAAGTCTCTATTCTATTTTCATTATTGTTGAGGATGTACAAATATGATTTTTCCCATGGGATGTAGTTGATAGTTCGTAGCTGTTCACTGTGACGAATTGAATTGACGCCAGGGCTGAATTAAGGTGGGCTAACGGCCCCGATAAGTTTGTATGCAAGTCCAAAGTCACCGGCATCAGCTAGTCGATTATAATTTTGTTTGTATGAAATAACAAATTAGTTTTAAAAGTATTACGCCGCTATCGCTATGTTTAAGATACCGGGTTCGTGCTGCGTAAATATTGTACACTAGCGACCCGCTCGTGGCTTCGCCCGTGAAACGGTTTCGATTTTTCATAGAAACTTTCATCCCCTATTTCTAGCACTTAGGGGTTGATTTAAAAAAAAAAGTACCCTGGATCTTCAACTATTTTCATTCTAAATTCCATCCAATTTGGGCCGATGGCTAAGCCGTGAAAGCGTCACAGACAGACTTTTGCATTTATAATGTTGAATGCAATGCAATGCAAATATAAATATTGTCATTGGATGCGGACACATATGCAAATTTTCAAGCAAATCAGATTGCAAAAAGTGTCTCTTAATATCGTTGGTTGAACATCTTAGATTGATTGATAGATAGATAGATAGATAGATAGCGGGCTAGAATCCAATCAATGTTGCTAGTAAGCAGATGGCGTAAAATTTTGCAATGGCATTTGAACTAACAACTATTGTTAACTTTGAAATATCTCAATTGTGCCACTATGGTGTTTCACAATGTCCTGTCAATTTATAACTGTTTATTTCGTACTTTTGTACATACATAATTTGCATTTATAGTGCAAATCAAATTTAATTGGCGTAAAGCGATATAAATCGTTGCAAAATATCAGCTCACTACAAAATATGTATTACTTGCCCAACTTCAGTAAATCACTATAGTGCTTATAGTATATATAGTTTTAGTATAAAATACGAAGTGCTTAATCTGTAAATTATTGTACTGGAAAAAAAGAAAGAAATAGAAGTCCCGCTGAGTTTCTTGCGCCGGTTCTTCTCAGGTCTGGTCGTAAAATGAAGTATGTAACTTCTTATTTTGAATAAAAATATTTGACTTTGACTTTGATTTATGTGAATTAAGAAGATTAGTCAGACATAACCTAGTGTCAAGACACTCCGTTCGTCGCTTTCTAAATAATCTAAAATAACTAGCTTATTTTTTTATTTTTTATCTGAGTAATGAAAATAATGTGAATATAATAATTTTCCTGGGCGCAGATCGGAGCCACAACCCTTCACTTCCACTGCGCCATGATGGTGTTGAGGCTCCATTTTAGTATTAAATGCGCATCGCAGCGCAACAGCGTCTTACTGCAGACTCGATTGGTTTTGAGTTCGATTCCCACTCGGAATGGGGAATGTTATTTTTAACCGTGTTTTAACCAGATTAATCGCGTATATTTTTGGTATTCGAACAATTTTACAGTAGTCCATGGTCATAGTTTCATTTCAAAATCTCAAATCTCAAAATCAAAGATCTTGAAATGTTATTTGTAGATATATACATCTACTCGCAAATGAAAATCGAACCCGCGACCTTCGCGTACTGACTGTAATCAGCTGTTGTATCACTACAATAAGAAAATAATTCCCACACTTAAGGAAAAATAATGAAATTTTTACATCGTATGCTTTATCTTGTCAGTTACAACAAGACGTAGCTATTTTGTCATTTATGCAAATTATACGACTCAAAACTGTTCTAGAATAATTGAAGTGACTTGTAGCATGCTAATATTATTACAATGTTTTGTATGTGCATTTGTTTGTATAGTAATTTCTTACTGCAAGAAACTTCTAGATATATATAAATATACAAGGCGGGATCCGAATGAAATCACCCTATTGGAAGGTGCACTTATTTTTGCAAATGGCGGCCCCAATGTCAAATTTGGTTTTGACATTTGTGAACTAGATAAATGTATGTAGAATACAAGTGCTATGGAGTGACACACTCCCCAAGAACGGGGAATAATTGTGTCTATTTTTTTTGCGTAACAATTCGTCTGTGGTGTTGACGCAGCGCTAATTCAGTCGCCGAATTCCGGGTCGTCCGGCACCGACTGCGCAAACACTGCGCCGTTTGGCCACCGACCTTGAAGAGTATAGGACCCCACGAGACGCTGCCAACAGTGGCTGGCCCCGTAGCGCCCGCTCTGCCGAGAATATCGTCGCTGTTGCCGAGGATGTCGAACTGTCGCCAGAGACATCGTCCACCCGGTCGTCCCTAAGGCGAATTTTGGTCAAGACCTGCGCATGTTCCCGTACAAAATCCAGTTTCTGCATCAGCTGCAACCTGTCGACCGCCAAACGCGTGTAACCTACGCCCAAGCCATTATCGGATGACTTATTTTGGCCCACCTTGTATATAGTAGAAATGGAAGCCTTCGTGGCGTAATGCGAAAATGTCTGAGTGTTGTCGTGATTCGATCGTACACATATATAATCATAATTTAATTATTTTCAACGTTGGTGTTTTTTTTGAAGTGTTATTCACACACGTAGGAAATTGAAAAACATATATTTAGAAACCGTATAAATATTTGAACGCTTTGAACGGATTTGAACCCGCGCCTCGCATGGCTTAGCGGTTAGAGCGCTTGAACGGTTTTCAAGAGGCGCGGGTTCAAATCCCGCGGCGTTCAAACTTTTACACGTTTTCTAAATATATGTTTTTAATTATTTTTATTTTCGCTCTGGTGAATAAGACAATACGCGCTGTTGATTTCCGATAGTCGGCTCACAATGTCTTGAATTCGGCTGGGAAGTGGAGAACTGAGTGTCTTAGTGTACACTAGGTGTGATGAGACTACCCAGTTTTGCGGGAAAATATATGAAACTCCATACGTATTAATAATAAAATATAACACGCAATGACTCGAATGAGGGCGGAATGCGGTTCTTTTTACCTAGCCTGCTATGCGGGATAATGCGTGAAGTTTATTGTATAATTTATTGCACAAATCGCAATGTATTTTCCTTAGGTGGAGATAAAGCGTGACGGTGCAAAAAATATACATGTAGAACATTTTAGTAAAATTAGTATGTAATTTTCAATTTAAATGGACAGTCAATATTTTATTGTAGTAGTAACTGAAAGAAAATCATTAATTTAAAAAAAAACAGATAAAAGTACAATATACTTGTAAAATTTCTACAATAATTGCATTACAATTATAAAGTAAATAGAAAGAAGTTGTTTTGCCAAAAAATAGACTTGTTCTCGTTGATTAAGTAGCGATCAATCACTTGTTCATAAAATATTAAAGGAAGTATAAAACGAAGAGAATGTAATATAAATAATATAAATGTAATATAAATAATGTAAAATAAAAATAATATAATAAGAAGAACTAAGTATTACATTATTTTATATATTCATAATTGGATTTACACAAACATACATAAATATTTGTTTTAATAAACAGAAATGCAGCGAATAAGTTCACTGTCCACTTTTTCCAGAATACAAGGAAAAAGCAACTGAAATATGCTATAATTACCAAAACATTTATGCCATAAAAATTTGGTGGTTCCAGATCATCAACCGTACAATGGCAGCGATCCTCATCTCCACAGCATCTCTAGCTGTCCTATCAATAGTTGGGGAGAGACCTTCCTTACCGCAGCTGGTCTCCTGGCTGGACATGGAAACTTTGCTTCTACTCTTCAGCATGATGATCCTGGTGGCCATCATGGCTGAAACTGGAATGTTCGATTTCTTGGCTGTTTTCACTTTTGAGGTACGTTTTTTAATATATTCAATGTATTCATCGTGCAGGTGTCCATCTCGTTCTAGGCAGAGCTCATGCCAGTACCTGGGACATGCGACACAAGTGTAGGCTTAAGAGACTCCTTCAATATGCGCATTAACGCTCGCAACTACCATCCGTCTCTACGATACCTATACTTCATCAAAGAACTCTTGGAAAAGCAATAACTCTTGAAAGAGACACATGGAAATTTTACAGTTTTAAGCATGAAAGACCAGTTTTTGTTATTTACATTATCACAAATCGGAATATTGAGTGACAAAGCGAGAATATGTTTAAATATCAAATATGAAATCGCAGCGCAGCGAGACAGCGTGTCGTCAGCGATTGGTTGTGAGTTCGATTCCCACTCGAAGGTACTATTATATTTAAATCATTTTCATTAACCTGCTCTTGTTCGACAAAGCGCACCAAGCGTGTTTCAGCACTTAATACGCAATGTCTGCAATTCGAATGGAAATTATAAAAAAAACGTGAAATTTGCGTAAAACAGTGAACTGAAACTAGTGGTAATTGTTGAAATTAAACAAACAAGTCTCACAGCTCGTTACAGAGATAACAGTGGCTCATCTCTTTTCTAAATAGAAAAAGGTCGAAGATATTTGGCATTGCTACTATTTATTCGTACCTATGTTATATATTATTATACATACATATATAGAATGTTTGTGTTGAAAAACATACAAATTGAGCGCATGCACTTAGCGCTTGGACGGTTACCAAAAGGCGCGGGTTCGAATCTCGCTGCGTTTATAATTTTTATAAGTTTTCTAAAAATGTTTTTAAGTTCCTAACTGTGTGAATAACACTTTAATATGTTAAATATATTAAATATATGTATGTATACATACATTTGGGATATTTCACAAAGAAAACTATAATTTAGTTAAAAATTTCACAAATGGAGAAGTATTTATTTTTCTAAGAATAATGTTGTTTTATCTCGGTAGAGAAAACGCGGCGTTGAATTGTGTCCAAATTTCAGAACATATAAAACTTATATACAGTATTGTTGAATATTTATAATTCTAGATTAAATTTTAAATTATCGTAAATCTAAATCAACTAAAAATTGGGTATACAGCTTTCGGGTTCTATTTCCATTTGGGCGAATGTTTATATTTAGACTATTTCAATTTCTCCGATCTGGTGAACGAGTATTGTAACAATTCTAGAATTCGGGCGGCAAGTGGAGAACGGAGTGTCTTGACACTTGGTTATGTCCGCCTAAACTGCTGTGCGGGATAAAGGGTGAAATTGTAATGCGAGTTTGTGTATGTTTATTATGAAATGAAACTATTTTAACCGGATTAATCGCGTATATTTTTGGTAAATCGAAAATACATTTTAGAAACCCGGCGCTTCGAACACTTTACAGTAGTCCGTGGTTACACTCGCGTGTAGACTGAGGTGGCACTTTTCTGTCGTTTGATACAATTATTATCTCAAACTACCGCCAAAGATTTCTTAGTTGCCTCGCATACTGCCCTGGATTCTTGCAAAATGAGCTGACTGTATCTTTATCTCTCGTGTGATGGGATTGAGACTTCAAAGTTTTCAGTATTGGGTTCAAATTTTAAATTTCGTTAAAATAGTTTCATATTCAAAATGTGTGATAATCGTGAAAATCATAGAACTCATTGTGTGTGTTTAATATTATTTATATCCTTTTAGGTAACTAAGGGTAAATTGTGGCCTCTCATAACGCTACTGTGCGTGATAACGGCGCTGCTATCGACTTTCCTTGACAATGTGACGACAGTTCTCTTGATGACACCTGTCACTATACGGTAAGTCAATATCTTCAACTCACAGATTTTAAAATCTCTTGTTTTATTATTCACACCCGTAAAGAAAAGAAATATTAAAGAAATATGTATGAAAAATTGAACGTAGCGGCATGCGCAACGCACCTCTTGGCTGGTTAGTGTAATGAGTTAGAGGGGTCGGTTTCCAATAGCTGTGTAGCCAGAGAGAACCTAGTATCTAGACACTCCGGTCTCCACTTTTCGTTCAAAATTGAGAAATAGAGTCAGTTCTCCACTTTTGTTCAATATATTATGAATAATTTATTTCAAATGTGACGAACAAACGTTGGAATTTCAACAAGCGCCTAATGAAGTTACATGTTTCTAATTTTAGTTATGGCGGACTTCAATATGTAGAATTTCCATAATCTCTGTAATAGTTACTAACTATCAAATCTTAGCCCAAAATATTTTTTTTGGCGTCTGTAACATACAAACTTCCAACTCCTATTTCACCCACTTATAGGTTGAATATCCAAAAAAAATTTGTTTAGTGGGTGTATACTTTTCAACATTTTTTAAAGTGTTATTCGCACACTAAGAATTATTGAAAAATACATATTTAGTAAACGTATAAAAATACGAACGCAGCGGGATTTGAACCCGCGCCTCTTGAAAACCGGCTTAGCGGTCAGAGCTTATTTATTAAATATGTCCTTTTCAATTTCCTTAGTGGGTGTGTTCTCCACAAAATTACCCTACTGACCCAAAGATCATGGGTCAATCAGACAGTTAGTGAATCAGGACAAACTATTTTATATGTATAGAAGATATATTTTCATATCCTGTATAATTAATATACAAATATAACTATATATTTATTTCACGCTTTATCCCGCTTGGTAGGTTAGGCAAAATGAATTTAGCGCTATTCCGTTCTCCCCTTTCCGCCTGAATTCTAGACTGATATGAAAAATATTAAATATTTTCTCATATTTTTTGTATATATATAAAAATATAAATGAAAAAGACATATTGAATAAACGTATAAAAATTTGCACGATTTGAACCCACGTCTCTTGAACACCGTTCAAGCGCTCTGACCGCTAAGCCATGCGTTCTACCTCCAGCTACGTTCAAATTCTTATACGCTTATTACAACTTATATTTGTTGTTAGCATCTGACTTAGTGGGCTTAGCTGTCTAAATATGTCTTTTTCAATTTCCTTAGTGTGCGAATAACAGTTTAAAAAATGTTAAAAAATAAATGTAAATGAATTTTTTTTTCAGCTTATGCGAAGTAATGGATATGGATCCAGTGCCCATTTTGATGTCGATGGTGTTGTTCAGTAATATAGGAGGCACTGCGACGCCTGTGGGGGATCCCCCCAACGTCATAATTGCATCTAATAAAGCAGTAGTGCAGGCGGTAAGTGTGTGAAATATACGTGTTTGCCTTGTTGACTGTTCTCTCGCATGAATTGTGGGCTTATCTATAAGACATAGGTCTTAGAGGTACTCTTGGACGGTAAAACATTGAAGACAAACAAAAGTAACATCTTCTTACCATTTTAACATTTTTAAAGTGTAATTTACACACTTAGGCAATTAAAAATATATAAGAGTGTTTTTCATATACGAAGTGTGTGAATAACACTTTAAAGATGTTAAAATATTTATTAAATAGCATTCTTTCTTGCTGAATGATTGTTTGTAGAAATAATCTTTGGGTAGCAGAAATTAGTTAAAATCTCTCTCTACAGAAATGCTAACAACAAAAAATTTTTATAATATATAGACCATAAGTGAATTTAAATACATCAATACTATATTATACGGTTTCTAAAAGAAAATATTTATTATGAATTTTTTTTATTTTCTGTTTCAGGGTATCAATTTCACTAATTTTACAATGCACATGACCCTAGGTATCCTTCTAGTTTGTGTACAGACATACTTCCAGCTACGTTATATATATAGAGATACAAGCAAATTGCGTCTGAATGTGCCGCGAGATATACAGGGTGAGTAGATTGTGGGATATGCTAAGATATAGTAATAATAATAATAAAAACTATTGGCAAATAATAAAAGGCAATCAATACTTATTGACAATTCTACATTGTGGAACAGGCCGGTGTAAAGGCGGTATCACAGACACATCCACGAATATATACTGTATATATAATACACATATTACGTTGTGTGTAATTATATATACATAATACCTACTATTAATAATTACTAAGAACCGGATTATACATAAAAAGCTTGTTATATGCATGCAAATATGCATGAAAATTGTTTGAAAAATGCACGAAAATATGTAAGTTATGCCAAAAATATTATAAGTTTTAGGTACCCAAAAAATAAGAAAAAGTTTTTTTTTTATAATTTCTTATTTTAAAATCAGCATACAAAGTAACATTGATATGATGAATACCAATACGTGAAGTAATTTACGTAGTTATATTACGTATTAACTAAATTAAATTACGTTATATTACGTAATTTAATTTAGTTATATTACGTAGTTTCTGTATAAGATGGTTTTTTTTTTAAGTTTTTAAAGATATCAACTATTGTTCCAAATGGTCCAGCTGTAAGATTATGTCATTACCATATTGTATCAATATGCAAAATATCAGGGTCTTCAGCAAAATAAGCTATTTTCGCTAAATATAACTTAAATATTCAAATGCATATAATCACGTCCTTAATAATTGAATTTCCCTCCAATATAGAATTTCTATCTAAAACCATCGTTTCCAATAAACTTAATCCAATAACTAAATTAAACTCAACACATATTTTTTTTTTCTTTCATTCCTTATTTGGTATCAGGTATTTTAATTCTTCTGGACCAAGACCGTTTTGGATTGTCGGTTCAGACAATTGTGTTTTGTTAAAGCCTTTTTATTATTTTTAAAGTGTTCCTTATTATAAGAAAATCAACGTAAGAAAATCAATGTAACGTCCTTATCCTAGGTGTGTGAACAACCACTTTAGAAATATTAAAAATATTAAATAAATGGCATTCACTCTCGCCAAACGATTGTGCTTAGAATTTTTATTTGTGTAGCAGAGATTTATAATAATCTCGCTACAGAAATAATGAAAACAAAAATAAATTGTAACTAGAGTATAAAAATTTCGACGTAACTGGATAGAACCTATGGCTTAGTGATGAGAGCGCTTGGATGATTTCTAAGTGTTGCGGGTTTGGGCGACGCTGCTATAATTATTTTATTTTTAGAAATATTTTTCTTGACATTTCTAGCAGTATCATACAACCAGGTCAAAGTCAGGCGGCTTCTACTTCTTTTTGACTCTGGTAAATTCGGAGCCAATTTCATTGTTACTACATGCGACAAGGTCGATGGCGATTTTCAGTCATTTTATTGGTGACCGGAGCAACCTTAAAGCTATTACATATATATTCCTTTCTCCACAACACTTAATAACTTATTGAGATTTATTATATAATAACTTATTCTCAAATGCAACAGTGGATAAGGTAGTGTTTTATCACTACGTTCTCTCTGACTACCCTGCTGTATGGAAGTTTTTCCGAGGGAGCGAATCTGAAAGAAATTAAAATTAAACTTTAAAACCTTTCAGACCTCCGCCATCAAATATCAATATGGCGCCGTGCAATTGAATCCCTCCCCCATTTGAGCAAAGATCAACAAGTTGTGAGGGAGAGACTCGAGAGGAAAGTAAAAAAACTTAATATCCAACTGGAGAATATGGAGAAGGAGAGCTCTAAAAGAGTTTGTCCGAAGGAAACCTTCCAAACTACATTAGTTCAGCTGAAGGAAAAAGTGCGTATTTTTTAAATAATTAAAATGTTCTTAATCGCTGGCTGATAATTTCAATATCTATTAAAATATCAGTACCTTCTTTGATTAAATCATGCAATATGTTATTATTAGAGGCCATTATGGGACAGCGTCTGTCCGTTAACGCGATTGGTTGTGAGTTCGACTCCCGATCGGAGGAACGCTTATACAATATTAACTTATTTTAATTTTTCCACTCTCGTAAGACAGAGTACGGGTGCTCAACGCGGCTATAACTTACATCCTCTTACTTTCCACAGCCTTTTAAAAAAAGCATAAAATTTCTATTTTTAGTACAAAATCCGGGACAAGATGTTATTACTAAAATCAACGATCGCCATCAGTTTTGTTGTCACTGTTTTCTTTTTACATTCGATACCAGAGTTAAGTGAGTATTGTTTTTTTTATATATAGAAATACTTTCTAAGATGAATAAGTCAATAGATTTCATGTAGTATGGCTAGTGTTGTTGGTTCGATACCCACTAAAGATGTATTAAAAAATAAAACAAATAGCAGATCATAGAAAACAAAGTGTTCTAGTGTTAACACTAGATTCTATTTTGCTATCCCGTTAAAGTCGGTTTAGAAACTGAATAATAATTTTACTCAAATAATAATAATTTTACATTTCTACTTTAGGTTACATACCCCATTATAATCATACAATAATGATGGCTCAGACTTCAAGCTTACTTTACAGGGCCGTGGCTTGAAACCTTTTTTCTATACAAAAAATATAATATTGAATACCGATAAACTAGCATAATTTCTCATACTTAGAAGAAAGAAATGGTTACCTTTTGAAACCTAAATACAGAAAGATAAATTACTTTCTTTTTATTCTTCGCAATAAAGTAATATCTCCAAAATAGCTAGAAAATGGAGAATCAAGTGATATAAGACTAGTTTCTCTTCCTTTCTGCGCATAATGTAGGAGATATGTGAAGATAAAAAAAAGTATATTCTCTCCTTATATCAATGCGTGATGGAAAAACGTTCGCTTTTAACGAAAATTATACAGACGAGTATAAAATGGTAACACGGTAAAAGTTTATATGGAGACTACTTAAGTGTAGAATACTTTTTATAAAAATACATTAGAAACACACTAAATAAAAATAATTTAAAACACATTAAATTAAAAATAATAATAATACATACTACCATGTGTTTGACATACACTTTGCTAAGGTAACGCATATTTTACGATACATCAATAGTTTTACTATTTTTGTTTATTTCTATTTTTAATATTCTAGATCGAGTATCCTTAGGGTGGACAGCTTTGTTAGGCGCTATCCTGTTACTAACATTGGCGGATAGAGACGACCTGGAACCAATATTGCACAGAGTGGAATGGTCAACTTTATTATTTTTTGCAGCTTTGTTCGTGTTAATGGAGGTTTGTTTTAATAATTTTATTAATTTTTTCGATTTTTCGATCGAGGTTCGATTCCCACTCGGGGGAATGATAATATTGAAATTATATACATTTCTTCGCTCTCGGTGACGGGATAAAGCGCGCCGTTGAGTTCAACCACTCAACATGCACTGTCTGGAATTCTCGAGAGAACGGAGTATCTCGACACTAAGATGCTCATAATGATGATGCTAAGATGGGAAAAGCGTGAAGCTCGGCCTATCTAGAATAATTATTAGCTCATTTCTAGCACGTATTTAGAATAATTTTACATTTTAAAGTGTTAATCATACACTTAGGAAATTGAAAATATTGATTAGCTATGAACGCATGACTTAGCGGTCAGAGCGCTTGGACGGTTACCAATAGGCGCCGGTTTGAATCCCGCTGCGTTCATATTTTTACACGTTTACGGCCTTAGTATATTTTCAAATTTGGATAAGTATAGAAAGGAGCTCGAACGTGTATATGGTTAGAATATGAACTGACTCTAAAGTTAGACTCACTAGAGTGGAAAAAATAGTGTTAAATAATTTAGTGCTACAAACAAACAAAAATCAAGAAAGCTATATATGATATGTCTGCTAGCTTTTAATTATGCTCGAACAGTGAGGCTACAGTTAATGCGCTTTTAAGGGGGTCTCTCCCTCATCGTTCCATGATCTAAGGAATCAAGATAAATATATTGTTTATTCTAATAATATATCACAAAATATGCATGTCAGTATTGTCAGTCATACCGATTACCAGCTACCAACGGTTCGGAAGGCAGTTCTGCTGATAAGAGCCACAGAGAAACTCAACAGTTGCTCTTTTCAAATTAAATTTTACTTATAATTCTTTTATTTATATAGCATTTTCTTCTATTCTATTCTAGGCACTTACAAAACTCGGTCTGATTGAGTTCATCGGCGGTCTTACTGAAGGTATTATTATGAAAGTAGATGAAAATGGAAGATTGGCGGTAGCTATTATATTGATATTATGGGTAAGGTTTTGTTATACTAATATGATATAATAAATTAAATCATAAGCATTTTTATTTGATTTAGACACCATTGTGACGCATTGCGATAGTCTAACGGAAAGGCGATTGGTTGAGAGTTCGAACCCTATCCGGGGCGCTATTATACTTAATGTTTTTTTATTTATCCGCTCTGGGAAGACAAAACGCGGCGGCGTTGAGTTCCACAATTCGACACGCAATATCTCAAATTTCGGGGAAAAGTGGAGTGGAATGGATAAATTGATATAAAGATAGATATTTAAAAACGTGCAAACAAAAGAGTATTATATTTATGGTAAGAAGAAATAAATAAAGATATAAAAATAAACTTTACGTGTAATACAAATTTTTACACATACGAGTACATATAAAAGGGTACATAAAATATAACTTTTACCCGTTTATCTGGATAGTCAGTTATAATCTAGTGTCAAGACACTTTCCGGCCCATAATCAAGAGATTGCGTGTTAAGTAGCGGAACTCACCGCCCTGCTCTGTCATCCTAATAGGGCGTAACAAGGAAACTAAGTTAAATATAATCATTTCCTTAAGTGGGAATCGAACCCACAACTATCTCGTTTACTGTCAATCGCTGTCACTCTAATTCCACTCTCTCTCTGTAAATTCTAGGTGTCGGGGATAACCTCAGCGTTCGTAGACAATATACCGTTGACCACAATGATGGTCAGAGTGGTCACCGCTTTGGGTTCAAATCCGACTTTACAGTTGCCCACTACGCCTTTGATTTGGGCCTTATCCTTTGGAGCTTGTTTGGGTGGTAAGTTTTTGATTTTTGTTATTTATTACTAACTGTGCCCGCGAATTCGATAATAAAAGAAGCTATTGTTCCATATATTAAGCCGGAACAAAACCAGCAGACAGACAAGCATTGTAAAAAATTTTTTTTCATGCTCTTGTATATTAGTCCCTTGAGTTTGGGTAGTATTCTGCGGACGCAGACCACTTCTGTGACCCACCATTTCGCTAATGCAGCGTTTATTTGGGCTTGGACATCGTGAACGATGCCTCCAGACTGGTACAGAATAGATACAAGGTACCTGAACTTTTCCGCCTTAACGGCTGGTTCAGGAACAATATGTATAGTGCCTGAGTCCGGGCTCCCGCAAGGCATGTACTCAATAAGCGCTGTGACATCGGCAAACAGTATCAGCCATGGATGCTGGTCCTGGATATAAACAAAGACAGTATCTGACACTAAATTGAACAAGAACGGGCTAAGAGCTCAACCTTTGCCTGGAAGTCGGTCTGCATCGGTCCATTCAGGAATCACCACTTGATTCTCTAGGCTTACGTTTCTTGGCTACTTTCTTTTTTGGAGTAATGATATAGTCCATGGCAAGAAAGCGATGTTGGGCCGTCAGGCTTTCACCAGGATTGACTTTACAATTAGTCACCTTGCTGCTATGACGCCGTCTGGTCAGCAGATAATTTAATAATTTAAGTGGAGTGGGACCCACTCTGATAAGTGATAAGATGCTGAGGATTCTTTTGGAAGAATGTGTTCACGATGGCCAAGTCAAGCACAAGGGCCAGGTTCTCAGAATATTTTCTCCCTCTGTATTGCGACGACCATAACCAAAACCACCCTGGACCTGTTCATCCATATCCGCAGCGTTTCGGTAGTCGGTATAGCACATAGAACCTCTTGAAACTGATCAGTATCCTGCTATAGTATACCTGCAGATATAGCGATTTTTTTAAATATTAAAATATATAATATTTTTTTGTAGGCAACGGTACACTAATCGGCGCTAGCGCGAACGTCGTCTGCGCAGGAGTGGCGGAGCAGCATGGCTACAGGTTCACATTCATGCAGTTCTTCAAAATAGGCTTTCCTGTCATGATAGGGCATTTGATAGTCGCCTCTGGCTATTTACTTCTTTGCCACTGTGTATTTACTTGGCATTAATTGATCAAAACTGCTTTTAACTGGTTTTAACCGGTAATATGCAACGGTATAGTACGATTTTCAGATAAAGGATAAACTTACATGTTTATAATATAATTTGAAATATATATTCTTTCTTTATTAAAAGCTATCGTGGTTCAGTGGAACAGTGTCTGGCGCAATTGTTGTTAGTTCAATACATCCTCGGGGAATTCTCAAGAAACTTACATTAAAAATTTCATCTTTCTATGCGCAGTAGTCGTCTCTGCTAAAGTTTTATTAAGTAATATTAAAGTTTTATATTAATTTAGATATAATATATATGTAAATTAATAAAAACTAATTACTACAATCGTATATGAATTTCGACGTACCATGATTAGAACGTATAGCTTATCTGTCTAGAGCTCTCTGTTTTCAAGGGGCGCTAGTTCGAATCTTGCTATGTACAATTTTATAAATGTTTCCAAATATATTTTTTTGTTCTAAGTATGTGTACTGTGTACTAATAACAACTTTAAAAAATGTCAAAATGAATAATCTTCTTTATCTTTCTAGAAAAATCTATATTTGTAAGAAATTAAATTAATGTGGCGTTAATAACTTATGACGTCATTAGCACTATCTATTTCGAATTGATTTTTATTAAATGTTTTTAACAATAATGTTTAATTTTTTTAATATTTTTTTAATTAGAGGAATTATTTAAGATATTTTTATTTATTGGTTTCTATAACATTTTACATATTTATATATATATTTTTTATGTTTAAATGATATGTTAATGTATAATTATTTTGAGTTGTGTATTTCATTGTAAATGCCATGGTTGTGGGTTCGATACGAACTTGATAATAAAAATATATTCAAATTATTTTCATTTCCCGGCTCTGGCAGCACAGAACGCGCCGTTGAGTTCAGATACTCAACAATACGCACGCATACAAATATTCTTAGATTAAAAATGTCTCATTTGTCATAAAAACAAGTGTATGTTTAAAAATAGTGTAAAATTATTTAAATTAGGGAATAAATATAACTATATGCGTATGTTAGGTTTTTAAAAATTTAAGTGAATATATTGTATGAGGCAATGGTCAGTATGAAAATGGCATTCATAATTCCGCTCTGGCGCTGCGCGGCATTAAGTTACGCTACTCAACACGCAATGTCTTAAATTCGGGTACTAAGTAGTGAAATTTATACACCACCTGCTATGCGGAAAAAATGGAACAATTACCTTTTAAAATATTGAAATATGGTTATTTTGTTTTTATTTAGTCATTTATAAACGCGATTGGATCGAAATAACTACGATATATTTGGAGAAATGGTTATATTTAAATTATTTTTATTTATCCGCTCTGGTATCTAAGACAAAGCTGAGCGTTGAGTACCGCCACTCAATACGGACTGTCTCGATTTTGGGCCGGAAAGTGGAGGGCACTAGTTTCTCTCTGACTACCCCGGTCGGTATACATGAAAAAGTACGAATTTAAATTAAGTTTGTTTGTTCAATTTGAATTTGTCATTTCTAACTTCATATTCATTCATTTTTCATTTTTAAACTCATCCAATCCAATAATTTTCCATCTTTTCGGGAAATACGAATTTTAAACTTAAAAAGATAAATTTCATTTCTTTTTTAAGTTTCATTCTTTTTCAGAATTAAACACCTATATTTGAAATTAGGTTTAATTTTTTTTGCTAAGTATAATGTGAAGAAGTGGAGAGAAACAAAGAGTTGTGCCATTCAATTGAAAAATGAGATTTTAATACAAAGCCATTTTTGTACTGATTTTAAAACTAGTATTAAGTTTCTTTAAAACTGTGTACCTTAGAAATTCACCTGTGATAGATTTTCTTCGTACTTAAAAAGAAAAAAAAAAAGAAAGAAATGTATATTAATATTTATTTATTCATAAAGAATATTTTTAGCTAGCACGTTTATATTGTTTTTATAATAGCAGCTTCAAATCCTGCATAATTTAATGCAAGGCGGCATGCAGACACCGTCGTGTCGTGGGACAGCGCGTGACTGTAAGCGCGATTGGCTGTGGGTTCGATTCCCACTCGGGGTAAAGATTATATTTAAATTATTTTAATTTCCCTCCTCCAGTAAGAGTAAGTGCGGCGTTGA
Source organism: Podotricha telesiphe (assembly GCA_038994665.1). Taxonomy (NCBI): domain Eukaryota; kingdom Metazoa; phylum Arthropoda; class Insecta; order Lepidoptera; family Nymphalidae; genus Podotricha; species Podotricha telesiphe. The sequence goes on from JAOYRR010000459.1 coordinate 207,095, forward strand.
GTTCCGTCACTCAACACGCCATGTTTCCGATTCGGGTGGTAAGTCGAGAGCGCAGTGTCTTTGAAGTTTTTGAAGGGTGAACTTTCAGGTGCTTTTTTTTTCTTCTATACAAAACGCACATTGTGTCGAAAAACATGATTGTTGTATATTTATTATTTACTAATAATTAAGACATTTTAGAATTTATTTTTAAACTATATTTTAGAAATTTATTTTCACTTTTTTTATATCTTATTTTGTGTAACTTCGTTTTATGTAGTTTTATATGCAGGTATTTAACTTCAATTTTATACAATCAAATGACAAGTTAATTTTTTACAACTTGAAGTTCCATTGAATAATTTGATTAAAAGTTCAAAATCTATGTATATTAGATACAGTATTCATTAAAATCATTCTAAAATTTTTGGGTGAATATTACAATGTGCTTACAAAATTTATTGTCATTCTACGCTTAACAATTAAAAGAAATAACTTCAAATATTTTTTAAGTAATTGTTTAAAGTTCCAGATGTATTGGTTTTTATATTTTTGTTATTATATTTTAAATATTTTCTTTTTATTTTAGATTTTGATACCTAATTGAAAAAGTGATTGTATGAAAGTTAGCAGTTCTATGTGTATGTTATTAAAAAATAAACATTTTTCCCTTTAAAACATGTTAAAAACCTCAAACCCATATAGCAAGGGACATCCGTCTAATACAAATGCGACATAACAGGCAACTGTGTCTGTGTAGAATGTAGTGTCTTATTTTATATAAATATATTGAAAAATATGAACAAACATTGAACATAATCTAGATTTATATATATATATATATAATTGTTGGTAAAAGACCCTATAGTAAATTATTTGTCATTCTTAATTGAACAGTTGTAAAGAAATAACTTTTATATTATCATATCATAATCTTAGATTTTCAGTATTTTATTTATTTTGCATATTAAAATGTTACGTTAAAATTCTCTAATGTTTTTTTTTCGAACTGTACTATATTTTCTAGCTTTAATACTCTTATAGAACTATAGTTATAGTAATATTTTTATTTATTAAGTTATTTCTTGATATGTAATTTTAAATTAAATTATAAATAATAAAATAAGCTATTGTGTAATTCTTGGAGGTTTTATTTCTTATACTAGTGTTATATTAGTTTATTGTTCAATACGCAATAAATTTCCTTTATATTCTATATTTGAAATTTAATTTCATTTTTTTAATGATTATATTTTAATTTTTTCGCTCTGGTAACAAGACAAAGCGCATAGTTGAGTCCCGCCACTGTGTGAACTTTTGACTGAGCTTTTTGACATTAATGCGCCGCTTCGACCAGTAAAAATTAAACATCTTCCCGCTCCTTGGCGTCCTGCCGATATTAAGTTACTCATGGTGAAGCGAAATACTGCGAAGTCCAGATACAAAGAAATCCTACGAATGCAAACTTGCAAAGGTACAAAATACTAGGGAACGGATGTAACAAGACTTGCAGGAGATTCTCGACGTCATTATGTATTCTCGTCAATTAACTATAGCAATCCCGCAAAATCTTGGATATTTCTGAACGCCATGAGCATAGGAGGCAAACGCACAAATTATACATCAACTTTAAGCAACTGTACGGATTTAGACTCGCTGAACAATTTTTTTATCAATGTCAATTTGATGACTGACAACATTAAAATTAAAACACTCCATTCATTATCACTAGTTTCTCATTCTTCAACTGTTCAACAGATGTAATTAAGCATGTGATTGCTATCAAATCGGATGCTATTGGCTATGATAATAGAAGTCGTCGTATGGTTATGTTATCTCTTAACTCTGTTCTTCCTGTCTTGTGTCATATCTTCAATTTCTCCCTTTCCTCTAATGAATTTCCCGATACTTGGCGCCATGCACTTGTGATCCCTATTCCTAAAGTATTCAATCCAACATCCTTCTCTAACTATCGACCAATTTCTATACTTCCTTTCCTATCTAAAGTTCTAGAACGTATTGTGCATGAGCAAATGCACCGGTTTTTGCATAATAATAATCCAATCCCCTTTCCAATCTGGTTTCCGTCTTGGGCACAGCACCGTCACAGCTTTTAATAAAGTTTTTGGTGACATTAGATTCGGTGTTGACAACCGGCAAGTCACTTTGCTTGGTCTGATAGATTTTTCCATCGCCTTCAATACAGTACGCCTTTGATATTATTCTAGCAATTTTTAAGTATATCAATATTTCCTCTAAAGCTACTGAATGGTTTTCTTCGTACCTTCACTCACGGTCGCAAACAAAGTATTAAACTGGACGGCAGAAAATCTTCGCTAAGCCAAATCAACGCTGGGGTCCCACAGGTAGTGTGCTTTTCCCTTTACTATTTTCCATCTTCATTGACATTTACTCAACAAGTATCGTCATCTTACCACATTTTACGCAGATGACTTACAAATTGACACAACTGCAGCCGCAAATTACATCTCTAATGCAGTTGCATAAATTTATTCCGAATTACAATTAATTAGTATGTGGTGTAAATCCTTTGTGCTCTCTGTAAATCCTAGTAAGTCTCATATATGTATATTTGGTAACCCTAAGCAACTGTCAAAAATACATTCACTTCTACCGTCAGTTTCACTTGATAATGTTAGTTTGGATTTTAGTGCGAGTGTTAAGAGTTTGGGAATCAGCATGGATGGCATATTTTCCTGGTCACCTCAAGTTTCTGAGCTTAGTCGTAAGATGTTCTCAGCCATAGGCGAATTGAGAAAATGGAAGAACCTCTTTACCCTTAAAATCCAAAATATCCCTAGCCTCATACTTTTCTTCTTCCTAGCCTAGATTATGCGGATTTCAGTTGTTTAGATTTGACTCACTAGCAACTAGTTAATAAGCTCGAGCGCTTTAAAATCTTATATAATAAAATTTCGGAAGGAGAAAGTACGACCATGTGTCCCAAAATCGTGTTCAACAAAAATGGCTGACGATAAAACACAGACGCTATTTACATTCCCTCACTCTCCTTTATACCATCCTGTTACTCCTTCGTACCTCAAGGAACAGTTCAAGATCTTGGGGTCGAACTCTTCGCACCCAATACCTCCGTTCCCGTAAAAATAACCTCCTAGAAGTTCCTTTGTGCCGTACGAAATGCTATAATGACTCTTTCACTGTCAAGTCAGTAAAATTATGGAATGCGCTGCCAATGATAGTAAGACAGTTCCAGTCGGTTGCGATATTTAAGCGACGTCTTAAGAGCTCTATCTTAAACAATAAGTATAATCAACTCTCATCATTTATATTAATATATCTATGGGAACACGTCTGGTGGAAGTTGGTTCCATAGGTTACAAAATGATTGGCAAACCGGGAAGTTGAGCTGAACCATTCACTAAGATGGTGAGGGTGATATTGCTTCCGGTGGCGTAAAGTATGGTAAAAGAATGCTGTAGAAGGTAACGGAGAATTTAACTAAATTTACTATATATTGTAACTTTGTTTATAAGAGAAGGACAATAAATTATAATAAACTAACTGATATATAAAATAAAAGCAACCTTATTACACCAGCCAGTGTCAGTCCTGTTAAAATCATTACAGCCATTCCACAGCTAAGCCGGAACAAGTAAATAAGCAGACAGACAAAAATTAAAAACAAAATGTTATTTTGGTATATGTACCGTGTATATGCATTTAGTAAAAAGCGGGTTTTCAATATTACACACTCCAATTTTATTTAAATGTATATATAATAAGTACCAATCATTACACACATATAGACAGTGTTAATCTCATAAGGGATAGGCAGTAATTATACTATTAATTTAGATTCATTTTAAATGTTTTTTTTTTTCACCAACAATAGAAGTCATTGGTGAATAAATCGATGATTTTTTTTACAGCTGTACGCTTTTTCCCGTATACCAGGGTAGTCGGAGAGAGACAAGGCACTCCGTTCTCCACCCACCGCCCCACAGCGTGTTGAGTGTCAGATGTCACCGTTTTGAAAGTTTTGTCTGTTCACCAGAGGGGCAAGAAATGAAAATATATTAAATATAATTATTTCGAGTGGCAAAACCCACAACCATCATGTTCAGTCAGAACCTATACTACTGCGCCACGTAGGCCTTTGATAAATTATTGAAACCTATCAACACTATAAGAGACATTAAATAAAACTTTAGTTTAATTTAAAAAAAAACTTTATTACAACAAATAATATGTATTGGATTGGATGTTACAAACATACAGTGAATATACAGAAAATAAGCAAATGCGTGGAAAGAAATGAAAAAAATATTAATAAATTGTCATAAAAGATAGGATTATTCAAAACATGTCTTAAATTGAATTACTATTAGAAAAAAAAGTGAACTTAAAGACGTTCCCATGATAAAGTAATCGAATTTGTTATTTTGACTTTTTAAATGCTTGGTTCGAGCCATCTGTAGTAAAAGAAGTACATAACAAAGCTATAATCTACACGCATAGACAATAGCAGGATAGTCAGAGAAAACTTAAGTGTCTATACACTACGTTCTCCATTTTCCACCCGAATCCCAGACATTTCGTGTTGAACAGCAGAACTGAATGCCGCGCTTTGTTTTCAAAATAGAGGGCAGTAATTAAAACAATTTTAATATTTTAATTGCCCTTTAGTTTTTTGATATTGTTCACCCGAATCCCGACAAAATCGACTTTAAAATCTTTAAACGCCATTTTTTTAAAAAACTTTTTTGTTTACAAAAAAGCAAAAATATACAAAGCTTTAGATAATACATAAATACAAAATAAAATAATAAAAAAAAAACATACAAAATGGATGGAATAAGCAGTCAAAATCTAGATTAGGAATAAAAACAACACAAATATTAGAATTAATAAAATGGAATGCCCTTTAATGAGACCAATTCAATCAAATAATTGTTGCAAATGTGATTATATTAGATTGATAATTTTAAAAGAAAAGATGTAAACTTACATATTTTAATTTACTAATAATAAATATAAAAAAATTAGACGCCATATTTAATTTATTAAAAAACAAAACAGGCATAGATTGTTTACAATGAAACAAAAAAGTAAAAATTAAAGTAATTTTAGAGCGTACAAAATTAATTAAATGAGATACTTAGTACAAATCTATATGCTTATATTACTTTATAAATTACATTATAAAAAAAAAACATTAGTTCTCATATTAATTAAGAAAAAGTAATATATTTATAATTGCAATGCAAGAAAAATAAAAAGAAAAACGGTTCTAAAAGAATCATATATTTTAAATATAATTCTAGAATTCAAATAGCAAAAAGAAAACTTCAAGAAAACCTTAAATTATTTCAATACATATAAAAACTTACATTTCAAGCCAAAATGACAAACCATCTCTATCACTAACCATTCTAGGGACACACAAAAAGAAATCAATACAAATAAAATATTTATAACGATTTGGGTTCTTTTTCATTTCTTAAAAATAATTTGGACCAGACGAAGTATTTTTAATTCCGACAAATCAAAATATACTTTTATTATCTGTATGAATAGTGTTATAATAAAACTATTTATAATTTTTGCTGTGGGTTCGATTCCCATTGTAGGGAACGATTGTATTAAAATTATGGTATGATAAAAAACAACGCCATCTGACCAAAATCCGTCTTCGTCTGACCAAAATCTTAATCTAAATGTATTGCCAGCATGTATATAAAAAAGTTACAAAATACACACAGGTGGTTTAAAAATTACATCTATTTTGCTTATTTCTATAGAAGAATCCAAAATACTATTTCTTGATTATTACTGTAGACATAGATGTGTAATATAGAGCTAAGTTAATATAAAAACACAATTAATAAGTTGTTTTAGAAAAAAAAACCGGAACATTGAATTTGAAAATCAAGACCAAAAATATAAGTTTAAACCAATTTGTTTGTAATAAAACTAAATATATATATATATATATATATATGTTTTATAATTATTATAATATAGGTGTTAATTAAGCATTTTAAAAGTGTTATTCACAATAATTGAAAAACATTTTAAAATAGCGGGACTTGAACGCACGCCTGTTAGAAACCGTCTGACCGCTAAGACAAGCGTTCGAATACATTTTCTAAAAATTGTTTTTCTATTTCCGATGTGTGTAAATAACACTTTAAAAAATGTAAATATATAATAAATTTTCAACTTTTCAGCTCTCCATTGTACAACTATATTAATTATTTTATTGTAATTTACAAAATAAAGGAAATACTTTCAATTTCACTATTTTAGGTCCAAAAAAAAAAAGGCACATAACATATATAATTCAATACTATGATATATTTTGTATATATGTTATTTCATTCAACGTGTCCTATACGTAGACTGGTACAAGCATAAATTAAGGTCAGAGGAGAACCTAGTGCCTGGACACCCGTTCCATTTCCCTGAAAAACGCATTAAGACAATAATTCTGCTTACAGTCAGATGCTGTAAAAGCTGTTTATTAAAATTGGAAATTATAATGTACGCTCTCTTGTAAAGTTGTGTTTTAAACTTACACTAGTGCACTTAGGACCCGTCGATTTAATTTTGTTCACAAAAACGGTTACCCATCACAAGCTGACCTGTAGTAAACGTTGCTTAACTTTGTTTCCTTTATAGTATATTACAGTAAAACATGAATATTCATATTAGAAGGGTATAAAACTTATTCACACACTTAGGAAATTGAAAAACATATTTAGAAAATGTAACGGAAATTTGAACACAGCGGGATTTGAACCCGCGCCTTTTGAAAACCGGTGCGGTATTTCAATTTCCTAAGTATGAAACTTCTATAATAGCGAATATAAAATCTATCTAAGCTAGACATACTTGTACGTTATTTCTTTAAATATCAGTTATCTGTATAAAAAGTATTCGAAAAAAGGGTTTTTTAAGTAAAATAGCCTATTTTTTTATAGAGATTTAATAATATTGTATATCATCATATAAAAAACCGATTCAGTCTACAGTCAATATGGAAAAGAGAAAATGCTATTTTTTTTACAGTAAGAGATTCGAACCAGCTAAAAACGCTTAGAATTAGACTAAATAAAGACATGTATGTACGAATGTGATATGTCCCAAATGTAGAGTTTAAAAACTATATTAAACGACTTAGCGACTGAAGTTTAATACTTTATTACAAAGAATACATGAAAATTTTCAATTTTTGCTTTTTTCCCACACACCAGGATAGAACTTAGTGTCAGGACACTCCGCCTCAAATCGAGACATTGTGTGTTAAGTTAAATGACGGAACACGGAGCAATTCATATAATTTAAATATAATCACTTCCCCGAGTGGGAATCGAACCCACAACTAAATATTCTCAAACCTTAAATTTGTGGGTTTTAAGGTTTATATGCACTGAAATTATCTTTTTATATAGAACTGGGAAACTCCGAAATAACACCTTCATATGCATGTCTTTAAACTATGACAGTAAAAAGTTCAAAAAACCTATCAATATTGTGTAAACTTAGTCTTTCAAGTTATTTTCTATGTAAAAATCTAGATCTTATATAATTAAAAATTGAGATTCAATATATTGCTGTCATAATAATGAATATAAAAGCGGCCTAACTCTAAATTTCTAAATTTCCAATTTTGATAAAAGAAAAACACCACAAAAAAGCCCTAGAAATTGGCGTTTATTAGGATTTTCAAAAAAATACTAATTTTTGAGCTAGGACATTTTGATTTTAAAGCTGTTATATAATATTTTAATGATAAAAGAAAACAGTTTTATAGCGATTTTCCAGAAATTTCAATTTTTTCAGTTGGACCAATATTATTTCTAGTAACAAATGACGTCACGAGTTACTAATGTCATATTAGTAGTACATGTTGGTTTGTATGCAACATTTACAGGTGTCACAACCCATTTTTAAGAATTTTATTTCAATATTATATACATTTTTCTTTTTTAATTGTTTTCAGTCAAGAGAGATTGAGATTTTAAAAATAATATCAAAAAGTATAAATATCTAGTATTTTTTTAATAGTTATTATTACTACTACTAACTGTCATAAATAGCAATTATTTGCAACTTGTCTAATAAAATAACAAAAAGGATTGAAAAAGACCAAATACCAAATAGAGTTGACAAACCTTGAAAGATTTAACTTTATAATAAAAAAAATAAAAGAAGTTAAATACATTAAAAATAAAGTTTAAATAACTATATTTATCCAGAAAAACAAAAGAAAAATAGAAAGTTTGAGTAAAGAGTGACGTCACAGGTTGTCATCGCCATATTTAATTTGGAAAAAAATTACTCTCTTTTAAGAAACTCATAGAAACTAGTTATATAGTCATATATATAAGTCAAGACTTAGGTAATGCTAAAAAGAATGCACTCAATATATGTCCGTATTGAATGACAATGAAAACTTACAAAAAAAAAAAGTTAATAAAGCTGTCTCTATTATTTCCTTGTAATTTTAAGAATAAAAACTGTTTAACTATATTTGTTTAAGAAAGCGGAGTCAAAATTTTAAAAAAGAATAGATGTCAAATGTTGGCCTTTGAGAGTACAATTGCCGTTATTAAAGTTTCAAATAACTTAAATATCTGTCTTTTACAAATGAACTATGACATATATACATTATATAAACATATTTTTTTATTTATTCAAGTTGGTAGGTATTTTTTTTAAATTCTTTTTAAATTCATACTAATAATAAAAAGAACTACACATAAAAAAAAAATTAAATCACAAGATATGCTATAATCATGATATAAGTTGAGATTTTTACCCGTGACGCCAAACTACCGTAGGTCTGTGGGTCTCGTCTTAAACCGGAGAAATTAATGTCTGGTATTTGCGATCCTGTAAGAAAATGTACAATTATTTGACATACGATTAGTAGCAATTGAAGAAAAGCGGAGAGCCTAGTGTAAATACACTCCGTTCTCCACTTTCCGCACCAATTCGACACACTCATAGGTTACGTCACGCAACACCGTGTTTTATATTACCAGTAGGAATCGAACCCACAACCATCGTGCTTCCGTTCTTATAGTGAAATATTTTTTCTTAGTAAGCTCTATTGTTGTTAGTAGACGTAGAACTCATAACTTGATATTTTATATCTTCTTTTCATAAGTTACGTAAAGCTTTGTATGGACTAAAAATAAAATAGAGAAAATTTCGCAAACTAAACTTAATTTCTTAAAACTTAATTTCTTAAGATTTTTTATTTTTTAAGTTGCGACAGAACAACGTATCTAGTTCTAATATAAACACATCACAATTTTGAAATTCACTATGAAATTCTATATAGCTTCACGTTTTTTCCCTAGAAACTTGTCATGTCATGTGTCAATACCTTGACACTAAGTTTAATATTAAACGTTTATTAATATAATATTAATATAAATAAGTCATATTAGACACATTTAAGCTTAGCGACGAGCAAGAAAAAACTAAACCAGCAAAGAAAAACAACTACTCATGCGTTATTCAAAGAAACTCTTCATATAAAACTGTCCTACAAAGAATAAGCAGTACAGTATAAAACTTGTTAAAATTTTTTTAAAAAAAACCTACTCTGTCACTAAATATTTAGACACTATATATAATAAGTATTAAATAAATATTTTTTTGACATATTTCTTTTTTTCCTGTTTCCGGGTTTCTTCACACATCGCAGGACAATAGGAGAGAACCTAGTGCCAAGTGCTAAATCAAAACAATGCGTGTTGAGTTGACGGAACTCAACGCCGCGTTTCATTGTTCTTGTTATCATAACGAAATGAAAATAACATTATTTTTTACATATCACTTCAAAAAAAACTGAGTATGATTGGATTTGAATCCACTGCTCATATTTTCTTTTTCACATTACTCTATACAGCAGGGCAGGCAGAGAGTTCTTATTATTAAGACACCCCGCTCTCCAGTTCTCGTATATTAACGAAAATTTAAATACAATCACCCCGAGTGGGAATCGCACCCCAACCGTCGCGTTTACAGTCAGCGCAATAACATCCAACTAATAATACTATACGAAATTCTCATACAATTGTTACAACTTACTCATGTTGGTATATTCGATGAGACGCAGGTTCGAATTAAAAATAAAGCCACAGGTGTCGTACCCACTACCTGCGACGTGTGCTCACGTACCTCAACACCAGCAGCAGCGTGACGGCCACGAGCATGTCCGCGTGCAGGCAGGCGACGCCGCCGTAGCGCGCCTGTCCGCAGGCGGGAGGACACACCGGAATTATTGTTTCTAAATAAATACAATAAACATGCTTCAGTACGGGGAAAGCGAACAAAAAATCAACAAAAATATTATATATATATATATATATACAATATGCCAAAGCGATTTGAGTTTTTAATAATATAACATTCAACAAAACCTAAATATAAGAAAAAACAAATACAAAATATAAAAATGTACGATATAGTTTTCATTGAAATTTTAAAAATTAAAAAGAGAAATCAAGAATGACATGAAACACCAAATTTGACATCATATCGTTTGCAATATAAAAAAAACTACATATAAAAACTACAGCTTCATGCTATATCAGACACAGCAGGAGAGAACCTAGTGTCAAGACACTCCATTACCCACTTTCCGCCTTAATCCGAGACATTGTGTGTCGAGTGGCGGAACTCAACGCCGCGCATTGTCCCGTACCGGAGTGCACAAATGAAAATAATTTAAATATAATCATTGCTATTGCACTGTAATAGCCTCTTGAAAACTATAAATGTATGTAAAAATACGATATAAACTGCAAATATATGAAAAACAAGTCATTTCAATTTCAAATCAAAACAAATCATAAATATATAAAACAAAATATTTATAAATGTTGTATCTAATTCATACAGAAATATAAATATAATAATCTACAGATTAAATATTCAAATTATTTTTTTAAATACTCATACAAACGGCAACAAAGCCTAAATAAAGTAGCAGCTTCGATTCATGCTAGAGTAAGAAATAAGCATAACCTCTTTCTGTATATTTGGCTTAATGAAAACACATTTTTAAGTTTTGAAAGAACAAATTTAAAGAATAGCAAAATATGCTCAAAATATTCAAAAATACTTTTTTTTTATTATATATATAAGCTACTTGCCGAACACAAGCACACAAACTTAACTAAATTACATCTAGCGGTAATCAAACCAACTATCCTCAGAACAAATACATACCAAACAACTCCACTGTTCCTTCAGCTGAACCCAACTTATTTTTGGCTTTGCATGTAAAAAGGCCATACTGTCTTTTCTCTATAGTAATAACTCTAAGAGTCGTGTCTGTGAACTCATCAGCTGTTGCGAAATGTGAAATTCTGAAAAGAAAACATTTTTTACATTTTTTTAAAATGTTATTCACACACTTAGGTAATTGAAAACCATTTGTAGAAAATATAAACAACAAAAATAAGTTGTAATAATCGTATAAGACTTTCGACGCATAATGGATGTAGAAAACATGGCTTAGCGGTCAGAGAGCTTGGATGGTTTCCGGGATGCGTGGGTTCGAATCCCGCTGCGTTAAATTTATTGTACGTTTTTCTAAAATATGTTTATCCTAAGTGTATGATTAACAATTTTAAATAGTAAGAAAGTAAATGTCATAAAATTTATTATATATTATCTTAAAAGATGTACTTTCGTTTTAAAAGAAACAGCTCGAAACTATGAAATTGATTATTTTATGGTTGAATATTTGGTACTGGGTGACGTCACTGCGCTTAGGTGGAACAGTACCGCTAGATGGCGTTGTCATAATATTAGCGCGACGTCTCTGTTATAATATTGTTAGAGAAGCTCATAAATAAATATCACGAAACGAAGGTCAGCACGACTTACACAATGAGGACTGGCTATATTGAAGTCGACATATGTTCTGTGCGCTTGGAAAAGGAGCTGTCATATGTTTGACGTTTCCTTTATTCCTCATCTATACATATAATTAAAACGTAACTGATCGCTGTCTGTACATGGTAGATATATGAAAAAATATATATTATAAGGGAATATTTTTTTATTTTCTTTCTTGTTTGTCTGTTTATCTGTTTGTTTGTGTCATTTCATTTCAATCGGTTCATAAACCAAAAAGTTACAATTAAATTACAAGTTTTAAGAAAAAGTGTGTGATTTAAGTGGGCTAGCGAACGAAAAAACGAATCATTAATCATATATTTTACGCAGGCGAAGCTGCGTGCCGGTCGCTAGTATTATATATATATTACTTTGACTTGAGAGTTGAACGTTGAAGCCTATGTTAACAAATGAAAGGAAGACCATTCTTTCATTGAATTAACGTTACCCAACGTTACGACACGAGATATTTAGCGAAGCCTTATAAAGATTTACCTATAATGTTGATTATTGGACAACGCTACAGAGTCCTTAACCCACACAATAGCCGGTGGTGGGTAAGCTTCCACGTGACACTCCAGATCCATATCGTATTGAAGAGCCTGGAAATAAGAAAAAAAACAGCTTATTAACTTCAATCAGCACGTTAATGTGAGATAACGATAATTTTGACAAACTTCCTATCCTTAAAAAATGCACATGTGTCCGGATTCACGGACTACAATATTCTGACAATATGAATCTAATAATATCAGGACTGCGATTCCATCCGATCCAGGGATTCGGATATGTGCCTCTTGGTTACCGTCCAAGCATCGACGTGCAACTTATAACATATTATTCTCTCTCATTAACTCATAACAATTATATTTTTACCCCAAAACAAAATTAACCAGTGTTAAGACATCTGATTTCCGATCCAAATTGAAACATTAAGTGTTAAGTGGCATAACTCGTCGCACTTTGTCTTAGGTACTAGAGCGGAGTAATTAAAATATTATATCCCCGAGTGGGATCAAACCCATAACCAATCGTGTTTAGAGTCAGACGCTGCCCCACTGCGCCGCGATGGTCTTCTAAATATATCCATATAAATATCTCACCTGGCCCAGTCGCGGCCGCGGCACTGTGATGACGGGTGCGAATTCGACTTCCAGGTTGATGTTCCTGCGGGCGCCCTTACCGACGCCATTTTCCGCCACGCAATAATATGTGCCTCTATCTTCTTTGTGGACGGCTGTTATTTTTAGGATGTTTCCTCTGGAAGTATAAAATATATGTGAATTCTTGTATCAAAACAAATAAAAGTTGAAATTTTATTTTATAAAATTATATTATGCAGGTTTTTTGAATGATGATTTAAAAAAATATTTCGTTACATATTAAATTTAGGTCTTTGAATTTCAAACTCTTTGATTTAGACTTCATATTTTTTTTTCTAAGAATGAAAAATATTCCATAAGAAAAATATTCCATAATATTTCAGGTGAATGAATGAACGTAAGTTAGTGAATTTGATTGGTAAAAAAGTAATTTTAAACATGTCTTCATTAATATATCATATAACACGATTCCCACTGGCTGACTTTCTGTAATCAAATAAATAATTAATTATTAAATATTTTTAATAATCTAACAAAACCACTACAAAAACATAATTTTAATTGATACAAGAAAATTTTAACGCAAAACTAAACGGAATAGTATATTTTTATAAAACGTACAAAAGTTTGAATGCAGAGGGATTCGAACCCACGCCTGTTTTAAAACCGTCCAAGCGCACTGATCGCTAAGCCTACATCCGGCTGCGTCTAAATTTTTATACGCTTATTTAAAACTGTAAATATAATAATAATATTTTTCGGATTCAGCTGGAGTTCAAATCCTGCTGCGTTAAAAATTTTATACGTTTTCTAAAAATATGTTTTTCAATTTCCTAAGCGGATTAGAACCTAAATTTTTTTATTGATTTTTGAAATCCAGCTTACCTCTACAAATATTTCACACTTTGCCACTGCCAAAACCACACAACGACCACAAACTAAAAATTACTTGCAATACTTATGAAAATAAAAATAATAATTTACCTATAAATAGATCCGCCGGTGGGTAAAATTGCGTTATTCTCACGACGCCATGAAATCTTAGGCGGTGGGAATCCGCCGGAGTAACACTCCATTTGGGCACCTATAAAGGAAAACATCCAAAGGTATACAAATCTGTACATGTAATAGAAATGTATCTGACCGCTGTCTGTACATGGAATGTATATGAAACAAATACATATTGCAGACAATTATCAATGTACTTAAAACATTAATTTTTAATTTTTTCTGTTGTCGTTGCCTTTGTGCACGCTAATCTCCGCAACGGCTTAACCGATTTAAATGCAGTTGTGACTATTTTATTTTAGTAAAATTAAATGTTGGAATTGAAATTATAAATTAGGTAAAGTTTATGATTGAAGTGAGGACGCGGGCAGGCGGTGAGAAAAAGAAAAAGTTTTGTAGTATACTCAGGCAAAGCCGCGGGCGGGTCGCTAGTTATAAATATTAAAACGAAAATATAAAAGATATTAAAGTTAAATAATCAAACTAAAAACAAAATATTTGTGTACATATAAAAGTCTATATACATATGAAACACTATCCATATGCCCAATCGCTCTCATCCATTAAGTCTTAATACTCACTCTCGCCTTCACTGGCTACGATGGACCGAGTGGAGTTATCCGATATGATGGGTGGTCGTCGGACTTGGAGTTCCACTTCAGCTGTTATTTTGTTACTTACAGATATAAGTACTTGGCATTGATACCACCCAGCGTCTGTTTCTTGAATATCTTTGACCTGGACGGAGAGAAATGGAATAAAATGAGTATGAGTTCTATAAGAAAGTCTAGTTTTTTGTAATACTTTCACACTTTTTCCCGCATAGTATGGTAGGCAGAGGGAACCTATTGTCAAGACACTGTGTTCTCCACTCTCCGCCCAAAATCGAGACATTGCATGTTAAGTGGCGCAACTGAACGCCGCGCTTTGATATGCAGAATGGAGAAATGAAAATTATTTAAATATAGTCATTCCTCCGAGTGTGAATCGAACCCACAACAAAACGGATTTTTTGATTTAAGTTGCCTTGTAATCTCCTATCCGTAAGTCCTATTTTTATCAGGATTTTTGTCGCAGAATACTATGTTCTACACAATTGCGTATTAAGAGGCGTAAATCAACGCCTCACCAACGCGAAGAAATTTAAAAAACCTAAAAATATAATCATTTCCCAAGCCAGAGTCGAATTCACAACCAGTCGCGTGTGCAGATAGACGTGTCACTGCGCTAAGAAGGTTTTTTTGTTAAAATGAAACTTTTCTTTTACATATTACATATTTTTTTACATTAGCACGACTTAAAACTAGGCTTTATAAGACTACAAAGCTTAATATCTTTTGGAGTCCAGATTTTGCTTATTAATTGCCTTTTTATTATTAATTTATTTATTTAATATAAAAATATCGAAGTAACCTTAGATTCCAACCTACAACTTCAAGCTATACACTAACCGCTGCACTTGCAAGGTGTTTATTGTCGGTATAATAATGAACATAAGCCATGACCTTTACTTCATTATTGCTATTAGACCCAATTAAGCCAATTTTACGCATTAATTTTTTACAATTTACATTTCTATATCATACTGTTCGATTTTTTTTCACCTTTACTCTTTTCTCTGCATAGCAGGGCAGACAGAGAAAGAAAGAAGAAAGAAACTTAGTCCTAATACTCCCGTTGAGAATAAGAGAGAAAAAATTAAGAATTAAGTTATTACTAAATAAACATATTGGAAATACATTATAATTACGCCAGTTATGACGCCTGCCTATTCAAATTCTAGCTAAAAATTATATACAGAAAAGCCGCATGTTGTTATATGTACCTTTTACGGGTAATATTTTTCATATTACTGTATTTCTTATGTTAAGATCAAAAGAAAAATGCTAATTATTTATTTTACACATGAACAATAAATATATATATATATAGCTATGGTTGTTATATTGCTATTATGTACAAAAAGTGTTAAAAGCGGTTTTTTTAACTACACCAAAAATATTTTTAGAAACCGCACCTCTTGGAAACCAAACCAAATCAATTTTATGTACGTTTTCTAAAAATGTTTTTCAATTTAATTAGTGTGTAAATAACACTTTAAAAATGTAAAAAAGTATTAGAGTTTAGAGTTTTTTCGATAATTAGGAAATATTGTGCCCTATTTAATTAAAACGTTTAAAGTTACATTGAATCTCAAATTACAACAATTCTAAACAAGTTACTCTTATAAAATATTTAAAAAAATATATAAAACTTACAGAAAGCGTATAAGTTGCCGATGCTGCGTCGAATCTCAAAGAAAATCTTGAATCTCTTATAATAAGACCCGAGTTTGATGATAGAGGCAGGATTTCTTGAGATCTGAGACGGTCATGTTTGAGCTGTAAAAAAAAAACAATTAAGTTTATATGAAAAATAAAAATTACCAGTTACATTATTATGATGAATTTTATATACGATACTTAGTTCCCAAAAGTGGTACAGATGGACCTCGAGGGGTCCACGGGGAACTCGACAGGGGTCCACGTTGACGTGACAAAAAAGTGGAGGTTCACAATTAGTAAGCGGGGTCCACGAAAGTTAATCTGCTTTCGATTGTGAAGAACTAAAATGTTGCCTCAGCTCAAGCTCAGCGACTGCTACTTATAAAAACTTGTACATTATTTCATATTCAGTACTCAGCCCTAATGTAAATTTCCATATTTAGATATAATCTTCACCATTTTGAGTTGAGTTTTGGAAGTATGGTAGTAATGTATGTACCTGCAGGTAGTTCTCCGGAACCAGCTGAATTTTCATTCACCACTATGGGGCGAAAAGACTGGGGAACCTCTTATATACGTCATCTTAATATTCTATACACCGAATAAGATTTGAAGTCGCTTATGGCGTAAAGTATCATATTTTACTTGTTTTATTTACTTTGGTTAACAACAAAATCTGTCAATTGTGCAAACAAAGAAAAGGTCATGATGCGACATGCCCTCTTATCACTCACTCTGATAAGAACTGTTTACATTCTTAATAATAGACTTTAGCGCTGTTAACGTAAAATTGGATCTAGCAATCGGTAGGTAGTAGCAGTTTCAAATTTTGATTGGCCTTCAGTATTCCAATTTAATAGAATTTTTTTAGCCTCTTAAACTATTTTAAAAGCCGTAACGTAAAACTAATTTTATTAATTAAGCACATGACTAAAAATGATGGATGGTTAGACTTGTTTGAACATCTTCACACTTTTCCCGCATCTATTTACACAGACAAATAATTCTATTGATGAAACTTTGTTCTCCGCTTTCCATTCATGCCATATTCGGGCAGATATAGCGTGGTGAGAGGATTATATCAACGAAGCGCCTCTAATTTGAGAGAGAAAATTTAATATAAACATTCCCCGTATATAAACAAAAACAAACTACATCTACTAGGTCACGTCTCGATGAACACTTAATAGTATGCAGCGTTAGGTGTGTGTGTTTATGCTGTAACACGCAAAATGTATGACTATAAATTAAGAGTAAGCCTTCTGCTTAAAATAAAATGAAACAGGCAAATAATATATATAATAGCAAAATTTTAAGAAGTAAATTTTACTGCACATTTTGGTATACGAAAACGTTATTAGAAACGTAAAAAATTTGTTGTGAGAGACCTGAACCTGTGCTTCTTGAAAACCGCCCAAGCGCTCTGACCGCTGAAGCCTCATAGTTGCTCCCAAGCATCCACCTACGTCGCAATTTTATACGCTTATTACAAAACTTATACTTTAAGTTGCTAGCATCTCTGTAGTCATCATTTGTAGTTATAAACTACTATAATAACTAAATCAATATAGTGGACAATATCATAACAGGAATTTATTGACCGAAATGACCGAAATTGAATGTTTAGTGATCTCATCTGACATGCAATCGACAGAGGTATTCAATGTAAAATGTTTAAGGCTTCCCATAATAATACACAACAGCTACAAAGAAAGGAAAATAAGAAAAAGTATTACATATAATTGACCCGACAGACGTCTTAGCTTATAAACAAACAATCATCAAGAAAAAAATAATAAATAAAAGAAATTAGAGTGTTCCTGAATAACACTTTATCTCTCTGACGGAAATGTTATGCGGAAAGCGTAAGCCGAGCCAGGTCGTGGTTATCGTAATACTTTTCAATTCCATTCGATTAAATCTTTCTGGTGCATAAATAATCATGCCCGGAATTAACCTTGACCCTGGCTCACTTATTTGCGTTATTGGTATTAGGTGGCGGAACTCAACGCCGCGCCAGCCTTAATCAGAGCAGAGCAGAAAATGGGTATCATCGTTTCGGCCTAGGTAAAGCAAAAACCTATATTTCTTATATTCAGCCAAATCATTATCAAAGGCATATCTCAGGTGTGTAATTTAAAATTATTTAAGTAATGCAAAAAAAAAAAAGGATTTTCAATAGAAATACCTCACCCATAGCACAGGATAGTCGTTGGCGTAGTGGACGGAGCAGTCCAAGTCAACTTGTCCTCCAATATCCCTGATTTGTTGTTGAGTTATATGAGATATTGTCGGCGTTCTTTGTCCATATGCTGAAAATAATTAGATAATATAACCATACTAATATTATAAGTGCGATAGTAACTCTGTCTGTCCGTGACGTCACCGCGGCCAAACCGATGGACCGATTGTGGTGAAATTTAATATAGAGATAGATGAACACTATTTTCTCCCATTTATTAGTTTTCAAGGAATTGCTCTGTTTTACGAAAAGGCCGCCGAAAGTAAGAAAAAGCTATAGTTCACGCGGGCGAAGCTGCGAGCGGGTCCTAGTATTTAAATAGAATTAAGGCTGTGTGTTCGATAACAAGTCGGGGGAATGATTGACGTTCAAAAATAATGTAGTATATAACTTCTTAGTTTGAATGAAACTATTTGACTTTGAACATAATAAATTTTCAAAACCATTGATTTTTTTATTACAAAGTAGGTCAGTGTTTGTACACGCGATGGTTGTGGGTTCGATACTCATTCGGAAATGGTTATGGTCGTATTTATATTATATCCAATCTAACAAGCTCAAGAAGTATTGAAAGAAGCATTCTGATTAAGAAGATTAATAAAACCCGCCATAAGGCAGAAAACTATAGCCATCGCTCAAAGAAGCTAAAATGGCTGAACATGTAGCTAGACTTAATGACAATCGCTGGACCATAAAAATCACATCATGGTTAGGACCATCGGGCTACAGAAAAAGAGGCAGACCAAATACACGCTGGGCAGATGACCTTATAATAGTAGCAAGCACCCACTGGATGCGAGAAACAGAGGAGAAAACACTGGTCATCTCTAGAGGAGGCCTTTACCTTCCGTTGAGGGGTTATTGCATGCATTTATACTCATTGTATGATAACTCCGTCTGATAGATTCATTTACTGTACTTTTTATATTCATTTTATTTTTTTATTTAGTCAAATATTTATGTCAAATTGTTTTTTTATTCAAGGCAAATGCGGCGTTGAGTTTCGCCATTCACTACGCAATGTTAATGTAAAAGTATTCCCTCGAGTATGATTCGAACCCGCAACCAAATGTGTCCAGTCAGACGCTGATCCACTGTGTTACGATGGCCTTACATGCATGTATTTGCTTCCTGTAACGTTTGTAAGTTTCTATTTTCCTATATATATGTCAATTTCTATCTATGCCTTTATTACTGTCTAAATACTTTCTTTCTTACTTATGTTGAACCCACAGCCAACGAACGAACTCGACGCATAGAGTTGAAACTTGCCAAGGAAATAGATTATATATATTTTCGGATTTGTTAACAGGGCCAGATTAAGGAGGTCTAAGGCTCCTTGCAAATTTGTATGTTCTTAATTTTTTGCTACACACTTCAAATTCGGCAGAGGTGTGCTCATAATTATGCGGACGAAGACGGAGGCAACACTTAGTAAGTAATATAGCATAATATATCTAACGAAATTATTCTGTACATTCTTATTATACTATAAAACATAAAAACCTAATTTAGAATTCTATTGTTATTTATAGAAAACGTAAATTTTCAAGTAATGTCAGTTTAAAAAAGTCTTTTTTTTCGTTACAAGTTTTTGAAAGAAACTATTCCCCCATACATTATTTTTGTTTAACTCTTCCTCTTAACTGTTACGAGCGTCTAGACGCTTTTTACGTGTATATATATATTTAGTATCAGACGCCATAGTAGCGCAGATGACACCTACTTGATTATACACAGTTGTTATAGGTTTCAATTTAACTAAAACGTAACTAAATGTTTTTAATTTGTATTTTTTATACTCATTAAATAAAAGCGTTAGTTTACGCTATTGAATATGAAAGGTTTTATATAATAAAACGGTTTTATTTAAAATGTTACACGTAACTGGGTGACAGTAAAGAATAATTTTAAACATTTTTAAACATTAATTCTTATAAAATATAATCCTATTCAACTATTTAAAACGAGGCCATTGTGGCTTAGTGGGACTGCATCTTAGTGTGATCGCAATTGGTTGTAGGTTCAATCCTCACAGGGGGGATTTATATGATAAATTTCTACACTGAACATACTTCAAATAGATAAATTAGTTTGCTCTGGGAAGATAAAGTGCGGCGTTCTGTTCCACCACAATGTAAATATAAATAGCATATAAATTTTCAGCTGCACACTTTTTCACACCGTTTTCCACTTTCAGCAAATGAGATGCGTGTTGAGTAGCTAAACTCAACGCCACGGACTGTCACCAGCATTGTCATAGGTGCCAGAGCAAAGAAAAGAAAATATTTAAAATATAACCATTCCCCCAAGTGCAAATTCATTCCAATTCATTTATATTTAGAAAATGTCCCACTGTGACTGCCTCAATATAACTTTAATAAAGTGTTTGTGTTTCCTTTTTCCCTAGTACCTCTTTATTCTCCGTCTTCTGGCAGAATACAAGACATAGCGTACTGAGTGGTGGAACTCTCTTTACTGTCTTGTTATCAGAGAAATGTAAATAATTTAAACATAATCATTTCCCTGCATAAAAAAAATACTCACGATCATGGCATATTATGTAGATGCTATCATACTACACCATAGTGGCTTCACAGATAAATACACAATAAAGTACACATATATGAATGTTAACATGCATAGATTTTTATTAAAAATAATTTAAATTGCATAAAATAAGTTATAATTAAGCTAACTCAAAGTTTCTATATATGTATACCATGTGAAATACTTTATTGGTTCATATTTTCACATATCTCAAATCTTAGGAAGAATGCAGAGACCTTAGTTTCTATGTTGTCAAGTGAAAGTTTTTGAGTGTGCCAATTATATTATTAATTTTTAACCACAATGTTGATTTAATGTCAATATTAGTATGAACAGGCATAGTTAAACTTTGATTACTTGTGTAAATACAAAGTATTGTTAGCACAAATATTAAATATAGTAGCTTACATTAACCTCTCTATCAAGAGCAATAGAACTTATAATACTGTATAGAAAGAATGTTATTATATTATATAAAACTAGTCATCATCAATAAGTGTGTTTGTATAGTTTGGTTATATACTTTACAACTTTGCCATACTATTTCTATCTTACACAATTTCAATTCTATAATATTAAGGCCTATTTTTGCCCATTTAAGAAATTGAGGGAAACCTTTCTTAGTGCTACTCAACAAAGAATAAAGCAAATTTTAGTTTTCTGTGGCCAGTACTTTTAGCTATGCATTGTCTGTGGGTCAGTTGGTAATCATTTGGTCTGTATTGATAAAATATAAATATATTATACACTAATGGTACTTAGAAAATTCAAGAAGAATGTTTGTTGGAGCTAATATTTTACAGCTCAACTAAAATATTTTGGTTGAGTTAAACATACATATATGACAAATTATAATAATAATAACATATATATAATTATTTTAATGTCGAAAATGGGTGGAAAGTGGGTAACAGTATGTCTTGACACCCAGCAAAATGTGGGAGATGCATAAAAATTAAGTATATTTATTTGAAATGCTTTGAAACACTTATTTCTATATAAAATGATTTATTTTTAGCTAAAAATATGATATAATTAACTTTGATTACAAATATAAACATGTATGTAAAGTAAATATGAAGTTATGTTTTCATATAATTTTAAAAAGATAAAGAAATGAGTGAGTCAGAAAATTAAAAACAGAGTGTTTTAACACTAGGTTCCCTCTGCCCATATATACAAGTGAGAAGCAGCAAGAAAGAGTTAAAAGTCATAAAAAGATGTAATTAAAACTTCTAGTGACTCATTCTAATATGTAATTACATATAAGAGCTGAAAATTCAATAACTATCTATACCCATATAGACAAACGTTTCAATTTTTACTAAGCCATAAACTAATTTCAATACACAAAATTTAGATGCTTTCACATAATTATGTTTATTACTAAACAATTGACAATCGAGGGTAATTTTACTATCAGGCTTTTGGAATCAACCCTTCTTCCTGTGAATGCAATGAAGCGCGACATCGATCGATAATTTGCATTCCCGCTTTATTATGACACCATATTTCTTTTTTAATCACTAATAAAATGTTTTTTTGGTAAAAAAAACGTTACATATTTTTGTGAAAACAAACTACGTTTAATTATGTATATACCTATAGAATTATACTGATGTAACATATATAGGATTCTTATAGCTTTTAATTTATATTTTATTCCATATATTAATGTATAAAGAAATATAACTGTACGATCTTTTGAAAATAATAAATAGGGTGTGTCGTGTCCGTCACAAGTAGTAAACATTAACAATTGACACTTTTTTCTCTTAAAACGGTTAATTTACATAATATTTGTATATTTTTATAATAAATTAGGATATTTGTTATTAAATATAACTTACCAATCGATGATATGAATGGTATTAGTATATAATATTTGAAATCGAAAAATGCCATTTTAAAAGACGCTCACAACTTAACACGACAAATATCGCGATTAAACTTTCGTTGTATGGTTTTGAATGGAGCGTGGTACCTCACCACCGTTCCGTTTTACGTACATTTCAATAAATGAATTGTTTGTGATTCAAAAATTAAATAAATTTACTGAAAGAGAGAGATCGGAAAATACAAAATTTGATTTAGTTTTGTAAAAATATTATTAATTATAGTAAAATATTTCTTTTTATATTGGGCGCTTTATAATATTTATAAACTCGTGGTCACAATTAAAATTAATTGTAATTTCAGAGTAAAATATTTTACATATATTTTTACTCATGAAATTAACTTTATTTGGTAATAAAAAATATAATTAAAGAAATGGTTTATTGGTTAATACGTTTTATTTAAGCAGAACTTAAAAATATTATTTAACTGTGGCAAAAAGTATTAACTTTGTTCAAGATGGCGCTGTTTGAATTAAAAATAATTTTGCCGCAATTTTTATAAATGTTAGAAAAGTAGGAGTGATTGATCACTATTAAGTTCTTGCGATCAACTTTGCTAGTAACATGAGGGTAATATATCAAAATAGTTTTTATTTTCATTTACAATTTACAATTTTTTTCGTATATAAATTATGTTTTGCAAATTTTATACTTATTCGTTTACGCGTCTAATTAAGCAAATAAACAGAACGCAAGATTTAAATAAACTCGTTATTTATTTAAGATATTTTAAAGAAAAGGATTTCTTAATATATTTATTTCAAATCCTATGTAAAATACGCAAAGTATACTGTTAGTAAAATATGTGTCGCAATAATTTACCACAAATGCATAAAATAAAAAAAAATAGGACATCTCTATAGTTATTGGGAAGAGCGAAGCAAAGTAGGTACTTTACTGGTCAAGTCGACCTAACTTTGAACGCTATGGCCTCCTAGGACTATATTTGTATTTATAGTAAACTAGCTATTTTATATGTGTAGATTAGGTTGTTAAAGAATGAAATTACCGTAAAATCGTACGGAAAAATTAAACTATTTTTTTTTATCTATATATACATATCATAAAAATGTAACTGATCGGGCCACCATCTTGATCAAGACAGTAAGATGTATAAAAAGTATAATATTAGGGGCAATTAATTATTAATATAATAGAATTGGGTTCAATTAATTCTATAAAATTTCTTGGACGGTATCTAAGAGGCGCGGGTTAAAATCCCGCTGCGTTCAAATTTTAATACGTTTTTTGAAAATATATTTTTCTATAATAATTCTATAATTATTAGTGGTTATAACCATGATTTTAAATTTTCTTTTCGGTTTGTCTGTTTATCTGTTTGGTTGTTTGTTTATGCATTTTGACTAATTTATTATAGTAACCTTGCCTTACTATAAGTATTTATTTCATTTCGATCATTCCATATACAAAAAAATTTAAATGGTTGTACCATTTATATTATAAATGTAAGCAACGTTTGTGATTTAAGTGCGAACGCCGGCGGGCGAAAAACCTAAATAGTTTTGTCGTTTAGTTTACGCAGACGAAGCCACGAGCAGGTCGCTAGTAAATGCCAAATACTGCTAACTTCAAAAAGAATAATGGGAACAATATCAAACAATTGCCACTGAAGCTGGTCTCCAGAAACGTAACAGCGCTGTGATTGATTTGAGTGAGTTCTCTCTAGACCAGGGTTTCTCAAATTTATTGTACCACAGCACAACCACTATTAGAACCCCAACCCCTCAAAAACTGGATATTGTAAGGAATTATAATAAAAAATAACACATAAAGCAATAGACACACATGCTTAGCACTTTCTACCACTTGGGACCCAATACTGAAAACTTTGAAGTCTCAATCCGATCACACCAGAGAGCAAGATACAGTCAGCTCATTTTGCCAGAATCCAGGGCAGTACGCAAGGCAACTAAGAAATCGTTGGCGGTAGTTTCAGATAATAATTGTATCAAATGACAGACAAGTGCCACTTCAGTCTAACTGTGACCACGGACTTACTGTAAAGTGTTCGAAACGTCGGGTTCTAAAATGTATTTTCGAATACCAAAATTATACGCGATTAATCCGATTAAAATAGTTTTATTTCAAAATGTGTGATAATCGTGAAAATAAAAAAACTTATTATCAATAAGGTAGTTTCTTGCCTCGTTGGTTGTGCAATCGCAAGCGCGAGTGCCGAGCAATAGGTCTTGGGCGTGAGGTCAATCAGCTCGCTCGAAATAGTCAGCTATTCATTACGTAAGCTTTATGCTGTACCCTCTATAACTAGGGTACGCGACCATCACTTTGAGAAACCCTGTTCTTCTTTTCAAAATTAAACGTTTTTGATTGTGTCTTTCATCAGTTAAACAGTTCATCAGTTAATCAGTTAAATAAAAGCTTAAAAATGATATCACAAAATAGACAGACAAAAAAGTTTATATATCTATAAAAATAATAATAAAACTAAATAAGTATTACGGTATGGATTATAATCCATAGCTTTTATGAAGTCAATAGATAAGATATATTGTAAATATATATATTGTCTCACAATACCATGTGCAAAAATATATATATATATATATAATATTTAAAAAAAAATATTTAATTATTAAGTCAGCCGAATATGTAAGTAGTGTTAATTAATTATTTATTTGATTCTTGACAACCCGTCGTGTCGCAGTGGGACTCGATCTACCCAACGCAGCACGACTACTAATCCGGTTGACTAATCGAGGAATCGCTTGAGGAATTCGTGACGAGACGGAACCTCCAATGGCGGAACTCAACGCAGTGATTTCCTTCTCACCAGAGTGGAAAAATAAAAATAATTTCAATATAGTCATTCCGCCGAGTGGAAATCAAGCCTACAAGCTTTACAGTCAGACGCGCCACGATGGGGTCAATTATTATATAGAATTGATTTTTATTGTAATATAGAATTATAATATTTATTCTCTTACTTTTTTCTTTTAGCCTATACAGATTTGAACCTAGATCCCTCGCAATCCATAGAATATGCACCACAATACAAATGGTACCAGATTGTACAGTAGTTAAAAATTATTATAATCACAAGCGATGAAATAAAAACAAATTTGTTTATATATTATAATATACAACTGTTTGTTCTATGTAGTGTGTCTATGATTTTGTATGGGATATTTTAATTTTTCTTGTCTCGTAAAGCAAAACGCGGCGTTGGGTTCCGCGTCCCTACTTGTAAACAATTAATTACGTAACCCTAATAACCCTAATATTAAATAGAGATTAATGTTTGTTTACAGAAATAAATAAAATTGGAGTGTATTTGTAATTAAAAAATAACAGTTTTTTACAAAACACTTATTTATATACCTAGAGAAATTATTCTGTTGTTTGTTTCGGTTAATGTCTGGAACGGCTGAATAGATTTTGACGAGATTTGAATGAATGGAATTATGGAATGAATGAAGGAATGGAAATGGAAGGAAACGCTTTCCTTTTTTTTGCGCGAGGAAATCATTTACGGATACAAGCCCGATTGGGGACTTGGACGTGGTTATGTGGGACTCCGGAATGCCAGATAGCCATCCGTATACCCACTAAAACTTCACGGTGCTCCTCCTCGACCGCCACTAGCCGAGGCCACGGGAACTCTTATTACTATTTACCTTGATCCAGAAGAAGCCGCATTAAGCTTATTAGTTTCACATGCATCTTTTAGAATGCTGGCCAATATCTATAACTCGTATTCTGGTAATGCAATGACTAGTTTTAGTCCTATGAAGCTGGACTTCTTGATGAATACCCAGATAATAGTTAAACAGCCAACCGCAACCATGTTTAGCGTCAATTTTTAATTAAATTTAATGGCTAACCAAGCTTCTATTCGCAAACAGGTAGTGCGATCTCGATAACAAAATTTAATCTTGTAGAAGAACCGGCTTACATCAAAATGGAACATAAGTCCGGAAAGACGGTGAAAAATTTCTGGTTTCATCTCTGAAGCATCAAATACAAAAATCTCTAAGATCTGTTTTTTTATTCTTCTCACTGATAAATTACGATAGAATTTTATCCTAAACTAATCTTAGTTACTAATGGAAACTTCATTGATTTAAAAGTCCATGTGTAAATCTTTAATCGTTGAAACATCTGCTTACCATTTTTTTTTAACGTGAGGAAATCCTCGACTGGGGACTCGGGCGCGATTAGGTGGGCCTCTGGACTGGGAGATTTAGGCCTCCGTATACCCACTAAAACTTCACGGTGCTTCTTTTGAACCGCCACTAGCCGAGGCCAAGGGAACGCCCAGTCTCTGTGAACCCCGGCGGCTTATATGTGATACCCTGCTATGCAGAAAAGAGCGTGCTGCTGAAATAAAATATAAAAAACGTAAGTTTTCCGGTATTATAAGACAAAACGCGGCGTTGAGTTCCGCCACTCATCCCTGTAATACGAGAAAAATGTGAAAGCTGTAAAAATATGATTGTTTTTACCAATGTAATTTAATGCTTCAGTATTAAAAGTTTTGATGGTTACAATACAGTACATTTATGTAACATCAATTAGATATCACACGTTCCAGATACACTGTGGATTTGATAAACAACGGACGATTTTGTAAGTTATATTGTTTACTTGAAAATATTATAATTCATATAATTATTATTTTTACTATATTCACCATTGTGGCCCAGTGTGACAGTGTCTGACTGTTAACGCGATGGTTGTGGGTTCGATCCCACTCGGGGAATGAATATACTCAAAATATTTTCATATCCCTACTTTAGTACCTAAAAGAAAGCGCGGCGTTGAGTTTAGCTTCGTAACACGCAATATATCGATTACTGGCGGAAAGTTGAGAACGAGTGTCTTGATATTGGCTATACGGGAAAAAACGTGAAGCTGTAAACTATATATAAATTAGAAAAATATTATTTACTATTGAAACCTTAGTGTTGCAGTGTGACAGCGTCTGTACTGTAAACGCGATGGTTGCGGATTCGATTCCCTTTCAAGGGAATTTGTTCAATTATTTTCATTATTTCGCTCGGGGAATACAAAGCCTTACCAAAAAAATTAAGCTACACAAATTGTTATAATGTAACTTACGTATTTGTTTTGTATATTTT
Organism: Podotricha telesiphe; assembly: GCA_038994665.1. NCBI lineage: Eukaryota > Metazoa > Arthropoda > Insecta > Lepidoptera > Nymphalidae > Podotricha > Podotricha telesiphe. The sequence continues at coordinate 235,166 of JAOYRR010000459.1, forward strand.
TAAAGTGTTATTCACACAGGATATCTAAAACATTATTAAGAAAACATATAAAAATTTAAGGTAGCAGAAATTTGTAAAAAATCTTTACAGTGATGCTAACAACAACTAAAAGTTGTAATAAACGTATAATAATTTCGACGTAACCGGATGTAGAACGCATGGCTTAGCGGTCAGAGCGCTTGGACGGTAAACAAGAGGCGTGGGTTCTATTCTATTGTTGTTTTTTTATTTTAACTCATTGTAGTAATAACATATTACTCAGTTTGTAATAAATGCTTTATTTTTACATTTATGTGTAAAACTATTTTATCTGTTTTAATATTCGCGATGGTTATGGGTTCAATTCCCAGTTTCACGTATGTTAATGTATAAAGAATAATTTTAACTCTATTATTCACTCACTTTGCTTTTTAAATGCTTAATCTTTTTTTAGGATAACTTAAAAACAAAAACATAAAGAGTAATATTTATGTTATTAAGTAACCAGTAATGTATTAATCCATCAATCAATTAATCCAATCATTACAAAACTAATTACTACAACAATACATCAAGAAAGGCCATCGTGGCGCAGTGAGACACCATCTGATTGTAACCGCGATGGGTTTTAGGTTTGAATCCGACTCGGTGGAATGATCATAATTTATTATTTTAATTTCTTCGCTCTGGTGAGGGCCGCCAATCCAGACGGTATGTCTCGAATTCGGGCGTCAAGTGTAAAGCACAGTGTCTTGACTCTCGATTCTCGAACTACCCTACTGTGTGTAAAAAAGCATGAAGCTGAAGAAAATTATATTTATTAATTAAAATAGAAGTTAGCATTATTGTAACATTATATATTTTTTAGTTGTTAAGAATTCGTTGATTAATCAATCGGAACTCTTCATTGATCATTTTAACATATTTTTAGCTCGAAAACCCTTTCAAAACATGAAGGCAGTAGTATTCAACGGTAAAAACTTGACCCTGGAGTATGATGAAAACTATCCGATGCCGAAAATAATCGACGACACCGATGTCATTGTAAAAGTTGAATATTCAGGTGTTTGTGGGACAGATTTACATATTATACAGGTAAAAAAGAAAACTCAGAGGAAGTGTGAGAGAGAGAATATGGAGAAAATAGTGATATTTGATCCAGTTTCAGTTTATTTTGTTTTACCTTTTAATATAGACATGAGGCTCTTAATGTAATTTAGATACCTAGGACCCTATTAGGTCATTTGTGTATTTGAACTTAAAACCCCGCTAAAGCGTACAATACGTGTTGCCTTAGTAACGCATTATGTCTATGAAAACAGAAATGTATGTCAAACAAACGGTAATATGTGAAATATGTATCTGTTTTATTAATTACGAATTAAAGCACGGCTATGATTTTCGCAACCCAAAAATAATGTGTTAAATTTAACTAAAAAAGGATGTAATGGGAATGTCTGAATTTACAAGATAGTTCTGTGAGGTTTTAATTTAGTACGAAAACTGTAATCAGTTTTTTTTTATAGTTGAAAAAATTGCACACTTTTTCACAACTGTCCGGATGCAATGGAATAACATTTCTATAGCGTTAACTTAATTTCCTTGCCAGGATTACGAGAATAATGAGAAATTTCTTTATAAACATACTCTCATTACGGACAAAGCCACGATTTTACATAGTATTAATATATTTGTTTGTAGACTATAAATTGATAAGGCTTTGACGTATTGTAGTTACATGAAAACAAATGATATCAAGAGATCCAACATAAACATTTTGTTATATAACATTAATAAAATTATTATCTCCAAATATTTAGATAAGATAGATGTTTTTTTTTATTGTTTCTATTATTTAATCTCAGGACTGTACTTGACGCTGTTGTTGAAATAATAATTAATATAAATAATGTTGTTGTATATAGGTACTGAATTTCAAGTTAATTTCCAAATTGACTTTTTTAACATCAAATTGATGCTTAAGATTTATAAATTGATCCTTTTAAAATGCCCTGAATTAAAAATTATTAAAAAATTTATGTTGGAAAATACTAGTTTGAAATTCAAAAAGAAAAATTTGCTTAAAAAGTACTCCGTGTACTGAACAGGTCGAAGCAGTACTTCACATCAGGACATAGACTCCTTATTAATAAAGCTCAGATCAGTCCTCATGTGGAGTACTGTTCCCATCTATGGGTAGGTGTCCCACAGTATCGACATCAACCAATCGACTCAATTCAACGCCGGACAGTCCGAATTATCGATGATCCCAAATTTACGGACGGCTTAGAATCCTTGAGCATACGGAGAGACGTTGGTTCTCTACCGTTTACAATGGGGAATGCTCGAAGGAGCTTTTCGATTTGCTGCCACCATTTTCATTTTACTATCGCACCTCCTGCCACAGACCTAGATATCATCCGCAGCAGCTGGACGCATGGCATGCATCTAACGTGCGTATCCTCGAGGTCTTTTTTCCCCCACAGATGCAAAGTGTGGTAATCTCCCTGTTATGGTTTTTCATGTACGCTACGACCTGGGGGTTTTCAAGCGTCGAGTCAGACACCTTCGCCGTTAAGGCCGGCAACGCGTCCACGACTCTTCTGATGTTTTTCTTAACATTTTTATATAAGTGTTATTCCCACACTAAGGAAATTGAAAAATACATATTTTAGAAAACGCTCTGACCGCTAAGCCATGCGTTCTACATCCAGCTACGTTGAAATTCTTATACGCTTATTAAAACTTATATTTGTTGTTAGCAATTTTAATAAATAGCATTCTCTCTTGCCAAACGATTGTTCGTAGAATAATCTTTGGGTAGCAGAAATTTGTAAAAATCTCTCAACAAATATAAGTTGTAAAGAGCGTATAAGAATTTCAACGTAGCTGGATGTAGAACGCACAGCTTGGTGGTCAGAGCGCTTGAACGGTTTTCAAGAGGCGCGGGTTCAAATCCCGCTGCGTTCAAATTTTTATACGTTTTCTAAAATATGTCTTCTTCTGATGTTATATATGTCCATGGGCAAAGGTAACGACTTACCATCAGGTGGTCATTCAGCTCGCTTGCCCCCTTTTATAATAATAAAAAAACTGTTTGTGTAAAAATGGAATCAATTTGACGTTTAACAAGCTAAATATGATACGTAATGGATAAAATTAATAAAATATATTCCCTCTTCACGATGTGGTTATAAGTTGTAACTTAAATTTGTAATGTTTTTGGATAAAATTTTAAATAATTTCATTTCTTTTAGTTTTTTATCGATAATATTATCTACGAGCTTTTTTTTTACAGCTTTACGCTCTTTAGAGAATATAGTGTCAATACCCTAAGAATAGTCTCCATTTTAAGTGTTACATCGTCTGACCGTATTCGCGATAAGTGTGGGTTCAATTCCAATTCGGAGGAATAATTATATTTAAATTATTTTCATTTCTCCGCCACATTTCTATTTTCAATTATCACCTCACAAGACGAAGCGCGGCGTTGAGTTCCGCCACTCCACTTCACGTTTCCACATGGTAGTCTGTCCGTCTTATATACTTATGCCGTGTAACTATTACAGGGTGAATTTCCAGCATCAAAAGAACGTCCGCTGCCCTTAGGTCATGAATTCAGTGGCATGGTCTATCAGGTAGGAAAGTCGTCTGTATTCAAAGTTGGACAAAAAGTCGTTGTTGATCCTAACAGGTAAGTTTTAAAACAGATCAATAAGAATATTTAGGTCTTTTATTTAAACGGTTTGAACCTGCACCTCTTAGAAGGAATAAATATTCTTTGTACTTTTCCCGTATAGCAGGGTGGTAAGAGAGAATCTAGTGTCAAGACACTACGTTCTTTACTTTCCACACGAGTTTGAGACATTGCCTGTTAAGTGGCGAACCTCAATGGCACACTTTGTCTTGCAAATTGGAGCGGACAAATGAAAATATTATTATTAAGTACCTCTTTAAGAAATCTCGGGTTGAAAAGAACCCGGTCCTTTGCAAGGCTAACGTGGGGACACAGGTTCAAGATAATAATTGATTTTACTATTTTACCTCTAATATCTCTGAGTAACCGTAGATCTAACCGATTCGATCCTAGTGTCAAGACACTCCGTTCTCCACTTTCCGCCCGAAACTGTGACATTTTTCAAGAACGCATATAATTTTGAACGCAGTGGGATCCGTATCGGCGCCTATTAAAAACCGTCCAAGATACGAATCCTAAGAGTGTGAATAACACTTTAAAATATTAAAAATATATAACGTCAAGACACTTCGTTATCCACTTTACGTTGAGTGGCGGAGTGGGCAATTTGTCTTAGGTAGCAGTGTGGAAAAATGAATATATTTAAAAAATAATCATTCCTCTGAGTGGGAATCGAACCCGCAACGAATCACGTTTACACACAGACGCTGTCACACTGTACCTCGATGGACGATGGCCTTACGTTACGTATTGTAAGCATGACATTTCTTCAATTGGTACAAATTTACGTTCATTTAGAATTCATAGATCTATTTCTGGATATCATCAATACAAATGCCACTGAGCGCAATGGAATACCGTTTCAGTGTCAACACGATTGCTAGTAGATTCAAATCGGGCTCGGGGAAATGATTATACATATAGCGGCGTTGAGTTCAGTCACTCAACGTTACGTGGATAACGAAGTGTCTTGACGTTAATTTTGTTTTTAAATTTTAAACAGTTATCAAACACTTAGGATTAGTATCTTGGACAGTTTTTAATAGGCGCCGGTTTTAATTCCACTGCGTTCAAATTTTTATACGTTTTCTAAAAATGTTTGTTTTTACGTTCTCTCCGAATACACTGATATGCGGGAAAAAGCGTGCTGGAAAACATAATACTTTACTATAGACTCCAGCACTATATAATATTTACATATATTTTGTTGATATGATATAATTGCTTTATTACCATAAAGGTCGAGAGTTGAGACGCATATAGGACGACGATTGTGACATTAAGTTGTACTTGTACGTACTTTATATATATATATGTTAAATAACAAATTCTTTTTTTTGAGCATTAAATATGTTTTTGAAATTTTTATAATTTTCATTCATTCAAATAAATTGAAATTTCATACATAAAAACTGAATTTGAAGTTGAAAACCTATATATGTAGATATTTTACTGCTTTCATTTGACAAGGAATGGTATTCAATTTCGTTACTACGTACCTAATGTCTTTAATATGAGAGAAAAGAAAAGAACTAAGCAATACTCATAATTCTTAATTCTAGAAGATGTCTTTTATATAAGAATTTAGTAAAGAAGTTAGTATCAAAACACTCCATTCTCCGCTTTCTGTCAGAAATGAGATATTACGTATTGAGTAGTGGACCTTAAATCCGCGCTTTACGGTACCAGAGCCGGAAATCTAAATTAATTTGAATATTACTATTGTTCAGAGTGGGGGTTGAATCCACATCCATTTCGTTTATAGTCCGATGCTGTCCCACTGCGACACAATGGACATATATTTAACATATTACATTATCTTTTTATTCCAGGGCATGTAACCTCTGTAATTTCTGTCGCGACGGCAACTACCAATACTGTCTAAAAGCTGGTATAAATAGTACTATCGGCATTTGGAAAGACGGAGGGTGGGCCCAGTTTGTGAGATGTCCTCAAGACCAGGTCTATGCGTTACCAGAAGGAATTACTACAGAGCAGGGTATGTTCTTTTCCTCGGCTCTTAAATAAATTTCTATTTTAAATTTCTATTTTTTTATTGTAACTCTCTTACTTTCTGTTTTGTAAGTCTCTTAGTCTTTTTGTTTGCCATAATCTGTCTTGCCATATATATTGTAAAAAAAAAAGCATTTTTGTATTGTACGTAACATTTATTACTGTTACCACAGTGCGTTAGCTTAATATTATATATTAATATATAATCATAAAAAATATATAGAGCTTATTCCAAGTGGTTTCCATTGGCTGCAATACAGTCCTTTAAACGTTGAGGCCAGTTATCAATAGCAGCACGCACTCTTTCTATGGAAAAATTCTCCACTGCCCATCGTATGGATTGTTTTGTGTCTCCATATTACCATGGCCATGAACAAGCCTTACTCTCTAAAACTGTCCATAAATCATAATCCAGTGGATTTATATCAGGATTAGTTGACGGCCAGTCTTCAGCTCTGATGAAGGCCGGAACCTTCGTTTCTAGCCAAGATTGGGTGGATGGAGCTTTATGACCCAGCGCCGAGTCTTGCTGAAATGAGTATTCTTGGTTAAGAGTTAAGAGTTAATATTGTACAATATATTATTTTATTCCAAATTCAAAAGTAATATTTTATTTATTTATAATTATAATATTTATAGCTAGACTATATATATATAAAAAAAAAAAAAAAAAAAAAAAAAAAAAAAAAAAAAAAAAAAAAAAAAAAAAAAAAAAAAAAAAAAAAAAAAAAAAAAAAAAAAAAAAAAAAAAAAAAAATATATAATTTGAAACAAATAATACTTAATCTTCTTAAAATTATTAATAAATTTGTAGCTGGACTATGCGAGCCATACTCATGTGTGTCACACGGTTTCGATCGTGCAATGCCTTTGTCCATTGGTGCTAAAGTATTGGTTGTAGGAGCTGGTATTATTGGTATGTATTATTTTTACTTTTTTGTATAACAAACCTTAGAGTGTCGACATACTCACATTCTATATATATATCTTTATATAGAAAATATTTGTCTTAGGTGAAATAAAATATAATAATTTCAAATATAATTAATCTCTGAGTGAGTGAGTTAAATCGAACGCACAGTCGTGTTCACAGTGAGACGCTGCCCCACTGCGCCACGATAACCTAATTTATATAAATATATATTATAATATATTATTTTACAGGAAATTTATGGATTACCACATTACATTTACAAGGGCACAGAGACGTTACTGTGTCTGAAATGAATAAGACTAGGCTAGCCATTGTGAAACGTCTGGGTATTTATAATTTCTATTCAAATAATTAATTAATTAAATTATTTAAATATATTGATTTCACGTTTATTAAGAAAATGTATGATAAACATTTTTATGAAACGTATAAAAATTTGAACGTAGTAGGACTCGAACTCGCGTCTCTTGGAAACCGTCCAAACGCTACGAGCACTAAGCCATACGTTCTGCATCTGGCTTCGTCGAAATTTTTACACGTTTGTTATGTTTTGTTGTTATGATTTTTGATACTTCACTAAATGAATAATTATTTTGTATTTATTTATGATAAATGTTCGTTCAGGATTATATACTCTTTTTTTACTAATATACTTAGTCTTGCCATAAATATTGTTGCAGAGAAAAACGTTGAAATATAAAACCATAAAAAATTATATTTTTTAATATAAAACCATAAAAAAATATAAAGCTTATTCAAAACAATTATATAAAAATGACAGACTCAAATTTAAAAGACAATATTATGTTTGTTTGTTTGTTTGTGTAAATAGCACTTTAAAAATACAAAAGAAAATATAATTGTTCTTTAGAAATTGTGAATACCAAATTTATTCGGAGATATTGTTTATGAAAATATTTACCATATATAAGTCTAAGTTATCTAAGAGACTATGTTATTGACAACTGATTTTTATACTTGAACAAAGTCAAAGAGAACCTAGTGTCAAGACACTCCGTACTCCACATTCTCCGTGAATCCATGACATGACAAGTTGAGAGGCGGGACTCAACGCCGCGCTTTGCCTTAAAATGAAAATAATTTAAATTAATCATTCCCCCGACTTACAATTTAAACCACAACTAACCGCGATTACAGACAGACAGACGCTGTACTACTGCGCCACGATGGGTTCATGTTTAAAACATTTTTTTTTTATATGTATATATATATATATATATATATATATATATATATATATATAATTTAATTTTAGATACTGGCTACAGATTAGTAACGCCCGATGTTTTGGCTTCTGAGAAACAACTATACGATGTTATTATAGATTGTACAGGTAAGTTATAATATAATATTTAAATGTAAGAGCGTTGGTTATGGGTTCAAAGTCCTTGTAGAGCCAACTATTTCTTACATTAGAATTTAAGCTAGAGAGTTGTCTTAAGTGTGTGAAGAAAATGGAGAACAAAGTGCATTATTTTATGTGATTTTTATATAAAAATTTTATATCAATGTAACAATATCGGTAATATTGTTATTTGGAAGATATATCCAGCTCAGTTACATATTGTATACTTCAAATCGATGTTTGTCGAGAGGTTCATATTTTGTAACAATGTCAAAACTTTTTTAAATGCCTTTACCTTCATAGCAGTACACTGCGCAGAGAGAACCTAGTGTCAAGACTCTCCGTTCTCCACATTCCGATTAATTTCGAGACATGCCGTGTTGAGTGGCGGAACTCAAAAAAATATAATAACATCGTCAAAGGCAAAGTCAAATAATTTTATTTTCGAAATAAGAACATACTGCTTTATTTTTGGAACCTCGAACCATTTTAATTCACTTAACGGAATGCCTCAGACCTGAGGAGAACCGGCGTAAGAAACTCAGCGGGACTACTTTTTTTGAAATCAATTATTTACAAATCTATTAGTGACAATGATACCTTTGAAATAGGCTGGAGCGAGCATTTCATCCCCAAGGCGTGTTACCATTATTATAAAATCATTGAAATTTTATATAACAACATAGATATGAAACATTTAATTTTGTAACAATTAATTTGAATTAGTTGTCTTTTATTGTTTAAACGAAGAGAGCGGAGAGTTATAACACTAAGTTTAAAAAAAAACTAATTTCACCAGGTGTAGGCAAAGTGATGGAGATAAGCTTCGAGTACCTCCGTCACGGCGGCAAGTATGTACTCTTCGGCTGCTGTCCTCCGACGCATCAGGCGTCGTAAGTACTCCATACTAGTGTTATAAATGCGAGAGTAACTGTCTGTCTGTCTGTGACGTCATCACGGCCAAGCCGCTGAACCGATTGTGATGATATTTTACATAGAAACTATTGAAGGTCTTAGGATGAATATAGGCCTTTTGACTCCCCTTTTTTAAGTTTTTTTTTAGGAATTTCATTCCAGGCCGCTGAAAATACGAAACAGGTATAGTTCACGCGAGCGGGTGGCTAGTAGGTATATAAAAAAAATATTAAATTGTAACAAGATTAATTGGAACAAAATTATTAATTGCGCTTAAGAAATCATTGGCGGTAGTTTGACTCAGTCTACCTGTGACCACTAACTACTGTAAAGGGTTCGAAACTTCGGATATTCGGTACTTACAACGGTATTCATTGAAATATATAAGGAATACATCAGTAAAAGAATACATAAGTTTAAGAAAATGTATAAGAACTGGAACGTAGCGGGATTCGAACCCAATTACACATTAAAAATGTCGAGATATATGTTAACTAGAAATACAAAATGAAATATTTCCAACTGATGTACTTATATTTTTACTTAAACTTTAACATTGAAAGGTTTTTTTTAATAAAAAATGTAATTAATAATGAATTAATTGTTTTTTTTTAACATTTTTTGAAAATATAAGTTCTAATTAGCGTATAAGAATTTCGACGGAATTTCGCTTAGCGGTCAGAGAGCTTGAACGGTTTTCAAGAGGCACGGGTTCAAATCCCGCTGCGTTCCAATTTTTATTCGTTTTCTAAATATGAATTAATTGATTATAACATTAATTTATTTACAATTTCAGAATGAACCCATATCAAATATATGATAAGGAGCTGACAATAATCGGCGTTAAAATCAATCCTTTCAGTTTTCCAAAAGCAATAGGTCTTTTAAAGGCTATGGGAAGCAGGTGGGCGATATTAGTATATAATAATAGTAAATATGTATATATTATAATAATAAATTAGGCTATTGTGGCGCAGTAGGTGTCTGACTGTAAATTTGATTCGTCGGCTGTAGATTCAACTCCCACTCTTAGGAAATGAATTTTTTTTAACATTTTTTTAGTGTTTTTTTTTTATACTAAATAGTTCTAAAAATATGTTTTAACGTTTAAATTCTCCATTCTGGAGAAAGCGTGTCCTTGAGTTCTTCAGCTCAACACGCAATGTCTCGATTTCGAGGGCAATTTCGGACAGTGCCAACGGAGTGCCTTGACACTTGTTGGCGCAACTCAACACTGCTCTTTGTTTTCACCAAAGGGGACAATGAGCTGACACATGACCAATCACGATGACAGTCCGGCGCAGTCACGCTGCCAAAATGGCCTCCACACACAATTCATTTATTTCTTTTCCAATAATCATACTGTATTCAGTATAGCATACTTCTATATAATCAATTTCAAGGGGGCGAACACATTTGGTTCTGGGTTCAATTCCCGCTCGGACTATTGATTATATTTAAATTGGTTTTATTTTTCTGCTCTGCTAAGATTAAGTGCAGTGTTGAGTTACGCCGCCCGAAACACAATGTTTGGAATTTGGGAGAAAAGTTTAGAATAGAGTGTCTTGACACTAGGTTCCTTCTAACTTGCTATGCGGAAAAACCCTTGGAGCTATACAATCAATTTAAAAGGGATGAAGTTGAAATGAACGAAACTACGAAAACTAAAAAAAGTTAACATGAAATTCAAATTACTTGATTCGATGCGTAACTAAAAGAGTGGAATTTAAGACTAAAATTTAGATAAATTTTTTTTTATATATTTTCAGATATTTAGATTATGAAAGGCTCGGTGTTAAGACTTATCCCTTATCAGGTTATCAAGACGCTTTGAAGGATTTGAAAAATGGAAGCATTTCTAAAGCTATATTTAAAATTGATTAAATTTTTTGTATTAAAAAAAATTCAATTGATTGACCAAAGTTTAATATTAAAAATAAAATCTATAGCTAATCTGTAAAAACAATCTTTAAATAACTGATTATTTATAGGTAACTAAATGAATGTTTATTTTCTTTAAATGTAATAATAAATGAATATAAATAATTAAATCATTGTTTTAGTGAATGAATGAAAGCTTTTCTCTTTAAACTCCTTTTTAACGAAAATTCTGTGAACAAATTCTGTGAGATTAAAACGAAAAATGACTTAAACTTACTGCGCCTGTAACTCGATTGCATCGAACCCGCAACTCTTTTATGGGACAATGTGGATCCCAGAAAACGTCCGAGAATGTTCTATATCACAATTTTAAAAACTTGTCAAAATACTATTTTATTAATGACTAGCGATTATTAGCTTAGCTTAGCTTCGCTTGAGTAAACAATACGACTACAGTTAATTATTTCGCTTTTTCGCTCGCCCGCGTTCCCGCAAACACACTAAAATCACTACCTTTAGCTAAATTTATAATTTATTTTTGAATCGATTGAAATAAAACAAACACTTAATGTTAACGGAAGGTTACCAAAATACAATAGTCAAAAGTGAATCGGGTTAACCATTTCTGAGATCTATTAAATCAGTCTATTTCATTAATAAATATGTAAATTGTTGTATGGGAAAAAAAGAAAAAAAACGAAACAGAAGTCCCTCTGAGTTTCTTGCGCCGGTTCTTATATCTGAGGCATTTGCTTTAGTACACCGGTAGTAAATTGTTTGACGTTCAAAAAATGAAGCATGTAACTTCTTCTTTAGTACGAAACAATTGGACTTTGACTTCGAAGACTATGAAGTTGAACAAACTTATAGTTTATACACAGAAAATTCCAATATTTTCCACAACAGTAGCATTAGAAATATTAAATTTATAAAATAGAAGTTGCCCGTGTGTTTGACATACACATTATTTTTTTTTTGTATAACGTACACATATTTAAACGCAGCGAGATTCGAACCCACGCATCCAGGAAACCGTCTCGTAGATTTTCTAAAAATATTTGTCAATTTCCCAATAAATACAGTAACACTCAACAATATAGGCTATTCTATTGGCTATAACATATCTATTAGAAGTGTTTTATATTTATTTACGTGTTATTAAATTAAATGTGAAATTGTAAACTTTTGAATTTGTTTTTCATTTATATGTGTTTTATATTTCTAAACACGAGACAGACAGTCCCTCCTCACACCTAATCTGTACATTGTATTGTATTATGTAAAAACGTATAGGCTATATAAAATAAAACAAAAAATAAACAAATCAACTTCTTGCGATTCAATCAACGAGACTTGCTTTACTGGTATCACGCATAAATTAGTATGTAAAGGGTTCTCGTTCTCCACTAACCACCCGAAATCGAGGCAATGCATGTTGGGTGCTGGAACTTTGCGTTACCAGAAAAGGAATATAAAAGAATTCATATAAAAACATTCAACATGGCGTTTACAGCTATAAGCCTCATTTGCCTCATAAGCGTAGCGTATTAAGATATATAATTCATCAGCATTTCATCAAATCAGACTAAAAAGAAAACATATTTTTGTATTAAGACTAGACTAAAAAGAAAACATATTTTCGAAAACATATTTAATAAAAATAAGACATATTTAGAAAACCCGAATTTTAATCCGCGCCTCTTGATAACCGTTCAAGAGGCGCGGGTTCAAATTTTTATACGTTTTCTAAATATGTATTTTTCAATTTCCTTAGTGTGCGAATAACACTTTGAAAAAATGTTAAAAAAAATAAATTCATACTATCGACATATCATTAAGTGATATTTGAACCCACAATCATAGTGATTGATTATTTCATTTAGAGGCCATAGAGGCCATCGCGGGCCAGCGTTTGATTGCAAAAGCGATTGAAGAGTTGTTGAGTAAAGGAAGAGTTATATAAATTATTTTAATTTCTCTGCTCTTGTAAGAAAAGAATGTATCAATTTCGAGCGAATATTAGACAACGGAGTGTCTCGACACTAGGTTGCACTTCACTAACCTACAAAGGCGAGCTGTTAAGAACGGCGGTCGTGTGTGGGCATGTGCCTTATATTTCAATAATAGTATATTATGTGCTTTATTATGTACATTTCAATACAAATTAGAATGTGTTAATTATTTTTGTTTGAAGACTAATAGACAATGTGTAAGGGGGACAACGCATAGAGACAACGGTATTATAAAAATTAAACTCTCCGTAACAAAGGCTTAAAGTTGTATTAATTTATAATTGAAATTGAGAATTAATGAAATAAAAGACAATTTTAATAAAATTTAGTTTGATATTTTGTATTGTTATTTTAAAGAGTGATGCGATGTTGTATAAATTTTGGAATAAAAAGTGTTTTTAAAAATGAACAGGATTTCAACCCGCGCCTCTTGAATACCGTCCCAGCGCTTTGACCGTCGTGCGTTCTACATCTACCGGCTACGTCAAAATTCTTTTAATTTGAGATTTGTAAGGAAAATGCCAAGTGAACGAATGATTTTATTAATTTTTTTCACTAATACTTCTAATAAGTGCTCAATAAACGCCCATATAATACAGATTGACGCTTTCTTCCCGCATAGCAGGGTAGTCAGAGAGAACCTAGTGTCAAGACACACCGTTCTCTACTTTCCCCTTGTAAACGAGACTTTGTGTATTGAGTGGTAAAACTCCACGCCGCGCCTGGTCACTTTTAGAGAATAATTGAGAAATAATTATACTTTAACTAACATTGTGTATCAGTCAGCTGTCACACTGCACCGATGACAGCCAATATTTATACATATAATAAAAATGTAACTGATAGCTGTCTGTACATGGAAGATATATGAAAGAAAATATTATAATATGGGACATTCCACAATTATTATTTTTTTTACGTTAGGAAATCCTTTACGGATACCAGCCCGATTGGGGAGACGGATGTGGTTATGTGGGACTCCATACTGTAAGATAGGCCGTCCGTATACCTACTAAAACCGCCACCGTGAATAACACTTTAAAAAAATGTTAAAAAATATATTTTACCTAGTCATAAAATCCATGTAAACGAAGTTTCGGGTGACCACTAGTGTATAAATCAATAATGATAATGAGCTTTACCATAGAATCTACCTCAAGCGAGATTCGAACTCACATTCAATATGGATTACATATTAAATACATATCAATCTCACCATGAAGGTATAAAGGAGTTCTAAAAAATTCAACTGTGGGCGGAACAATAGGTCCGAACGTCTTGTGTCTACTAACCCAGTAACATTTATATGATTGTATCACTTGTATACAGTTACAATTACAATAGCGGCTCGTGTTTGATTTAAAACTTATTAATGGTTGTGGGTTCGATTCCGATTTAGGTTCCACGTGGTACCACTCATCTCTCTACGTCACCTCTTCATAACACGCTGTTTGAAATACGGGAAGTTGTGAACGGAGTGTCTAGACACTAGGTTCTCTCTGTAAACCCTGCCCTGTATTTATTATATATGAATAATAAAGTATAGGTCAACTTTCCTCATATAATTTTACATACAAATGAATCTTCTACAATATTGCATTGTAACTAAAAAGAACTTAGTATTAAGATATACTTATTTCACTTTCAATACATTTGAGATATATTTTGAGGCGCGACTTGTTGTCGCCACTTGTTGTCTTATTGGAGCGGAGAAATGAAAATCATTTGAACATAAGCTATATGACAAAAGTATTAGGCCATCTTTCATACATACATACATATTTATTTATTTATTAATGAATCATGCATGGCATTTAAGATTTAACTGTACAGAGATTCGATCTGCATGACAGGAGTACGCAACTATTTCTAACGGATATGTAATATTGAGTTATTTATAATTTTTTTCTAATTTTGTATGCAGATTGACATAAATATATATTTTGAAATGAAATGTAATGTATTCGAAAATACATTTTGGAACCAGACTTTTCTAACACTTTACAGTTTCGAATCCGATGACACCAGAGAGCAAGATACGGTAGTTTGATATAATAATTGTATCAACTGACAGACAAATGCCACAACATGTAAAGTGTTCGAAACATCGGGTTCTACGATGTATTTTCAAATACCAAAAATATACGTGATTAATCCGGTTATAAATAGTTTCATTTCAAAATGTGTAATAATTGTGAAAATCAAAGAACTTATTAAAATATATATATATTTTTACCATTTGTAATAGAAACGGAATTCATATATTTAAGAAATTGAAAATCATTTTTAGAAAACTTAACAATTTTAAGAAATTCTGTGTAGATTATTGAAAATAGCAAGATTCGAACCAACTCTTGTACCGTCGTACTAGCCAATTAAGCTTTATGTTCTAACTCGGATCGAATCGATAAAATAATTGATATATCGAGGATTTCGATTCACTCTGGTACGCAAGAAAAAGCGTAAAGCTATTCTCTTTTAAACTGAAATAACGTATAGAATGTTACAACCAAATGGTAAGTTCGTTATCTAAACGGACTAAGAAAATTGTAACTACGTCCAAATTAAATGAGACCAGCAACTATCGTATATAATGTGACACATTTAAAATGTACTATTTGTTATGTAATTGCTGTAAAAATTAAAAAAAGAGAAAACATAGAAAAGGAGTCGTTAATTACATTTTTAAACAGGAAAAACCAAAAAAAAATCCAAGTGTGGCGCACCTCTGGCCCAAACACAATACCTCACTGTTATGATGAACGAAGCATATTTTGTAAGTGACATGATTTTCATACCTATTTAATTCAATCCTTTGTAATAAATTTTAATTTGAAATCTGTCTGTTAATTCATTTTTTCTCATATATGGAGCACACAAAAAGTGCCTCCAGCTTTGAAGGTACAGTCAAACTGCTAGTGCTTGATTTTATATTCATATATATGTATATATTTTTAATTTCCTTCCTCTAGAAAAAAAAAAGAAAATGTAACTCTCTATGCTTCCTCTATTATTTGTGGAAGGTAAAAAACCAAATTAATGAAAAGAAAATATTTTGTCCTTTTTTACCGACTATGAAAAGAAAAAAATCAAATAAACTAAAGCTTTTCAAGAAAATGAAATAGGTGTAAAAGGTTCTCTTTAATGTTGTATCCCTTAATTGTTAAGCAGTTGCTAATTAAAAGAGTTTTTAACGTCCAAGTGATGCAGTTCGGAAAGGTTTTACGTTACAGAACGAAAATATAAATTATTGTACAAAATATTGATATAAAGTATGGTCCACATACAAATACTAGAACTACATATGAACCTCCTGAATCCGGCCCTGCCGCAAAATACTTTCTTAACGAAAGTCTTCTAACTATAAACTACCTTTCTGAGAAATTTAATCTTTATACGACAAACGGTTTTTTGAGGCTATCATGTATACGGATATGCGATGGTTGTAGGTTAGATTCCCACTCTGGGAATTTATAGGTTATATTTAAATTATTTTTATAAAATAATTTTTTGAAAACAGCGGGATTCGAACCCGCGCCTCTCGGAAACCATTTAAGCGCTCTGACCACTAAGACATGCGTTCTACATCCAGCTATGTTGAAATACTTATTACAACTTATATTTGTTGTTAGCATCTCTGTAGAAAGATTTTTATCAATTTCTGCTACCCAAAGCTTATTCTACGAACAATCGTTTGGCAATAGAGAATGCTATTTATTAAATATACATATATTTTTTAACATTTTTTTAAAGTGTTATTCACACTTTTTGCCCAAGTGTTGCAGAAATATGAAAATAATAATTAAAATTGTTTAAAGTCATACTTAGAAAACGTATAAAAATTTGAACGCAACGCATGGCTTGGCGGTCAGAGCACTTGAACGTTTTTCAAGAGGCGCGGGCTTAAATCCCGCTGCGTTCAAATTTTTATACGTTTTCTAAGTATTTAAATGGTCTTTTTCAATTTCCTTATTGTACGAATAACACTTTAAAAAATGTTAAAAAAATAAATACAAGTTTTATTTTTTAGCTAATACTTAAAAATGGGTGTGTGTTTAATTATATTTACGCCTGAATATCTTCTATCCTGTAATGATTCATACCCTATATAGCAGGGTAGGCAAAGATAACCTAGTGTGTAGACACTCCGTTACACTACATGTTTTCTAAATATGTCTTTTTCAATTTCCTTAGTGTGGCTATAAAACTTAAAAAAAATTTAAAATGCTATTCAAATAGTTAATATTATGTTTTTTTAAGGAATATTCTCATGGTTGGTGACTTAGAAATTTTATGTAAAAACATTCTTTTTAATTTTTTATTTATTATATGTCTTTTTTGTTAGAAAGTTTGTCTCGTCGCTTTATAAGTTATATCTATCAATATAAAAAAATCTAGCATCACTATGTGCCACTGTCTCCAGGCCGATTTCCTAGAAAATCTACACATATAATACATACATTTTTTTATCATTTATCACCATTCAAGCCAGGGGCATAGATAGACCAGGATATATGAGAAAATAATTTTCCGAATTCGTTTTAATTTCTTTCCAGCAATTTTCTTTTCAGTTTAACGTTTTTCCTAGGGTGACGCTAACTGACGCTCCGTTCTCCACTCTTGGCCCGAATCCAAGACATTGCGTGTTCAGTGGCGGTTCTTATCACCGCGCTTTGTCTTGTCACCAGAGCGGAGAAATGAAAATCATTGAATTAAAATAATAAATTTATCCCGCCAAGTCAAACTTACCACTGCGCTACGATGGACCCATTGCCTTTACACTATTGAATTTAAAATTGTTTCGAATATGAATATTGTGTAAAGTAATTAACTATGGACAATATTTCTGTAAGTAATATATTTCAATATCAATATTTGCAAGCGCAGTTATGGTACAAGGTTCGATTTGCACTCGAGACCATAATTATATGAGTGTGAATAAGCCCACCGTTGCTAACTTAATTTCTGTAATGTAAAAAATGTTCCGCGAATCAACACGCACTCAACACGCAATTTCGGTCGAAAAGTGACGATCGGAGTGTCTTGACACTAGGCTCTCTGCCGGTTATATAGGAAAAGGTGTGGAACTGAAAAAAAGAGTACAAGAATGAAATATTGTTGAAATATGATTATCTTTAATAGATATTATATTTCCTTTTGTTGGTTTTTTTTCTATAATCTGATGCAACTGCGTAGTGTAATAAATAAGCATTATACGCATTCACATGTGTCTAGGTCTGTAGAGTCAGCAAAACATATATCGGTCATATTAAATTTGTCTAAAAAAAAATTTAATTAATTTCAATTTGTACCTCTTAAATACCGTTCAAAAAGTAGACAATTAAGGTATACGCTTTTATCAAAGCTGCATCGATTTTTTTATTGTATTGTTGTAACTGTTGTAGTAGAACTAGAACAGTTACAACAATTCTTTATGTTGATAAATAATTATATATTTACAAATAAAAATAGCAGAATTGAAGTTAATTTGATTAGAGTTTTGCTTCTGTTAGATACAGCTTAAGCTAGCCTTCAAAGAAGTATTAATCTAAGAGCTTCATAATCTATTTAATCCAGTGCCAGAATAGGACTAGATAATAAAAAAATATATTCTGTTGACAAATTATTTTTTTTCATCATAAAAAAATAAGAAGCAAGGAAGCTGCAAAACAGTAACGGTTCTGAAGTCACAAGATTACAAAAAAAACAAAGTAAATAAAAAAAATAACAATAAATAGAAACATAACAAAATAAAAAATGAAAAAGTTTATACATACATACAAACCACTACTTGTATGGAAACTAAAAAATAATAAAATTTATTAGAACATTGTATTTTTTTTTATGTTTATCATTTTTATGTCAACAGTATTTACTTATTCGTCCTTTGCACATTTTTTCAGATTATAGGTCAAAGTTACATAGATAAAGAGAGTTATGTGAACCAAATTGGGGCAATCGTTAAGGCGGTGTTAGCCGGTTCGAATCGGTTCCACTAAATGTTAAAGAGAAATTGTTTTGTATAAGGAAAAATATTTTATAAAAATCATGATTTTTATAACAAAAATAATTTAGAATTAACTATTTTCTATGTAATATATATAAAATGTATAATTTGGATGTTAAATTTTTTCTGACGTTTTGATCACTTTGACTTAATAGTTGTTTTATTTAACATAAAGCGCCAAAGCTTCACTTTACAAGCAATGTCTCTATTTCCAACGGAAAGTGGAGAGCGGAGTATCATGACACTAGGCTCTCTCTACACAGCTGTGCGCTGTAGCTGTTACTTTTTCCTTTACGTTAGAAAAAGTAAGCTTATAACAAGTATTCGAGAAAAAATTTGAAGCGTGTGAATAACATCGTATATGTAAGTTTATTTTATATTTATATATAATGAATATTTATATATTTATATTGTTATTTATGTAAATTTGTATGTAATAAATATATAATATGTAAATTTTAAGTAAGTTTATTTCACTAAGCAAACATTTTTATATATCATTTGTACACTGACCTATTTTTTTGTGTCTTTTCTAGTCTTTTCTTGGGTTGCCTGGAAGAGAGTACCTGTGGTGATAAGGCCGCCTTTACACCAATATTGTAACTATTGTCTATTGTTACCTTGGTGTAATAAAGAGTTAAATAATAATAATCTTGGTGTCTTATGAAACCGGTGCACACCTCTCAACAGCCTCAGCCGACCACACTGATGTTGCGCCCAAGGTATTACGCCACTTTGCTGGGGCCCATCAAGTGGGAGGCGAGGCACCTTCCGTCAACCATTCAATCTGAGACTGTTGAAAAGGCGGACGTCTTGAGTCTCATACAATATTCCACTACTCGGTCCATCTCATAGTCCCAGCTTAGTGTTTCATACTTGCCATAGTTCCTACGCATTAGCCGGTGACCTTCTCTGGACAATTACCTGTGGTTACTCAGAGATGGATGCCACAGTAAAATACATTGCTATCTCTAAGGGGCCTCTATATGTTGGACCTGTGTCCAAACGCAAAGGACCGGCTTCTTTTGAACCAGATAACTTTTTCGAGAAAAATAAAACTTTAAAAAATATAAATTGTAAAAGAAACGCTATGGATTCATTTTAACGTAAATTATGCGAATGGAAAAGTATGCATTAAATTAATAAAATAAATATTACACACACTTCTATGTGTTTGCAATACACTTTTGTGTAAAGTGATTTGTACGTTGCCGAATTAGTTTGTATACAAACAAACACACATTATATAAACACTGTAAAATAATTAAAAAAAATAATTGTATAGTACAAAAATAGGTTTAAAATTAATTCTTTCTGTACGCCATAGCTATAAACTCAAATATTAACAATATATTTTTTAATATAAAATCTTTGATTTTCGCAACTACTATACATTTAGAAATGCAACTATTTTTATATATTAATCGTGTATATTAATGGTATTCGAAAATACCTTTTGGGGTTTCAATTTACGGGTATCTAAAATTCAATATATATTTTCTGTCGCCAAGCCTCCCCTTAACAAAGTGCATGTAATTTCAACCGCGTAATAGCAATACGAAAATATATCGCCATATTTGCATACTATTGATAAGAATTGACATTGGTGTCTCACATACATGGTAAATGTATAAGGTTTTCAAATGTAACTATTTTGAACGGATTAATCTTCGCGATTTTGGAAATATATTATAATATCTAAAAATATTATAGATAATTTTATTTGAAAACCCATTTTATTTTCTAATATTAGCCTAAAAACAAGCAGGCACGTAGTGCTTGCATTTCCGGTGGAAATTTTTGTAACTTTTTTCCTCACATCTTTTTAATTCATATTACATCAAATAGCTTCTGTTTAGTAACCACGGCCATGACCATTCTAATCTGTTAAGCCAAAAATATATATATTTTAAGAGTTTTTAAATAATCTCCATAATAGATTATACGTTTGTCTTCAGAGACGCCCCTGATTTGCAATTTGTAACGCTTAATCGATTAAAAAAATTTAAATTGTTTGGTGAATGATAAATAGACATCCATTAACTTAGTTTTGTAAGCATTACTTATAATAACCTAGCAACCTCAATACTGCTGTAGTGGCGCAGTGGGACGTCTGATTGTAAACGCAATTGGTTGTAGATTCGATTCCTGTTTGGGAGAATGGTTATGATTAAATTACTTGCTCTCTTACTTCTCTGGTGCAAAAAGCGTGGTGTTGAGTCCCACCACAGAACACGCAATGCCTTGAATTCGGGCGGAATGTGGAGAAGAACTTAAAAAAAACGTCAGGTTAAAAAGAAAAATATAGTTAAACAATAAATTTAGTTATAGCTTATTGACCTTATATTTTGTTATAAACGAGACGCTGTATAAATAAAAATTAGATTCATGTTTTTTTCTTGAAGCTCTATCTCGCGCATTAAACATGCGCGAGATAGACCCATGAATATTGTAAACAAAGCCGTATTGTAAACAGTGCAGTTCGAATTTATCTAATTCTATAGTATTTATATAATTCTATTTTCGTAGGTTCAAATAAAACTGGAAGTATTTAACTGGAAATATTTATAGAGACTTTATAGATTTAGGTTACATTATGTGCGATGTTAATTTTCAACATAATCGATATTATTTTGAATTCAGTTTCATTTCAGTCAGAGAACCTAGTGTCAAGACCCTCCGTTCTCTACACAAATTCGAGGCTGAGTTGTTGACATGTTGAGTGGCCGAACAACGCCGCGCTTTGTGTTAACAAAAGGGAGAAACGAAAATATAATTATTTCCCCCGAGTGCTTATCGAACCCACAACCGTCCCGTTAGATGCTGTTCCACTGCGACACGATGGCTAGATACCCATACAGACGTAAATACATGCAAATGTACAGTGACAAAAGATGCATCATCGAATCAAACTCGTGACCCAGATACCGTGTCGTTTGGCATTGTGTAAAAAAATAAAGCTCCACATGTCTATCGCATTTCGGCTGTGATTGTTGTTTCGCGTGCACGTATTTGTGCGTTAAATAGAAAAAAAATAAACTGTCACTTTGCTATTTTAACTCGATATATATTATCTATTTAATTTACATTTAATATTTTACTGTTAATATTGCGACAGATTAAAAATAAATATATTAACAGATAATAAAGTGGCTGAAAAGTTGTTTTTAATATAAAATTTGTACAAGAAAAAAAATGAAGTTAATTTGTTTTTTCTCCAATATAATTATATTAATAAAATTGACGACTTCCCAACATACATTCGTAAATAGGGTAAATCATATAGAATATTATAAAAACCGAACGCGCCCTTCTAAGGCGTTTAATAGTTTTTCTGTAAACTATTTTAATCAAAATTCTATAAAAGATGGAAATAAAGATAGAGTGCAATGTGGAACTAGAACAGTGGATTTTACTTTAAGAAGAGGTAAAATCGTGGGTGGGTCTGAAGCGCCCTATGGAGCGTTTCCTTGGCAGGTAAGATATAACTTCTATAACTAACTACTACTTGTTAGCTGTTCGGCTTCATCCGCGTAGTAACAAAGTTTAAACTCTCTGCCCAATTACAAGCGTGTAGCAAAAAAAAACGAGGACTTTCATACAGACTTGTAAGACCCTTGCAAGACCCTTTAGACCTCCTCAATCCGGCACTGTCCGAAAATTATAACTACCTGTCAAATTTCACGTTTGTACGTGTTGTGGTTTTCGATATATAATGAACATTCAAATTATTATCATGGTTCAGTGGGACAGTAATTGACTATATACACATCTTGTAGGTCGTGGGTTCGATCGCGATTTAGAGAAATTAATATATTTAAATTGTATTAATTAGCAAGGAAATGTGCCTTAACACTAGGTTATCCTAATATATGAGGGAGATGCGTAAAGCTTTTTATGTTACATGTATTATAATATCTAAGTAATATTGTAAAAGTCTATTAAACAATGAAAATTTTTAAATATACCGAAATTCTAATTGACAACTTGAAGACTAAGCGGGATTTGAACTTGTGCCTTTTAGGCAATGTCTAGGCGGCGTGATTTGGAACAATAGACAGACAGGCAGGCAATCTTTAAAATAATTTTATATATTAATAATATTATTGAAATTGTAAAATTATATACCCCAATACAATTGTTTTTATATGTACAATGTAAATTATTTTTTCTATACACGACATTGTGTTAATATCAGATAAATTCTTCACATAAAATGGTAAATCGTCCATATAAAGCAAAAATAAAAGGGGCCAAACATAGGTCCTTGTAGATCGCCCGTCCTCAGGGAAGAAGCAGACGATTTTAAATTATTTATATTAATCTTCTGAATTTTCTGATTCAAATACGAGGCAATAATATCACGGGCGGCATCCCGTATACCATAATCTTAAAATTTTGGTAACAGAGTTTCATAGTCTACACAATCGAAAGCCTTGAATAATCGCAGACTCCAATAACATTTTGTGACTTTTTCCAAGTATCTCCATTCCATCCATCTATAGTACATTTGCCTTTGGTAAAGCCACATTGTTCACTAAAGAGCGAATTGTTTTTATATAAAAAAATATGGTAGAATATTAATTTTTAAAATATTTAGTCATTGTTGTTAATATATTTGTCGGTCTGTATGGGTTTCAGGATCAGATCTATCTCCACTTTTCTAAAGCGGTACAATTTTACTACACCTTATGAAATCTGGGAAAGTACTAGATAGATGCCATAACTTTACCTGGCCTAAAAAGTAAATTTATGTTCACAGCTATCTACATGTTTCCTTAGAATAGATATTGCATTCAAAGGAGATGATGGCAGTGAACGCGTTACCTTAATAGGTATTTCGGAGAAGTGATTTGAGTTGCCCGATCTAGCAAAGCGTATTTATTAATAACTAGTTCAGCGTTCGATACTTTTTAAATTATTACATCACATTATTTATATTTAAAACTCTACACGGTCCAAGCAGTAGATAAAATTCCCCAACTATTAGGCCTAACAGTACCATCTGCATATACATTATTGATATTTACGAATTAAAACCACATTGCTTTGTCGCAAGAAGAAAAATGAGACTTATCATTTACCTTAATATTTTAGAATATGACTTATTCTGGTGTTTTTGTTATAATGATAACGATTTATCCGTAAAAGAATATCCCAATAATCTTCGACTAAATAATCTTTAATATTGTGAACCTCTAAACTAGCAGTTATTAATCCTAGTGGACTAATAAGTGTAGTGCCGAACCCATAACGTTACAGCTTAATTTAAGTAATCAATTCTTCAACTGCAATCTTATTACTAATCGAACACTTCCATTGTTATCTTAATTATTCCCCACTTTAACAGATATAAAATATTTTAAACGTTCTGATTTCGTAAATTGAGTCGCTTGCTTACACCTCCTACCCTACTTTCACACACGTCAGGGCGATCGTCTACACCATAGAATACACCATTCGACTATCTACCCTTTATTTTGGACCGGTTCAAGAAATTGATTTTTACATAATAATTTTACTCGAAGGATAATATATATATAATAATCTATTATTATTTAGCATCTCTGTTAAGAGGTCTGCATAGTCCTAACGGATTGGAAAAGACTATCAGTTTTTCCTTCCACTCTGGCCAACTATACAATAGAGTGGCAAGACCTTGGTACTATGACTTAGCGATACCGCACAATTTAGGTAAGGGATAATGAATAATTATTTTTTTAAGCGTCAACATAGTTTGCTCTTAAGTGATGGGATCAAAGTCTGGAAGTATATTAATATAATAATATAATTTAGGCTTTTCTGAATTTTCCATGTCTTTAATTATAGATAGAAATTTGTCAAATATGGCACAAGTGTCACTTCTTTAAGATCGACACGTTTATTTATTGACTGAGCTTTGAACGACTTACCTGGTGATTCCGATGAAGTTCTTAAAAGCCGATGTCTATATTAAACCTCTTTGGTTGTCGTCGCCTTTCATACTAACTGCTATCAGATTCTTCTGAAGATACTATTCTCGTTCTTTTTCCTTGTTTATTTTTATTCCGACGTCCTTCATCATTGCTAGGTTTATTTGAGAATCCCTTGCGCTCGTCCTTGGGTTTCACCACCTACATTGCTTTGGTCCGAGTCTTAACCTCGTCTCATATTGCTTTACCTCTTATTTTTGACTTCCATCTTGATCCTTGAGCTCGGTCAATATCCATCCTTAATCCTTAACCATTATCATAATTTGACCATTCACCTCACTCAAAATTATGTCTCATGTCCCTGAAACTCAGGCAATACGCAAGATTAAATTCATATTTATCAAAATTTGAAAAAATATTTATCGAAATTGAAAAATACATATTTAGAAAACGTATCTCTTGAAAACCGTTCAAGTTTGACCTTCAACGGTTTTCAATAGGCGCAGGTTCACATCCCGCTGCGTTAAAATTTTTATACGTTTTCTAAATATGGGTTTACATGTTCAATTCTTTTCAAATCTTACAAGTTTTAATTTTATCACAATCTGATAATGAATGTATATAAATTTTACAAATAAGCATTATTGGAATTAATAAATAATACACTGCATAATTAATTTCAACGTAATAAACTATTATATTTAATTTAAACATCTTAATTTGTCAATAACTCCCTTTAAACCTACGAAAGCGTTTATATTAAATATGGCAAAATTTAAAACATCCATCCGAAGTGATTCGTTTTCATAAAAATAAAAAAATTCTATCTTAAGAAAAATACAGTAGCGAAAATAAAATTCAGCTAATCAAAAGCAACACTCATAAATAAGAATTACAAGGATAAAAATAAATAAAATATACGTTATCGCTCACTTATTTGACTAGTGGGTATTTGTAATATCACATACACGTGAGTTTAAATTGCTCTAATATATTTCAATTTTAATTGTCCATTCAGAACGTATAAGGCAAACGAACAAACAAACAAAATAAGGGAATAGAAAGGAAGGCAAATAAGAGTAGAAAAAGAAAATTTTATTTATCCTTTTTTTTACACATTTACGAAAAATACTTGTAGTTTATTATTTAAAGTTAAATCATTATATTCATTTATGATTGTTTTGAACTCAAGAATTTGAACTCGCCACTCGATAATATTCATTTATTTCACATTACATAAACACAAACGACCTTTAACAACCAAACAATTAATCAATATCTGACAACAATACATCTTTTCTTATGCAATTTGACGTGAAAAGACGCGGGAATCACAAAAGCGCGCCAAAACCAAAAGCAAAGGCCGCCTTGTTATAATGTTTCGGAAACGTCACTTTCACTTTTTTAATTTGATGCCAATTTTTTAAGACACTCGTTGATGTACAGAAATCCTTTGAATGATGTATTGTGTGGGTAAAAAAAAATTACGTCGAAGTTTTGATATTATTTGTGAATATTTATGACGTCATCATGACGCAGTTTGACAGCGTGTAAACGCGGTGGTTGTGGGTTCGATACCCATCAGGGAAGTATGTATACTTAAATTTTTTTTTGACAGAGCGTGACGTTCAGTTTCGCAACTTAACACGCAATGTGTGTGAGAGAAGGTGAAAAACGGAGGGCCTGTAGACTAGGCTCTTTCTGACTTCTACTAAACCCTGCTATGCTGGAAAATGCAAAAAAAAAACATACATGCTTTCAAATTACCTGTCAAGGAACGAGGGCATCGATTTTCTTTACATGTTAACATGATAGTTTTATCTATAAATCCTAGTATAATAAAATTGTAATCTCCTTTTATTATTAAAGGCCATATTTATATAACATTTTCAATATATTTCAGGTGGAAATTCAGATGCTGGACACTGATAAACTGACCTTCGAGCATCACTGCGGCGGTGCTGTGATTGCGGCGAGATTGGTACTCTCTGCTGCGCATTGTTTTGATAAGGTACAAAAAAAAATTTATCTTATCATTTGTTAAAGTTTTATTCGCACACTTAGAAAATTGAAAAAGACATATTTAGAAAACGTATAAAAATTTTGAAACGCAGCGGGTTTTGAACCCGTACCTCCTGAAAATCGTTCAAGCGCTCTGACCGCTAAGCCATGCGTCCTTGTCTTTAACAATCAAAATATTTTCTTAATACAGATAGGTACTTTCAAATCAATCAGTCAGCCAGTTAACATGAAAATGTCAGAATTGTCAGTCCAAAAACTAGCTGTCAGCTCCAATAGCTGTTGAGTAGGGCAGTCGCGCTTCTCCATTGAGCAACAACAACTTTTCAATTCACACATTAATATCATTACAATATATTTTAAAGCAATAACATATTTTTCTTTTTAAATTTTAACTTTAAATAGTTCGAGAAATTTGAAATACGAGTAATACGTTTGTTTTACGGAATAAAATTCCACTAAACATTTTCCAACTTGAGGCCATAGTGTTGCAGTGGGATAGCATCAGTCTGTTAATGCGATTGGTTGTGAGTTCGATCCCCAGTAGGGGGAATGATTATATTAGGAATAGTTCAATTATTTCGCTTTGGTACCTAGCACAAAGTGCGGCGGTGAGTTACGCCACTAACTTGTAATGTCTCTATTTCGGGCAGAAGGTGGAGTGACGTTTTTTGACGCTGGGTTCTCTCTGAATAATCTGCTATACGGAAAAAAAGTAAAGCTACAGAAATTATAATGTGTTAAAATGTTAAGTGAATTGACACTTGAGGCTCAGTTGTCAAAACTTGATTGCACACTATGGTTATGAATTCAAATGGCACATAGGGACATATTGATATTTAATGTTGCCCTGCTGCTTATTTGTATAAATAGAATTAAATGCCAGATTATGATTTTACAGAATTATTTTAATTATTTTGTTGTTATCGCGTATAATTTAGTCAAAAAGTACAGTTTTCATATCTTATTCAATTATATAATATTCAATTACTTTTCTATTTCTTAAGTCTTCTAGTGAACAATCTATTTCAATTACTTTTTCTTAACGTATGTAAAAATTGTATACCTATTTATTTTTTATTTTTCACATGGCACAGCGGTCAGAGCGCTTGGACGGTTTCCAAGAGGCGCGGGTTCCAATCCCTTTGCGTTAAAAATGTTATACGTTTACAACTTACACGTTAAAAATTTTAGTTATTATTTTTTTTTCTAGTGTGTAAATAACACTTAAACTACTGTTGAAATGTATGCTTTAATATGAAGCTGTACATTTTTTATCCAATCGTATTCATAAAAAAACACTTTATTAATATTTTTTCTACGACATAAGCCATTTCTCAAATTCCAGCAACCTCTTCAACTAGATCACATTAGATTACTAGTTGGTGAACATCGTCTGAAAATGCAGGACAAGCACGAGAACAGATTCCTGGCGGAGAAAGTAGTGCCGCATCCGGAATTTAGGAAAAGTGAGTCTTGAAAATTATTTTTGGCAATCGTATAAAAATTTGAACGCAGGGGTGGGTATTCGGGGTCGTGCCTCTTAGAAACTTTCTAAGACCTGTGACTGCTGAGCCATTTGTTAAAATTTTTATACGTCCTACACCTGGATAGTAGAGTGAGTCTTATTTATTCTTTTACTCAATAAGTTATATATTAAATAATTATAAAAAAGAAACTAAAAGCAGCTTATTCGTCCATCATAATCGTTCTGGTAAGGACCATCTGGAGTATGTAATAAAAATTTGGCATTAGGATCGGTTCATCGGTTTCGGAGACGCGTGTAAATTTTAAAGCATATCGTACGGGAAGAGAGAGAGAGAGAGAGAGAGAGAGAGAGAGAGAGAGAGAGAGAGAGAGAGAGAGAGAGAGAGAGAGAGAGAGAAAGTAGTGTTTGCATTATGTTTTAGAAAAAACAGCTTTTTAGTGCTCATATGAATAATTTCAATGTCAATGCAAGGACGACACTTTCTGCTATTTTCTTTTGTATTTTTTTGTGTTTTACACACTCGATTGCGAATAGTAATGATTGTTGTCAAGGGAAGGTCCGAGGCCTAGATTTTTTAACTAATTGCGTCTTAACTTTTGAATTTAACTTGTGGCGCACTTGGACAGCATCTGGCTGTAATTGCGATTGGTTGTAGGTTCGATTCCCAGTCAGTGGAATGATTATAATTTAATTAATTTCGCTTATCTGCGCTGGTAAGCAAGACAAGGCGCGGCGTTGAGTTCCGCAATTCAAAATGTTTCGAATAGAAAGGGGAGAACGGTGTGTCTTGAAACTAGGTTCTCTCTAACTACCCTATGCAGGAAATTAATTATATGTTCCTTGCCAAAATCAACAAAATATTCCAAAAATTCTATTCATTATAGTAAAAATTTTAAACCTTTCCTTATTTTTTGTGTATTTAGGAGATAAATTACAACTTCGCATTTTTAAATTTTGTAAGCCTTTTAAGCGAGAACACTTCTGCGGTCGCATCTCGACAAGCTGGTCCTTACATTACACTGCAGTGATGCTGCAAATGAATATCGATAAAATCTTTTTTTTTTTAATTTTTTTTTTCCTTAATGTGTGTAAGGCCGAGATTTGAACCTGTCACTTCACTATCTGTATATAAAGGTTAAAGAACACGCTTTGTTTGGCGTGCGAAACTCAACGCAGCATTGGTCAAACAAATATATTTAGGATTATGAAAATTGGATGAAAAGAAAAGCAGGGAAAATGTGGTGATATATTATTCCGTGCTTTATTAGATTACTTTGTTTGGCTACACGTAACGTCCGCCTTCAGTAAAGGCCTGGCTTATTACAGACAAGCGACCCTCTCGCGGCTTCACCTGCGTAAACTACACAACTAAACTATTTCGTTCTTTCATCCGTCCGCGTTCTCTTTAAAAACACAAATTTTGCTTAAATTTATAATTTAAATGGTTACAACTTTTTTACTTATGAACCTATTAAAATGAAATAAACACTAAATGTTAAGGGAAGTTTACGAAAATACAATTAGCGAAATTGCATTTAAATCGGTTAAGCCGTTTCTGAGATAGCGCGCATAAAAGCGATAAACAGACAAATAGAAAAGAATATTAAAAATCATTGTTTTGGGTTCTATTAGATTGATAAATGCCCCCAATAATATATTTTTTCATATATCTGCCATGTTCAGACAGCGAACAGCAAAATTATATTGATATTACAGAATATTATCCTCATATCTTTATATAGATAGTTTTAGGCCATTATAGCGTAATAGACAAGCTACTAACTAACGCGATTACTTATGGGTTCTATTTCCACTCGGGGCAAAGGTTTTTAATAATAAATAAAATTATCTGCTTTGGTCTACGTGGCTCTCACACCCTCTCACTCAATCTCAAGTCTCGAATTCGGGCGGAGAATAAAGAACGAAGTGTTCTTTTTGACCACCCTGTTATACGGGAAAAGTGTGAAGCTGCGAATAAATATAGAATATTAGTTTCATTTCTATTGTGAACCAACGTCCCTATTTCCAGCCCCATCTCTTTAGTCTACGTAACAATTTTTGCCTTTTATAGGCTAAGTGGTCTGGGCAGGGGTGGAAATAACGTGATATTAAAAAATAATATTATAACTATAAGTAATGTTGACACCTTAGTGGCGCAGTGGGACAGTATCCATAAACGATAGTAGCAAATTCGGAGCTAAGAGAACGGAAATCCATACTAATAACTCTAGTCTGTCTGTCTGTGACCTGATCGTGGCCAAACCGCTGAACCGATTGCGATGACAGTTTATATTAGAGATATTATATTAATGAAAACATTATACATATATCTATTTCAATTTCCTAAGTGTGCAAATAACATTTTGAAATGAAACTATTTTAACCGGATTAATCGCGTATAATTTTGATATTCGAAAATACATTTTTAGAACTCGACGTTTCGAACACTTTACAGTAGTCCGTGGTCACAGGTACAGCTGTGTGTGAGCATACAATGGATAAAACGTACTTTAAGTAAGCCTAATAAGCCTAGGCTTATTAGCTTACTAGTAAGCTTAACACTTTTAAAATGTTATATTGTGTAATGTGATGTTCACCTGTAAAAAATTGTGTAATTAGAAATTATTTATTTTATATGTTTATTATTTATTTGTACGCACAAATTGTGATAATTATTGGTGCTTGCCTTAATCTATAACATATAACAAAAATGTAGCTGATCGCTGATGGAAGATATACGAAAAAAAATTAATAAAATAAAAAAATATAATAGAACCCAAAAAAGATTTCTTTTTCTATTTGTCCGTGTGTTTGTTTGTGTAAATTAAATTTCAATCAGTTCATAAAGAAAAAGTTATAATTATTTGAATTATAAATTTAATTGTGATATAAGTCAGAACGGTGGTGGGAACGGTGGTGGTGGGTTTTTAGAAAACGTATAAAAAATTGAACGCAGTTGCAATAAGCGTATAAGAAATTTTGACGTAACCGTAAGACGTAAGATGTAAAACGCACGGCTTAGCGGTCAGAATGCTTGGATGATTTCGGAATGGCGCGGGTTTGAATCCAGCTGCGTTCAAATTTGTATATGCTTTTTAATTTCTTTAATTTCCTAAGTGTGTGAATAACACATAAATAATAACCATAACCATTTTTAAAATTTTATAAAGTGTTAATCACACACTTTGGACATTGAAAAATATTTCTTAGAAAAACGTATAAAAATTGAAAATCTTATTTTTCAAAAAACGTTTTTCTAATAAATATGTTTTTCAAAACCCATAACAATTAATCTGCGATGCTCTTTATTTTTACTTTATCTCAGATGGACCTCACAGCAACGATATAGCAGTGGTCCTAGTATCGAGATCCGGGTTCCAATTCAACAGTCATGTCAGGCCGATATGCTTGCCTGACAAAACTGACAGCACTGGACGATGGTGCGCTGTCAGTGGCTGGGGATATCAGGCAGGTAGCAAACGTTTGTTTTTGTTTATTTGAAATTATTGTCAATAAATTCTAA
Organism: Podotricha telesiphe; assembly: GCA_038994665.1. Lineage (NCBI taxonomy): Eukaryota > Metazoa > Arthropoda > Insecta > Lepidoptera > Nymphalidae > Podotricha > Podotricha telesiphe. The sequence goes on from JAOYRR010000459.1 coordinate 266,913, forward strand.
GTCAAGCAAGATAGTCAGAGAGAATCTAGTATCAAGACACGCCATCTCCACTTTCTGCCCGAAATCGGAACATTGCGTGTTGAGTGGCGAAACTCTACGCCGCGTTTTGTCTTAGGTAAGAGAGCGGAGAAATGAGAATATTCTAAATAAAATCATTCTCTGCGGTGCACTGCGTTATAATGGCCTCATTATTAAATCATTTTGCTCAGTAAATAATGAGAAGCTAGTGTTTAATCATTTTGTTTGCTGCACTCTGAGACATTGGGGACAGGTTTGTTTGACAAGTCTTTGTTATAAATATAGGTTTTCAACTTCAAATTAAATAAAAAAATATTAAATTAATTCTTTTTCATTAAATTCATCTTTTTATGTTTTACTTTCGTATATTTATATTTCAATATTGAATTGGTATTGGTACATATGACGTAACCATTTTTTGATTTGCTTATATTACCTTCAAATTATTTATTTATTGTAAACAAATTATCAGAATTTTGCTATATTTCGTAAAGCGCCTGTAATTTTTATTAAAGCTATGTTACATTTTAGTGCAATAAGCTGTAATTTTTATCCTATGATTTGTTTGATTGTCATGATATGTTTATGACAAGACTAGCTGTAACCGCGACTTCGTTCTCGTGAATTCTAAAATAAAAGTAGCCTAAGTTAACAATTATAACATAGCTATCTGCCTGTGAAAGTCCCGTCAAAATCAGTCCAGACATTAGCGGGAACAAACAGACAGACATACAAAAATTGTAAAAATATTATTTTTATATGTGTACCGTGTATAAAAAGGCGGCTATTTCTATATTACAAACAGACACTCCAATTTTATTTAATTGCATTGATATGCGGCTATTAAAAATAATATGAATGTAAGTTTTAATAGATTATTTTATATTTTTGTATATAAATATATTACTGGTATTTTATTACAATGCAATTAGTGTAGCAGAGCTTAACACCGCGCCGTCTCACTAAACCAAAACAATGCAAATAATTTTAACATAGGCAGTACATCGATTAGGGATGAAACTCACCATCATCGTACATACAGTCGAACACTTTACCAGGATGGCGTTATATGGCGATGGCGTATAATAGATATTAATTTTCTATTCTTTTTTTTCTAGAAGGAACAGATTCAGAACAGAACTTTGCTCCAGTGTTACGAGCTGCTGCTGTACCAGTTCTAGATCAAAGCACTTGTAGGAAAGAAAAGGTTCTTGGCGGATGTCAGCAAACTATACTAGATTCTATGCTGTGTGCTGGTAAGGAGTTTCTCCCTTATATATTACTGATATTTGTGTTGAGCTATAAAATAGAAAATAGGAAGGAAGTTTGACGCTTTTTCCCGCAGAGCAGAGTAGAGAACTTAGTGTGGAGACACTCCGTCCTCTACAATTCAAGACATTGCCTGTCGAGTGGCCGGTCTCATCGGCTTTGTCTTGTCAATAGAGCGGAATTAATTTATATATAGTCATTCCCCGAGTGAGAATCGAATACACAAGCATTGCGAATACAGTCAGACGCTGTGCCACAATGGCCTCAATTTAGTCTATTTAAATTTTCCAATTCATCGACTCTACTTTGTAATCCGCTCGTTTAAACTCTAAATTACTTCTATCATTTTCACATTCCCCCCTATTTCAAGAAAGACAAGGAACATGATGAGTTTGAAAATGTATGAAATAAATTTGGAGTCCAAAATATATATCTTTCATAACATAATAATTAATGCATAAAATAATAAATTTAAAACAATCTTCAGGAGTCCTAGCAGGAGGTGTCGATGCCTGCAAAGGAGATTCTGGGGGTCCTCTTGCTTGTTACACCAATCGATGGCAGTTACATGGTGTAGTATCATGGGGGTCCGGATGTGCTAGACGGGCGAGGCCTGGTGTCTATACTAGAGTAGCGTCTTATGTAGATTGGATTAGAAGCACTGCTTCCTCTTTGGGTCAGAAGATATCTTAGTTTGACTAAATCATAAATCAGAAACTCATTAATCAACCTTCATGTTATCTATTGGGCACAGTATTGATTTATCTACAAATCTCTTACATTTAAAATACAGACTTTACATTGTTACTCGTTCAGAGTTTAGACTTTGTGGGATTTAAAAAAAACGACGGCTTGTGCTTTAATGACAGCTGTCATTCGAGCATACCTGATGGTAATTTTGTAAACTAATTTTGTATATATCTATCAGTTAAATTAAGAGATCAAATACATTTTTACTATTACAATTTTTAGGAGCTCTTGTAAAAATTTGAATTGTATATTTTTAGTTAAAAAATTATCGTAATGAAAAAATTATATTTGGAAATGTCTGCCCTTGTTTTTGGACAAAGTATTGGGGTCGTAGTTTTTAATTCTGATAACAGAATTTTTTACATATTTTTTTCTGTTTGGTATGTTTAAAAAAAAATGGCTTGGAAATTAGAATGTTCCACTGAAGGCTTCGAATATGAAAAAATCTCATTTACTAAATTTCTTGGCAAATACTAGTGATAAGTCAATATTTTTTGCACTTTCTAGTCTAAGAATATTTATATAAATATTTCTCTAAAAATTTAAACACTTGCCTCACCGTAGAATTTCTGTAAAATTGAAAAAACGTATATCATCAGTGTTTCATTGAAATTGTTAAATTTATTTTTAAGTATTGTGTAAACGATAATTTTATACGATAACCTAGTTGTAGCATAATAGGATATATAGATTTTCAGCGTCAAGTTCAATTCTTTTTAAAAACTGTGAATTTGAAACTCAAAATGAGGACTTTTTTGAAAATCAAATTAATGTATATTTTTTTAACATTATTAATGTATACTTATTCGCACACTTAGGAAATTGAAAAGAGGCATAGAACACGAAAATTTGAACGCAGCGGGATTTTGAACCCGCGCCTCTTGAAAACTGTTCAAGCGCTCTGACCGCTAAGCCATGCGTTCTACATCCAGCTGCGTTGAAATTCTTATACGCTTATTACAACTTATATTTTTTGTTAGCAACTCTGTAGAGAGATTTTTACAAATTTCTGCTACCCAAAGATTCAAAGATTCTGCGAACAGTCGTTTGGCAAGAGAGAATGCTATTCATTAAATATATATCTTTTAACATTTTTTTTAATTGTTATTCATACACTTAGGCAATTGAAAAAAAATCTAAATATGTCTTACTCAAATTAATAATTGATAAAATTTAATATGATGAATAAAAAAAAAATCAAACTATACATATATATATATAGTTTAAATTTTTTTATATATATACATCAATGTAATAAGTATAAATGTATCACCCCTCTAATATTATTTAAGTTTTTAACATATAATTTAATACCAAAGATTAGTTTTTTTAAGATAATAAACTGTCGAATTAGAATGGCATCAAAAGTTTTATAATATAATAGTAAACTGTTTTAATGTCATTAAAATTAATATAGTTTAAAGCAGCACAGCATTGAGTTCCGCCACGCAACGCAACTCGAATTCAAGCAGCAAATGGAGTGTCTTGACACCAGGTTCTGTTTGGTTATGCGAAGATGGATATACTAAAACACAGCTTAAGCACATTTTTATTTGACAAACTGGGAATGCGATGGGAACTCAACGCCGCGCTTTGTCTCACTAGAACGGAGACATTAAAATTATTTGTATAAAATCCCGTGTAGGTATTGAACCCGCAACCGTCGTCAACTCGTACGTTAGTCAGCTGCTGCGTCTTGATAGATAATTTGTATAGCCTTCTAAAAAAGGTTTAAGGAGAAGTGATTATACTGAAAATATATAGAATAGAATAGAATAGAATAGAATATATTATATAGAATTGAGTAATAAGTACCATAAGTTATTTATTTTTTTTATATTTCGGTAATTATAAGGGCATAGTGTTTATGAGATACGGTACAAATAAAAAAAATATTAATTATTTTCAACTTATATCAGTATTATAATAAAATTTGAATATGTATTTTTGTGTTTTATTTAACTTCAAGTCTTAACTAAACTAACAGACATACAAATATATATATATATATATATATAAAAACCTTAAGTTTTAAAATAAGTTCTTTGATTTTCGCGATTATTACACATTTTGAAATGAAACTATTTTTAACCGGATTAATCGCGTAAAATATAGGCATTCGAAAATACATTTTAGAACCCGACATTTCGAACACTTTACAATTAAATTTAATCCGTGGTCACACTCGCGGGTAGACTGAGGTGGCATTTGTCTGTCAGTTGATACAATTATTATATCAAACTACCGCCAACGATTTCTTAGTTGCCTCGCGTACTGCCCTGAATTCTTGCAGAATAAGCTGACTGTATCTTGCTCTCTGGTGTGATCGGATTGAGACTTCAAAGTTTTCAGTATTGAAGCCCAGGTGGTAGAAAATTTCAATAGAGAAGACGATTGGAAACTACGGTATAATTTTTATACATAGTCATCGTTGTATTATTTTTAAAGGTATTTTTACAAAGCTATATTTACATTTTAGTTTAATTTGTATAACTTAACTTAATTTTAATTTGTGTTAAGTATATTGTTGGAGTGTGTGTCTCCTTGTAAGTGGAATAGCATGAGGCAATGTTTGTGTTAGTTTTGTGTATATTTGTTTTGTTTATATGTTTATATTATGTGTATACTATATTGGCAGACCTAATTAATTGGCAGCCATACTATACATTATTAATAAATAAATAATGTATAGTATGGCGTTTCCGAATCACACAATCAAATCTCTTTGAAAAAAACTAAAATATTTTGACCATGTGTAATTGATCATTTGTAAAGCCACATTCGTTATATGAAGGTCTCATCATTTTGTAACGTAGGCAAATTGTTTTTATATTTTGAATTTACCTAATGTTTTTCTAGTACATCCTGTTTGGGTTAATCCGTTGTATGCTTACACACAGCTGACTTTTTTTGTTTAGTTTGATATAATAATTGTATCTAATAACAGACAAATACCACCTCAGTCTACCTGTGACCACGGACTACTGTAAAGTGTTCGAAATGTCGAGTTATCTAAAATATATTTTCGTATACTAATATTATACGCGATTAATCCGGTGAAAAGACAATTCATTTCTTAATGTAAAAAAATCGCACTAGCCATATATCTTATAATGTGCGTAATATTAATTACGCAAATTTAAAATAAAATATTATTTTTTTTATATAAACTTTAACTATGTAAAATTAGGAATATACCTAGGCATACCTAACTAAACTCTAGCCTTAAGGCATTTTAAATACCAACATTTCGTCGACTTCAGATTGAACTCACAACCATCGCGTATTCAGATACGGTTCCACTGTGCCGCGATGCCGTCAATTTGCTATCTGCCAATGTACGATAACAATTGACATACATAAAGTTGCGCAATTTTGTAATACAAGTTCTCTTTAGTAGGTCATACAAGCGAGTGTATTATACACGTACCCTTCCAGCAATTGTGTAATATGTTTATTATTAAGTTTAATTTAGATTTAATTTTTTTTCCGTATTGCAGCGTAAGCTAAGAGAACATAGAGCCAAGACCCTTATCTATTTTCCGCTCAAATTTTAGGGATTCCGCGTTAAATGACTCTAGCTCATATAATAAGAGCTTTGTTTTTGGTATTCGAAAATATATTTTAGAAAACTCGACATTTCGAACACTTTACAGTAGTCCTGGGTCTGAGGTAGACTGAGCTGCCACTCATATTGACCGACGAATCCACTTTTGAACGAACGAACGAACATATTTTGATCCACTTCTTGCCATCTGGAATTTCAAAATAGATACACATGTCCGGTCCGAACTGATGTCCTTTTCACGCCCAATCGATCACATAAGAAAATATATGTAATCGAGTTCTTTTTAGTTTGTTCTTTGGACTAATTTGTTATCCCTACTTTGGTAGAATAAAGTAGTGAATGCAGCGATCCATTGTGTAACGTTTATAAATGTATAGACTTAACACTGGCCTCTCTCTGCCCACCGGCAATATTAAGGAGATATGTGAAGAGAAAGAAATGTTTTAAAGGAAACTTAGTAACTTCCATCTCATTCTCAACTTTTTCCTTTATTGTAAGGTAACATTCGAAAATACATTTTAGAAACCCGACGTTTCGAACACTTTACAGTAGACCTGGGTCACTTTACATTACACGGACGCGCTATTAATCCTTTGAAATTATTGTCTTGATAGCGTGGCTGTTTCTCTCATCGTCAGGTTGAGCCATGAAAATATTATATTATCATTGGATCCCTAGTGAAGTAGTCAGAGAGAACGGAACAACAAACGTTCCTATCTCAGCATACTTCCTTAGCCCCTACTGTCATCAATTTCTCCATAAATCCGTACATAGGCGCGAATATTCGAATCGTAGGAAGTGGCTTAAATCAATGTTGCAATATTTTCTAAAATAAATGCAGATGAAGCTAATAAAAGAAAATAAAAAATTATAGCTTCGTCTATAAGTTCAAGTGGGATACAGTTATTACAAATAATAATCAAAATAATTGATAAATCAAAACAAGCTGTAAATATTATTTAAAGCAAAGCAAATAGGTTTTATAGATTAGCTCATCTAGTTGTCCTGATTACGTTTCGGGTGAGGGTTACAGGTTCAAATTCAAAAATATATATGCAGAAGAACGTCTTCTCGAACACTAAAAAAATTTAGAAAACGAATTAGAAAAAGTTTCTTATTGTTGAAACCTATACGAATGAATATATTTTTCTTTTCAATTAGCCGTAGCTGGATGTAGAACACATAGCGTAACGGCTTCAAATCCCACTGCGTTCAATTATTTATACGTTTTCTAAAAATATGTTTTTCAAATACCTAAGTGTGTGAATAACACTTTAAAATGCTAAAAAAAATATTATAGTATGAATTTTGAATTCATTATAGTGTGTATAAGATGTTTATTGATTTCACTCCCACTCTGGGAAATTTTAACCATTCTCATTTTCCTGTTCTGGCTGGACCCTTTCTTTTGAGACCTTCCTACTCCACCTTGACGCCACTTTGATTAAATCCTTCCTCTCCCATCACGAATCACTAAGATGGTGGAACCCATTCAAATTGGAGTAAGATATACAAATATTTAAATGCTTCTTCTTTTCAAAAAGGCTTGAAAAGATTAAGAAAATAATATATTTTTGGGATTTTCAAGTTCTGTCGTTTGCATCTTTTCAATCCTCTAAAAAAATGTCAAAACAATGAAGTAATATAAAGATTAAATGAACAAATTTGAAACACAAACTGTTATATTTCGAATTCGTAACCATGAATGAAAATAAAGTTCAAAAGCTATAAAACTCGTCCTTTGCTTTGTGTCCAGATAAAATATATAATGTAATTTAAGTAGGTCAGTAAAAACAAGCATATCAGTAATTGACGCCCTTATAAATGGCGATTTAAAGTAACTTGTATTTTTCATTTATTTGAACAAATATAATCAGTAATCGTGGGACAGTTTCTGTCAGCTGATTGGTTGTGGGTTCAATCCCTACTTGGGGAACGGTTATATATGCATATAATAAAAATGTAACTGATCGCTGTCTGTGCATGGAAGATATATGAAAAGGAATATTATTGGGGGCATTTATCAATATAATAGAACCCAAAACAATAATTTTCTTTTCTGTTTGTCTGTTCATTTGTGCACGCTAATTTCAGAAATGGCTAAACGACGTAATTGTAGTTTTGACTATTGTACTGTTGTAAACTTCCCTTAACATTTAGTGTTTATTTCATTTTAATCGGTTCATAAATGAAGAAAATAAAACAGTTTAAATTATATATTAAGGCCAATGTTTGTGATTTAGGGTGAAAAAAACGAAGTAGTCGTGTAGTTTACGCAGGCGAAGCAGGGAGCGGGTCGATAGTATTAAATAATTTTCATTTCCTCGCTTCGTAAGACAAAAGCGCACTGTTGCTTTTCGTCACTTAATCCTCAATGTTTATAGTTAAGTCGGGAAATGAAGAACGGAGTGTCTTGACACTAGGTTCTCTTTGTCCATCCTGCAACACGGGATGAGCGTGAAGCTACATAAAATAAAGTTAAAAAAAATATAGTTTAAAGAATAAATAAAAAAAGAGTAACGCTTCTAAGAATGAATTTGGAGTTCAAATCCTATACTTAGTATATAACATATATTATATACATATGTACATTGTGGCGCAGTGACAGCACCTGGCTGTAATTGCGTTTGGCTGTGCGTTCGATTCCCACATTCTCCACCCGGATGAACAAGACCAGGCCAGGTTAGACGTTTAGGCCCGCCAGTCAACACGCAATGTCCCTAATTGAGTCGGAAAGTGGAGAACGGAGTGTCTAAACTTGAGGTTATCTCTGACTACCCTGCTATGTGGGAACAAGCGTGAAGCTGGAATATATTTATATAACACTGTAAAAATATATTTTTCTCGCAATCGATTTTATGCCTTCCAAGTCCAAGATAAAAAAGTGCTTGAGTTTATATTCCAACTTCACTAAGCGTAAATCTTAAATCTTATATATATTTCTTGATTTTTCGCAGCCAGTATCGAAAAAAGCTTAGCGGTTTGTATGGGCAAACTGGAAAACTGAGTGTTTTAATACTTTATTCGAAAGCAATTCTCCTCAAAAAAAAACACAAGGAGTGTGACATAACTAGAAATATTATTATTAAATCAACATAACATAAAGCTTCCAATTACATTTCTAGCTTATCTATTTATTCTGTAGGTTCAAATAAACCTTCCGACCAGCTTAGTCAGCTAAGCATATTTATCCAAATACAGACCAATAGTCTAACATACTTAGACACTCGTATAAAATTATTCAACGGACAAACTCAACCAGGTCATATTACGCGTAGATTATGTTATCTCTTCATATACCCTCATTATTACTTGAGTCGTGGTGCAGTTAGTACGTTATTAAATCTGCAATTTGTTATTCGATGATGGTCACAAGTTCATTGGATTTTTTAATGTAAGTATGCTTTTATAGAGAAAAACAAAAATATTCTTTTGACTGAACAATGCTAGCTCATTGTCATGTTAAAGGGAAGTTAGAGTTTTGTTTTTTATCGTGTACTAGCAATCAGCTCGCGGCTTCGCCTCCGTGAACTATAGCTATTTCATATTTTCTGTGGCAAACGGCCACAGGCCGTAAAAGAATGTTCTTAAAAAAACAAAAAAGAATGAGAAAAGTAGCCTATAATGTGCATGTATAAAAAATGTATCTATAAAAATATTATAACATTCGGTACAGCGGTTTGGCCGTGATGACCTCACAGACAGACAGACAGAGTTACTGTAGCATTTATAATATTAGTATGGATTATAACTGGGTTTTTTTGTTGAACCTTCGTTTAGTATTTTATATAAGTGTTAATTGTAACGGTTAAATAGGGACTTTTTTTTATTTAAACATTACTCAGCTCAATATTTAATATAATAATAGATCAATTTACTTATAATTTTTTTTATTAATACTGACCAAAATAAAAACTGAACCTTAGACCATTAAACTAGGCGCTGAGACTACCTACTACTGTACTCATTTTACATCTTATACAGACATATATATATATATATATATAACACCTTAGTATTTCATGCTCCTCAGATCAGCTCGGATCCTAGGACTTGCTACAAACGCATCACCTTCATTATCCAAACTCCTCCCTTTATTAATCTACTAATATAGTCTTCGAAATACATGCTAGAAATTAACTGACTAAAGGTCTAGATAGGCCGAGATCTTTTATATTACATTATAAAGTGATTTTCAATGTTATACTTCTCGCAGCCTATTTCGTATGTGTTGCGTATAATTGAACTCTAAGCCTTGTCAGTTTGTTGGTAAGCTCGAAGTACTTGTTTAGTTTATTTTGAAATTATGCAGCTTCACCCTTTTCTGAGAGAACCTATTGTCAAGACACTCCGTTCTCCGCTTCCGAAATCGAGATACTGCGTGTTGAGTGGACATGCAACGCCGTGGTTTTTCTTAGGTAACAAAACGAAGAAATTTAAATATAATTATTTCCCCGAGTTCCCCGAGGAATTGAACTCACGAGCAATGGCACTTACAGTCAAACGTTTACTGTGTCACTGCCCCATGATAGCCCCATGATAATAAAATGAATATTTGAATGAGCTTTTAGACTATAAAATATACACTCCGCTTATTTCCGTTATTTTAGAAATTTCGTGAAATCCTGTACACTCCCCTAACGCTAACTTTCAACCTACATGCTAAATTTCATCTTTCCAGCGGTATTTTCAAATGTGCTCTGCATATACGAGCAGTGTTGATTTTTGTCACTCAACAAGCTATAGTTGCACTGTGTCTCACCCGGAGGAATGGTTGTATTTAAAAAAATATTTTTATATTTCCGCTCTGGTACGCAATGTCTCGATTTCGGGCGGAGAGTGGAGAGCGGAGTGTCTCTGCGGTATTCTGTGCTCTGTTATGTGGGAAAAAGCAAAAAGCAACAGTATTTGTAAAAAGACGGAGAGTCGAGTATAAAGTGGCTCAACTTTGAAAACTAAAGACAAAAAATGTACTTTAAAACTTTATGATACATGTCGAATAAAATACATTATATGTAGCGTTGTTCACTTAAAATACACGTGATAATAACTTATAATCTAGTTTATTTTGACCATTTAGTTAGTTATCTTTCATTTCATAATAATATTGTTTTGTCTGTCTTTTTTTTAGTTTAAAGTTTTTACGTCCGCGTAGGGTTGTCAGAAGGAATCGAGTGTCAAGACACTAAGTTCTCCACTTTTAAGAGATTGCGTGTTGAGTTGCTAATCGCAACGCCACGCTCCATTTGTTTCGTCGGAGCGGATAATCTAAATCTAATTTTATAAGCAATTTTCAATTTATTGATTCTACTAGGAGCATTTACGTATAGTGCCTGTAAAATAAGAATAGCATTCAAAACACTTATAGTGCCTGTAATGTAAAAATTTGCAATTAAAATGGATGACAGCTGGTAATTAAGTGGATTTCAATGTTTTTATGTGAATATATAATTTAAGCCAAGTTCAATATTATTATATATGGCAGTATATTTTTAGCTGTTAAGAAATCGTTTATGTTGTTATAAATAAATTTCAGGACTCACCATTGAATTTGGCACCCATTTAAATCTCCCTTCTTTTGTCGTTGAAGTCAACAGCCGTGGCATATATCATAATATTGTACTTGGCACTCATTTCACATTTATATATTTTAGGGGATTGAAAATAATTAAATTTTGATCGTTTCACCGAGTGAGATTCAAACCCACAACTAATCACCCAATAGCTTTAATGGTCTTTATGATCTATTTTTAATACTATATGAGTAATTGCTTGTTATTTTTACATTAAAACTGAGAAAACAAACATTTGCAAGACATAAAATTTGATAGTATGTATTTATGTATAAACAGTGCATTACACAATTTAGTTTCTAAATTATTATAAATAAATACTAGACTAGCTGTTGCCCGCAACTTCATCTCATTGCCAAATTTTAAGTGTATAGCAAAAAGGAATGTCATACGCCTAAACTTGCAATAGCCCTTATATCGTCTTAGTTTGGCCCTGTTGCAAAATCAATTCTTAGCTTAGTTTATTATTGAATCGAAAGTCGAAAGAACTAATTTGATAGTCAAAAAAACTGAATTTGGTGGATAAAAAAGTTAAATTTAAATTGAAAACTTACTTATTGTAATTAAAATATATCAATATTTAATAATATTACAATAATTTTGTTATTTATCAACAAATTTGTTTATTATATTATATTTCACATATACTATTCATTCAAAGATAACACAATATGACCTCTTAGCTATAAGTTCAATTACGTTTCTAGAAGGAAATTTAAATTTTGTAGCAATTATTAAATACAAAGAAAGCTTATGTTTTTTGTTTGTTATTTAAAAGTTAACCGATGATAATGGAATGCAGGGAAGTTTTCACTAGCTTTTCTTAATTCACTTGTAATACTGGTGGGACTTACAGTTCCGTGGCAAACAAATATTCCTTAAGATCGTCAATTTAAAGTAAATAAATATTTCGAAATTATCAATGAACTGACCAGATTAGGTAAGTTTAGAGTTAATTTATGCTTATATGAAAAATACATATTTAGAAAACGTATAAAAATTTGAACGCAACGGGATTTGAACCTACGCCTCTTGCAGACCGTTCAAGCGCTCTGACCGCTAAGCCATGCGCTCTACATCCAGCTGCGTCGAAATTCTTATACGCTTATAACTATAACTTATATTTGTTTTTAGCATCTCTGTAGAGAGATTTTTACAAATTTCTCCTACCCAAAGGTTATTCTACGAACAATCGTTTAGCAAGAGAGAATGCTATTTTATTAAATAATATATATTTTTTAACATTTTGCTATATATATATAGTATATTTCTTGTTTGTTTCAGATTAACCAAAAGTTGTCGTGGAGTGTTCAGTGATATAATAAATAATAATATATAATATATTTATTGTTATATTATAGAAATATATATATTTAATATATGACAGTGCAGTGAATAACTTGTTTTGGAAAAGTTGGAGAACCAGCTATGTTTACATTTAATCGTGAGTAAATATTTTCTTTTTTTCTTTTTAAGCGTAGTAAGGAGACACTGTTAATATGAAAAAAATAATAAATATTCTATATAGAGTGGCGTAACTCAACGCCGCTCCTTTGACTAGAGCGAGGAATTGAAAATAGTTTTACAGGCCTTATACATCAGTTGACAAGTAAAATAGCGTAAGGACATATTGGACGTAGCAATTATATAAAAATGAATGTCAGAATATCATTTATTTCTTTTATACATATTTCTTATTTATTAAAATTCATAATATTGGCTTTCTGCTCTATTTTTCTATATAAACTTTATCTGTGCAAATTAAACCTCTATCGTACAGTGGAGTTCTACGCTAAAATTGTATACAAATCCTACGAAATAATTACTTAAGTTAAACACAAAATATGTTGAAAAGTTTGACTTTTTTTCTAATACAATCAATTTATTACAAATGTTTTGCCATTATATAATGATAATAATCTGATTTAGATTATCCATACATTTTTATCCATCATACATTTTTGCGGTAGCAGGGTAGCAGAGAATACCTACTGGCAAGACACTCCGTTTTACATTTTCCAACCGAATTAGAGACATGACATGTTGAGTGGCGGAACTCAACGCCACGGTTTATCCTGTTTTCCAGACTAATTAAATTATGCACATTCCACCGCGTGGGAATCGACAAGACGACCAATAGCAATTATATTCAGACGCTGTCTCGCTTTCCCGCATAACAGAGAAAACTGTTGTGTGACAGAACGCCAATGCTTAACGCCGCGTTTATTCTTAAGTACCAGAGAGTAGATTTAAGAATATTTTTAATATGATAATTCCGTCGATGATTGTCATTGAACCCACAACCAATCGCGATTACAGTCAAGCGTGCCACTGCATCGTTATGGTGCTAACGGCCTGATGGTCCATGAATAGGGAAGCTTAGCTAAAAGATCATTTATTGAAAATGTAATTTAAAATCTTTTGACTAATTAGCTTACAATGTCATCTTCATTTCACACATTTCCTAAGAATTCTATACAGTTCCGATGCTTAATGCATTTCCGGTAACATTTACATACATATAAATATGTATATAGGTAGTATAAAGTGAGGCGTATTTTGTATGACTCATTAAAACCTAGCACAAACTGTTAATGATAGATGAAAACTTATAGAATAGAAATATATACTAGCGACCCGCTTGCGTCTTCGCTAGCGTGAACTGGTCTTTATTTTGGGTGGATTTTTGTAAAACAATGTAATTCCTGCAAAAACTAAAAAAAATGAAAGAAAAAAGCCGTCTATGTTCATCCGAGACCCTCAAGTATCTCTATATAAAATTCCATCACAATCGGTCCAGTGGTTTTGCCGTAATAACGTAACAGACAGAAAGACAGAGTTGTCGCATTTATAATATTAGTATGGATTTTTTACTGTTTTTTGTGTTTAATGTTGGTAAAGTATTAATTGACGTGTTTGAGTGTGGAATACAATAACCGTATACTGGTTGGTACCTAGAACAAAGCGCGGCGTTGAGTTCTGCCACTAAACACTCTATGTCTCTATTTCATGCGGAAACTGGAGAACGGAGTGTTTTGACCCTAAGTTCTATCTGATAACCCTGATATGCGGGATAAAGCGAGAAGCTGTTACAAAATTTATATTGGTATAGATAATAACATATTATACTGACAATGCAAATTACATTCAGTAAGGCTGCTTATTATTTTATGTAAGGACTTGTTCACAGTTAACAATTTTCTTTTGCATTATTTTAACGCGAATGTCTTTCTTTGTTATCATATCGTAGGTAGGTCTATGGTTAGGAATGTCCTGTCGGTGTAGTGGTTTTAGCTTTAGCCTCTGTTCAGTCAGAGTACGTGAGTTTGATGCCCGTAATGAAAAAAATATTTGTTATTTTATTGCGCCTAATATTTTATTGAAGTTATTTTCCAACTTGTCTGCTCATACATTATTACAAAAACTAACTTTTAGTCTTTAAATATTTAAATGCACTTATTCTTTGATAGCTATTGCCATTTAAATGTAAGTTATGGTATTATAGAAGCCAGTTCAGTTTAAGCCTGATAGTTGTGGGTTCAATTGTCAATGATAGATATTTTCTATAACATATTTGAATAGTATTTATTCCATCGTTTTTACCAACGCTCTGTAAGCTCAATTCAATTATTTTGTTATAAATCTCGTGCGCCAGTTAGATAGAACTTTGAACGTGTGTAATAATTCAAATGTAAGTTTTCAAGTTTGAGTCACATATGGAATGCAAGATTTTCTTACCTAGATAGATGGGGAGGTCGGTATAGGTGAAGCTATAAGCTTGATAAACATTATAAGAAGATAATTTTACTCAAAACTTCCCAATAAGCTTATATCTATAATAGTACACCAATAAGCATAAGCTATAAATCTATAAGTAGATGATTAGGATTATAGTCTTTTGTTCAAAATATGAAACGAGAGGGAGAGAGAGAATAACGTAAAAAAATCAAAAAAGGTTTTTAAATGAAATGTTAAAACATACATTTGTTCAAAGTTACACACTTACAGACCGGCTATATAAAATTTTGCGTCACATGACATTATGAGGCATGATCATAAAAATCTAAATTGTTAATAAGTTATTTGACATTTTTTGTAATTTAAAATTATAATTAAGATAACTTTAGATAATGAATCAAGAATATAAAACGGAGTGTCTTACACTGAGTTCTCTCAGCCTACCTAAAAGCAGGCAAATTATAAATTTCAGTTAAAGCTACAGCTTGTGCTGCAATTTATTTACATATGTAGGTATACAACAATATCCCTATATATAGTAAAAATAAGACTACTTAATTACTTCTATGAATTTGCTATACAATTGTCTCCGTTTCCCACCCAAATTCGAGACATTAGGCTTTAAGGGGTGGAAGTCACGACGTGGTTTCTCTTACCAGAGCCAATGACAATAATTTCAATATATCCGTTATCCAGAGTGGGGTTCAACCCCATAGTCATCACGTTTACGGTCAGCCACTATCACCACTGCACCACGATATATTTGTCCTTGCTATAAATCTTATTACATAGACTTTTTTACCTCAAAACCATAATTTATACTTGCGGTTAAAAAGATCGGCTTATCTCAAATTAATATATAGTCTTTAAAGTGGATAATATTACTAAATTTTAAAAGACCTTCGTTTTGACGTATCGTGACTATAATTTTATGTAAGTAGTAATGTATCTTTATGTCAGGACCATATATTTTGCATACAGTCAGATAAGTCCAAAAGATAATTTCAAATCAAAAGATTTTTGTTTCTTATTTTTTTGGGGCAAAGTGCAAAAATGGAGCACAAGGCTAATATATTAACGGTTATCTTTCCCTATCTATACATATAATAAAAATGCAAGTGATCGCGTCTGTACATAGAATATATTATTGGGGGAATTTATCATTGTAATAGAACACAAAATAATGATTTGTTTTCTGTTAGCTTGTGCGTTTGTGAACGCTTATTTCAGAAACGGCTTAACATTTATTAATGTAATCGAACCAATGACAATGGCTTGTTTTCTGTTTGTCTCTCCGTCTTTGCACGCTAATCTCAGAAACGGCTTAACGTATAGCCGTGTAGTTTACGCAGCCGAAGCCGCGAGCGTGTTACAAGTTGATAATATGGGAGATTCCGGTAAAAACTTTAGCAATAAATTAGTTAGAAAAAAATCTCCTTTAAATTATTATCTTGTTTCCCTGATCATCTTGGCAAGGATAATGTAATATAAGTAAAAAAAAAAACGACAATATTCTAAGACAAAATAGTCCTGAAAATTGCATTCCTTGGAACACATCCTAATATGGCCTTAAAATTGCCATCCGGACTTAATTCAAGACTATCAATGGAAACTTACAACTAGTGTTTATAACCACAGGATAGCGATGAATACCACGGGGGATACCATTTGCGTCAAAACAAATTAAAACTAGAAAAAATAATAAAAAAGGCAACAAAAATTTTGACATTTCATAGAAATGTTCGAATATTCATAGATTTCATAGATTTGTCCGGCTTTATATTCAATTGTTTCAATATGTTCCTTTGCTTAATTTTGGTAGTGGTGTTGAGTTGAGTTTTCGATTTACATATTAATTTTCATAATAATATTTTTTTTTGTCATATACATACATACATAGATACTTTGTATGTTTAAAGAGTATTTTTAAAGTGTTTTTTTTATATTTCAGAGTAAAAAATATAAATATTTTTAGCCATGTATGCATAAAATATAATAAATTTATTTATCAGATATATATAATATATTTTATTATTAAAAAATATATAAAATATTGATATATTTTATTATAATATTATATTGAGGACATCGCAGCACAGTGGCACAGCGTCTGACTGTAAACGCCATTAGTTGTGAAATCGGTACCCACTCTGTGGAATGGTTGTATTTTCAATAAATATATATTTTGAGCGGCGTTGAGTTTCGCCACTCAACACGCAACCTCTCGATTTCGGGCAGAAATTTTAGAACAGAGTGTCTTGACACTAGGTTCTCTCTATGAGGGCAAAGCGTGAAGCTGTAGAAAAAAATATATTGTAATATCAATAACTCTCCCATTACTCACTGATTACAATTACAACGTAATTGAATCGCTTGTAAAACGCGTAGAAGCCTGAATTTTGGCATGTAGTTTTCTTGAGATGTGTGAGAAATATTTAAGAGAGCTTTTGGCTTATGGAGTTAAACAAACGAGGTAGCAGGGCTTTTTCAATTTAAATTTATTTAAAAACAATATATTTTTTTAATTTTTATAGTAGTCAGACAGACTTTCGTAATTTTAAGTTCAATAAAGGCCATCATATCGCAGTAGTACAGTATCTAATTGTAAACGAGATAAGTGGGTTCGATTCTCACTTGGGGCAATGATTGTTTCAACGAGTAGTCCGCTCTAGTAAGATAAAACCCGCCGTCGACTACCGCAACTCAACACTATACCGTCATATTTAGCATTATTGACTCTTACAAGTTGTTGAAATTCACCTCATGTGCGTAAATCTAGGTAAATCCCTTCGCGGAAGACATTCCTAGGACTTTAGTCAAGTTTGCTTCTGTTTGTTATATACTCACATTTTCTATAAATATATTAAAACTGAGTCACTTATATAATATGATATATATTATTTCCATTCATCTGTACTTATTAATCTATTTAAGATCACAGCGCAACAATATTTGAATATAACATTTGTTGAGGCCATTCTTACACTTGGGAAATTGAAAAACGCAGCGAGATTTGAAGCTGCGATTCTTGGATACCGTCAAAGCGCGCTGACCGCTAAGCCTACATCTGGCTACGTCGAAATTCTTATACGCATTCTCATTTATATATCTTATTAGAACAAAAATAAGTTGTAATAAGCGTGTAAGAATTTCGACGTACCCGGATGTAGAACGCATGGCTTAGCGGTCAGAGCGAGTTAAAATTTTTATACGTTTTTATAAATTATAGAATGACTGTATTAATATATTTTAATTTTCCCGCTGTGGTAAAACGAAGTTGAGTTACACTACAGCACGCAGTGTACGAATAAAACCAAAAAGCGGAGAACGGCGGAACTTGACACTGTACTATACTATATCTGTAACTGTGTAAGTTTCTCAATAACAATATATTTTTTAATAATTTTCAAAATGTTATTATTCCCAATACCCAGTGAATAGTTGTATTAGTGGATTTGAACCCGCACCTCTTAACGGTTCTAAGAGGTGCGGGTTCAAATCCCGCTGCGTTCAAATTTTTATACGTTTTCAAATATGTCTTTAACAATTTTTTTTTTGATTAATTTCAATGTAATATACCCTTTTTACACATTTTATTTGTTAGTATTTAAAAAAATCCACATCGCAACACACTTAAAGTTATCAATTATGCGTTACTCAAATCTATGAGAACTTTGCTAATGTAATGTAAAACTCTCCATATTAAAAAGTAGCTTAAATCTATCGTAGCTTTTAAAAATTTAAAACTGGGAAAGAAAGCCAAAATCTAATAATGATTTTGTATCTTCTTCACAATATTGTATCTTATCGATACAAAGCGTAACCTATACCTATATTAAATTTTTCATTGAATTACTTATCGATTATGCATTCCATATGTGTACGGACCTTTTGGCCCACCCGCCCACGCAAATAACGTTTTTATAACCTTCTCTTCGAATACAATTAATAAGGTTGACTATCGATATCTTTATGAAACCAGTCGTGTTAACCATATACATAGATTTTGATCAACTCTTCAATCAATTTGGAGACCAGAGATTTGCGATCGGAGAGTTGGACCAGAGCGTGGAAACAAAAATAATTTAAAAGGTCCAAAATCAAGAGATCAATTTCATACTTTGTATTATTATAGTGACGTGTCACTACGACTTTTCGTTTCGTAAATGAAAACACACGTGTAAATAAAATAAATATATAACACAATCAGTTAATGTCTCTCATTCAGAAAATTATAAACTATTTCTCATACCAGAGTAACGGATTGAAAACAATTTAATATTAATATAATAATTTACTCGAGTGTGGATCGAACCCACTACCATCGATTTTACGACAAGGAGTGGTCCAACTAAACATACCTCAATACCCATAACAACTATTTCCGGTCAATCCGGAAATCGCTTAAATGTAGATTCCTCTGTTGCATATAATTTGAATACGCAATTAATTTTCCATATAAACATGTTAAGACAACCGCACCACAGCCTTCGGTTTTTCCGAACTGGGCTTTATTTTTTACCTTTTGACGATTTTCATGAAATACTTGAGGCGCTTATACTTAGAAAGGATTTTATATATGTTTGTTTGAAGGTCTTTTATTCAAATAAACAAAATAGAGAACTTAAAGCCGCGATTGGTTGTGAGTTCGATATCCACTCGGAGCAATTAATGTATTTAAATTATTTTTTTCATTTCTCCGCGCCGGTTAGACAAAGCGCGGCGTTTAGTTACGCAAATGTCTAGAATTCAATATGCAATGTCTAGAATTCCGTTGGAAAATGGATAACAGGGTGTCTCGACACTAGGCTACATTGCTATGCGGGATAAAACGTAAAGCTCGTTTAAACTATATTACTCCTAGCTTCCTATTATAGATTTAATTTTTTTTACAAATCAAATTAATGTTTTTTTCTATTCACCGGCCTCAACAAAATGCGGCGTTCAGTTCCGTTTAAATACACACAGTGTTTCTTAAAAAGAAAATTATCAAATATGGCCTTAGATTTTGAAATCACTATTAAATATTAAACATAATCTAACAGTGATTGAGTTGTTAAAAAAATGGAGTTAAAAAGTGTGTTTTCTTGAAAATATAATTTGTCATGTCAAATCTATTAAGTGTAGTCAAAACATATATTTATTGAATAAATATTGGTTACAAAGTTTTTATTTCTCTATTTATTTACGTAAATAATCTATTAAACATCTGTAAAAAAAAAAAACTAAATATACCTTATATGGAGTTCTTTGTTAGATTATAGTATACTATAGTAATTATAAAAAGTGAATTGCAATGGCATTACTTTATTCTACCATATAATATTATCTTAATGTTTGTCGGTGTGTACTATTTTTTATATACTAATTGTCACCGCAGCTTCGTTTGCCTGAACTTTCATAAAGTGCATTCTTGCTATGTGAACAAATGCCCTTACTTCCTTAATATGGTCATTTAAAAATGGTCCTACTGCGCCATGAGAAGGCCCAAGTTTTAGTTTTAAAGTTAAGAGGGCTCGCATCCACTATCCGAGCTCCTCTCTCTATGTAACCAAATTGAAAGAGAGCCTATAAATGCCTTTGAACTACGTGCTAGAATTGAACTGATTACCATTATCATTTCTATTTTATTTTGGAATGTGAAACGTAAAAAAGATTTCTGATATTCGCAATTTTTTGAAACATCATTTTGAAATAAAACTATTTTTAACCGGATTAATCGTGTATATTATTTATATTCGAAAATATACATTTTAGAAACGACGTTTCGAATACTTTACAGTAGTCCGTGGTAACTTAATAACACTTTAAAATGTTAAAAAAAATCGAACAGTTATAAAAATTATAACTATTTTCTACGTTCGAAACCGCTGATTCGAACCCGCGCCTCTTGGATGTAGAACGCATGGCTTAATGCTCAGAGCGCTTGGACGCCCAACAATAGGCGCGGCTTCGAATCCCACTACGTCTATATCTTTATACGTTATCTAAAAATTACTTCGAAATTCAACATAAAATAATGAATTAAAGTCTTTTTTAACGTAGAATATTTTTAGATAAATACGATTTTTCGCTCTTTAAGAACCAATATAGTTTCTTTAGCTTATATTTGTATTTAGACAATCGAGGTATCATATTAGGTAACGCAAAACGCTACAAATAAGGGGCGACAGCTAAGTTCTCTGTGCCTATCCAAATAACATACATAATAGAAATAAATACAAGATAGAAATAAAAAAAATTGTATACTGTATACTGATGTATACAGCAAGTCCATAATGGCGTGATAAAATTGCAACATATTAAATAACTCATTGAGATAAAAACATCCCACTTCTTGCCAGTTACTAAAAAGAGAATCAGACCTTAGCCTTTAGCGATGAAAATGCGGAACCCGATTCGTTACAAATTTTACCGCGAACGGGTCGCTAGTAAAACAAGACTATATTACTAGCGACCCGTTCGCGGCTTCGCCCGCGTAAACTATAGCTCGTTCATATTTTGGCGGCCTTTTCGTAAAGCAATGAAATTCCTGGAAAATCTAGAAAAAAGTAGCCTATATATAAGCCCCAAGAACCTCATGTATCTGTATATAATATTTCATCACAACAGTACAGCGGTTTGGCCGTGTTGACGTCACAGACATACAGAGTTACTTTCGCATTTATAGTATTAGTATAGATTAACAGGGTTTCATTAGCTTCATGTATTGTATATATCAATCAATCAACCAAACTAAGAAAATCTTACAACGCAATTTGACTAACTTATAAGTGTATGTCAAACACACGTTAGTGTGTGTAATATTAATTAATTTAATGTATTATTATCAATAAAGTTGGTTTCCAAATAAATTTTAACTGTACCTCATTTCATACATGCTTCATCTATTAATATGTAGATGAGCTTGCTCGGTTGAACATTTGCACATGTGTCCGGATCTGATAATAATACATTTTCGTAGCTTGAACATGATGTCCTTGACAGAACAACTAGGATACCGAGAAAATTGTATTGAACATGCGTTCTTTCAGTTTATTTTTTAAACCAGTTCGTTTAATTATTTTTAATTGACTGCTTTTTCAATATATTATGTCATACTTAATAAACGGGGACAATTAAAAACTTGTGTTAGACTCGAAACAAGACTGGAAGGTTCTAGCACTAGGTTGTCCCTGTGTTCTTCGCCTGTCGTATATACGATTAAAAAAAAAAGACGGAAAAGATATTTTAAGGATTTGTTTTGTAGTAAAAATATTTTATAAATACATTTTTCTAACTGAGCTCCTCTAATATACATGTATATATTGTACGTTTTTATATAAAACTATAATAAAATGGCACACTTAGGTTTTATATATGGCGTTATGAGAAACATACATAACTTAGATCTTCAACAGCGTCCAAACGAGCGTTTGCTTGAGCGATATGTAGACGAGGTGGATTTTTGAGGAATAACGACCCTTAATTTCATTTCCAATACGAAAAAGTGATATTAGTACCAAATATAAGGCAAGTTATAAGTTAAAATTGATGTGTATTCTTGCTTATTACTGAACAAAAACTGTTGCTGCAAAATTAATAAGGCCGTATATCTTTATAGGTTTCCTTTTATGCCACTTGTAGTTAGCAAGTCCTTGTAAAAATACAACAGAACAGTGAAGCATCTAGTGCCATAAAAGAAGAAGAAAGAAGAGAAAAGAAAAGAAGCACTGTAATAACTAAGCTCCTGAGAGGCCTATCCAAGTCTGCATAGATTCTTTACGTTAAGATAAAAAAGAAAACATAATCATCAAATTAATAAAAATCCGCATATTTGTTATTACACAAATTTGTAGTGGCATTTATATTGCCTTTCAATTGTTCAAGGTCGCTGGTAAAGCGATCTAAATATGTGTAAAGCCTATATACAATTTGTAGCTTGGTATTTATTCCGCATTTCAAGATTGTATTGTTAAAAAACATGCAGGACTGAAGATGAGGCCGTCGTGGCGCAGTGGGACTGTATCGGACTGTAAATGTGATTGTTTATGGGTTCGATTCCCACTCTGAACAAATATTATTTCAATAAGACATATTTAGAAAACGTATAAAAATTTGAACGCGGGTTCAAATCCTGCTGCGTTCAATTTTTTATACGTTTTCTAAATATGTGTTTTTCAATTTCCTTAGTGTGCGAATAACACTTTAAAAATGTTAAAAAAATTAATGATTATTTGTAAATTATTTTCATTTCTCTGCTCTGGTACCTGAGTAAAGCGCGGCGTTGAGTTACAATTATCAACACGCAACGTTTCAATTTCGGGCGGAATGTGGAGAACGGTGTGTCTTGACACTATATTCTCCCCGCCTTCCCTGTTATGCGGAAAAAAGAGTGAAGTTGTGAAAGGAATAACTAGAGTTGATAATTAAAAAAATGTAGAACATTTTTTCAAACGTTTTTTCCACACGAAATAGTATATTTTAATAAAAACTAATAAGAGAAGTTGCCCTTAGCAACGAGTATGTCATATTATGCATTATCTTTATTATACTAATATAATGTATTTGTAATGGATTATTATCAAAACTATTATTATATATTATTATATTTTCTTTGTTTTTAATATAAACTATTACTGGGCCATATTTAATTCTCCTCATGGAAAAAGATGGACACCATGATGGAAACTGTCCTATATGTAGTAGTACTCTGGACTGGACTTGACTGGACTGGTAGTACCCAGGCTCTGAACTGCCATGCCAAATAATTCTTTTATATGTAGTTATTGCGTGTCTGATGACTAAACTACTAGACAGACACAAATACTAGTATGTGTTTTTTTGCTCCTATAGCTGATATGTTAACGGACTTGATAAATTTGTTTCTTAAATCTTCCTGATACAGAATTGATTTTAATTTCATAGAAATAACTTTTATAGAAAACTAGCTGCGACTCAGTCCACGTGGAATTCTGAAATAAAAGTAGCCTAAGTTACTCTTTATTACATCAGCTATATGCCAGTAAAAGTTCGGTCCAAATTGGTCCAGCCGTTCCAGAGGTTAGCCGGAACAAGCAGTCTGACAAAAATTGTTAAAACGACTATTTTAGTATAGGTATCGTGTATACATACATATGCATTTAGTAAAAAGCGGTAATTGCAATATTACAAACAGACACTAACTTTATTTATTCGTATAAATGGAGATCAGAGTTATGTCTGATTAGTTTATATTAGCCTATATAGCAAAAAAAAAACGAATTAAATAAAATTACAAATCTATGAAGATATTATTAATTATTTCAATTTACTTATATAATGTTTAATCATATATTATTAAGAAAAAACATATTATATACTAGTAACATTAAGTTAAGGAAATTGTTTGTAAATAAATCGTTTATATTAAAAATATATATTTTTTTATAACATTGTCTTTATTAATTCAGTTAATTCAACAGTTCCGGGTAACATACAGTTTAATGAAAAGTCGAGTTATGAGATAGTTACGTAAAATATGAGTTCTTTTTAATTTGGACTTGTTTTTATTATATACATATAAAGGGACAATCCATTACAGTGCGATTGTCTAGGTACTTCCATTCACGCACCACTTAACTGTGGACCAGGTCGATTCGACTTGGGTACCTTTAAAAGGTACCCAAGGTTAGCCTTTTCCTCTTTAAAGGCCGGCAACGTCAGTGCAGCTGTTCTGGTTCCTTTAAACGATCGTATACCTTATCTATAGTATAATATAAAATATGCATATAATAAAACTGTAACTGATGTTAAAAACATTATTGGTGGCATTTATTAATGTAGAAAAAAAACAATTTTTTTTTTAATTTTTTGTGTTTATCGGTTTAACCGCAGTTTTGAATTTTGTGTTTTCGTCACATTTAGTGTTTATTTTTATTTCAATCGGTTCATAAATAAAACGGCTACAACAATTAAAATTTAAAAAATGGTGATTTAAGTAGGAATATGACATGGTTGGGTGAAAACACTAAATTGTTTAGTCTTATAGTTTACACAGGTGAAGCCACGAGCGGGTCGCTATATATTGATAAAAGAAAATCTTGCAACCCTGTTTAGACTTGAGCACCTAGTATCAGGACACTCCGTCCAACTTCCGCCCGAATTCGAGACACGTCGCGCTCTTTTTAACTAGAGCGGAGATATAAAGTTAATAAATTTTCCTTGGAGTAGGGATCAAATCCACAACCATTGCGTTTACAGTCAGATGTAGTTCCACTGCGCCATAATTGATGATAGATTTGCAATAAATATAGCCGATAAATAGGTTAAAAAAAACTAAAAACTAAAAACTGTCAGTCGTGACAAGCGACAGTTTTACGGCTATACGAATGTATGAATGGCAGGTGATATGTATGAAATAAGATGAATATATGTGCAAGGTATAAATGTCAATAAGAATGAAAAATGGCGACGCTAATTTGAAAATTATAATAAATGGACGATATTACTGAAAGTTTTTAACACGAAACCTGCATTCTACATATATGTATGCAAAAGTACTGCGTTACTAAGTGACTAACAGACAACACGCGTCCAAAACTACTAGATGTAGATGAGTGGAATTTAGCATGTGAATTTGGGATGGGAAGTTGTGGAGTTTAGGGCAGCACTAAAGAAGATTTCCGGAAATTCCCATGGAAACGAGAAATAAAGGATTTTCGTTTTGTAGCCCACATAAACAAAGTTGCGGGCTGCAATTGATTAATTATAAAGATAACAAGCATTGTATAATGTATGAAGTTTTAAAGTGTATAATAATTGTTACAAACAATTAAAATTTACTTTTGCTATTTTTGTAAGATTTTTTTTTAAAACCATTGCGTGTTAAAATGACGATTCAAAATGAAAACAATTTGTTTCAGTTATATTTATAAACATATATTAAAACTGCATTATAATATATTCATGAATTAATACACATATGCCTTTATATTGTGCTTCTTAGTACATCCTAGGGAGTGGTTTTACTGTGTTAATTTTACTTTTCTTTTTAAACACTTAATCGACATTTCATTATTCTAATAAATGTTGTGAATTTATTATATATTTGTGAGTTATTTTTCAAATTCATAAAACAAACTTTAATCCTTTACGATTAAATATTAATAACAGAATAAAAATAATATAAAAATAAAAAATAAATAAACATATTATAAAGTAGCGCAGTGTACGATAGCGTCTGACTGTAAACGCGATTGGTTGTGAGCTCGATTTCCACTCGGAGCAATGATTGAATGATATTTAAAATATTCGCGGCGCTGGAGTTCCGCCACGCAACACGCAATATCTCGATTTCGGCCGAAAGTGAGAACGGAGTGTCTTGACCAGTGTCAAGTCTTGCTGCTGCAACGGCTTCCTTATATTATCAAGAATTTAACATTTTCTTAAAAAAATTTAATACACTTAGTATATATAATAACAATTTCAAGAAAACTTGCTAAAAACAAAAATAAAATTATAAGAATATTAATTATTATAAAGTAGCTGGTTTTATTGCAACAAAGTGAATGAAACAATTGCAGTCAATTGTTGATTTTTATAAGTTATTTGCAACAAAAACAGTGCACGCATTCATAATGCTTATTGAATTGTAAAAAATTACAGAGTGCAACAAAGGCAATATAGTGTAGCTACACACTTTATATATATATATATATACAGGTTGTTTTTTTTTTTTACTGATATACAAACTCTTACTACAAACATTATATCAGTTAACAAAAAAAAGCGCAAAATTTATTAGCCATTTGCCTTATTGTGACAAAGAATACGTTTAAAAACATTGTATATTTTTTCTCGCCAACAACAATAAAATACGTTAATTCACAGAAAATCTTTTTTTTTTTTTTTAATTATATTTTTATTTTTTTTAAATTGTGTTGCAGTGTAGGGGACTGACTGACTGTGAGCGATGCTTGTGGGTTCAGAATCCCTCGAAGAAATAATTGTATTTAAACCATTATCATTTCCGCTCTGAAAACCGCTTTTTTACCGAGGTGGCGTTCAGTTGCCCCACCATACACTCACGTATCTAACCTTGAGTTTCTGAAAGATGGATGATTATGACACACAGGTTTAATGTCATAATAGTAACTAGAAAGCGTGAAGCTGTTTTAATTAACTCATTATTTAAAGTATTTAATAAATAATAAATAATAAATAAAAGTAAAATATATATTTATTTCACATTTATTAAACATTTTCTTTAGTTACATACGAAGCCTAGTAAGTTACTAGTATAACACTTGTGTCAGGAAGCCCCGCTCTTCCATAAAACTTCATACATTTGAAAAAATAAATATTCACAATTTAACCATTCTATTCGTCTAACATAATTTTCATCCACTGATCTTCGAACCCATTATCTCATAGCAACAAGGCACAGCCAACAAGCTATAAATAAGGTAAAATGGTTTTATAACAGGCTATTTTAATTGCTAGGACCATAAACACCTTGAACCAAGTTCATGATAACAATAGCTTATTACATAAACTATACGTTAATTACGGTTAACTTAAATTGTTATTAAAAAAATATAGCTTTTTTTTTTTTTTGTAAAGCCATATATTTCATTTTCAATGTTCATCTTGTAAAACTAAAAGGATTGGAGGAATTATTCATTCTTATGAAGGGTTTTTGGGACATTTCATCATTTTATCTCTTTTAAACACTTAACTTGTTTGCTTCACCTATTTCTTTCTATCAAGCAATGTTAGAAAGTCTAGTCGAAAATGGAAGGTGGAATATGAATGGCACTTTCGGCAAATGGAAATTCAGATATCCTATGCAGTCTTTTTTCGGTCGAATTCAAATCTTGATCACATGGGACAAGTACTACCGTCCATCCCTAGGTGTAAAGCATACAATGCACGACATTCGTTTTACGCAAACTGCCGTGCGACGTCCTCTCTCCTTTCTTAACTCAGTCAGTCAGTGAGTCAGGTACTCCGGTATTCCTTATGGTATCTGGTAAATGGTACCTACTCCTGAGTCAGCTTTGGTGCTAATACACTTATTCTCACTCTCCTATACCACCACATAGTCAGTATAGTCCCATCTTCGTGGTAAGTAGCTATGATTCAACCTATCCCCAAGAAAGATGATAGCTCCGATCCATCCAATTACCGACCTCCTCATTACCTCCTTACTATCTTAGGTGACGGGGCGCGTGCTTAACATCCCCAGCTCCTTTGTTGTCTTGAGAAAAACTAGCTTATTAGCGGTCGGCAGTACTGTTTTTTTGACGGTCGCACTGCTGATGACCTTCTAGTGTACCTTACTCGACTCTGGGTAGCTATTGAGAGAAAGGGGGAAGCTATGGCGGTCAGCCTTGAAATCAGAAAATCCTTTGATCGGGTCTGCACAAAGCTCTATTGTCGATGTTAACTTTGTTGGTTTACATCCAATGTGCGTGCCGCAAGGTCTTTTTTCCCTCGGACATGCAAATTATGCAATGACCTTAATCCTGAAGTTTTCCCTGAGTTCTACGACTTGGGGGCCTTAAAGCGTCGAGTGTACAGACACCTTCACCCTCAAGGCCGGCAACGCATCCACAACTCCTCTGTTGTTGTAGATGTCCATGGGCGAAGGAATCACTTACCATCGTACCTAGAAATAGAAACCTAGAACAGAAAGAGAGAACCTAGTGTCAAAACACTCCGTTCTCCATTTAGCCAATTTATATATAGCGCGTTGAATTGCAGAACTCATCATCACACTTCGTATCACCAGAGCGGAGAAATGATAATATTTTTATTACTAAAATAATATTCCATGACGTCGGTACTTCATTCAAAGAAATAATTAAAATACATATAATTATAGATATTTAAATATTAATCATCATTAATTTTATTCATTTAAAACAAAAAACTTGATCCGTTAAATAATTAAAAAAAATGTAAACAGAACAATTTTGGCTTTGCAAACTGCGCCTAACTTTTTAAAGAGACTTGATCAATTTTGATATATATTTTTTTTAATGGCAGGAGTTCCGAATTATCCTCTAAATATTTTAACTTTTTTTTTTTTTTTTTAACGTGAAGAAATCCGTTACGGATACCCGCCCGCCCGATTGGGGAATCGGACGCGGTTATGTGGGACTCCGGACCGGCAGATGTTAGGCCGGCCGTTTACCCACTAAAACCTCACGGTGCTCCTCCTCCACCGCCACTGGCCAGGGCCACGGGAACTACAATCTTCCATGACCCTGGCGGCGGGAGCCTGCTAGGCACGTCAAATATTTTAACCCTAAGGGTAGAAAAAGAGGGGATGATTGCGTATTCACTTACTCATTGGCTTAATCTTTTTGTTAAATAGCTGTTAAGAATCTTTTTTTTTTATATATACATATATAATACTTATAAAACCTTTAATATAATTGAGTTTATATCGCTTCTTTGCGATGACAACGTGATATCTAGTTAAAATAGGTTTTTTTTATATTTCTTAAAGATTTTTTAAAGTGTTATTATTCCCACACTAAGGAAATTGAAAAATACATATTTAGAAAACGTATAAAAATTTGAACGCAGCGGGATTTGAACCCGCGCCTCTTGAAAACCGTTCCAGCGTTTTGACCACTAACTCAAGAGGCGCGGGTTGAAATTCCGCTACTTTCAAATTTTTATACGTTTTCTAAACATGTCTTTTTCAATTTCCTAAGTGTGCGATTAACACTTTAAAAAAAAATGTTAAAAAGTATAATACTTTATGCACCTCTCTGTATTCTCTTGTGATGAAATTTTAGTCATTGGCTGCCTGGAAGAGATAGCTTCTAGCAATAAGGCCACCATTGCACATATAATTTAAGTTTAACCAAGATTTTCTAGTCTAAATTGTAATTTATTGTGCAATAAAGTGTTATTATTATCATAATATAAATTATAAATTATGCCGTGTTAAATATAATATAAGCATTTTTAGTTAAATTTTTCACGTTTAATATTTTATTATTAGTTTATTACCCCGCAACAACTCCTCTACAGGCGAAGGCCTTCTCCACAGATGCCCAGTTCTCTCTTGAATGTGACATAAAGATAATTATTTCCCCGAGTGGGCATCGAAGCCGCAATCATCGCGTTACTGACGCTGTGCCACTGCTACACTATGGTAATAATATTATTTAATGTAAGTTGAACGATTATTTAAAGATTGAGTTAGGATCGTCTTTTCGATGATTCAGTGATTTATTACAAAACAAATAAAATTTAGCTTGTAATCGTTATTTTGCGTGTTTTTTTTTTTTGTCCTATATCATTTAATTGTTGTTGAACAGATTAAAAAAATAAAAAATATATATAAAAAAAATATATATTTTATATATATATATAATTGATATATTAATCACGCTCAGATATGTCAGTTAACATTTAATTTGTATTAAAACTAGGAACTTAATATTGAAAAACATATTGTTAGATAATCTTTGGGTAGCAGAAATGTAAAAATCTCTCTACAGAGATGCAAACAACAAAAATAAGTTGTAATAAGCGTATAAGAATTTTGACGCAGTTGTATGTAGAACGCAAGGCATAGAATATAAAAAAAATAATTTTTTTATACGTTTTCAACAAATATATATATTTTAATTTCCTACATGTGTGATTAATACTTTAAAAAATGTTAAAAGAGTTATATATTGTTCTCCTTTTGGTTAAGTGGTCAGAGCGATTGGACTGCATCCAAGAGACGCCGGTTCGAATCCCTCTACCTTATTTTTTATATTTCCTTTAAATGTTTTTCTTATCCCAAGTGTGTTAGTAGCTATTGAATATTTTAAATTTGGTTATCAAGACGGCGCCGATTGAAGCGCGGCTTTAAGCTCCGCCGCTCAACACGCAATGTTTCGCATTCGGACGGAGAGTGGAGAACAGAGTATCTTGTTCAGTACACTAAGTTCTCTGACCAAAGACGAAAGTATAATTGAACCTTTAACTGTCGTCACTAATGTTTAATTCATTTATTAATCACATAATAATATGACGTTAAACTTTTTCTAACATAAATCGCGACGTGTTTCAAGGAAATACCTATAAGACATAATACGCTATATCGTTTAAATAGTAATTAATTAAAAATATATGCGTTTCATTGACTCTAATACACGTCATAGGATATAACCTATACGTTTGAGTGTTTCTAGATTTATGAATTGAAACCAACTTGACGCACTTTGATAGCGGATGACTGTATACGAGACAAATCCAATTTTACTCGGACTAATGATATCATTTAATTTGACTACTTGGATGAGGTCAAATGTCAGTGAAAATTGTAAAATTGGCAGTTTTCTTTTTTAAATTAATTACAAGTAATAAGTTTATTGAATTCTTATAATAGAATCTATGTACTCTATTATATCATATCTATTGTGTTATATACATTTCGAACGTTATGAAGACATTTAAAAAAAAAAAAAAATGTCAGTGTTAAGTTACGGCACTCAGGACGCAATGTTTTGTTTTCTAAAATTCAAAACTTTGGAACTTAAGCAGTAGAACACAGTTTTAAGCAGGTTGATACCAGAGCAAGCAAATAAAAAAAATCGATTCAGATATAATCATTATTCCGAGTGTGTATCGAACCCAAAACTATCGAGTTCACAGTCCTACTGCACCACGACGGCCTTGTTAAACTATAATTAAATGAATTATTTATTTCATACGCAGCGTGCGTCTACGTCATAGATTGTAGGTTCAAGTTATTGAACACATTTGTAGTAAAACTGGATTTTTTATGTGTTTATTTATTTCTTGACACCATATTGGCACCGTGTGCATTTGTCTATAATCGCGATGCTTGTGGGTTCGATACGATTCGATACGATTCACGGGAATTATATAGTGATGCTATTTAAACTAAAACAACTTTTATTTTTCCTTTTTAGTTACAAAGCACGGCTTTAAGGTTTTCAGAGAAAATAAAAAATAGAGTGCCTAAACACTATGTTCTCTCTATAATTGAAAAACTGAATATTTATACTGCAACTGCGTTTTACATAATATAATACAAGTTCCAGTTTTTCTACATACTGCATAAAAAGTTATGATTATAATTTATTATGATATATTACACGTATGCATGTAATTTACGTAATAGTTAATTGAAGTGTTCGTAGACAGGCACTTCTACGTTTTAACACTTTTAAAGTGTTATTCAATTAGGAAATGAAAAACATTTTTATAGAAACATAAAAATTCGAAACCGCGCCTTTTGGAAACCGTCCACTCGCTTTGACCGCTAAGCCATACGGGACTAAAATCATTTATAATAAGCTATAAAAATAAGCTAAAAAAAATTATTAGATTAGATTCATGCGTTCAATTCCCATCTAAAATATATGAATATAGAATTATAATTTATTGTTTAGCTCCAGGCTTTATTCTGGTAACAGTAGCCTGTCACTGAGATTCAAGACTCAACGGAGCTCAACGCTGCGCTATGTTTTATTCACCAGAACTGACTACTCCATACTCATACATAGTGTCTTGACATGTAGAACAAGCTAGTAGTTGACTATTTCTTTATATTTTATTATATTTATTGTAAATAAAATTAAATTGTAACTTTTGTATTTGAAAAGAGCAACTGTTGAGTTTCTCACCGGCTCTTCTCAGCCTTCCGAGCCAGTGGTAGCTTTATGTTTGTTCGACGATTCAAAAGTGCTTGCAAAAGTCTATTTGAATAAAGGATATTTTGAATTTGCATTTGTTACTGTCTTAATTGTCTATTTAAAGAGTCGTCTAAAGATATAAAATTCTTGTCCTTTAGAGAGGTTGAGTTTTAGATGACGGAACTCAACGCCGTTATTTGTCTTATAAGACCAGAGAAGTAAAAAAAAATACTAATAGTAATCATTAATCAAATAAAATTGATTCAATATTTGATTGTTATTATCGAATGTTCTAATAATCTAGCTAGAAGCAATGAGCTACTACGAAGCAATTATTAGTATAGTAAAAAACTATTGTATGTATTTCGATTCAGCTTTGAATCGGGTTTTACCAGAAAGTACAAAAAAAAAAACAATTAATTTCGCAAACATATAAGATTTTTAATTGGCCTTTTTTGTATGAAAAATAAGTTGTAACTCACTATCTAAAATCAATCTTTGTTTCGCAGTAGGTTTTGTTTATACACACAAATACACACAAATAGTTTTAATTTTAAGTTGTTCAATTATTTTTATTATTGTACATATTTCCGCCATCCAGCTCAAGATGTCGCGAAATCGGTTGGAGAGTGGAGAAAAGCGTGTATTGACACTTTGTTCTCCGTGTCTACCCTCTTATTTCGAAAGAGGCTTCCTGTATTATTAGGCTCAGATAGGTTTTCTTTTTTAATTTCAGTCATTTGCAATATACGATGGGTAGAAATAGTATATTTTTTATGCTAAGTAAATAGTATTTTTAAAATGCTTGTGGTTTCACCTGTACTTAACTCTCTATCATCATTCAGCAGGATAGTCAGAGAGAACCTAACGTCAAGACACTGCGTTCTCCACTATGTGATTTAAGCTTTGTCTTGTTCCCTATAACGGAGAATTAAAATATAATCATTTCAAAGACTGCAAATTAAATCCACAACCAATCACTATTAAAAGTCAGGCCCAGTCCCACTGCACCACTATGGCCTCAATCCATCTATCTATCAATGTAAAAAAATCTCGCAGCGCCCCGTTGACAAGCTTCTCGCCAGTCGATTAGCTTAAAATTTTGCACACACGTGACAAAGGAAAAACAAAGTAAAATATATTTAAAACGTTTATGTAATATATCTAAGCAAGATTTTTTTTGTGAAATATTTTATAG
Organism: Podotricha telesiphe; assembly: GCA_038994665.1. Classification (NCBI taxonomy): domain Eukaryota; kingdom Metazoa; phylum Arthropoda; class Insecta; order Lepidoptera; family Nymphalidae; genus Podotricha; species Podotricha telesiphe. Next base: position 300,663 of record JAOYRR010000459.1, read on the forward strand.
ATTAATAGTAGGTAATTAATTTAAAGCTGATTTGTTTATTGTATTAGTGTCGTGTAATATACTAGCAGCCAGCCCGGCTTTGCCCGCATGAACTGCAAAAACGTTTCAACGTTTCAACGCTTCAAACGTTTCAACGCTATTTACTTATTTTTTATGTGTAGCCTAAAAATAAAATTAAAATTCAGTTTCTCACTGCCGACCCCGTTATAAAAGTGGTAGGTTTTTTTTAATTTAAAATTTCATAAAAGTTATTACTTAAATAGTAAATATGAAATTAAATAAACAAAATATATATCTATTATTTAAAAATATTATATACTAGCGACCCGCTCGCGGCTTCGCCTGCGTAAGTTACTTAACTAAACGATGTCGTCCTTTGGCCCGCCCCGTTCTCGCTTAAATCACAAGCTTTGCTTAAATTTATAACTTAAATGGTTGTTACTTTTTGTTTCTGAACCGATTGAAATAAAGTTAAGGGAAGTTTACCACAATACAATTGTTGAAATAGCATTTAAATCTATTAACACTAATCTCAGAAATGGCTTCTGAGATTAGTGTTCAAAAACAAACAGATAAACAAAAAAGAAAATTTAAAATAATTGTTTTGGGTTCTATTATATTGATAAATGCCCCTAATACTATATTTTTTCATATATTTTCCATGTACAGACAGCAATCCGTTACATTTATATTATATGTATAGATATTTTTTTAGTTCAGCATCTCCATATCAGGGTAGGCAGAGAGGAAGCTAGTGTCGAGACAATCCACTTTCCATATTGTGTGTTGAATGAAACAGTTATTATTCAGTATCAAGAATTTCTCGTAAAAATCGGTAACCAATAATCGGCAATAATTTAATATAGCTTTTTTCATTAATTACTTTCTACCCCGTTTCCACCGAAACCTATTGGAAATAAGCTGAAAACACCTACAATACTTTCACCTATAATATTGTCCAAATGAAACATACATTTGACATCGATAAAAAAACCCCCACTAACCTTGGTACACAATCAAACGTTTCAATGGTATATCGAAATCTTTAAAAACACGTTTTAATTCTAGAAATTTCTCACATTCACTGAGTCATATATGAAGTGAGTTATTTAATTAAAAACAAAATCATAATAAAAAGTTATCGAAAAATTTGCATGTATTTGTGAAGCTTTTATCGAAAAATTTATTGCATTGCGTATTTATAAATACTAGTACTACAGTACTCGACTCGAATACAATAATTATTGAAATATAATCATTGCCCCGAGTGGGGATCGAACCCACAGCCAGTCGCGTTTGGACAAACACTGATCCACGTTGAAGATTCTTGGTTCGATTCCGCCCGTCCGAGCCCCGCAGGGGTAATTAACCAAAAAAACTTCCGCTGACTTTTTATAAATAATTTTCTTGTATATCATTCTTTTAGTAGACGGAGAAACTTGACACATCATTCTGTTTTTGAATTCGAATACGAAACCATTGTTTTTATAACCAACTAGGTATCGCCAGCAATTGCCTTTGCGTGGAATTTATTAGTTTGCCTCTTCCCGGGAATTTCGCGAAGTTTCCTCTTAGGAATTTCGTCTCTTTCTTCTACATTGCCCAAGGAACCTACACACCAAATTTCATATTTCTTAATGTTGTAGTTTCGTCTGTGTATCTGTCAGTAAAGGAAGTAGTAACGGAAGATTGAATAGAGGAATCGACCACAAGTATCGTTTTAATACATTATTAAGTATACTATATACTCACTGATATCATCTTGACGCAATGGAACAGAGATGACACGGATGGTTGGGGTTCGATTACCGCTAGGGAGATGAGCTCCGCCAATCAACACGAAATATATCAAATTTTATATTCAGACGAAATTTATTAAAATTAATTATTATTTACATTAGATAATAATGTTCTATTATTAAAAAAACTATTATTATATTAGACCCAATTTCTATATAAAAATTGACACTGACACTGACCGCAAAGCGAAATGACATCTTACGAACTGGTTTTTATAAAATCGCCTCATATATATAATATGAGTTTCTAGTAAAAACACGACATTTACTCGACAGACGGTGGACTTGGCGAATGACGTGTTAGCGTGCAGCGTGAAAAGTCTAATACGAGTGATACGAGTGGTGCGTGCAAAGTGTTTAGTGGCAAAGTAATTTTAGTGTCAAGAGAATAATGAAAGATTTAGTGCAAATTTGGAATCGAGTCACTGGAAAGCAGTATTCATCTGTTAGTTGTAATGAGAAGGAATTGAGCGATTTGTCGAATCGAGTGAAAAGTTTAGACACTACTTTTGATAGTGCCTCAGAGTGTGAGGGCTTAGGGCGTCTAGACGATGTGCAATTTAATGAAAAACAAATTATTAATAGACTATTTAAAAAACGGAAGAACGGTGGTATTGCAAGGAGGCCTAAATGTAAGTAAATTTTGCTTTTAAATAGTTTTTTTTTAAATTTGTTTAACTGTTTATTGTTTTTTTTAATAAGTAATAAATAGGTTTTAAGATTTTAGTAACCAGATTGTTTTTTTTATTATTATTTTTGTGCAAAAACAGAGAATGAGTTATTTAAACAAACATACGTTTAATTTAGTAAATATATTTTTATTTTTATATTAAAAAATACGTCTATATTTTTATATAAAAAAAAAATAACTTGGAAACAATATATTTCTAAATGTTTTTTTTATATCCTGTGTATAGATTACATTTTAATACTTAGCATGAGAAAAAATATTAATCAATATGATTTTTTATACAAATTTCCGCTGAAAACTAATATATATTAAAGTGTAAATATAATTTCCTAATTAATTATTTTTTCATACATAATATTTCGTACAAACTCTGCATTTTCTTTATTGATAAAAGAAATTTTCTCAATACATTTTTAAGTGTCATTTACATACTAAGTACTTACTTAGTTATATAAAATTCTGTAGGGATTCATTTACAAGTTTCCATTAATCAAGGAATATTTCTATGAATAAATCATTTGGCAAGAGAGAACGCTATTTATTAGATATATTAATATTTTTTATATTTATTTAGTTGCAATTTATTTTAGTAAACAGAATATTAAGAAAAAATTATATTATTATAGAAAATATTGAAAACCATTTTTAGGCAACGTATAAAAATGTTAAAGTACGGGGTATCAAGTGGATTTTTATCTCTGATTTAATCTGAAGTGTGTGAATAAACACTTTAAAGTGTTAAAATATGAAAAATCTTCTTAAAATATATATATAATGGTTACAACAAAAATAACAATTAATGCTTAAAATGCCAGAAATTTAAACCATTATTTACAAAAATAAAAAGATACATTTCTTTGAATTCTATAAAGACTTCATTTCACATATAATATTTCTTTTAGATTCGCACTCCGTTCGATTTAAGAGATGTAACAGGCAAGATGCAATAGGGTACCGGAACTAAACGCCGTGCCTATGATCTGTGCATTGGCTTAATACTTTTTTTTAATAAAAGCTAAAGGTTTACGGATACAATTTGAAATAAACAAAAAATATCACTTATTTAAATACAAATATAAGAAAATGTAAACTTTTCTTGCTTTAATACATTTTTCGAAATTTCCAATTTTTTTAAACTAGCATTATATATTTTATGTCGCACTGAGATAGTGTCTGGCTGACTTGGTTGGGACTCGATGCGAATTATTATCGTAAAAAAACAAAATTGGGCATACGAGTCCATACTTTCGTTCCTAACTGTAATTTTATAAACAAGTTAAATTGAATTTTTGAATAATTTAAAATATAAATAAAAATTGTTTTTCCGATTAATGATAATCTACATAGGTTCTTGATGTTTCATAAATATCTTACAATTTATCTATAAAAAAAAAAACTTCTTAGATTAGATCACTACATATCCTATAAGTTTAAAATGATTTAGTATCAAGTCACTCTTTATACTACCATTCGCCCATTAAACACAAGTTAAAAAATGGAATTTTCGACGAACACATAGAGATATGTATAGCGGAGTGTCTTGGCACTAGTTTCTCTCTGCCTACAATTATCTCTCTGTATACGAAACCAAACCTAAATTGTATTAATTTCAAATTTCTCTTAAATATTTTCGATTTGACTTTTCATTAAAATAAACAGAGAGAGTGCCTAGTGTTTTATCACTCTACCCTTTACGTCAGGGGAAATCAAGAACGGGTGCAGCGGTCATGTCCTCTATTATATTTACGGTTCTCCATATTCTCCGATGGACTATAACACACCCTGAACATATCAATGCTTCCGTGTTTATATAAATATAGCAAAATATCATAACTATGGTAGTAAACACTAACAGATGAAAAATGTAATAATTCAAAAAATGCTCACAAAATTTATTTAGTGACCAGAATAAAACTTTGAAAACACCCAAAACGTGTTCGGTTGACAATTTACATATTATACGTATTTTTTTCTTTTAAATAACATATATATTTTTTAAATCTTTGTAATAACGAAGCTTGAAAAATTCATAATTAATTTTCATTTTATTTCTTGTAGCTAATATGGGTGTAAATGTTATTTTGTATGAGATTTTTATAAATAATAGTGTCTGGTCACTGTGTTTTCTTTCTGAGGTTAATATTTTTTAATTATTTTTTAAAAGGAAATTTTGCAAGATAAAATGTAAATTTTTTTTTGTTCATAATGATTATATTATAATTTTTAATAAAAGATAAATATTAAATAAATATGCATATATTTACATATTATTTAATTTCTTGTTATCGCTACTTTAAGCTTTTTCCCGCATAGTAGCTATTCAGAGGCCAAGTGTCAAGACAGCGGCGAAATTCAACGCCTCACTTAGTCTTACAAGAGCGGAGAAATAAATATTAAATATTATTTCCCGATTATTTATAGAGCCTACGAGCATTGCGCTTACAATTAGACGCTTGCCACTGAGCCATGATGGTGTTACTAATCTATATATAAAGACCGACTGACAGACAACGCACAGACTTAACTACTGGCAGCAGGAAGCTCAACTTTGGCATGTAGGTTCCTTGAAAACTATAGAGAAGCAATACGAAATATGATTTTGAAATTTCTTTTGCAGCATGAAAAAAAAATCATTTCTAAATCCACACAAGCGACGTTACGTGCTACAACTAGTTTATTTATAATAGTACACGCCAAAACAATTAAAACTGAAATAAACAGAGATGCAAATTTTCAATAACATCGAATTAGACCTGACCTTTGTAAAAATATCTGAGGTTGCAGGAAATATGAGCAATATACATATTGCATAATTAATATTTAAATTCATGCTAAAAACCGAGGTCATTGTGGCGCAGTGGGGCAGCGTGTGACCGTAGACGCGATTGGTTGTGGTTCAATCGCCACTCGGGGTAATTTAAATAGTTTTCGTTTGTCCCAATCTTATAAGCCACTCTAGTCGCAATGCCTCGAATTAGCGTGGGAAGTCTTGATTATTAGATTCTTCTGCCTGCCCTATTGTGCTTCAAATTATTGCTATTGCTCATTTAATCAGGGGTCTCACCCGGGAGGGCAGACCGCCTAGGAAATAATAGTTTCTCCCTCCTCTAATCTCACATCTCTAGCCCCACTCGGGGTTCCAGTTTTCCACCCTAACGACCGGTCCATATTTATGGACTGAGTAGAAAACTACGGTGAGAGGGCTCAGCCGTGGCATCGTTTCCCCTCTCCCCCCAGGGGGAGAGAAGACCCAGTTTGTCTGTCTGCCATTGCTCAGCTCTGGTAAGAAAAAAACGCAATGTCTCTAAATTGAGCGGAAATTGGAGAACGGAAGCTAAAATCTAAAGTGTGGGAATATTACTGTCCTTATAAAATGAATAGTGTAATAAAACATTTTTCTAAGTAGATACTTAAATGTTGAATAAATTGTAATTGACTAAATCTGATAACGGAAGGATTTATTATTTTCTTAATTACGTTTTTTTGGCAGCTTTGCGCATTTTATCAAAGCAAGTTCTCACACAAGCTTAATCGTGACAAATTCCCTCGAACGGGCACCAAACCCACGACCAATCATGTAAACAGCCAGACGCTGTCCCACTAACGCCATAATAGCCTAATTTAACACATTATTATTTTTTTATTAATGTTTTCAATAATTCAACATTCCACTATAAAACTTGTTTTATTTATTTTTCTAAATTATTAAAATAATTAACTAAACAACATATATTGTCAATTGCTATATTGCTAGAAATGTCTATACGAATCGATTATGTAACTCGAGTCATTTGCATCGGTGCGCGCCACAAGGCATATTACTTAATTATTATCGATTCAAAATTGCATTCACACTTCATATTTAAAGCATAGAAACATATATATATATAAACTTCTTTTGTTTGAGTGTTTAAAGTTACAGTTAGTTAAACAGCAAGCAAAAGACGAAAAGTTGAGTTATTATAATATTGATACTGTAGTCTTAAATTAAGGTGTTTGAAACTATAATAAAATGTTGAAAGTTGCATTGTTGAATGATAAAAAATATATAAAAAAAGCTTCAAGCTTTTTTTAGCACAGCAGTTAATTCAGAGAGACGCAAAAGACAAGACACTCCGTTCTCCATTTTCTGGGTGAAACGAAACATTTCGTTTTGTGTAAAAAAATCACTGAATACTTAAAAAAATGTTTAAGTTTAATCGCAATTTTTGAAGTTATAATTGTTAAATAAATAATAATAAATCGATATATCCATAATTTTATACTACAGATGGTTTCTTGAATTATGAAACACGTTATAAAAATGACATTCGATTTTTTAAACCAACCGCTTGATGAGGCCATCGTGGCTCAGTGGGACAACGTCTAACTGCGAACGCGGTTGGTTGTAGATTCGATTCCCACCCAGAGTATTGCATTTAAATTTCTTATTTATTTTATTTCTCCACTCTGGTAAACAGTGACTCAACACGCAATGTCATAAATTTGGCCGGGAAGTGGAGAACGGAGTGTTTTGACACTGTGTACCCATTGACGAACCTGCTATGCGGAATAAAGCGTAAAGTTGATACGTATAATTATATAAAACCATCGTGGTGCAGTAGTATTGCTAGTTACAAAAGGATTTTACAATACAAAGCGGAGAACGGAGATTCTTAGCTAGATTCTCTCTGTAATATACTATAGTTGTAAGTTATAGTATTAAAGAGATACACATTTCCGCAGTGCTACGGCCGTTGAAACATTTCTGTGCGTTGTTTATCTAGTTATGGTAAATTAAACAGTAATAAAGGCTTATTTTGCTCTTGCATAGTTTAATCGTCCGTAAAATAGAAGGAAGTGGGTTCACTTCCTGGGTTGTGTCATTTTAAAACATCTTTAACTTATCCACTTATATATGTGCTAGACCGGAGAAACTAATATAGTTTATATATAATAATTCCCCCAAGTAGGAATTGAACCCACAATAAGACGCTATTCCAATACTCCACGATGGCTTAATAAATGCATAATACACTTATTTAAATCACTTGTCATAAATCATCAATAAAATTACAGTTTTTCATAGTTTTGCGACGTAATTTCAAGTTTTTATAGAACAAAGTGTTTAAATAATAAGTTAATTCTAGTATATTCTAGTAATTGCTAGATTAAGTGTTTATAATTATTTTTTAAGTATACAACTAGATGTTTTTAATTAACAGTTTCCTATAACCACAGGTTTGTATAAAGAGGCAATGGCGGTGCAGTAGTAACCGTAAATACGACCGGTGTAGGTTCAATTATCGCTCAAAGAAATGATTATATTTAAACAATCGATTAGTGAATGTCTCGATGTCAGGTGAAAATTGAGAGCACGCAGTGTCTTGGACTGCGTGAAAAAGCTTAAAAAACAATCACGTTGTAATATATTTTATCATTTTGACATACACATTTATGTTCAAATCAAACTTTTTTATTAATATTTTTTGTCTTGATCTAAATTCAATGTTATCATTTATCCCGGAACTAAACCTATTATAGGGCAAAGTCGCATCAAACCAGTTGGTTATATAATAAATACTACCGGTCGGCTATGAGTGGAAAATTCTGCTTCAAAGTCCCTTTTATTATACAAATTACTTTACTATATATGTTTATGCGTTTTTATTGAAATTAAACAAAAAAAAAATTGTTTGCTTTTAAATTTGATGAAGAATTTTAAGGTAGCTCCTCTTGGAAGCTAATGATAAGTTATATCTATACATATAATAACAAATAATACTGATCGCTGTCTGTACATGGATATATGAAAAAATATATTATTTATCAATATATTATAAAAAAAAACAATGATTTTTAATTTTATTTTCTATTTGTCGTTTTATCTGTTCACTTAGAAAAGGCTGATTCATTCCACTTTATATCACACTTTATTCATCAAATAAGTTTCATTTAAATTATAAATTTAAGCCAAGTTTGTGATTTAAGTGAGAACGCGGACAGGCGACAAAACGATATAGTTTAGTCAAGTAGTTTACGCAGGCGAAACCGGGACCGGGTCGTAGTTCGAGCGGGGTAATATTACATATATTGTCGCACCTTTTAAAAGAGAATATGTAAAATGAAAATTTCTACATTTAAATATTATAATATTCCCTGGATTTGTAATTTTATGAGTTAGCTTTAATTCTGAATGTTCCGTATGTTATTTAAACGGAATTTAAATCTAAAAACAAGGTCATTCCGTCATCATAGCGTTAAGTTTTTTTTAGAAAACGTATACAACATTCGAACCCGCGCGTTTTGGAAATCGTACAAATTCTCTGACCTTGAATTTGACCTGAAATTATTATGCGCTTATTACAATTGATTTTTCTTGTTAATTGGCGCTTGGACGGTTTTAAAGGCGCAGTTTAAGATATCGCTGCGTTCACATTTTTATCTTTTCTAAAAGTATTTTCCAATTTTCTAAGTATTTAAATGTGTGAGTAAATGTAAAAATGTAAAAAGTTAAGTCTCAATCTATCATTATATATGAGACTCTTATTACTAAGTAACTGACACACAGAAATTCTTCAAGGAGAAATATGAAATATGACTTTGCGGTTCCATGTAGAGTTTAACAAAACGCTAGGAGAGGATTTTCAGAATTTCCTATAGAAAAGGATTACAAAATATCAATTTTCAAAAATTACAAATGATATATATATGGAAATAGGATGGCAAGCGTCATGAGGTCCACGCAAACAAAATTGCGGAAGGCTACTAGTATATAATAAAAGATTAACGGTATAGCAAATCTTCCGCGTGATAATTATTGATAATAAAATTTATTGAAATTACTGATTCATTCCGACGTGGCGCAGTAATAAAAAAGCACAAAGGTTGTGAGTTCGATCCCTAATCAAGGGTATCATTAGAACGGTGGTATATTAAAAACGGCAAAAATAAAGGTTTACGGGTTATCTTGCATAACAGGGCCAGAGAGACAAGACCTACTGTCAAGATATTTCGATCTCCGCTTTCCGCTTGAGCTCGAGACATTGCGTCTTATTATTTTTGCGCGTGGGAATCGAATTTACAACCAACCGTGTCTACAACCATGCTCTCCCACCGCCACACAATGGCGTTATTAAATATATAAACTGTTTATTTCTTACTAAAGTATAAAATGGGGATTTTTCAAAAATGATATAACTTTAATGTGATACTTGATTATTTTGTTATCTAAATTATTTCCGTTTCTCCTCGTCATTCAAAAATCAATGTCTCCAAATTAGGAGTGCTTTACCACTAGGCTCTATGTATGACAAGCTGTAGCCTGCGACTTCGTCTGCGTGGACAATAAAATTAAAATCTCGTTTTTCTCGTTTTCATATGAGTTTTGAGAAAGGCGTTTCGTTCGTGTTTCTTGTATGTCTGTCACTTAGTACGGTTTTTTTTATATAGATGGCATGTATATGGAAAAAGAAATATATCAATATATACAAATACGCAATACGGTAGTTATAAGAAATCTTCCACTTCATAATAAATTCGAATAAAACTTATTATACAATTGCTATATTACTAATAATGTCGTTTAATTAAACGCCATATAATTTAGTGGTCAATTACGAGTATGTGTATATATTTAATACTAAACCGAGGGCATATATCTATAAAGCTTTTCTTTACGTCATTGTGTCGTGGCAGAGTTGGATAGCGTTTGACTGTAAGCCTGAAGGTATTGGGTTCGATTCCCACTCGAAGGAATGTTTAATATATTTATTTCCATTTCTTCCCTTTCGTATGACCAAGGTCGCCCCTGAATTCATATAAAGCGGATACCGGAGTATCAATAAACTAGGTTCTCTCTGCCTACCCCTGCCTAGCATGGGGTATAATGTATGAAGCATAAAAAAATTGTTAGAATGAAAAAAACTGTCTAGACTAGACTACACTTTTAATGAATAGATTATTTTTTATTTCAAAGAACTGTTTAGTAGCTATCCAACTTTCACCCCGCTAGGGATAAAGCGTGAGGCTTAAATAATAATATTAAAAAAAAAATTGAAATTGTGTAGTGTAGTTCACTACACCCTTGACCCTTGCCATAATATTTCTATAAAAAAAAACGAGAATTATTGCTTTTTTTTCCCTAGGAATTGCGACAAATATTCGCTTAGTGCTCCCCAAGGAGACTCCCTACGCTCTCCCAAAGGAACCTACAAGATAAATTCCAGGTTTCTACACGCAGTAATGCTATCTGTGCTTTATTTGTTAGATACTCAGTAACCGATATATTGAGCTGACTTGAATTTATTATATATTATGGCATTATATATAAAAAATATGCTCCAGTAGCACAATACGAGCTGTTATGAAAGCGAATTCAAGGTCAAGTTACTAATAAATTAATTAAAATAATACTATAGTAATGGGAGTTATTTGTTAATTGGTTATATATGAAAATATTGGTTCCTTTTTAAGTATTGAAAAAAAAAGTTTAGGTCTACGAGTCACTTTATACAAAAGTGTATTTTAAGCACATAAGTGTGTGTGTGTGTGTGTGTGTAATAATTATTTTTCCTTCGTGTGTTCTAGATACAATGTGACATTGGCGAAGTGATTTGTGCTCAACTTGCCACAAATCACTTCGCCACATTGCCTCGATAAGCCATAGTTAAAAACCTGAGCCTAATTGAACTGATATTTAAAACCTGACAGCGGGACCCAAATTAGGGTTTTGTCAGTATGTATGTATGTTCGTAACCAAACGCGTTGACCGATTTTGATGATTTGTATTAATAATTTAATGTATATCTAATATATTATTTTAAAAAAATATTAGCTTTATGAGAACTTCTTCTTCTAAAAGCTGCCAACTTTACCAATTAATTTTGATTTCATCGTCATTGGTCTTTTAGCAGCAGTTGCAGACGTCAACACCTAATCTGTATAGTATATAGAAAGGATTTCTCGCAATTTTACAATTACATTTTCCAGTCGAACAAAAACGTCAACAAGAGGTAAACGGAGCTCCCGAATTCGAGACACTGTCAGACGTATTGAGTGACGGAACTCAACGCCTCTACGCTTTGTCAAAACTAGGGCAGGGAAATGTGAAAATAATTTAAGTATTATTTGTCCCCCGAGTGGAGATCGAACTCGCGACCGTCGCTGTAACAGACATATTATGTTTTACTTACAGTACCACGATAGCCTCGTAATTAAGCCTTATTACATCAATAAATTAAACTAAGATAAATACATCATTATATTTTGCACTAATTTTTGTATGAATATTATATTAATTGACCTTCGTTTCATTAGAAGGCTACATGTTTGTTGAAAAATATATTTAAAACAAATATAATAGATTTGTTTTTTGGAAATTTATTTAGTTTATTAAAAAAATAAATATATTTTAAATATCATATGTAATAACTTTATTTCTTTTAATTATATAACTTTATATGAATTCAACTTAAGCGTCTTAAAAGTACAGTTATGAAAAAATAAAAAATAAAACGTTTAAAATATGTCACTGTTTAATGTTATTGTGGGTTCGAGTCCCGATTGAGTTTACAACATTTAAAATATTCCAGTTTCGCAATACCATAAGCATCAGTCTTCTTACTTCCAATATAGTATAATATATTGGAAAGATAGTTTCACGCATTATCGAGATTATCGAGAAATTGCGTATAAAACAGCGGACTAAATGCAGCTCTTTGTTTTACAAAAGCAGGTGGCCTCATCTATTCTATACATATAATAAAAATGTAACTGCTAGATGTTTGTACATGAAAGATATATGAGAAAAAATTATTATTTAGCAATGTAATAAAACACAAAACGATGATTATTTGTCTGTTTGTCAGAAACCCCAGAAACGGCTGAACCGATTTATATTCAGATTTGACTATTGGTTTGTAAAGTTATAACAATTCAAATTTTGTCAAACAAAATTGCTATAAAATAGCTGTATTTATTAAATTAGCTGAAAGCTTAATTAATTAAAGCCGTGCGTAGTTATAGGCGAAGCCGCGAGTGGAACGCTAGTATTTAAAATTTAAATAATATAGGCGATGATTGAAATGATTGAATATAACTTAAATATTCATTATATGCATTTAAATTTATTTTAATCATTATTACAAGAAAGGGTCTTTATACGTGATCATTTCAATTACATTGCAATTTCAGTAAAGTAAAAATTTGTATATATATCACGTACTACCACTCAGCTGTGTTACATTAATATTTATAGTGGATAAATAATTTATATAGGTATATATATATATATATATATATACTGTACTGTAAGTAAAACATAATATGTCTGTTACCGCGACGGTCGCGAGTTCGATCTCCACTCGGGGGACAAATAATACTTAAATTATTTTGACATTTCCCTGCCCTAGTTTTGACAAAGCGTAGAGGCGTTGAGTTCCGTCACTCAATACGTCTGACAGTGTCTCGAATTCGGGAGCTCCGTTTACCTCTTGTTGACGTTTTTGTTCGACTGGAAAATGTAATTGTAAAATTGCGAGAAATCCTTTCTATATACTATACAGATTAGGTGTTGACGTCTGCAACTGCTGCTAAAAGACCAATGACGAAGAAATCAAAATTAATTGGTAAAGTTGGCAGCTTTTACAAAATATATATATATATATATATATATAGTGTGTCCAGGAATATAGCTGCCGCTAGGACTGACAATACTGACATTTTATGTTATGTTAATGGACGATTTAAAAGTCTTTGTAATAGCCGTATAATAAAAACATAACTTATATGGGAAAGAACATCTTTTCACGAAAATTATGCAAGCGGGGGTCTATGAAACTTGGCAAATTTAAAGTTTATATAGGGAAGAAGTTCTCATAAAGCTAATATTTTTTTAAAATAATATATTAGATATACATTAAATTATTAATACAAATCATCAAAATCGGTCAACGCGTTTGGTTACGAACATACATACATACTGACAAAACCCTAATTTGGGTCCCGCTGTCAGGTTTTAAATATCAGTTCAATTAGGCAAATTATGCAAGCGGGGGTTTATGAAACTGTGTTACATTTATATTTATAGTGGATAAATAATTCATATAGGTATATATATATATTATTGAATCACAAAAATGCCTTAAAAAATGAGAGAAAACAGTAGCCTATCTGCATCCCAAGACCCTTAAGTATCTCTGTATAAAATACCATCAAAATCGATTCAGCAGTTTGTGCGTGATAGGCATACTACTTTCGCATTTATAATATTATATATAGGTATAACATGGATCCTCATTTTTTGATATTTTAAGTAGAGGTCATCGTGTCTATCTGTAAACAGTGGTTATGGGTTCGATCCCCAGTCGGGGAATAATTAAATTTTAATTGTTTTAATTTCGTCTGCTCTGGTGGGACAAAGCGCGGCGTTGAGTTCCGCTACTCATCTAATGAAAGTTGACCTAAGTTGACCTAAGTGTGAGATCTAAGTATTTTATTCAAAAGGACATTGCTTCGAACCTCTTTACATGAGATTCTTATATATTTATTAATCATCAAATTAATAAATTTTCCATACTATTAAACCAGTTATGAAAATATTGGAGCTATTTTCGCTAATTAATATATACAGTGTGTGATATTTAACGTTGTTTTTAAATTTAGCCTCAGATAAACTTGTAACTATTGAGGTAAATTAATGACACTGTATAAGATGAAATAAATAGTGAATATAGCTTTGGGCTTTTTATAAAAGTTATTTTTCTGGAATCTAGTAGATGTGGGAAATTAAAACAAATTAAATACAAACATTTCCCTAAGTGGGAATTGAACCCTTGTAACGCCAACGCTGCGCCACGATGGCTTTAAGAAAAAACTTATATTAATAAAACACAAAATTATACAATAGTTTTTATATAAGCATAAACTTAAACGCGTGAGATGAACGATTGATATAATATATAATTGCAGTTAAAATAAAAACACTATGCAATTAACATAAAAAAAACCTTTTAAATTTCAACATAAATATATGTAATGTTTTATAAAACTTGCCATACAATTAGAAATGAAATGAAAAAAGGTTCTTTAATGTGTCATTTTCATCTTCTTTCAGTTATTGTCATTTTTTTCTTTCGATTTTTCTATCCAAACTCTGAAATTATATTCGTTTAGACATTTCATGAAAATCTATTTGAATTAACTATATAAGTATACTTGTATTATCGATTTCGAGATTTGTTATGCGGGAAAGAACCTATTATTAATAGTAATTAGCTTAAGCGAATGAAATTGCGGTCTTATATATTAGAAGGGTTTTTTGTATGTTTTTATTTGTTCATACTGTACCTTTATATATAACTGTACCTTTTTCATTGCAAATCATATTTCTGTACATAATATTTTCTCATATGACAAAGTTAGGTCCTTTTAGCTTTAGGCCTTTCGCGTATGCACTTTTGTTTTTTTGAAGAGTGTTCAATAAAGCGACCATAAATTAATAAATATTAAGTATATGTATGGAACGAAGTGTCAGTTAACAGTCAGCTTTTTTCTACCTAACCTTTTAAGTTTGCGAGAGTGGTTTTAACCAAATTATACAATATATTACAGCCGTTTTATACAAAATATGTTATAAAAACAACAAAAGTTATCGTAAAATTTAAATATTTGCATATTTAAACTAGTTCTTAATATTCGTACGTACAAAAATTAATTATTACCTAATATTAATCTTAAATCAATATAAATCAGTGCTATACTGGTTTGAACAAAATAATTAAAAACCGGTTTATTTGAATACACATTTGAAGCTTTTCCTTTACATATTTGATTCTTATGCAAATTTTATAAACCTTTTTAAATGTATGAAAGGTAATGAGAGCTTAGTGATACGTTACTCCGTTATCCACTAGTAATTTTTTATAGATAAGTTAAGCTTTTGAGCTTTAAATTGACAGTTTTTTAAATAAAATTCATCTCTTTGACTTTCAAATTCCTTTTATCACACTTGTATAAAAAGGCTCGCCATCGTGGCGTCTAATGAGGCCATCGTGGCACAGTGGGACTATAAACGCGATTGGTTGTGGGTTCGATTTCCAGTCGTGGGAATGATTATGTTTATTTCAATTATTTTCATTTCTTCGTTCGGCTACTTAAGACAGCGCGACGTTGAGACAAAAAATAGAAAATGGAGTGTCTCGACACTCGTTTCTCTTTAATTAACTTGAAATGGGGGAAATGCGTAAAGAAAAAATAAAAAGCCAATTAAAAGATTTTACATTAATTTGATAACGTGATTAGATTTCTTGTTATGGAGATTTTAATTAATTATATTACGAAAAGTAACTTGTGTTTTCTTAAAGTGTTTTTCAACATAAGAATTTTTGATATAGCGATATGTGGAATGTGAAACAGCGCAAAATTGTATGTAGTAAATAATATAGGTGTTTAAATTGCAAAATAATCGGATTTTAATGCGATGGTTGTGGGTTCGATCCCCACACCGATTAACATTTACTTTTAATATTATCTTTAACATTTTTTACTGTAAAGTATTTATGTAAAATTTGTTTTTAAAGTGTTATTCACACACTTAGTAAATTAAAAACATATATTTAGAAAACGTATAAAAATTTGAACACAGCGGGATTTGAACCCGCGCCTCTTAGAACCCGTCTCGACTGCAGACCATCATACATTATACGGGAAAAGGCGTGAAGCTGTAAAAAAATCGTCAAATTCGAGCGGAAGAAGTCATTGTGGCTCAGTGGGTCAGCGTCTGATTGTAAACGAGATGGTAGTGGATTCTATTCCCACTCGGAGGAATGATTATATTTATATTAATTACATTGTTTCGCTCTGGAATAAGATAAAGCGATGCGCTTCACCACTCATGTCTCCTCAATGTCACGATTCATTCAAATTCAACTATTAAGAATTAAATTCACTTGTATGGAATTCAAACTCGATATTTTGAACATCAAATTCATTCGGAGATATCATTTTATATCGATCCGTTACACTTTTCTCTATCTAAAAATATAAGCCCAAATCACTTGGCTCATTAAATGTTATATTACCCTTAATATATATTGTATGTCATATGAATAAAGCACTGACCGATAACAATGTCAATTACAATACGGTATTATATTTATAGTTCAGATTACATAAGCGTTCAAAGCGGAGAGTGGAGAGCTGCACCAATCTTCTCTGTAAATCTAGAGTATTAAGTGAGGGATGGTGTGGTGCAAGTGCTTTGGGCATTCCATGGATTCACGGAGAGTCTGGGGCTTGTGGTACAAGTGTATGCTTAAGAGGTACCTTAAATGTGCGCTTTACTACTCGCCTCCACAGTCCGAGGTCCCCTTTTACCTAACTTAAATTAAAAAGACTATATTTCAATATGGTGATATGAACCATTACACCAAATGGGAATCGAACCCACTACACTCACTATCCCACTGCATGCAACACGAGGGCCTCATATAACACATTATTTTATTACGTAATTTTAAGCAACGAGTATTTTGAGACAGTACTTTATAGCTTAAAAATTTTTAATTATTAAGTAAATATGGGTGAGTAGCTGCGTTAATTGTGTTTGGAGAATATATTATCCGGTTTATGTGGGTAGATGATTATATATTTACAATCACTTGTATGTCTATATATATTAATGTTATAAATGCGAAAGTAACTCTGTCTGTCTATCTGTGACGTCAACACAGCGAAACCGCTGAATCGATTGTGGTGAATTTTTAAATATAGATAGACACTTTAGGATCTTGGAATAAACATAGGCTACTTTTTGCTCCCATTTTTCTTAAGTTTTACGAGGAATCTTATTGCCGCTGAAAATACAGGTGTAGGTCACGCGGGCGCCAGTATATATATATACATATATATATATATAAAACTCTTGCGTTACTATGTGAAATTACACGTAGAAAGCTGGAAGCTAGCTCATAGGGTCCTTGTCGAGTGTAGAGGAGCTCTTAGAGAGTTTTTCCCAAAAAATCCTTCAATTCCAAAAGAGAATGGGATAAAACGAGATAAACCCAAAGGTAACACAAACATAGTTGCGGGTTGTATCTAGTTCGACGTGGCGCAGTGGGACAGCGGATGCGTAACGGACTGTAAAGCGATTGGTTGTGAATTCAATTCTCTTGTAATGAATGATGATTATGCTTAATTGTGGAATTTATTTAAGAGGATAGCCCTGGTAAAATAAAATGCGGTGTTGAGATGCACCGCTCAACACAACACCTCGAGTTCGTATCGAAAGTGGACAAAGTGTCAATTGTCTTGACACTTATGAAATTAACATTATTTTTATATGGAGAAAACAAATTGTCAATATTTTTATATTAATGCATTAGAAATAAATTAATTTTGTTAAAATAAACATAACACACACCTTTGTATATTGTGTCATATGTGCATGTTGCTATGGCAACACGTGTGTTAGTTTGGCTTAATCGAACTGGAAATATGCTTGGTATACAAGAAATACAGTTATATAAAATTAATTGCTTGACCTACAGGACTGAATAAAAATTTTATATGCATATGAATCTAAATAAATCAATTAAATTTAAAAAAGAAATTGTTTATGTATTCATCTTTGGATTAGTGTCATAGCAGTCTGTTCTCTAATATTCGTCTATTAAGAGGTTATATGTGTTAGCCATTATGGTTGGTTGCGAGTTCGATTTCCACTCGGATGAATGGTGATTATATTTGAATTATATTAATTTCATCGTTCTGGTAAAACAAACCGCTGCTATACTAGCTGGCCCGAGCTTTATCACAGAATTTTACAAATATATGGAACTACTTAATTGAATTTAATCAATCAAGATGTTTCAGAGATTGATATTTACATTTGTCATCCTTCCAAACAAATTAATATTTCAATATCACGAATTTATAATAATAGTTTTTCTTTTAAAAACAAGTCCGAGTCAAACGTTTAGCTTTTTTTATAATAATTTTAGATTTGCAACTTATAAATTGATTGACTTTTTGCTTCTATGTTTATTCGTTGTTAATAAGTTTCTGTTGGTAATTTTAAGTCTGAGACATATTTGGTAAACGCATGATAATTTGAACGCAGCGGAATTTGAACCCACGCCTCATGAAAACCGTTCAAGTGCTTTGACTGCTAAGCCATGCGTTCTATATCTGCGCTGATCGCTGCTTAGCGATAAGACCGCCTTTTGTGCACATATTTGAACTCTAGTACCTACCTCTCTAGGAGAACGGAGTGTCTTGACAATATGTTTTCTCTGTAATTTTGATCGCCTCTAAGACATTGGAGATTGAAGCCTGTTTGTAATTTTGAACGCGTCTAAGAAATTTGGCAAGTCACGCCAATTTTGTTAGCGTGTAATATTTCGCGAATAGATATAATAACTTAAGCTATAATTAATATGAAGTTAGAACAAAAAATCATATAATCGTTGTAACGAATTAATGATATGAAAAAAAAAAGATATGTCTAGTTACGTCTCGATTGTGTTTTAAACTACGTATATTTGCAATGTATGGGAAAAAAATTGACAGCTCATAAAAGGATTCGCCACTTTTTTTTGATGATTGATTTTTTTGTAGTGCGTTTAATGACGCAGTCGGGACGTGTGGTGTGCGACTGACCTCGCGGGGGTTTTGAGTTCGATTCCTATGTATGGGAATTTCTAATTTTCTTTATATCTTCAAGCTCTAGAGCATGAGTGTTAAGAAACTCAGCTTTTGGTGTGAATCAGAGATATTGTATTTGGAGTGGCGGGTCACAACGCTGCACTTTATCTTACTGATATCATTTCTCATTAAACCGTTTTGACATTAGATTATTTCTATCTATTCAGGTTTAAAGTAGAATATTTCTAAAAAAATAATATTTGAATGAATGTATAAAAATGAAGCTCATATCACACATAATAAAACTCTTTTCCCACATAGTTGGGGAGTCAGTGAGAAGTTAGTGTCAAAACACTCAGAACTTAGTGTCAAAATACTCGTTCTTTTACATAACTTATGTAACTCTTTATTTTGCGTACAATTTACCAAAAAAACCGTATTCTAAAAATGTTTTTATATGAGTTATGTTTATTTCAGTTTGTTTTTCTTCAATACACAAATCACTTAAAAGCAATATATACCATCAGGGCGCAGTGGGACAGCGATTGACTGTAAACTGAATAGTTATAGGATCAAATCCCACAAAAAAAAATCCCTTTAATTTTTTCCCTTTGGTGCCTGGCGTTAATATTGCACGCTTAACACGCAATCGAGACATTAGTATGGGAAATGAGGACCAGAGTGTACGAGTATGGCACTAGGTGGTCTCTCCCTGCTGAATCTGAGAAAGAACATATACTGTATATATCTCAATTTGACCTGTCCTTTCAAACCAGTACGCCCATAACGGGACATGGATCAGTAAAATGGACTAAAGTAATTTATTATAAAGTCATATATTTAATAATCATAATATTACTGGTATAATTATCAAGTACATTTGAAACCGGTCCTGGGTTCGATTTTTGATTGAAGTCATTGTGGCGTTGAGGAATTTACACGCGATGTTTATTCCTTTATATTTATATATGTTATAATTAAAATATGCATAGGTTATACAGAATACAGCGTTAAACTCCGATTAAGCATCTATAGAGTTATTAAAGCGCGCGGAAAGTAAGAAAGCAAATGTAACTGAGAACTCAACGCCGCGCTTTGGTGATACGGCTTGGTAGTACCGAGAATTGAATATAATTTAAATATAATAAATAGTTCGTCAAATGCGAATCGAACTCACAACCTTCGAGTTGATAGTCAGACACTGTGCCACTGCCCCACGATGGCTTCAAAAAACATATTCGTACTAGTCTTATAACCCCGGGAACCCGTAACTATTGTAATCAATCAACCATTTACCAACTGTACTGCATAAAGCTTATAAAGGACCGTTGATATAGCTTCAAACGTAGCGGGGTAGTCGGAGAGAACCTAGTGTCAAGCTACTCCGTTCTCCATTTTACGTTCGAAATTGATAAATTGTTAGCGAAACATATTTTTTTTAAAGTGTTATTCACACACTTTGGAAAAATCTAAATATATGTTATTGTTAGCGAACTCAATGTCGACCTTTGCCTTACAAGAGCGGGTAAATATAAATAATTTCATTATAACCCTTATTCCAAGACGAGATCAAATCCACAAACAATCGCGTTTACAGTTAAATGCTGTACCACTGCGCCTTGATGGCTATGGTTCGTATATAATTGTATACCGACGTTCTTTGATCTTTAATCTTTAAATTTTTCCATTGGCAACCTAATTTTGATTCGCAAAAAATGTAACTGTTTATTTAAACATGGTTTGTTTTTTTTTTATTTAATTTTATAACTAATAACTTTTTGATAGCTTTTCCTGTATTTAATAATATTATTATTTATAAATCCAATTTCCGCTCGAATTTGAAAGTTTGCGTGTCGATTGGCGGAACTCAACGTCGCGCTTTTTAGTACCAGAGTTGGCAAATGCAGATATATTAAAATATATAATTACTGTTCCGAGTGGATATCGAACCTACAATCATCAAGTTTACACTTTAAAAGCGGGATTTTTTTTTTCTAATAATTTATAAGAAAAAAATTTACGCCAAGGCTACTGCGCTTAAGACATTTAAAAAAATATGTTTCTCACAATAAGTTTAACGTTGTTTAGTTTGATACAAATCTCCACTTTCCACTGTTTTTTCGCTTAGAAATAAGGTTTTTTTATTACTTTTGGTCTTGTAGTTTACACATTGATATTTTAATTACGAATAAACAAGCCAAATGGAATCGACTTTATCTTCAAAGAACCATTATATGCGAAATTACTTCTCAAAAAACAAATGGAACTACATATTTTCTTGCTATACAGTAATTTAACCGCCCTAAATATAATAAAATAAAACTCTATGTACGAACTAGATGGAGAGAAAGAGTGACTAGAGATGGAGAGTTATGTGACTAGGTTCTCCTTCTAACCATTTAGAATTATTATAAAAAACCAAAAAACTAGAAAAATGAAGCATAAGAAAGTTTAGAAAAATAATGTTTTAATAAAGTTTACTTTAGTAGTAAAGTTTAGTAGCCAATTCTTTAGTTTTTCTGACAAGGAGCTTAAAAGACTGATTAATTTATTTTAAAAAAATGTATTCCTATATGAATTGAACGTACATACAGCATTGCATTACTTTATCATATACATATAATTTTAACAGTACTTTTATAAATTACAAAAACACACCGTCATGTAAAAAATTAGGTTTTTCCCCGGTCAAGGATCTATATAAGATACATTCGAGATTCATTTCGCTTTTTGCTGTTTTATTTTTTACTCAATTCTAGCGAAATACACTGTAGCTTCCCACTTTTTTTGTGCATAATAAAGGTACGTTCAGGGAACCTGGTGTCAAGACAATCCGTTTTCCATTTCCCCCGTGAATTCGAGACATTGCGTCTTACACGCGTAACTCAACGCTGCGCTTTACATTACCAAAGCGAGATGATGAAAAAAATTAAATATAATCATTTTCCCCGACTCAGGCTGTAACACTGCACCATGATTGACTCAGTTAGGTAGAAAATATATTATATCCATAGATTAATTACTAAGATTATGTCTAGATTTAGATTAAAGCTTAGAGAGCTGTAAATTTAGACAGATAATAAAAATCAACCTACGAAATAAGGCATTGTTAATTCATTCAAATTATTTAATTCCATCCTTTCTTTATAATTAACAAGTTAAGCGAAAATAACCTAGTGTTAATAAAACACTGTTCATCACTCTCCAAAAAAAAATAATAATATTATTTACACACTTAGGACATTAACAAACACATATTTAGAAAAAATATCACAATTTGAACGCAGCGGGATTGCGCGCCTCTTATTCACCGTCCAAGCGTTCTGACCGCTAAGCCATGCGTTCTACATCCAGCTACGTTGAAATTCTTATACGCTTATTACAACTTATATTTGTTGTTAGCATCTCTGTAAAGAGATTTTTACAAATTTCTGCTGCAAAAAGATTATTCTATACGTCTTCTAAATATATGTTTTTCAATTGACAATACTCCTTTGTCTTACCTAAAATATTAAAATATTAAATTATATATCACGAAACCTAATACAAAACACACTAACAAGCTATATAAATATAAGCTAATAGGGTCTGATCTGAATTATTATGATGACGTAATTACCTCAAAGACTTTTTGCCATTTTATTATCACAACATATATAATTAATGAATCGATTTTGAACAAACGTCCAATTTGTATGACGTCAATTGAATAGATGATAATCCTTTTTTTAGACACATGATGTATGGTATTAATATCATAATATCATTAAATAATAAAATAATTTAGTTATTTCACTATATCTATGGAAAAAACTAAATTATTTATTAATTAATGATATTATGATATTAATACCATACCATACTTACAGTCGGGTACTGTTATACTGCGCCACTATAACCTGTCGATTATCCTGGGTTCGATTCCACCCGGAAGCTATTCCCCTCCCTACTCTGCTCAAGTGCCGTGAGAACCTAGTTTAGAACTCCGTATTCCATTTTCCATCTCCGCTTTGTCTGTTTCTGCAAGATAAAGCCCGGTGTTAACTCCCGCTACACGTTATATATCTATGCAGGATATGCGCAAGGCTGAATTTAATTGAATTTCTTTTGTTTTATTTTAATCATTTACAATTTGAGTTTAGGCGGCCGTGCCGCTGCTGTCGCCAATGTGGTTCTACCGGGTATGGAACTTTGTATTCCTAGCTCTGTGGTGCTCCCATTGGCAAGCGCGATGCATACCAAGTGGGCCGGATGGCATCTCTCCTTTAGTGCTCCGAACATGTGCTCCTGAGTTGACACCGGTGCTAACGCGTCTATTTCGGCACTCTTACTCATTAGTCCCTGATTCGTGGAAGAGCGCTCTGATCCACCTGATCCCAAAGAAAGGCGATGGCTCTGATCCATCTAACTACAGGCCTATTACCATCACCTCCCTGCTCTCCGAAGTAATGGGGGGCATAATAAACAGCCAGCTCCTGGATTATCTCGAGGAGAAAAGATCGCCAATATGGCTTTTACCATGGTCGCTCAACCGGTGATCTTCCAGTGAACCTAATAACACGCTGGGCTGCTGTTATAGAAGGAAGAGAGCCTAGCAGTTAGTTTGGACATGGCGAAGGCCTTTGATCGAGTGTGGCACTGGGCGCTCCTTGTGAAACTTTCGTCATACGGACTTGCCGAGAATTTATGCAACTGGGTTACCAGCTTTCTCACTGGGCGCAGTATCAAGGTCACTGTCGACGGATTTTGCTCAAATTACATGCCTGCCCGAACGCTGGTGTACCCCAAGGTTGTGTGCTGTCCCCTACACTGTTTCTTCTGCATATCAATGACATGTTTGAGGATCCTAGCATTGATTGCTATGCAGACGATAGCATGGTGGACGCCGTATACACCGGCCTTGCAGGTCTTTGTCGGTATAAAGGTCGACGAGTGCTGAAAAAAACTTGTCTCTTCTGTTGAGGCATCCCTCGGGAATGTCTCCTTATGGGGTGAAAGGAACTTAGTTCAATTTAACCCCCAGAAGACACAAGTCTGCGCGTTATCTACTAAGAAAACCCTACTTGTCTTGTTGCCAGTTTTCGAGAACATTCCTCTTAAACCCACACCCAGAATCAGCATATTGGGCCTTAACGTTTCGAGTGAGCAAGGCCAAGTTGGCCTCGATGAAGCTGGGTGTCATTGCCAGAGCAAAACAGTACTCACGCCCAAACACCGATTGGTCCTGTATAGGTTCGGCCTCACATAGAGTACTTTTCTCATCTCTGGGCTGGTGCACCCCAGTATCAGCTTGATCCATACAACGTAGAGCCGCTTTGGAGCTGCGTAGAGACGATTCCTCTTTGTGCGTTCTCTACTGCATTTATCATGGGGAGTGTTCTGGGGACTGTTTGGCTTGATTCCTGCCGCAGAATTTTCTAACCGCACACACTGTACGTAACCGACTGAAATATCATCCTTACCATCAGGTTACCCGAACGCTCGTTTGCCTTGTCTATGTAAAAAAAAGAAGGCGGATGTTTTATAATAGACGTCATCATTTAAGATCATTAATCAATTTGGTTTTTTTCATACAAAATTAGAATTTACATGTTTATTATTTATTTTACTTCTATCCTCTTGAAGTTTGTAATTTAGAAGCTTATTTGACCAACAGTTTCACTTTAGCTAACTAGTTTATTCTAGTTAGAGAAAAAATGTTTAGTTGTACAGCTTTACGCCTTTTACCGCACAGCAGCGTGTTCATTGAGAACCTAGTGTTAAAACATTCCGTTTTCCACTTCTCCACTGCGTGTCGAGTGGCGGAATTTAACGCTGTCATTTGCTTCAGGTACCGGAGCGGAGAAACGAAAATATCTTAAATATAACATGTTTACAGCCAGATGCTGTCCCACTGCGCCGCGATAACCCCTAATTTATTTTTTATTTATAATAATATATAAAATTTTAGAGGTTATCGCGATATATATATATATATTTAAAACTCATTAAATGCAGTTCCTCGTTTATACCCGCATGGCAAGGTCGACAAATATAATTTAGTAGCAAGATACTCTGTTCTCCGCTTTCAGTCAAAATTTAACAATGGTAAAATGTATTTAATTTAAATATAATAAATTTCCAAGAGGGCATCGAACCAGTGACAATTGCATTAACGGTCAGACAAGGTGCCACTATGACGCAATGCCTCAGTAATCAGTTGGGCTTTTATAATGATATATCTAAATTGAATTCATCGTTACTTAGTTTAGATATATTATAAGTTCAAATCCTATTCGAAAAATATCTCACTAGGCGCTCTTTGAATACGTCATACAAAGTGCGGCGTTCGGTTCCGTTAAAATGATTTTCTCATTAATCTGTTCATACTGGCAAATGTTACAAACAAAATAGCTCTGAAATAGTTCTGCAATTAAATTATTTTATTACTATCGGATCCGGACACATGTGCAAATTTTCAACGTTAATAGATTTTCTATCATTGATAGATTGATACAGGTCAAGCTAATAAAAGTGTATTCAAATAATCACCTAAGTGGATAAAATTTCCACACGTTCGTTTGTTTGTTTCTATTTCTGTATATTTATATTCTTATTGATATTTAATGATAGTTTGTATAGCTCCAGTAATCGGATATGCAATTTAAATTCTATTGTGGCAATTAAAAAATAATTTTAATAAATAAACAATATTTTGAAATGAAACTATTTTAACCGGATTAATCGCGTATAATTTTGGTATTCAAAAATACATTTTAGGGACCCAACGTTTCGAACACTTTACAGTAGTCCGTGGTCACAGGTAGACTGAGATGGCATTGGCTTAACCTTAGGTTCTCTTTGGCTAGCCCGCTGTGCGGGAAAAAGCGTGAAACTATATTTAGTCACATGTTGTGTAAAATATTAAAGAGCACTAATTACGATAATAATTACGAGCAATAATTACGAAAACTGTTACTTTTAATCAAACCGTTAAAAGTCACCTTTATATTATATATACACAAATTGGAATTAATAAGTTTAAGAGGTTATCCTCATATGTTTATACAAGTACTACTAGTTGTTGCATGCAACTCCGTTTGCGTACCCTAATAATACTATTTTCATTGATATCGTAGGTTCAATTGTGAAAGGTTATATTCTTTTTATTTCCGTTCTTAGGGATTTAACTAAATCCTTTCTTAGGTACCGTATAAAAATGTTGAACGCAGCGGAATTCGAACACGCGCCTCTTGGAAACCATCCAAGAAACCGTAAATTTTTTTGTACGTTTTCTTAATATGTTTTTCAATGTGTGATTATCACTTTAAAATGGTAATAGTACTTTTGTGTCTTGTGTGTGATACAAGCTGCCAGTGAATATGAAAACAGCTCAACCACTCGACGCATACTCAATCGATAATACAAAGTCACATACAATTTTTTATAAACTTTCTAAATATACGTTTTTCAATTTCCTATGTATATTATACATATTAGTATACAAAAAAATATTTTATAAAAAGCATTCTCTCTTGCTAAACGATGGTTCGTAGAATATACTTTGGTTAGCAGAAATTCGTAAAATCTCTCTACAGAGATGCTAACACCAAATATAAGTTGTAATAAGCGTATAAGAATTTAGATGTAGCCGGATATAGAATGTATGGCTTAGCGATTAGAACGTTGGAACGGTTTTCAAGTCCCGCTGCGTTAAAAAAAATATAAGTTTTCTAAATATATGTTAATAACTTTTTCACGAAACAAAAGTATTGGGGCAAGGTTCATAAAGTCTACCCCCAAATACGACGAGGCAATCGTGGTTGGTTGTGGGGATGGTTGTGGATTGGATCTGCTTTAGAGAATCATCATTATATTTAAAATATTTTCCTTTAATCGCTCTGGTAACAAAGTGCGGTGTTGAGTTCCGCTACTCAACACGCAATGTCTCGATTACGAGCGGAAAGTGGAGAGTGTTTTGATTCTAGCTTCTCTCTGCCTAAAGCACTGAGAAATATCATCGATATATTACAAAATTATTTGTATCATTATATTCATTTGTACTTTAATTTACAATCACTAGTCCATATTGCAGTTTTTTATCACCACACATTATTATCGTAACATTTGACACTGAAACGATATTTTTATCGTTCATACTTAAATAAATTAAAAGTATGTATAGACGTTTCTAAGGATATATATTTAATACAGTTACAATTAAAAAAAAAAACATTGCCTGGATATTTTGATTCTATCCTTACAGTCTCGTTAGCTTGAAAATATACACTCGTGTCCGGATTTAATGTATTTGCTCGAGGAAATAATTCAAATTAAACCCTCAGTAACCCCTCAGTTAATGTATTAATTCGTTAATTTCCAGTCACTGAGTTTTACACAGGCAAGTTTGATATGTAATTGTTACATTTGCGACCAACTCGTGGCTTCGCCTGCGTAAACTAGACGACTAGTTAGAGACTAGTTAGATTTCGTTGTTTCACTCGCTCGCGTTCCCACTTAAATCACTAACTTAACTTAAGTGTTTAGTTTCAATTAGCGTGCAAAAACGCACCGATAAGCATACAAACAGAAAGTTAAATAACCATTGTTTTGGATTCCATTACATTAATAAAGGCCACAAATAATTTTTTTTTTCAGATATTTTCCATGTACAAACAGCGATCAGTTATATTTTTATTATATTTATACAAGTGTATAGATTGGACTGTATTATGAACTTGCTACAGCCATAAGACGATATACGCCTTAAGTACACCATAAAAAAATATTTTATATGTTCTCGAAGCTTCTTATAAAAAAAATTTGTTTGTGTTCAGTTTAAGCTTTATTTATTATATTATCTCTTCTTTCTTTAGACATTTTTTTATATAAGTATACTTTATTTGAAGCCTGTCTTTCAATATATTTTTGGTATTAAATCAAAGTAATGGTAAATACAAGTACTTTTCAATAGCAGTCGGTTCCAATTAAATATATAAGTTTGTTTGTTTATTTTAATATATATATATATATATATATATATTGTCTGAGTGAGATAGAAGTCTAAGTCAGAAGTAAAGTGCGTTGTACAATTTGAATGACAAAAAAACAGGTTTAGATTTTTTTTTCATATTATTATAGTTTTACATAGTTTTAATAGGCATTTTTAACGATACACGTCGAATGGCGGAACTGAACGCAACCAAATCTGATCATACTAGAGCGTGAAAACTTTTTCTTACAGCTTCACAATTTGAATTTAAATTATTTTTATTCTTTCACAAAGCGGACAAGACAAAGCGCGGCGTTGAGTTCCGCCAATATCTCCAATTCGGGCAGAAAGTCTAGGACAGATGGCCTTGACACTAGGCTCTGTCTACCGTAGGGTACTATGAGGAAATGCGTAAAGCTGAAAATGTTTTTAATCAAAAAAAAAACTAAATATTTTTTTTTATTTATGAATATTTAATTTATACAAATATTTCGCCACTTTGTGACGTTTTTAAACAATATTATATGTTGAGTTTTAAGTTCTTTTTTAAGCTCTTACCAGAGCGGAAAAATAATAATAATAAAAGAAAACTGTCTGTATATCTTTCTCAGAAGAAAAAAAAAACAATACGCTCAATTACGGAACTCACAACACAACGTGTAACAGTTCCTTCAAAATATGCCTAAGGGGAATGACCTTTATGGCGTTATTAATTTGACAGCAAAAAAATGTGTTAAAAATATTTTTTAATTTATCATCTTCATCTAATCATCTAAATCTAATAGTTTGAATGTTTTTTTATGAGTTTTATCTACGCGTGTATTTAAATCATTAAGAGGTGACGTTTAGATTAGGCAGGATGTAAGTTTATATATATATGTTTATTTATATGTATATTTGAATCCGTCACTCTCACCCCGTGGTGGGAGAGGGGAGAGGGTTTATTACAACTTATATTTAAAAAGCGTATAAAAATTATATACGTAGCCAGAGCGCTTGAACGGTTTTCAAGAGGCACGGGTTCAAATCCCGCTCCGTTCAAACTTTTATACGTTTTCTAATTATATGTGCGATTTCCTACGTGTATGTGTGTTAACACTTTATAAAAAGGTTAAAATAATATATTGTATTTCTAATTAATGTATTAATTTTTAAAATACTATTTCCACACTTCGTTTTTAGAAAACTTATAAAAAATTGAACTTGACGCGATTCGAATCCGCGCCTCCATTTGGCATTGACGTTGGCTCTATTCGACTTTGACCATTAAGCCGTACCGCCTTAATAATAATTCTAAAAAGCCTTAGAATCCCAAAACTGGTTAGGCAAATTCGCTATTGACCTTCTTTATTAAATGTTCATTATCAAGGTTCAAACCAAACTAGCGGAGGTCGCTAGTTGTAATCACGTGAGATTTAATTAACCTAATCTGTTATGGCAAAATTTAGAGGTTGTATGTGGGTTTATTTGGAGACCATAACCCACTATGCTAAATATGTATAGATTGTTAATAAGGCCAGTTACTGCGCCTAATTATCGAAGGAAGTCGAAGGAACAGTTGTATTAAAAAAAATTTAATACCTTTCTCTGTTCAGCCTATCCTGTTATGCAATCCTGGTAAAAGCGTAAAACTGAAAAACAAAACCAAATATAATTTTAGTAATATCATTATATTAAACATACTAGCGACCCGCTCGTGGCTTCGCCAGACTAAATTATTTTGTTCCTTCACCCGCCAGCGTTCTAACTTAAATCACAAACTTTGCTTAAATTTATAATTGCAATGGTTCTCATTTTTTTGTTTAAATACCGATTGAAATGAAATAAATACTAAATGTTAAGGGCAGTTTGCCACAATACAATAGTGAAAACTGCATATAAATCGATTAAGCCGTTTCTGAGATTAGCGTGCACAAACAAATAAACAGACAGACTTACAGACAAACGGAAAAGATAATTCAAAATCACAGTTTTGGGTTCTATTACATTGGCAAATGCCCCCAGTAATATTTTTTCTCATATATTTTCCATGTACAGAAATGTAATCAGCGCTGTCTGTACATAAATCAATATAACAAGCCAAAATAATAATCTTTAATTTTATTTGTCTGTGCGCTGACAACAGGCTGAATCGATTTAAATGTAGTTTTGACTTTTGTATTTTGGTACACTTCCCTTAAGATTCAGTGTTAATTTTATTCAGTGTTTTCAATCGGTTCATAAATGAAAAAGTTACAACAATTTAAATTTTTGTCAGACAAAATGGCTATAACATAATTGTTTTGTTAAATTGGCAAGAAACTTTAATTAGCCATAGCCTTGTAGTATACGCAGGCAAAGCCGCGATCGGGTCGCTAGTACTTAATTTATTTAACATTTAAACAAGAAGCTTAGTTCTTTTTACAATTTTAATGAAAAAAAAAAACAAATTGTTTTAGTTAATAAAACAGGTGTTTTCGCATAAAAAACTTGTATTTGCCGTATAAAATCACGTTATGGACTCACGTTCCGCCTAATATCTTAGATTGTCATAAATTTTGTTATACAGTGTGTCATATTTATAATATAAATGTTGCTTTCCGTAATATATATACGTGTTTGTGTGAAAAAAAAAAATGTTATATATTTTTATAAGACAGGAAATTTCTGATCAGTCATCTAAGGTTGTAGGTTCAAATTTTCAGTTAACATCTTAAAGTAAGAACATAAGGTGGATGCTATGAAAACCATTGTATTCTTATTGGATCGTGTCCGGACACGAGTGCAAATTTTCAAGCGAATAAGACGGAAAACATGGGCAAAATAAAGTTTTTTAATATTTCTTTTAAAGTCTTACTCACCACACACTAAGGAATATTAAAATGCATTTTTTATTAAACATAAACGAACTAAATAATTGAACGCTGCAGGATTCGAACACACGCCTCTTGGAAACAATTTAAGCCCTTTGACCGGTATGCCATACGTTGCCATACTATGTCCGGCGGCATAAACATTTTTACAAATTTCTGCTACGCAAAGATTATTTCTGTAAATAACATTGAACATTGTTATTAGTAGATATAAAAGGACTCAACTCTCGATTATATTTTGTTTAGGTGGATTTTTTTTTTTTATCGAATCAAATCCATGGCGTTCGATAAATAAAAAAATGGCCTTAATAATTCTACGCCTGAATAATTAATTAATATGATTTATGCAAAACGACTTGTGCTTGGTTTAATAAAATTTTGTTTTGCGTGCTTAAATTGAGGCGAACATATATTTTTTTACTAGTGTCTATAATAACATGTTGAATATTTTCACCAAGCGGTTGTCGAAGTTGTGACCTTCGTGAAGGAAACGATTGCCAAAGTCCGTTTAAGTTTGATTTATATTATGGTAAATATAATGTCCGGTACTGCTGCATAGTAAAATATTCATTTTGAAACCATTGTGTCACAGTGGAATAGCGTCCGATTGTTAAAGGCAATGGGTTCGACCCAACCTGGGGGAATGATTTATGATTCCCCGCTCCGGTACGACAAAGAGCGTTATTTAATTCCGCCGTTAATACACGGTATCTCGAATACAGACGAAATATGGAGAACGGAGTGTCTTGACACTAGATTCTCCCTGACTACCCTAATATATGCGGAAGAACTTGAAATTCGTTTTTTGTTTATTTAAATAGATAAATTATCTTACTTAAGACATTTCTATGCAAATTTTCATATATAAAAGTTATTTAAATATTTTTGTACTCTGTTTTAATTAGTAATTATGAATATAACATGAGTTGAGATTTCAAATCAAGAGGATTCCTTTAGTGTCGTTAGAAATATTATGATATTAGTCTCTTTAGCTCAATACGAAATATAAGAAAAATCGGAGAATGGAGTGTCTCTCTGCCTATAAACGCTGTTGTATGTGGGAGATGTGTGGAGAAAAAAAAATGGTATGCATATTTAGGAACTATGGAAACTGATAAAGAAAATAATTATCCGAGGACCTGGTGTCATTTTCGTAATTGTTGCGGATTGGTTGAAAATGCATTACCTATTTATTTTCTAATGTTTATAGATATTCAGAAATTTCTTAGAAATATAATAAATATTAATATACAGGGAATATATAGAAAAAATAACCGGAAAACCTATTGAATGCATATAAGTTATGTATCGTTGAATCACGCGGCTGATTTTTATTTATGATATATTTTTTAATATTTCATTGTCTAAACTATTTTCCTTGTTTAATGCTTAATTTCCGCAACTTGTTAGACTGGTACGCACAGCTTGTATGAGAAAATAAAATTGTTTTTATTATTGTAGTTTCTTGGTTTTCTGACCTTTTTAACCTTCCTTGGACTTTTACAAATATATTGAAACCAAAATTGGTATAATCGACCAAGCTGTAAGTTTTAGCGAGACCAACAAACGTCATTTCATTTATATATATATATATATATATATATATATATAAACGTAGACCTAAATACAGGTTGAAACCCAACTTGAAGAATGACACTAGCTAGTACTTTGACTACTGACTTTCCCCGTACTATGCAGGAAAAAGCATGATGCTGCTAAATATGCTAAATACAACGAAGCTGGAGAACGGAGTGTTTTGTCACTAAATTATCTTATTACATCAAAAGCTGTACAATGTACTAGTAAATAAAAAGTACATATATAAAATTCTTGGCCAAAGTTCTTTAATTATACCGGAATTAAAAAACATATTATTTAAGATATTACACGTGGTTAGTTCCATATTACGAATTAGTTCAATTTACTATAAAATTAGTGGTCCATTGAATAGAAGAAGATATGCGCGACGAATACTATATTATAAATGTTATTTTTCTTAATATTTTTTTTCTCTATTTTTTTCTAACATCCTAATGTCAAGACACTCTGCGTTCTCCACTCTCCGCTCGAAATCGAGACAGTGGGTGTGTTGGCGGAACTCAACGTCGCGCTTTGTCTTAGATACCAGAGGCGAGAAATGAAAATCATTCAAATATAATAATTTTTATTTCTCCGAGTAGGGATCGAATCTACAACCAATCGTGTTCTTTGTCAGCCGCTGTCCCACTGTCCCATACGATAGTCTATCCTCATCTAAACTTTATCTCTATTTAATTTGGTTGACGTTTTTCAATAACAAAAGCTAATTCAGTTCACGAAGTAAAAGGATTTACTTTAAAACTCGATACTTGTATTGAATAGGTGTACATACAATTTTCTGTCGATTAGTTCTAGCAATATATACCATTTTTTAATCTTGATTAGTTGGAACAACTGTTTAAAATATTAATTACTATAGTATATAATACGTACACCTATTATTCACCACGACCAGTGAAAATGATGTAAAAGTAAATTTTTTTTAGAAATTTTGAAAAAAATTAAGTTTTGATTCCGTTCTATGTATAAACTACAGTAATTATGGCCTTTTTAAGGATTGTGGCTAAGAGATGTACTGCTAAGGTTACAAATACAGAAAAAAAGACTAAATAATCTAAAAATTGTCGTCGTCGTAATTATTAAGGTGTCAATTTTCAAGAATTTCCCCTTTTTTGGTGTGACACCATTCGCGTTGCTTTCTCAATGTTGAGGAAATTAAAACAAGATAAAAAATAAACAAGACAAATATGAACATTAAATCAGTCATTTTATACAACTGTATAAAATGACTGATTTAATGTGCCTGAAAACAGTGCCTCTATATATACTTAGATTTTTTTATATATATTTTTCTATACAAATACAATTAATAATAAATAAATGAAATTCTAATGGAATCTTTCTATACTCCATGCTTAGTCAATTAATGAAAGCGCGCTCACTTTATTTTCAAGGCTAAACTAATATGAATGTACGTTTTTATAATATTTTAAATGACCATTTGCAAATCAAACGAAATATTTCTCTAAACCAAACAGTAAAAAGTAACGACCATTGTATACTGAATCGATCTTGACTTTGGAAGTCTCGAGGGTCTCGGACACACGCGTATGGGTTTGTTAGTAATTGGTGACAAATTATAACATAGCATGTTATGGCCATCGTGGGTATGGTTGTGGGTTTGCTTCCTATTCGGGGGAATGATTATATTCAAATTGTTTTAATTTTTCCGATGTGTTGACAAGACAATGAATACAGGAAAGGAAATAGCAGGACGGAGTCTTGCTATCTATCTATCTATGCTGTTGTATATAACACACTACTTTTCAATTAAGACGATTTTTGGTTTCAGCATTTTTTAATATTTTACATAAAACTATTTTAACGGGATTAATTGCGTAAATTTTGGTAATAGGAAATACATTTTAGAGAAGCAGACGTTTCGAAAATTTTATAGTAGCCCGTGGTTACAGGCAGACTGAGGTAATATTCCAACATATATTAATTCATTTATATACGATTTAGCTCCTTACAGCCTATTAGAGTCGAAGGCCTGGGAGCGTGACCAAAGCGAGCCTAAGACTGAGTTGAATTAATGTTCGAAATACTATATACGAAATGTCTAACAACAAATTACTTAAAGGCCTTGATTTAATAGTAATAGCAAATTGATTTTGAAAAGAAATTAAGATACTAACTTGTAGGCAAGCATTGTTGGTTAATGTTATAAAATTATTGTTTTGTTATCGAATCCGGAAACGTGTGCAAATTTTTTAAGTGAATCAAACGGCAAAAGGCGTCTTAATATAGCGTTGCAAGAATTTCTAACATGGATAAGTAGATTGACAAACTATGTAGATTGATAAACTATGTAGATTGGTGCTTACCAATCTATATAGTTTATCAATCTATTTAGATTGGTAAGCTATATAGATCTGCGTTATATTCTTATATTGTTTTTTTTTGTTACAGGTCTATTTCTTCTCTTCCTACTCGGTTTTATTTTACTCGGCGTTGGCTTCGCCATAGTGTTCCTACATCCGTACGACTTCATATATAGATGGGTAAGTCTGTACAATTCTCAATAAAAGCAAGCAAAATTTTTAGGAAAGTTATAAATTTTTTAACGTAGCGGGACTCGAACCAGCCCCCTCTGTGATGAATGTTAAAATAATTAAAATTTTATAATAGAGAGAATATAAAATCTTGCTAAACGATTGTTCTTAGAAATAATCTTTGGACAGTAGAAATTTGTAAAAATCTCTCTATATAGACTAAACTATACAACATAAAATATGCCTTAAAGAAAATTTCGGGAAACATTATTTATATTATTATATTTAAATAAAACCTGTGTTATATAAGTTTAAATTATATACTTACATATAAAAAAAACATTTAGAATCTAACAACAGAAATAAATTGTAACAAGCGTATAAGAGAATTTCGTCATAGCTGGATGTAGAGCGTACGGCTTAGCTTAGCTTAGACTTAGCGCTCGAACCCTGCTATGTTCAAACTAATTGTCTATTGTTATGTCTAAAAAAAATTCTTCGTATACTAAGTAACTAATTAATACTTTAAAAATTTATAATTTAAACCTAAAAACGTTTTACTGCCTTCGCTATGAATTAATAAACACTAATATGATAACTTAATAAATAAAGAGAACTAATATATTTTTAATTTTTAAATAAATATGTTAAATAAAGTATTTATTAGGAATCTTATGAAAAACGATGAATGATTTCGATAAAGTTCTCAAGTTATGACGTGACCAAGGGAATTGGGGATTCATTTTTATATTCTGATTTAATTCTATCGGAGTGTTTTGAACTAAGTTCTCCCTTTTTTATACAAAGTAACCATTGAGACGTCAATAAAATGATTTTATAAATCCATCCAACATTTTTGTACACAGTACATAACTAAGAATCGAATAATTTGTACATAATTGTATATTTTTTTCCTTTCCAGAAAGTAATATTGTCAAATCAAGGCGAAATCTACGAAATGTGGAGAAAACCGGAAGTGAAACTTTACACTAGAATATTTTTGTTCAATGTCACAAACGCTGAGGAATATATGGCGGGTATAGATGAGAAGATACGAGTGAAAGAAGTTGGCCCTTTTGTTTACCGGTAAGTTTGCTTATAGAGTGGAGAACGGAGTGTCTTGACACTAGGTTCTCTCTGGGCTGTATGTTAAAAGGCTTAGAGCTAAAAGCTCAATTTTTTTTTTAATTTTCTATAACTTTTATCACGCTCTGCGACATTGTGGCACAGTGGATAACGTTTCATTGTGAACGTGATGGTTGTGGGTAAATCCCCACTTGGAGCAATAGTTATTATATTAAATTAATTTAATTTCCACGTTCTGATGAGAATAAGTTTTGCGGTTTTAATGTCACTTAACGCGCAATTTCTTGAATTCAGGTGGAATGCAGAGAACGGAGTGTCTTGACACTAGGTGTTCTTTCTGCCTGGTCAAGTTGAAAGAAAATGTATAGTTGGTATATAATAAATGTACACCTTATAATAAATAATACTTGATATTATAATGACAAAATAAATTAGGCTCTGAAATGTGATTTGGTTAATCGGAGGCCAAAAAGCACGTTAAGTGTTTTTTTAATTAAAATCTCTATTTTTAGATTTTTTTCTAATTTTAAATACAAACGGTGACAAATAATAAAATAATATAATATGCATATAAATTATTTTTCCTTTAATCCTTTTGGTGAAGAAGAGTTTAATTTTACACGCCATGGTTGTGGGTTCGATTCTCACTTGAGGACATACGTAGTCTTGCCATAAATATTATTACAAACACAAACAATTTTTGTTTATTGTAGGTAAACCATTTTGTAGTTTTACAGTTTAATACATTAGTATAAAACCATTAAAATATATTAACCTTATTCGAAGTTAAACTTTGAGGCCAGTTATCAATAGCAGCACGCACTCTTTCTATGGAAAAATTCTTAACTGCCAATCGTATGGGTTGTTTTAGAGACTCCAAATTTTCTTGGCGTTTAGAGCAAGCCTTACTCTCTAAAACTAACTAGAAATTGTAACCCAGTGGATTAAGATCAGGACTGGATGACGGCCAGTCTTCATCTCTGATAAGGTCCGAAACGTTCGTTTCTAACCAATATTTGGTGGATCGAGTATATGACCCGGCACTGAGCTTGCTGAAAGGCCATTCTTCGTTCAAGAATGCCATCTTCATAGACTTGTGCCGATATTTTAATACCTTTTTTACATAAGTATGGCTCATTCTTGGTTGTCGCCTTGAGATTTAATCTATTTTCATTTGCCTACTCTGGTACCACGTCTAGAAAAAGCGCGTCGTTAAAATACAATGTTTCGTATTTTCTCTCTCGAATTGTCTCGAGTTCTCGGATAAGCGGAGAACAGAGTGTCGTGACTCTCAGCCTACCCTAAAACGTGAACTTTTCTCTTTGCAGGGAAGCCCTAGAACATAGTAACGTGACTTTCAATGAAAATGGTACTTTATCTACAATACCCCGTCATCCACTCATATGGGAAGACGAACTTTCTATGGGAAATAAGGAAGACGATATTCTATATTTACCACATATAGCTTTATTGGTAAGTTATAATTTTTTATATACTAGCTGTGTCCACAACTTCGTCAGCATGAAATTCTATAAAAAAAGTAGCCCCTTATTACATGAGCTATCTGCCAGTGAAAATTCTATCAAAATCGGTCAAGCCGTTCCAGAGATCAGCCGGAAAGACATATACAATTTTTTTACATACATATGCATTTAGTAAAAAGCGGTTATTTTAATATTACAAACTGACACTCCAATTTTATTTATTTGTATAGATTGTATATTTGACAATAAACGAATTGATTGTTGGTTTAATCCCAATTTAAAAAATGATTATATTTAATTTTTCTCGTTTTCTTGCTCTGGTAAAACAAAACGCGGCGCTAAGTTCCGCCACTAAACACGTAATATCTCGAAGCCGGGTGGAATGCGGAGAATGGAGTATTTTAAAAATAGGTTCTCTCTGACTGATATGTGGGAGACTTGAACTTTGAAAATTTTGACATACAATAATAAATGGGACACACCCTATAACAATTTGTGTCAATTTGTGTAAAAATATAAGAAGTTAGCCGAAACGTGAATTTGTATGGCAAATACAAGCTATTTTTATATAAAGTATATTTTTTTTTGTCTAATTTAAAATGCTAAATAAGATGCTTGCTAATAATAAACTTGTATATATTATTCAAATAAAGTATTAATATATATATATATATATATATATTATGCTAATAAAGTTTTGGATAAAGAGGCTCTCGTATGCGCGGTGTTTAAAAATCTGTCACTCAGTTCCCAGAAATTAGTCACAAAGTGGAGAACTGAGTGTTTTGACACTATTTTCTCTCTTACCTTTGAAATAGTTATATAATATTTAATGCTAGTACCTGGCGTGAATAAGTTGATAAGTAATGTGTATATTAAATTATAAGGTGAATGACGAAGTCAAAAAAGTTAAGCTCGTCAATCACTTTTTTTTATTTATTAATTTCGATTTAACAATAAAAAATACAGAAAATATACAATATATAAAACTTAAAACTATATTTACAACCATGCTTAAGGTAAACACTGCCTGTATAAAATAATAGTACAAAAAAAAGACAGTTTCAGATTAAGACAAAGAGAAAAAACAAACTAAATATATGTTAAAAAGTAAAATACAATAATATAAATGTATGTCTCAGATTTTTTGTGGTTGTATAAAAAAATATCAAATCTTAAGCTAGTTTTATTGTGAAATCTATTTTATTCGCGAAACAGGAGAACTTGAGCCGAGAACAGTTTTTCTAAAAGGAGGATATTGTAACAAAGTATTTAAATAATATAAAAACTGAATTGACAGATTGAAATTTAACGTACTACAACTCTTATAAGTATGCATTTTCGATTTGTAAAATTATTCACGCCTCGTACAGATGTGATAAAATATATATATTGTATTTATATTCGAAACCAAGCAATCAATGCACTCTTGTCCCAATAACCCTTCAAGTTGCGACAAAGTTCACTCAGGTCAAACTTCCTAAGTTATCGTTATAAAATTTGATTTATTATTGGCAAAGTATCTAGAATGTTACATGTTTTGTTGTTATATTAGCAGTGTGACTGAAAGAAAAGGCTATAGGTTCAATTCTCGTATTACAATGCTGATATTTCATTATTGATTCAATAAAATGTAGTGTTTATGTGTATTTATATACATTTATATACTATTTTATAATAGTCAATAGAATCGTGTCACTACATTTTATTTGCTTTTAACGTAAAACGAAATAAGATAACATTAAAATATATTAGAGTATAATTTAATTAAAGAAGTCTTTAAGTCTTAAAATTAAGTTGAGGATTTGGATGATAAAACAGAATTTTAAAACTGCGTAGATAACATATAACAACCATATATAAAATGGAGAATGGAGTGTATGGACACTGAGTTATCTCTGGCTTACCTGCTATACGGAGTAGAGTGTAAAGCAGACAAAAAAGCATAGTTAGTGGAAATCGAACCTTTAACCCATATAATACAGTCGTTCCGTCCGTTCCGTAATTTGCGCTATAATAGCCATATGTATATATAGATGGGTTAACTCGCAAATCCGTTGAGAAATCGTAAATTGCAATCGTATATACTTATATGTAAATATTGCGAATTTTACCTTCAAGCAATCTTATAGTAGAAAAGGACACATTCCCTTGGATTACTTGATTTGTGACATTTTGTAGGTTAAGACCCTTTTATAGTTATATTAAGTAGATGTCGATATTTAGAAGGTGTTTTGATATACATTTATAAGTATTTTCCGATTTAGCTCGAATTCAAAACGTTGAATGTTGAGTGTTGGAACTCAACGCCGCGCTTCGTCTCGTCACCTAAGCGGATAATAAAAATAATTTAGATATAAACAATGGACCGAGTGAGGATCGAATCCACAATCATACAGCCTCAAACATTAAATTACTATAAAAAAATAATGTTCTATTATATAATCAACATATTAGCTTTCGTTAGTAACTATATATCTATACTACAAATTAGAAATGTACAAAATATAGCTTGCACACACAATACTCTCATGCACACTGACACACTCGCACACAGCCACAGCCACTGACGCTGACGCTGACACTGACACTGACATTTTATATATTTTTTTTACTTTCACTTTATATTCACTATTATAAATAATAATATATTGTTTTTTTTACCTTTTTTAAAATGTTATTAGCACACTCAAAAAAATTGAAAAATACATATTTAGAAAACGTTTAAAAATTTGAACGCAGCGGGATTTCAAACAACGCCTATTGAAAACCGTTAAAAAAAAAAAAATTATACGTTCTATAAATATGTCTTTTTAATAATACATTGTTGTCTTTTTCTTTATTTTTTTAAATTGTTAAAGTAAAATTGTAGGTAACTGGGAATCGACTCATTTCCAACACAAGTATCCTCTAGGATACTACTTTAATTACTGACTGGGAAGACTCAGTGACTCATTTTTGAAAAAACTTTATGAGAATAGTTTTTTATTTATCTATCAATGTAGGAAAATGTCAACACACTTCTTGGTCCAATTAGTTTTAAAATTTGCAGACGTCCGGGTTCGGATACTAATGCGATAGTTTCATATCATGAGCGTGAGCGTGAGCGTGATGTCCTTGCCAGAACGACCAAGATGCCGTTTTAAAAAAACGTTTTAATCCAGCTTCTTTTAGTTTCTTTTTTAAACTACTTTTGTTATTTATTTATTGAGCAAATAATTCTGACTTTTAAATGTAAATGTCAAATGTCAATTTTATATACAAAATAGCTGTGCCTGCAACTTTGTCCGCTTAGAATTAAAGTAATTATTGTAAAGTTGGAAACTCTTAAAAGTAAGCCTAAAATAAGCCTTATTACGACAGCTATCTGTCAGTGAAAAACCTGTCAAAATCGATCCAGCCGTTCCAGAGATAAGCCGGAACAACAAGACAAACAAAAAATAATAAATATATATTTTTTGGTTTAATAAAAACTGGCTAAAGACATATTTAGAAAACGTATAAAAATTTGAATGCATAGCTTAGCGGTCAGAGCGCTTGAACGGTTTTCAAGAGGCCCGGCTTCAAATCCCGGTGAGTTCAAATTTTTATACGTTTTCTAAATATGTCCTTTTCAATTTTCTAAGTGTGCGAATAACACTTTAAAAAATTTTAAAAATATATATAAATTTAATAAATACCATTCTCTTTTGCCAAACTATTGTTCATAGAATAATCTTTGGGTAGCAGAAATTTCGTATTTAGTATGCAGTATTTGTATTTTTTTAGTATGCAGTTGTTGTTTGTATTATTTGTAGTAGGCGGTATTTGGTATTTGTTATTTGGCTTGGTTTGGTTCTCTTCGCGTTTTTGGGTAGATTAGTTGGAGTTATTTCTTTATTTCTTGGTAGGTGTGTTCTGGTGGGTATTGTGTCTCGTAGTTTCTTAGGGGAGCACCAAAAGAGGATTTCCAGAAACTTTGACGGGATGTGGAAAAAACGAGATTTTACGTTTTATACTCAAAACTATGGATGACGTAAAGGAAAATTGTATGCCAAAGGTCATATTAAAATGATCGAAAACGAAATTACAAGCGACGACTAGTATTTTTGTAAACTTATTACTTATACCCAATGTCTCAATTTCGGGCAGAGAGTGGAGAGCGGAGTGCGATAAAAAACCTAAAAGCGTGAAGACCTATATGTATAATAAAAGCAAGGTCAAATCTAGTAATATAAAAGAACTATACAAAATGTCAAAATAATATATAACATTATAATAAAAATAATATTGATGTAAAAATAAAAATTTGAACGCAGCGAGATTTTTTATAATTTTTTATACGTTTTCTAAATATATGTTTTTCAATTTCCTAAGTGTTTGAATATCACTTTAAAAATATTAAAGTCATTATTAATTATTTTATTTATTTTTGGATTTTGGAAAATCAAACGAATGTGTTGTACAAATCTTGTACAATAGGTACAGGTTCATATCCAGTTATAATTACATAGCTGAATTTTAATATATAAGACGTTAAAATAAAAACTGGCACGACAAAGTGCGGCGTTGTGTTACGCCACTCAATTCGGCCGGAAAGCGGAGAATGTAACGGCTTGGCAATAGACTCTCTTTAACTCACTCTCTCTTATACCAGAACGGGGAAAACTCAATTTAAATATAATCATTCCTCTGAGTTGGGATCAAACCCACAACCATTGCGTTTACTGTCAGTCGCTTACCCACTACACATCGATAGCGCAATACATATTTAATAATTATTATAAATGCTTTATTAAAATAACTGTATGTCTGTGACGTCATGACGCAGCAACGATGAAGTTTTATATCGAGATACTTGAGGGTCTTGGGATTAACGCAGAGTTTTTTATCCCATTTTATAGTTTTATTAAAAAAAATTATGAAACAGTACACGCGAGGGAAGCCGCGAGCACCCGCTAGGTAATAATATTAAAAATGTGTTTTTCTACTTGAAAATGTACTCGTATATTTTAGTGTTATAAATATTAACATTTTAGTAAAATATTGGCGTATTGCATTTACATAAATTAATACATAAAAATATGTACATATATTCATTTTAAATAAATCAATTTTTATTCCTTGCCTTTTTTTATTGTAACTAGATTCGAATCTGCGCCTTTTGTACAGATTAGGTTAGGTTATAACTTAACTTAGCTTCAAAATATATATTTTTTGTTTTCAATAATGACCAGAGTGAATTCGCAGATCAGAACCACACATAACGTTCTATACATTGAAGTTATTTATTAAGCTCCACGCTATTCTCCACTTAGCAGGATAGTCAGATAGAACCAAGTGTCACGACTTTCCGTTCTCCATTTTCGTGTTTAGTGGCGGAACTTACACTATCATATAAAAAACCAATTACTTGATAAAACCGTCTTGAGTACTCCTTTTTATCTGTGTCACAAATTTGACCACCCATTGTTATAAGGAATATATTTGTTATGAATATATATGTAGTCAGAGAGAATCTAGTTTCAAGACACTCCGTTATACACTTTCCGCCCGAACCAGAGCGGAAAAATGAATATAGTTATGTTATGATCATTACACCAAACGGGAATCGATTCCACAACCAATCTGCACTGCACTGCGCCACGACGGCCTCAATTAATTTCTGAAGTCAATTTAGTAATATAATAATACGGTGAAGATCTGAATCTTTCAATGAATTATAAAAAATAACAAGTTTCCACTTTGCATGCTATAAATGAACGATAATAAAACGATTGTGTGTATAATAAATTTAAAATCTAAGGTTATTAAATGTTGTAATACT
Source organism: Podotricha telesiphe (assembly GCA_038994665.1). Taxonomy (NCBI): domain Eukaryota; kingdom Metazoa; phylum Arthropoda; class Insecta; order Lepidoptera; family Nymphalidae; genus Podotricha; species Podotricha telesiphe. Next base: position 344,069 of record JAOYRR010000459.1, read on the forward strand.
CAATTCACTCTATTCTTTTCTTTGTTTATTTGAATTTAATGACAATATCGTGGCGCAGTGGGCCGTTGTCTGACTAAACACACTTTTTGAACTTGAACTTTTGTATTGAATTTGAACTAAGTGGTGCATAGAATTTCGTCACTCAAAACATGATTTCTGAAGTATGGGAAAATAAAATATTTCTTTCAGCTTTCCGCTTTTGCCCATCTATCTTGCATATCAGGCAATTTAGAAAGAACCTAGTGTCCTTGTCGTAGGTACCGTAACGGAGAAATTGAAGTTAAAATATTTCAATTAGTACTATCATTCCTCTGAGTGGAAATCGAACACACAACCACTCGTATATTAGATCAGATCGTCAGATGCTACTGCGCCACAATTACGTCTATCGTCTCAAGTAGTGAACGATAATTTTGTTATTTCCACTACATTACCTGTATCTAATCCCAAAGTTTAGGATATATGTGCAGAAAAATTAGAAGAAACAAATACAAAATCTAATTTTCGAATTTTTCTTTCACAGTCCATCGCTAACGTCGTATCACCGCAGAGCTTCGTAACACGTTTTGGCCTGAACAATCTGATCGGCTTAACCAACTCGCAACCGCTAGCCAAAATGACTGCTAAGGAATTCATGATGGGCTACAAATCAGAACTGATGACTCTCGGCAACACATTCATGCCGGGATGGATATACTTCGACAAACTTGGGCTTATTGATCGGGTTAGTGATTTTAAAAAAGCACTAAGAATTTTGTCAAAAAATGTTTATTTCATGTCTAGCTGTTCCCGCGACTTAAACGAATTCCAAAATTAAATAAGTTACTCCTTATTACATCAGCTATCCGCCAGTGAAAGCCCCGTCAAAATCGGTCCAGCCGCTTCAGAGATTAGCATGAACAAGTCGATAGCATACATACAAAAATTATAAATAAAATGTTATTTTGGTATATGTACCGTTTATATATACATATATTTAGTTAAAAAAATATCAAAATTTCCATTGTAACATAAGTGCATTATGTTTACACTAAGTAGTAAATAGGAGAGAACTGACCTATCTAATAAATACCGGAATTTGTTGTAAGGACAAAGTCAAATAATTTATCCAAAATAAGAAATTCACACACAAACGTCTCTACACATTTTTAAATGTGATATGGAAAATTCCTAGACGTTTTCTGGGATTTATAGGATAAATTCAAAGAAAGAAAAGACACTTATAAATATATATTTAAAGACATAATTTTATTTTTTCCATTACCTTAATAGATGTACGATTTCGAAGGAGACTACGAAACAATTTTCACTGGAGAAAAAGATCTGTCGCTCGCCGGTCTCATAGACACCTACAGAGGTTCTACCGACCTTCCACAATGGGAAGGCAAACATTGTTCTAACGTACAATACGCTTCAGATGGAACTAAATTCAAGGGAGATGTAGGGAGAAATGAGTCCATTCTCTTCTTCAGAAAGAGTTTATGTCGTGCTGCTCCTTTGGTAAGTAGCATAAGTTCACTTAAATATACATAACTGATACGTATACGGATTTTAAGCCCAGAATATTTTTTTACACATATAATTCAATTTCAATCAAACTTATTTAAAATTCATCTTTTTGAAAGCAAAGGTATTTAAGAGATAGATTTAAATATTGTCCTATATGGAATTTGAACGTACAATAAATTTCTCATATAGTAAATATTACTAACCAGCCATATCCCCACAATGCTAAGTCGAACCCTCCCTAAATATAAGCACATTGACCTTCACAAATAAATTCATTTCTTGTATAACGAGTTTCAACTCATTCTACATTTCGTCCAAATCGTATTAAATAAAATAATGTTCTTCTTCGTGGTTTTCATCATGAATAACTGACATAATCTGTTAATTAGGGATTCTAATCCACTTACGTACTCGTATATGTAAAATTTTAAGGTGTAAATTTTTCAACAGCGCAGTGCATGTCTCTTAGGTAAAAGATAACTACTTAATTTAAAATATTTCCCGCCTTTTCAGATCCCCGTTGAAGAAGGCGTTAAAAACGGCCTTACAGGATACAAATATATGTTCCCAGAACACTTGCTGGATAATGGCAAAAATATTAAAGAGAACAAGTGTTTTTGCAGACATGGTGAGTATCTTATGGGGCTGAACAACGGAGAGAAAGTAGAGAACTCTCTGCACTTTCCACTGCAGTGGATTTTTACAGCTTTTACCTCTATCACAAAATAGTATTGTATAAGTAAATAATTGACAAGCTCCATAGGACATCACAACCATCATTTACATCATTAAGAAATTATTTTCTACCCAACAAACAGGCACCATCTCACTAATGAGCCTTCTCTTGTACTACCTCACAAGATGTAGAACTTTATAAAAAATAAAGAAAATTTAAAATTACTACCAGCACTCAAATTTTAATTTTTTTTTAGGTAAATGCCTTCCAGAAGGTCTCATTGATGTAGCAGACTGTTACTACGGATTCCCCATAGCACTGTCCTATCCTCATTTTTACAAAGGGGACGATATACTATTTAGCAAAGTCGAAGGCCTGACTCCCAATAAGGAAGATCATGAAACTAGGTAAAATATATTCAAATAAATATATTAAAACACCTGACATTTAATTTAGCAAGAGGGACAGAGATAGAGTAATAAGTCACTGTATATTCCAATTTTAATCTAAATCCAACGTTAACGTCTCCAACTGGGATTTACACCCATAACCTTCACTGACAATCACAATCAAAACACTCCACAACCAATTTAATTGAACCAATCACTTAAGGATCTTACTGTTATATCCCTTAGTTTTAGAAGCTTTTAGCTTAGTTTATTCAATGCAGAAGATTCAATAATATAAAAAAAAAACCATATACAGGGCGAGTAAATTTAATAATATTGAACGTAACTTTATTACAACTTAAACCCGTTTTTGGAAGATGGCTGACCTGAACTTTGTTTGACTTCAGCTTTTGGATACAACCAAGTTCCGGTCTTCCCTTGGATATATCATCAAAATTCCAAATTAATATGGCTCTAGGTGATATATCTGGGATCAGAAATACTGAGCGTTTCGCCAACATGTATTTGCCTTTGTTATGGTTTGATATTGTAAGTATTATTTTTTATTTTCATAATTATATACATTGAGAAGTTATTTACAATAATTAATTAGAATCATTCGTGAGAATAACTTAATTACGCACACATTTCCTCAACCTTGGGTAACCTACCCAGAGTCTAGAGTTGAGTCACTCTGTTATTAATATTAGCCCACCTTACTTCTAATAATAGGCGTAGGATACGCAATGTATGTAATTAATATTACTTGCCTTTTTCACTATTTTTGTAACAGTATATTATTTTATGTAAGAGAATTATATCTAATTAATAAACCACGACCTAATGATCGTGGTCGTGGTCGTGTTCGTCATTCCGTAGGTATGAAAGAAACAAAAAACATATTTGTAAGTTCTGGCACATTTCATATTACTCAAGGAGAAAACTAAATTGCTTCACTTCTTTTACAGAGAATGTACACACTACCAAAGTCTATGGAGATCAAATTCAGATTTTATATAAATATTCTACCCGTTGTCGAGAAAGTACTGATGTATCTAAGCTTCGGAGCTGGCGCTGTATTGGTCCTTGTAACTTCGTACATTCTAACATTCAAAATTATGTTTAAGAATTACAATAAAAACAATTTCAAGACAAACGTCTGGCTGGACAAGCACAAGCAAACGAACAAACACATTAACAAGGATGATGTATATGTTCCATGCGAAATGCCTCTATCTTCTGATTCTGAAAATGAAAAAGCCGATTTCAGACTTTTAGAGAGTGAAAACGATGAAAGTAATAACAAAGGAGAGAATGAGAATTTTATCAATACAGATAAAATAAAGGAGTTTACACACAAATTGTTTGATTCCTACAGAAAAGATTCTCTTATAAATACACAAGGAACTAATGATGAAACAAATGAAGCTTATAAGAGTGATTCAAGCGACAGTGACAAAAATATCAAATCTGAATACTTAGAAGTTTTAGACGATGGTAGCGACTTCGATTATTACGATGATAGGTCTAAACACAAAGATTTACATTTAAATATTGAGTAATCCATACATGTTTGAGTAAATGCCAATGGTTTAATGAATTTTCTTCTATGGATGGTTGTATGATGTAATTTGGATGAACCATTAATATTTTTGAATAAAAATACATTGATTTTGATAATATTTTGGAGCAGACTTCTCTTAATATTAAAACTCCGAACGTTAGGATAGACTACTGTATCTAGAACTTCGTTAAAACAAAACAGTGATCTAGACTGCTGATCAAAGTAGAGTTATCTTGTTTTAAGTAAAGTAGAACAATAAAAAGATTCGTTTTTATTATTATTTGAGGGTAAAATCACTAAGACATTCCTATGTATTCAAATATCTTGTGTTACACAAGATTAAAAAGTAATATAAGAAGAGATAATCTAGTGACGAGTCACTCCGTTCTCCAAATAGAGACATTGGGCGGGATTCAATGCCATCAGCCTGATCAGTATTTTTTACTAATACAATAATTTTAAACAAAACAACTTTTATTAACTATTTGTATTAGCATTCAAAAAAGAAAGTCTGTGTTATAATCACAAAAATATTGAATATATTAAGGAAATATTTTCGCATTTTCTTGGTCATCCTGGCCGGATCAAGTTTCTCCCAGCCCATGTTGTGCTTTCTTCGTATTTTTCTTCGGAAACGTGCAGCCGTTCATACCTTTCTGACGGCATCTGCCCAATACATCGACTTCTTCTTTTTCTAGATCCAGATAAGTTTAGATTTAGGTGACATTCCTCAGGAGTTCTCCTACTTACGTGTTCGTACCATCTGATGTTCGTGATAAAAAGAGATTATATTGTCATCGGATTCTGACTCGTGTCAATTATCAAGGAAACCGAACGTTATTTTCTGCGATTGAAAAAGTTTTGTATATACAATGGATTTGTCACTATACAGATTTTACTTGAATTGATTTGAATTATATTAGTTTTTAAGGACACCAGCGATGTAATAATTTAATTTGAATAAATAATTAATTATTTTTATAAACCATTATCTACCTGTATTTAAGTTAGGTTTAATATATTATTGTAATATTTTTTAAAATGCAAAGACATGCTCAATTTTTTTTTCTTTTCATTATATAATATTTATATGTTTTCTTAATTGCGACTGGGAGAGTGGAGGGTTTTATGTTCTCCCTGTTTACTCCGTTTTTTACTTTTTTAATAATAGTATGTGCAATTTAAATTAGTCTATAATAATATATTTAGTTAATTAGTATTCGAAGAAGATCTTTCTCTTTGAAAATGTGTTTTAAAATGTTTGGTCAAATGAAGACGAAAGCTAAAGTGTGTAAACGAAAAAAATTTTGAATAAATAATAGGTAAACAAAGGAACTGAGATTATAAAGCTCTTTTGTTTTCGCCTACAGCGTAGCTGGCGTCACTTAACACCACTTTTTGACTTATTAAAAGAAACAAATGTTATAAGCCATTTCACGTGAAATTTGAAGCCGCTACTTATATGTACATTTCACATATATTTTTTAATGTTTGTACAAAATGAGCGATAATATCTAAAAATCTTTGAAATTTTAACATTAAAATCAATTTATTTAAAAACAATCGTTCTTTAAGTTAAGTCACTTTATCTTAGTCTTACTTCTATACACATATAAAAAGATTTAGTCTAGTAAAGAGGTACTCAACTCAATTTGTGATATAAGAATATTTTTATTTTATAAATTACAATTTTAAAATATAATAGCATCTAAGTTTACTTCGTCTTTTTGGTAAGCACTGGTTGTATTGTAAATGCAATTAAAACTATTAAAATATTTATTAAAATCTTTCTTTTTTTCCCTTAAATAAAGTTGTAGAGAGAACCTAGTGTGCTGACACTCCGTTATCCGCGTTTCGTCTGAATTCGAGATATTGTTGAGTTGCAGAACTAAGCATCGTCTTAACAGAGTGGAGAATTATATAATAATAATTTTAATATAATCATTCTTACATTCTCAAGACTAAAATATATGGCTTATAGATTTTCAAATGTATGCATTTATATAGTAAAAACAAAATGTTTGTACATACATATATTCAAAAATACTTAAAATACGGTTTTGAATATTTTTTGTATAGTATAGTATAGCTAAGCCTAGGAAAGTTATATGCTATAATTGATTTGGAAGAGTGGATCAGCCGATTTAGAATTATAATAGACTAGCTATAAGATATAAGGATATGGCCTCTTAACAAAAGTTATACAGCGAGTATTCTGGTGGGAAGGATCAGTAAATTTACGAAAACGAAGTTGCGGGCAGCTACTAGTTTACAATATATATTAGACACTCTACCATGTATACATACTTTTGAATAAACCGACATATACGTTGCTAAGACAACGAGAATTTTACGCATTCATGGATGGTAAAAAATAAAGTAGGTATATGAAAGGTTGCATCAAATCTTCTATTTCATAGTGAATAAATAAAAAAAACAGCGATTTACATGTAAAATAGTATTTTTATTTAATAAATCACAACATATTGTAACAACATATTACTTGAAGACTAAACCTGTCAAATATTGGGGTTCTTTTTCAGCTTGACACTTTTTCCGATTGTAAAGTAGCCAGAGTTCAGCCCAAATCTTTATTATCGTTTAAATAAAAAACCACCGACCATTATGGCCCAGTGGGACGGAGTCAGATTGTAAATACAATTGGTTGTGGGTTCGATCTCCACTCGCAGGAATGTTTATATTTAAATTACTTTCATTTCTCCGCTTGGGTAAGACAAACCAATGCAATGCCTCGATGTTGGGCGAGATGTGGAGAAAGGTATACGGGAATCCTGGTATACGGGAAAAAGCCTGAAGCTGTAATACAAAAGGAATTGAATTATAATAATATATTTTTAGTATTTGTTACGAAAACTAGTTCAAATCGAAATAAAATTTAAAAAAGAAAATATCTCAACAAATTTATTATTACCTCGATATGTGAAAATCCAAATTGCGACAATGCGTTTTGACTTTATAAGGTACTTACGACTAATAAGATACACTTGTCACGATATGTTAAAGAAAAATTAAAAGCTACTCTAATAGCGGGTTCAAATTGTAAAGAATGTACTAATTAAAAATATATATTTAAAGAACTATACACATTTTTTATATAAATTTTTTTTTTGTACACGTATATCAATTTCTCGAACTCGACGGTTTCTAAGCAGCGCGTGTTCGAGTACCGCTACTTTGAAATTTTTATACGTTTTTTTAAAATGTTTTTTTTTTATTCTTATTAAGAATATTTTCTAGTTTTTTAATTAGAAGAGTTATCAAGAGTATATATCTAGAGTTATCTAGGGTTACCCATCGACATTAAAAAGATTTTGAATGAAATCCGTTTTCATTAGCCACCAGAATAAGACGCCGTAGAAAAGACATGTCATTGCGTGTTTTATGAAGCGGAGCCTGAAACAAAAAGTAGATTAAATATATGAGGTGGAAAAATTAAAAAGCCACACTATTGTGCTATTTTTTTACCGGTAATCAGAGAGAAACTATCAAAACACTCCGTTCTCCACTTTGCGCACGAATTCACATTGAGGATTGAGTTGCATTATTCACATTGAGTTTCTGTTTTAAGCGGATTTTTTGCTTAAACCAGAACCAGTTACACTTAGAAGTGACTTCAAGCTATATCCCCAAGCGAAATTAGAATACACATTTATTAAAATTTATTCAGATATAAAAACTGCAAGACGACTGCGTTTTTAAAATACAATAATTATTTTGTTAACATTTTTTAAAGTGTTATTCCCACACTAAGGAAATTGAAAAAGACATATCTAGAAAACGTATAAAAATTTGAACGCAGCGGGATTTGAACCGCTAAGCGGTCAGAGCGCTTGAACGGTTTTCAAGAAGCGCGTAAAATATTATCATTTCTCACTTCTGGTACCTCAGGTGAAGTTTGAATGTTTAGTTGCACCACTTAACACGTAATGTCTTAATTTCGGAAGGAAAGTGGGAAAGTCTTGTCACTAGGTTCTCTCTGACTACCTTGCTATGGGAAAAAAAGCGTGGAGCTCTATAAGACATGAATATGGTATAAGAGGCCGCGATGGAGCAGTGGAACAACATCGGACTGGACTAAACACGAATATACTCAAATTATTTTCATTTTCCCGCTCGCTCTGAGAAAATTCGCAGGATTAAATTCTGCAATTCTGGGCGGGAATGGAGTGTTTTGACACAGAGTTCTCTCCGCCTTCGAAAAAAAGCGTGAAGCTGTTTTTTCAAACAAACCTTGCATAATGAGCTCTATTTTTCGGTATGTCCGCCTCATCTTCTCGCAGTAAATATTTTCTCCCAGCATTACAGCACTGCTTGAAGAACTCATATCTATTCACATTTTCCAGGTCATAGTAGAAGTCTTGGATGTCTTGCTTTTTTATTTTGGACCGAAGTGTAATAAAATTGACATTGCTAAATGTCCATTGATGAATTGTATAGTAACGAAGCGCTAGATTTGCTACGTAAATGCGTCTTTGGATTTTCACAAGCCTGAAATAAAATAAAAAATTGTTATTTTATATAAAGAAAAAAACACTCCGTTAGAGACACTCTACCACGTTTTCCACTCTACCAAATTCGAGAATTGGTAGCCGCGTTTTGTCTCAATAGAAAGGGGAAATGAAAATTATAATTTAAATTCAATCGCTCTTTCGAGTGCAGTTTGATTATACAACCATTGCGCTTACAGGCAAGTAATTCATTCAGATCATTTCCCCATCCAGGTCTTATTTTTGTATTGTATGCAGCAAATACAAACATCTATACTTCAGAGATTCATTTATAGATATTATTATATATTGTGTAAGATATCAAAAATGTGTGGAAGTAAAATGTTATGAATTTCGTGCAGGTTAGCTGCCATTGTCATTTTATATTTGAAAAGAGCAACTGTTGAATTTCTCTGTGGCTCTTCACAGGAGAACTGCCTTCCGGTGGTTGCTTGTTGAAGGACTAACAATACTGACATACTGACAATTGTTAGTCAGCTTGTAATCACAAAGAAATATACTTGATTAAACATTCTTTCAAAATGGATTGTAGCGACTAACAAATACAGCATTTAACCCACTACGCTATAAGGCGGTGAAATTAATATAATTTTAAATTTTATGTATATATTACTTACATAGGTTGTTTTCCAAAGAGCCATAACAAGATGTCTATAAGAAGCGCTGGTAGAAGATGGAGGAATAAAACCTATAAAAGAATAATGCATAATTTATTTTTAATTTTTTACGTCAGTCTTTTATTGGAGACTAAGTTATCCTTAATGATACATCACTCTACCTATTTCATTGAAACATTTAGATTTTCTAGGTGGCGGAACCCACCATTTTTTATCTTGGTTATCTCAAATCCAAAAATTTTTACGTTGAGTGGCGGAGCTCAACGCTGTGCTATATGTTACCAAAGCATAGATATGAAAATGAATATATTATTTTAAATCTAATCATCTCTTCGAACACAGACGTTGTCCCGCTGTATTTCAAAACACTCTAAATTATCTTTTATAGTATTACCTAAGTACTCGATGGTCTCAAGATATAAACAATACATATTAAATGATTAAATTGTAACTTTTGTATTTAATAACTATTATACGTATAACTTTATTTGTATAACTTTATTTATTCCGAGCTGAATTTCAAAACAAGAAAAATATTTAATTCTGTAAGCAATATTATTAGCATTATGAAGTGTTATTCATACACTAAGGAAATTGATTAGACTTGGACAGTTTTCAAGAAGTCCCGCTGCGTTCATACTTTTATACGTTTTAAAAATATGTTTTTCTATAAGCAATGTCTCGATTTCGGAAAGTGAAGACGGGACACACTAGGTTCTCTCTAGACTATCGTGAGGCTGTATAAAATGTATAATATAAACATAATTTGGCTACCCAGTAGCGCTACTGAGAATTTCCTTTGCAATAGATTTACTGTGAGTAGGACTTCGCAGAAGTTATTTTTTTACGAGAAATTATTCTAGAAGCTATAATGGGGGGCAACGAGCATCAATCATATTAATAAAAATATAAAGCAAGGTTAATATAGTTTTATTTCACCTGTAAGTCTATCGAGAAGAAAATTTCCAATTACTATAGTAAAAAAATTGTAATAGAAATAATAGAAAAATATTTAATAGCATTTGAAGGTTAGATTTTTTTACAACTTCACGCATAGCAGGGTTGTCAGAGAGAACTTAGTGTCCAAAATACTCCGTGCCCAACTTTCCACCCGAAAACGAGACTGCGTTGCGGAACTCAACGTCGCGCTTTATTACTATTATATTTATATATTCTTATATGTTTATATATTCTTATATATTTATATATTCTTGTATATTTATATATTCTGTACTTAACACGGGTGGACTTATCTCTAAAAGAGATCTATTTCAGATAACCTGTGGAAGTATTACAATTTTGCGGGTAATATGTGTGATAAAAAAAACCAAAATAAAATTAAACACAATAATAAATATATATAATCTTAATTACCAGAGCGGATAAATGAAAATATATTGTATTGAGGATCGAACCAATCGCGTTTACAGCCAGATCCTGTGATTACCTCCTTATTTAAAATAGATTGAAGCTCAGCGCTCCTCAATATTTACCTGACAGTTAAAAACAAATAATGATGAAGTTATCGAAGCTCCACAACACCAAATCATGTTGCGTAAAGGCATGGACGCGATAATTTGCTTGCCAATAGTAAGCAACTCCAGTACAGTTATATTGTTCATATTTCCAGCGCAAGTGTTATAAATGGGCACGTCATCTGTAGGCTCCAGCCTGGAAGGAGAGATTTGACAAAGAAAATGGATATATTTGACTGCTTCACGTTTTTTTTGTAAAGAGAACCCAGTGTCGAGACGCTCCGTTGTCCATTTTACAACCGAATTCGAGTTATTGCGAGTTGAGTGGCGGAGTTTAACGCCGCGCTTTGTAACAATTGCAATAATTTTTTATTTAATCGCTCCAAGCCACAACCAACCTCGTTCAAGGTCAGAAGCTGTCGATAGAATTAATAATTTGTATAAATGTAAATGGTTCTTACTTTTTAGTTCTCTAGCTCACGCCGCTGAAGCCGTTATAAAGCACTTTATCGCAATGATCCACTGGCATATAATCCGATGTTAAATCTGGTTTCGAATATATGGTCCTTAGAATGCCTGTTGTTAAAGAAAAACATATACAATATTTTCTTTAAATCATACATGGTATACGAGTAACAAATCCTTATGCAATTCAACAAAACAAAACCGAACTTTCAACTACAGAAAACTACTTCTTTCGACAACAATTTACACAATTGTTGTTTATTTCATACCTCACCTCCTGTCAATTTTATAAACTATATGCAACTATAAAATATATTAAATATTTTCGTAAGTACCGCTTTAAGTTGCATCTGCCCACTTTTACCCGCAGACCAAAGAAGTCAGGAGAGAACCTCGTGCCAAGATAGCCCGTTGTACACTTTCCGCATCAAGGCATTGGGGTGTGTTAAATGGCGGAACTCAACGCCGTGCGCTTTGCCTTATCACAGCAGTTAAATGAAAAATAATTAAAGATTCATTCATCTCATAATTCCAGCGAGTGCTAATCGAACACACGACCAATCGTAACTACAGTCTCATAACACACTTTGGCCACGTGCGTTTAAATCTCAAAAATCTTAATATTAAATCTACCTTTTCCACACGCAACGAAAATACCAGTAGGTCCATTGAAATTTTCAATCCAACCAGGTATGGGTTCACTTTACACTGGATATGACTGAATATAAGAAAATTAATTAAAAGAAAAAATATATGTACTTAAACAAGATATATATACATATATTTTTTTACATTTTTTAAAGTGTTATTCGCAAAACTTAGGAAATTGAAAAGACACATTTAGAAAACGCGTCTAAAATTTGAAACGCAGCGGCATTCGAACCAGCGCTTCTTGAAAACCTTCACGCGCTCACCGCTAAACCATGCTTTCTACATCCGGCTTCGTCGAAATTTTGTACGCTTATTACAACTTATATTTGGCGTTAGTTATTATATTTAAATATTTTTATTTCCCTACACAGGTACAACAAAAGCACAGCGTAGAGCTGCGACACTCAACACGTAATGTCTCGAATTCGTGTATAAGCGGAGAACGGAGGGTCGAAACACTAGGTTATTTTTGCCTTAAAAGTGAAATTGAAAATATATATAAAAATCACATTATAACTCACCTATAGAGTTTGGTCTTATAATTATTATAGGTAGCTTTCCCTTATATTCGCTAACAACGTTCTGCCAGCTGTTTAGTAAAATACATAAGTGTTTGGCATTTCTCCAATATACCTAAAAATAAATTTAAAAATCTAAAAAGGGCAAAATGCGCGAAACACGAAGTTCTGTTAAATCAAACAAACGGTAGAGATGGAAGTTCATATTGTTCATACATTTTATATAAGAAAAATATTAAGGAGCTTAGTAGTTTGTACGTTTAAGTGCTCTAATCAAATAAGCTATACGTTTTCCTTGAACATAGGTTGAGTTGAAGTGCGCGCTGTGTTTAGTTACGCAAATCAACAGCCAATATCTCCTAAAGCGGAGAATGTGGAGTGTATTGACACGGACACGGAACGGTGTCCACGAGGCGCGGGTTCGAATTTAAAATATGTTATTCAATTTCCTAAGTATGTTTTAACGCTTTATTTATACGTTAAAATCTACCTGTAAGATTATTTTCAAAACTGCTACTACTACTAGTTATATCTAAACCAAAAACCACAGTCAATTTTAATTCAAACGTAGTCGTACCCCCGGGTATCGAACCCAGAACCGACGCCTTTAAAGTCTATAATAGATATAAGTATATTTAAATATTATGTTAATTTTTATTAAATTTCCTCTAAACTCTTTTAAAATATTTAAAAGTCATGTTTATAGCATTTTTTAAAGTGTTATTTGCACAGTTATAAAATTGAAAAATATTTTTTCGAAAACGTATAAAAATTTGAACGCAGCAGGATTTGAACCCGAACTTCTTAGACCTCTTGAACGGTTTTGCGGTCAGCGAGCTTGGACGGTTTCCAAGAGGCACGGGTTCAAGTCCTGATGCATTCAAAATTTTATACGTTTTCTAAAAATATGTTAGTCATGTTTTTGTATATTAACTAACGTATACCAATTTAAACGTCGCTAAAAAATAAAACCATCCCAATTGAAGTAAATTTTTCCAAGTAACACGATGAGCTTACAAGGAAAGCTATTTATATCTTAAATGTGCTTTCTAGTTGTATCTGAACCCGTTACTATTGGCAAATATAATACTTACTTAGCCGTCAACACCTGCAATGACCTATCATCCAGTTCATCACATATTTTTAAAGTATCCCGCCAGTCCCCGAGAGGTGGGTACAAAACTTCTTCGACAACTTCCCGATTTGTATTAGAATATGAGGTCGATATGTGAGCGAAGCACTAGAATTAAAAATATATATTTATAATAATTATATTCATATAAACATTTAAGCCAACTAGCTCTATGAAGTGTAAAATACGCGTCGTTTTATGGCAACGTGTAGTTATGTGTAACGTCGCTTTATATAAAAATGTATGCTAGAAAAAATTATTAAAAAAAAAGATTCCGCCGAACTGAGAACCTCCAGCTATTTTGGAAAGGCAGAAATCTTTTTTGAGACAAAATGTTTTATTAATGTTATATTATAGCTTCAACTTGTATTAAATATATGAGAAAAATATTATAAGGGGCATCATGTATCAATGTAATAGAACCCAAAACAACAATTTGTAATTTTCTTTTCTGTTTGTCTGTTTGTTTGTGCATGCTAATCTCAGAAACGGCTTTACCGAATTAAATGCATTTTATTTATTATATTGTTCAAAGCGTTCCTTAACATTTAGTATTTATTTCATTTAAATCGGTTTATAAAAACAGCCATTGGAATTATAAGATTAAAGATAAGATTATGATTATGTAAAAGTAAAGATTATGATTTAAGTAAGAACGCATCCGAGCGAAATAGAATAAAGCGAAATAGTTTAGTCATGTAGTTTACGGAGGCGAATCCGTGAGAGGGTCGCTAGTTTCAAAAATTATCATTTCCTCGAGTGGGAATTGAACCCACAACCAAATGTGTTTACTGTCAGTCGCTGTCCGTACTGCGCCACTATGGTATTAAGCTCATATATACTTACTTCTAAATTGCGTACTTCTGTGGCAAGCTCCAGCACTTCCTTTGTGCCTCGTAGATTGAGTTTAGCAGCTGTTTTCAAATGATCATCGAATCTAATAATAAAAACATATTGTATATTTCGAATTCAATCTATTTTTTCCGGTAGACACCTGTGACCGCGGACTACTAAAGTAAAGTCTTCGAAACGTCGGGTTTCTAAAATATATTTTCGAATACAAAAACATAATCGATTAATCCGGTTAAAAATAAATTTATTCAAAAAGGTGTAGAAATCGTGACATATTTTGTTATATATATGTATATTTTCATTTCTCCGCTCTGGTGACAAGACAAAGAGCGCCGTTGAGTTTCGCCACTCAACACGCGATGACTCGGATTCGGGTTCAAATTGGAGAACGGAGTGTCTTGACACTAGGCTCTCTCAGACTAACCTGTTATGCGGGAAAAAGCGTGAAGATATATATTTTCTTCATGGCCCATTTTTTTTTCATTTTATGATTGGCGCTTGTTTTACCAAGGCTTGCCTAGAAGATATTCAATATGCTTTAAATTTATATACGCCCGCATAATTTTCGTAAAAGGGGTCGAAAGTTCTTACATATATTAATATTTAAATTGTTAGTTAAATTTAAGTTAACTTTACTTAAGGTTAAAGTAATTCGAATTAAACATCCCTGAAAATATCTTATATAAACTGTTTTGTATGTAAGTGTAAATGGACATTATAGACGTGAATGTTGGCAGTACTGATGTATAGAGAGGTCACAGGTTCAACTTCTGGTTGTTATTTTTTTTAGTCTTTGAAATCAAAGTATAGTTAAGTCTTATTACACATATGTACTATGTGTACATCTTCACGCTTCTCATAACAGGGCGTTCAGAGAGAACCTAGCGTCACGACACTCCGTTCTCCACTTTCTGCCCGAATCTAGACATTGCGTGTCGAGTGGCGAAACATTTTTCTTAAGTACCAGAGCGGAACAATGAAAAATACAATAATTATTCCGAGTGGGATTCGAACAAACAACCAATCGCGTCAGTCAAACTCTGTCCCACTGCGCCTCGATAACAACAAATAAAAATTAAAAAAATACCTAACACTTGCTGCTACGTGAAATATTATATTGGTCCTATTTATAATTAGAGTTCGATCATCATCTGTTAAGCCTGTAAGGATATAGATACTGTTAGTTTCACATGTAACAATTGTAAATGTTTTAAAAAAAAATACCTATTGTTTTTTTTCTAAATAAAAAGAATATTGAAAAGGACATATTTAGAAAACGTATAAAAATTTGAAGGCAGCGGGATTTGAACCCGCGCTAAGCCCGCACACCGCTAAGCCATGCGTTCTACATCCAGCTACGTTGAAATTCTTATACGCTTATTACAACTTATATTTGTTGTTAGAGCGCATGGCTTAGCGGTCAGAGAGCTTGAACGGTTTTCAAAAGGCGCGGGTTCAACTCCCGCTGCGTTCAAATTTTTATACGTTTTCTAAACATGTCTTTTTCAATTTCCTAAGTGTGCGAATAACACTTCAAAAAAATGTTAAAAAAATAAAAAGAGTATTTTTTTTATTTTTCACGTCATCCTAGGTTTTCTGACAAGGATATTATATTACAATCAGAACCGGACACGTGTGCACATTATCTAGCAAGCAAGAAATGTGTAAAATATCATTACAAAATTTTCTTATTAAGATATTTACCTAAGCCAGTTTCACTACAATCTCCCGCAATAAAGAACAGTTTTGATTCAAAAACACCCGGCCTTTCATTACGCAGACGATCAAAGCACTGAAAGAAAAAAAAGAATTGTATTATGTCTTAGTGGTATTACTTCATAGAGAGAATAGTGTTTTTTTTTTTTTGTAAATTAAGAATAACTCGGAAAAAAAACCTACAAATACATTTATTGATTTATTGTGGCTTTCATTCCCTAACAGGGGATAGATTTAAATTGTAACCATATATTTACGAGAAAAGCTAAAAGCGCAGTGTTTTGTCACTAAGCTCTCACGACCTGTTCTTTTAGAGTCACATATTAGTTTAATAGTTGTATTTTGTTTTTCAAGATATTTTTTTTTTTATTTTTATTTGGAATTTATATATATATATATATATATATATATATATATATATATATCGATACATACGTGAGATTTATAAATTGCAGCCAGCCGATCCTCCGGCGGTACTCCTTTTTTGTTTCTTAATAACAAGTAGATTCTATCAAGATCGGTACACGAATATAATAATTTCTCTATTAAGACTTTTCCCATGAAACCTGAAAAAACGTTATTATAATATATTGTGGCATCATGATTGTGCAAACGATGGATTGGACTGGACCGTATCTGTTTATTGAACTTCATGTTCAAATTAATTTCAAATGTTCAATATGAAGCTCAATGAACTGTATGTAATATGTGATTGTTGAACTTGGACTATGATAATGACAATAAATACAAATATTGAAATATACACATAATGACAAAAAGTTTCAATTACCGAAAGCCAATAATGTAACAAGATTTTCTACAGCTAAACTCTTTCCTCTCGTATATCATTTTCATAGCAAGGTGGTTAGAGGGAACCTAGTGTCAAAACACTCCGTTCTCCATTGTCCTCCCGAATCCAAGACATTGCGTGCTGTGTATCTTAGTTTAACAGCGCGCTTTGTCTTGTTCACCAGAGAGGCGAAGTGTTAATAATTTAAATATAATCATTACCCTGAACGGGAATCGAACCCACAACACTGTCACACTGCGCGATGATATAAATATCTATTTTAAAGTATATACGACGAACTATTGTTGTAATTTGTGATTTACGCAATACTGGCAAGAAGAATTAGAGATTTCAAGAGATATGGGTTCAGATTGTGCTTCAATGCTAACTACGCCATAGAAATTACAATATTGTAACGCCGTCTGTATAAGCATATATATTTATAAATGTTTGAATTTCACTAGACTATAGATTTAAACTTTGTATTGTTCGTAAAATTGTACAGTTGACCCTGTACTATGACCAGCATTATAGTATATATGTAAATGATTTGAATTGATAAAGTTAGTTGAACCAATACTGATATGAATAATATTTGTGAATAATGGGCATTACATCATGGCGCAGTGGTACAGCGTCTAACTGTAATCGAAATTGCTTGTGAGTTCGACTCTCTCTCGGGGGAATTATCATAATTTAATTATTTTCATTTATATCCGCTTTAGTGGACAAGACAAAGCGCGGCGTTGAGGCAAGTGGACAACGACTGTCTTGACACCAGGTTCTCCCCGAATACCCTGCTATGCGGGAAAAAGCACGAAGCTGAAAACGATATGACCATTGCTATTATACATACATATTCTATAAATATATAGATATCAAAACAAAATGCTAACTACTAATTCATTCTTTTGGTTATCTAATTCATACTTTTTAAATTCATGAAAAAAATTCAAATATATGTTTATAAAAAAATCTATTTCGTCGTAGGCGGCTGCATATCCACATCAGCTCCACAGCAGGTGTTGGCGTTCGTGTACTCGCGTAGGCGTAGTGTGGTTCGTGTAGGCTCAGTTCGTAAAAATCCACGAGCCTTGCCTCCTCCACGAAATTGTAATTTTAAGGGTATATAGGGTGTCTGCCATTCTTGATTAACATAGCTGTGGCCGCATGAGATATGGCTCTATATCTACACTGGCTCTTGGTAGCACTTTAGTGTTCAGACCAGTGAATCTTAAGGATCTAACGCATCTGAGATGGATTCGGTCTAGCATATAGATATGACGACGGTATATGGTCCACCTTCCAGTAGAATACAGTATGTTTGGCAGCACCACTGCCAGCCATATAGACTGTGACTTTTGTAGCCAGCTTTAAGACTGAACTCACCCTTGCTCAAACCCACTGGTACTGGGGAAGAAGTGTGACTGTCCATCGTCTACGGCAACACAACAATGCATATCATCATGTAGGAGTCTCAAGAACATCTCCGTGCACTCTTTCTTCAGGACTGACTTACACTTAAATATCTTTTAGTTTATCCACTTGTAAGCAAGTAGGCTTTGCTTTCCCAGTACTAAGAGTAAGCAGGAGGTAGGTAGGTTTGCCGCCAGGGTTCATGGAAGATTTTAGTCCCCGTGGCCCTGGCCAGTGGCGGTGGAGGAGGAGCACCGTGAGGTTTTAGTGGGTAAACGGACGGCCCATATCTGCCGGTCCGGAGTCCCACATAACCGCGTCCGAGTCCCCAATCGGGCGGGTATCCGTAAAGGATTTCCTCACGTAAAAAAAACAAAAAAAAGGAGGTAGAGACCGAGCTTAGCGTCTATGAACGGTCCAAAAGTGTGCACCACACATGACACGGGTGACATGGACCTGTGAAATATCTCGTTACCGAATAGATGCCGTATTTTGCCCAAACTTATATTTGATGCAATGAAAAGCAGGACACTGTTATTAGTTGAAGTTTATTTATTACTTTACCTGAACCACCAGTCATGAAAATTGTCTTCCCTCTATAATATTCTGGTATAGTGGGCTCATCTTCAAAGTCCCGATCCTTTAAGAATGCCATGATTGCGCCTGAAACAAAGATTTGTTGTAAATTTTGGACGTAGCATGTTGAAACTTAAAATTAAATAATGTGTAACTTAAAATTAAATAATAATTACGAAAAATAAATAAATAATGTGTTTTTGTATTTTCTCAATATCCAGTAGTCATTCTCACAATAATTAATTACATACAATTCAAATATTGTTGTATCATTGGATTCGGACAAGTGTGCATATTTAGAAAAATACCATTTCAATGCTTCCTTACATAGATAGATACAATGGAAACTAATAAAAGCGTGTTAAAATAATACATCATGAAAATGTAACTATTACAGCTTCACGCTTTTTCCCGCATAGCAAGATTTTCAGAGAGAACATAGAATCAAGACACTCCGTTCATCACTCTCCGCCCAAAACTGATACATTGCGTGTTGAGTAACGGAACTGAATACCGCGTTTTGTCTTGGTACCAAAGCGGAGAAGCGAAATCATTCCTCCAAGTGGGAATCGAACCCAAAAGCAATTGCATTACAGTCAGTCGCTGTCCCACTGTGCCACAATTGGTATCTAATACAACTAATACAACTACTCATTTACAAAGGCAGTTAAAAACTGTTGGGGCTATCGTCTTGCAGTGGCACAGCTTCTTTAACACTATAATTGCGAGGTCAATCTCGGTCTACTCGGTCGACTCAGTGAAATGATTATATTTAGAATTGTCTTCATTTCTCCAACCCAGGTAGTACCAGGTAAGGCAAATAGCGGGAAAAAAACGGACTGTCACAACAAACCTATCCTGCATTAAATCGGGATAAAGCGCGACGCTGAAAAATTAATTAAAAATAACTTACAAGGACCAAATACACGTTAGGTCTTCCCGGAATCAAACCACTAACTGAATTATTTATTTAACGAGTAAGACGCATTGAAATTTAATTATTCATTAAAGTCAGTTTCACATATGAATGTTTTTACACGATTATCCTATAATTTGGTTTTAATAGTGTAGCGTTTTAGTTAAGTAAACTGTTCGTATTAAAAATGTTTGTAAGCGAACCATTCAAGGTAACGTTTAAGACATGCAGCGTTTAGTTCCGACATTAAAAAAAGTGTCAAATAAAATGAAATTGAATTTTGAACCGTCATTAGTTAGTTCTTGATCAAGCAAACACCAGCTTGGAATGCAGTTCTGCTGAAGAGCCAGCAAGAAACTCAACAGTATATTATAGTATCTACATACTATAATATACTTTAGAATATATTAGTCTACACTAATATAATCTAATTCCAGGTATCTCACTGAGTGATTTTTGTTACAAAATAATTTAACGATTCCGGTTTGGAAGACTGAGTGCGGCGTTAAGTTCCGCTACAATACACAATGTTTCGATACCAAGTGAAAACTGCAGAGTGGAGTGTCTTGACACTAGGCTGTCTCAAACTACTGTATACTATGCGGAAGAAATACTGAAAGATTTTTGAATATAATAATATTCTTTATTAATTATGATTTTTATTGTAACTTTATATTTTTCAAGGTGTCTTGTGTGGTGTGATCTTGGATTATTTGTGGGATTTTATACGTATATACCGTTTATGTTGCATATATCAAGTCTCATGGCAGGTTTATAATGTTTTTGCAGGCAAACACTGAGTTATTTGTTTAATTCTATTTCCATAAGTTCCTTTGACGCATGAAATTCAGTTTTTGAACTTCAAATCATTATTTTACCCATCAAATCCATCTTTTTGTGGTTCAAATTCATAAAAAATAACAATTTTATATAATTTGAACGTTCGAACCCGCGCCTCTTGGGAATCGGGAAACTGTCCAAGTGCTTTCACCGCTAAGCCATGCGCTTATTACTGTTGTTCAGATCTCTGTAGAGAGATTTTTACAAATTTCTGAGACTGACTGACAAACACACAATTTTTTAAAAAGAGTGAGAATAACACTTCAAATTCGTCCTTTTGAAAAGATGAAAAGTTTTGCATAGGATTAAATTTTAGTTTAAAAAGTAGAAGTAGGTTCTTTGGGAAATGTAGGGAAGCACAAAGAGATAATTCCCTAGAATTCTTACAGAATAATACATTTAATAGTCAAAACTATAGATATAAAAAAAATAATGTTCCAAGGGCCATGAAGTCCCAAAGGTCCCAAAAAAAGGTCCAAAAAAAAAAGTCCCAAATATATAAGAATATTAGCATAATGTGCTACCGAAATTTAACAGCTGAAGCTGGTAACTTTCACATATGTCCATATTTTTGGTGACAAAAAGACAATTTTTAAATAATTACTTAGAGACATTGTGTTGAGCTGTAAGAGCTTCACCCTTTTTTATACAACTTCACGCTTTTTCCCGCACAGCGGGGTAGTCAGTGGGAACCTTGTGACAAGACACTCCGTTCTCCACTTTCCGCCTGACGTCCAGACATTGTGTGTGAGCGAGAAATGAGTGGTGGAACTCAACGTCACGCTTACTTAGTCTTAGGTACCAGATATAAAATAATGCGAAATATTAAAATTTAATTTTTAAATATAATCATTTCCCTGAGTGGAAATCGAACCCACAACCGATCGCGATTATACGATAGCCGTATCTAACAAGGTACATAAAAATGGTAATCATTTAAATATACCCCTCAAGTGGGAATCAAACCAGCGAGGTCAGACTTCCCATTTGCGTAACAAATAGTTGCGTATTATAAATAGTTAATTTCGTGTGTTTTAAGCGTGTTTTTAGGCAACGATGACAAATTAATATTCTGGATACTTAAAATTCATACTCAAACGTAGATTTTATAATAATATCTAATTACTATGAGTTTAGCAATCCATATTATAATTTACGGCCCCTGAACTACTGCCATGGTCGCTGGCCGCCTAAGCTGGACCTCCTCTGCATAATCAGCGGTCGTACCTGGCTAGGTTGATCTCCAAGGCAGCAATAGCTCTTGCCCCCCTCACTCTATATCTCCTAACCCTAGTATGGTACAACCTTGATGACCATATTCCCCCCCAAAGAACTAATCATGTTTTTGAGAGGAGTAGACTGACACGATCAGAGGGTTCAGCCCTGAAACAGTCTTCCCTCTCTCGAGCGACTTGTCTCCTAGAAGATCCTGAACTAAACTCCATATGATATTTCAATAGCTATAACTGACTGTACTCTAAATGGCCGTAGCTTGAGATGTGATATAGGGCAGCTGAAACTAAATATAGAGCAAAAGTAAAGCCGCTTCTTAGTTTGGGACTAATAGTGGCTTTTGAGCAGGACATTAGTTTTTTAGAGTAAAACATTGCCCCATAATTACTAATCGTAGATACGGCAATGACCTTCAAAATACGTAAGGCCTCCGATCGAGTTCCACTGTTTTATTCAAAAACATTGACGAAACCTTGTGTGGTTTTGTGCGTATGTATGTGCGTGTGTTAAAAAATGTTTCAAAATAATAAACCTAAAATGTTCAATTCTGAGGCCATCGTAGCTCAACTAAACATGTTGGTATTGAGTTCCATCCGTTCCGGGGAATGGTGAAACTAACTTCACTAAGTTCTCTCTACCTACTCTAATATGCGGGAAAAATCGTGAAGCTGATACAAATTCATGATATGGAAAATAATGTGTGATATTAAATACTGTTGCTATATATTTTATTGACATTCTAGCCGTAAAGGGCGGCATCTACCTTCTAAGCCTGTGGGCTGTAATTTGAAACAGGAAATTTTCACGTATTAAACATAAATGAATACTAAATGAAATAAACAAAATGACTTGATATTATAAACCAATTTATTCAAGTGTATTAGAGTTTTATGACTAGATTTTTTTTTAGCTTCACGCGTTTTCCCGCCCTTCCCCCAAATTCGAGACATTGCGTGTTGAGGGACTGAACTCAACGCCGGGCTTTGTCTTAGCACCAGAGCAGAGAAATTAAAATATTTTACATATAATCATTCCTCCGAATGGGAATCGAACCATCAACGTCAACCAATCGCTTTTACAGTCAGGTGCTGTCCCACTGCGCCACAATGGCCTCATTACTATAATTTGGATTTATATGTATTTTTGTCCATGTAAAGTACAAAATGATTTAATACCTTTGTTTCAATACAATATCTTAATATACATACAATATACTATGTACGTCATCATTACTATGTACGTCATATGCCATATGGCACAGTGGGTCGGTGTCTGACTGTAATTTTGATAGTTGTGGGTTCAATTCCCTCTCGATGGCATGTATATATTTAAGGGGAAATTAATTCCGGTATTAAATACACTACTACATACTAAGTGCTTCTTGCCTGCCGAGAGAGTAAAACGTGGAGTTTTTCTGTCTTAGACGCTGACAAAATAAAATCGTCTTGGATATCAGATGTGAAAATTACCGGCTTAACTTTAAGTTGGTAAATTGAAGTAGTATGTCAGCAAATCATAAGGCCCACACAAGAGGAGTTGCCGGCATCAACTAGTTTAGTAATATTACACATCAACGAGGTTAAGTCAAAATAAAAATACAACAAAAAGATTAAAAGATTATTATATTTATTAAGCAACATTAAAACAATGTATTGTAGAAAGACTCCAGTAAACCCATGAAGTAATTAGTGTTTATAACAAACCATATGAAATAGCTTTGAATTAATATTTTCACGACTCTATCTATAATTTCCATTCTGAAAAAAGAAACGAGTTTTTTTATAACTTGAGATTATTCTCAAGTTATAAAAAAACTCTTATGAGCCTAATTTTAAAACTCTTAACTTTTAAACCTTCCTTGGACTTTCATAAATATTTTAAAACCAAAATTATCCAAATCGGTCTAGCCGTTTTCGAGTTTTATCGTGACGAACAAAAGTCATTTCATTTTATTTTTTTTTTTTTTTTTTTTTTTTTTTTTTTTTTTTTTTTTTTTTTTTTTTTTTTTTTTTTTTTTTTTTTTTTTTTTTTTTTTTTTTTTTTTTTTTTTTTTATATATTATATTGTACAACTTTTCTATTTATGACCTGATTGAAATAATATGAACATTAAATGTTATTGTAAGTTAACTAAAATACACTAGTCATAACTGCATTTAAATTGGTTGAGCCGTTTCTAAGATTAGCGTGCACAAGCGCACAGACAAAACATTAAAAAAATCAATAATTTTTTTTTCATATATCTTCCATGTACAGATAGCGATCAGTTACATTTTTATTATTTGTATAGTTAATTAATCAGTTAGAATTGCTAGTAGCTAAGTATGAGACCACCGGCCATCGGTCCATTTGTGGCCATCGTTGTACAGTATGACATTATTTTGATATGCGATGGTTGTGGGTTTATTTCGAATATCTTCCATGTACAGACAGCGACCTGATACATCTTTATTATATTATGTGTATTTTGTCTATGTGTTAGGATGTGTAATATAAGTTTCCAAATCTCCGTAGCCTTAAGGTAGTCTGGAAGACATTGCTGTTCAGAGATAATACCGCCTTTTGTGCTTCACATATTTATAATTGTTTTTCTATGGTTTTAATATTAATTGTGATGTACAAATTAATACTGACCAAAGAAAATAAACATATTTCCTAAAATCCTTCTATAATAGCTAAATTACCTTTTCAAATGTGCTTTAGCTTTTGGCAAATCCTCCATTTTCTCCTTCAAAATATACTCTTTGCCACCGATACATCCATTTTTGAAGTATTCAGCCTGATTTATAGTCTCCATTTCGTAGAAGAACTTAATAATATCGTTATTTTTGATTTTAGAACGTAATTGTAGGAAATTGTTATTTTTAAATAGCCATTGCTGTGTCACATAATAGTCTAATGCGAGATTAGCTGAGTATATGCGTCGTTGTATTTTGACTAGCCTGTAATTTATTATTGAGTTAAGCTAGGATCGGGGGTTCGAATCCAAATGTTATTATTTATTTTTAAATATTCTGTATTTTGTGGTGATTCCTTTGGGTCTAGCTTGATCTTAACTAAAGCTTTAAATGTATTGAGTACAACTAAGGCCATTGTGTGTATACGCCATGGTCGGAGATTCGATTTCTACTTGAGGAAATAGTTGTATTTAAATGATTTTCATTTGTCCGCCGGTTTTTGGGTATTTGTTGTATTATTATTATTATCATTATTATCATACAAAGTGTCGTGTCAATGTGATAAATACAATTATTATACAAAAAAATATGAAATAGAAAGACACAGTTCCATAATAAATTATTTCCCCTTAAGCAAATTTTATATTAATAAAAGTTTTCTCCCAACGATATTAGAGCCCACTGGCCACTTGAAAATTGTGCACGGTGGTAGGTCCCTCATCTAATTTTGATAATTTAATAAAAATTTAAAGTCTCACATTGGTTGTCTTCCGGATATCCATAAAACCAAATCAACCAAAAGAGCTGGCAGCAAATGCAAGAATATCACCTGAGAAAAAAAACGAACGCATTTTCAATGGATTAAGAACATAATTGCACCTGTGGTTTTTTTTTTTTACGTGATATTTAAAAAAAAATACTCAACTGATTTTAGAAGCCTTTTTCTTTACATTTATTATGTCAAGATACTCATTTCTCCACATTTTGCCTGAAATTAACAATAATGAAACCTACGAGGCCATCGTGGCGTTGTAGGACAGCGTCTGATTGTAAATACAGGTTGTGAGTTCGAATTCCACTCTGGGAAATATTATATCACAAATACTTTCATTTTTCCGCACTCGGATCTACGACAGATCGCGGCTTTGATACCCACCACTAACCACCACCACTCCATGTCCAGATTTAGGCAGACAGTGGAGAACAGAGTGTCTTGACACAAGGTTCTTTCTGAATACCCAAAAGAAAAATAGAAAAAAAGAAAAATATATATGAAACCTACTCACTTTAAAATTATATTCTAATCTTGACGTAGTTAATGACCCACCGACACACCACAGCATTCCTTCCAACGGTATCTCATGTAAGACTATATTCCTCCCATATTCAACAATCTCACCAATAGTCATTGTCTTCATGTGACTGGTCGAACAATTGTATATTTCGATGTCATCAGTGGGTTCTAATCTGGAGGATAAATTTAGAGTTTATTTGTTGAAATAAAAGCAATTTATCTTTTGTTTTGGAAGAGAATTTTCTATATCTAAATTTATAAAACTTGTAAAAAGACATTTGTGTGTTAAAGGTTATTAACTAATTAATGATTTTAGAAATGATAACGCGCTTTGGGCATGAAATACTCGCTCCATTCTATTTCAAAGGTATCATTGTCACTAAAAGATAGGTAAATAATTGCTTTGAAAAAAAAATGGTCCCGCTGAGTTTCTTACGCCGGTTCTTCTCAGGTCTGAGGCATTGGCTGTATTTAAGATATTACAGATGAAATGTAGAAAACGGAATGTTTTCACTGAATACCCAGAAAAAGAAATTGATATGTGGAGAGTAAAGCCGCTTCACGCTTTTTTCGGACAGCAGGTTAGGCAGAGAAGGAACCTAGTGTCAAGACAATACATTCTCCACAAGATAGTGATTAAAAAACAAAAAAATGTCAATACGTAAATAGCCAAATCTCAATGTTAAGTTTTTAGCAGGAGGATCAGCAGGAGGATTTAGGAGGAGGTCGAGGAGGAGCACCGTGAGGTTTTAGTGGGTATACGGATGGCCTACATCTGCCAGTCCGGAGTCCCATATAACCGCGTCCGAGTCCCCAATCGGGTGGGTACCCGTAAAGGATTTCATCACATAAAAAATAAAAAAATAAAGGGTAAAAGACCAAGCCAAACGGATGTAGAACGCATGGCTTAGCGGTCAGAGCGCTTGAACGGTTTCCAAGAGGCGCGGGTTCAAATCCTGCTACGTTCAAATTTTTATACGTTTTCTAAATATGTCTTTTTCAATTTCCTTAGTGTGGGAATAACACTTTAAAAAATTTTATATTTAATAAAGGGTAATCAGAGAGAACCGAGTAGCAGGACACTCCGTTCTCGTTCTCAATTTACCTTTCGAAATTGAGCCATTGCTTTGTCTTACGCTAAGATATATTTATTTTTTTAATAATTTACTCCTAAGTACGGTAGGTACTTTATTCGAATGTGTTTATTGTTTTTAACATATATTGCATTTTAGTATATATATAAGCTCATCACTCGACGTCGCGTGATGGGCCAAATTGAAGAAGACAAAAAACACCTTATTGGCAATGAACGTGTTAAAGTCGTGCTTGTGATCAGTGCAGTGCAGTGATCTTGGAGCGTATCCAAGATTCGCTAGTTCAAATCTGTTCACTTTCAATTATTTATACTGCATCTATATCAATAGGTATTTACTATCAATACCTACATTTTTTAAGGAAACTTACTTTTTAGTACCTCTTATCCATGCTCCTGCAATAAAAGACTTTATCGCTACATCCACTGGTATATAATCCGATACCAAATCAGGATCTGTGTATAAAGTTCTTAGAATGCCTAAAAAAAATTTATGGTGAATTATAGAAAGGCTGTCGGGGCTCAGTGGGACAGCGTCTGGCAGTGAACATAATGGTTGAGGGTTCTATATCTACTCGGTGGAATATTTTTTTTATTGTATTAATATATATTTTTTTGCACAGTTTTGTCGTCCTGCTTTATATTGCTCTTACCCATTTCCACAGGTTGGCTGGAATAGATCTCTGATAGAAATAAGTCGAGCTTTTGTTAAATATGCTGGTTTTGAATTTACCTTATTTGTTTTTTATCACTATATTTATATATATATATATATATATATATATATATATATATAATTATATTAAAATTACTTTGAAGTTCCCGCTCTGGCAAGACAAAATGCTGTATTGAGTAGCCAATCAACACCCAAAATCTTGATTTCGGAAAACAGCTTGTCTTAGCTCTAGATTCCGCTTTCCTCTCTCTATTATTCACCATTACCGACCTTGCGGATAAATGTTTCTGTACTTACGACGCATGAAAAACAGCAAAATTATCTCGACTAGTCTAATCTATTAAAAAACGTGCAAATGAGATTGGTCTAAGACAAAATTTGTTGGTAGTTTTAGCACGTCCTGCAATTTACATTAATAGGTAGCAAACTATGTGATTCCGTTCTCAATTTTCCACTGAGCCACTACTTTTTTGATAAGACACATAGCTATCTAACATACCTTTTCCACTTGCTATCAACATTCCCACAGGTCCGTTTAAATTTTCCACCCATCCAACTAATGGCTCGTTGACACTGGATATAACTGAAGAAAATAATTAAAATATGTATTAATATAATTTAAAATTATATGTGTGTGTGTGTGTGTGCTTGTATATAGTTTAAATAAATTATTGTTTGCTTGCAAAAAAATGTTTCTATTTGGCTGACCGTTCGATATATATATCTATTCGATATATATAGATTTGATATATATATATATATATATATATATATATATATATATATATATATATATCTATATATCGAAAAGATGTATAAATAATCTATGTTGTTGCTAAACTAAGCTTGCTAAGCTTTTTTAGCTATATTAGGTTTCATATTAATTAATTTATTATTATTTATTGCACACAAATAAAACTAATATGTACGAAAAGGGAGCTTAATGCTCACCAGCATTCTCTACCAACCTTCCCATAGGGGAAATAGCTGAGTAGGTACCAAAAAGTATATTTTAAATTTCATCTACTTTTTTAACAATTTTTATACTTTATATTTCTTATTTTTACTTCTTTGTTTACCTAAACTTACCTATAGATGGTCTCATAATAATGATAGGTAACTTCCCCTTCTCTTCCCACAGCACATGCTCAGCTAACTGCTTTGTGAATACATAAGTATTGGGTAACTCTCCCAGATACCTGAAAAAATTGGGTTAGAATAAAGAATATTTTATTTTTAGTGTTTTAATAGCAGGACTTTGATTCTTGAAATCCGATGAGACGGGATGTAAGTAAGTATATTGATATTTTTTTTTCCAAGACCGTCGTAATGCAGTGGTATAACGTCTGGCTGTCAATTCGATGGTTGTGGATTCAATTTCCTCTCGCCGGTATGATTATATTTTCATTATTGACATTTCTCTTATAAGATAAAGTTGGAGTCCGCTACTCAAAACGCATATCTCACACTCAGATAAGAAATGGAAAATGTGTTTTGACACTAGGTTCTCTCTGAGGGACCCTGCTATGAGAGAAAGAGGAAAAAAGAATTAATATTGAGAGTAATAATTGCTATATTTTACACGAGGGAAGCATTTATAGCAATATTTTTCACCCAAAAACTTACTTGGGAGTTAAAACATTAATAGTATGTTCATCCAAATTGTCACAAATTTCCAACGTATCCCTCCAGTCTGCAAACGCTGGATATACCACTTCGTCTATACATTTTCGGTTTGTATTGGCATATGAGGTCGAAACGTGAACTAAAACCTGAAAAAATATAAAAAAAGAAGAGAAGGACAACTGAAATGTCTAGAATTTTATTAGTGAAAATGATAGATTTGATATTTAATTCCCAAGCATGTTATAATTTATAAAATCGTTAATTAGATAATAACCTTTAACACACAAACGTCTTTACACAACTTTTTAAAATTCAGATATAGAGCAGTTTCGGACATTTTTTGGTATCCTATTGAAAAGCGTACACATTGCCCCATGAAAGAATTTCGGGTTCGATGCAATCCAGTTATAATAAGTTTCTCAATTGACTTGTTATGGCAGCACTGCGCTTTGATTTGACTTCTATTATACATAGCGTTGATAATTGGTAAATGTATTGACAAATAATGGCAGCAGTGTGTATTATGCTGTATAAACAATTACATGTATAGAGGGCGCTAGTTTGTATAGCTTACTTTCCATAACTGCTTTAATGTATTTCTCGGGCAGAAGAGGTTCACAGCTCTTATAGAGTCAAACTAATAGTGTGGCTTGCTATTTCATAAGCATAATTTCATATAAGTACAAGTTATTTTTACTTCACGAATTGATGTATAATTAAGGAATTGGCACTAAGTGTGGTTTACTTGACACCATTTTAAACAGAAATTAACACTAGTGTCAAAAAACGCTCCGTTCGCCACTTTCCACCCGGACTGGCATCTAATTCCCCACGAATAGTGATAGAACCCACAACCGTCTCGTTTACATTCCACAGTCCCATTGCGCCAAGATGATCTCTTCTAAGTATTTATTACCAGCCATTTGGTGTATCTATTCATAAAAATAATTTATATTGTAAATAGTTGTAAATATTTTTCGATCCATACTTACTTCTAAATTTCTAACACTCTTAGCGAGTTCTACCAACTCTCTCGTTCCTCGAAGGTTTAAATTTACAGCAGTTCTCAATGAATTGTCGAATCTGTAATAGATGAGTAGTTTGACATTTTATGTGTTTTACATACACTATTGTACTATATGACATACACGCCTAGCCCCATGTTTGTGTGTGTCTGTGGCATCGTAGCTCTCACACGGATAGACCAATATCAATGCAGCTACTTTCATTTGAAAGCAAATGTTTTTTTATGTTTAGTTACTTTTTATTGCAAATTAGGCAGAGAGAATATAGTGTTTAAACACTGTTCTCAATGCGAGTATCTTTTAATTTACGATATATTGTATCAGTGAAAAAAATAAATAATTAATATATACTTACCTAACACTGGCAGCTACATGGAAAATAATGTTAGTCGAATTTACTAACAATGCTTTATCTTCATTTGAAATTCCTAAAAAGAAAAATGCTCTAACATTTATTATCAGTATAGTGACACAGTGGTTAACTGTAGCAGCGATTGAATGTGGGTTCGACTCCCACTTGGAGCAATCATTATTCTAAAATTATTTTAATTTCCGTGCTTCATTAAAACAAAGTGCGGCGTTAAGTTACGTCATTGTACGTACAATTTCTCGATAGCGAATTATATGAACTGGCTAAAGTTTTTAAAAATTTAATTTGAATTTACCACAGTTAAAATTTAAATTTACCCACCTAAACCTATTTCGCTGACGTCACCGCTTATAAAGTGAACCTTCTCCTTGAATATATCTGGCCTTTCCTTCCTGAGACGGTCAAAACACTAGAAAATTATAAAAAAATTTTTTTTTTAATATATATTTATATATATATATAATCACTAGAGACTAAGTCCGTACCTCTTATATGTTAGTGTATTTACTTTTCAATGTATCTGGCAGGAGTATGGATATTCCGAACTAAATCTAAGTATTATTTATTGAAATTGAAGTCGTCATCGTGTCGCAGTGGATCAGTGGCTGACTATAATTGTGATTCGTTATGAGTTCCCACTCGAACATCGATTCCCACTCGATGGAATGATCATAATTCTATTATTTTTATTTCGTTCTGGTGAACAAGACAATGCGCGTTAAGCCCCGCTACTCGATACGCAATGTCTTAAATGTTGGTTAAAAATGGAGAATGGTGTGTATTTACACCGAGAGAGAACCTCTCTCTAACTACACTGTTATGCTAGATATGCCTGAAGACTGAAGCTTAAAATAAAGCCTAATCATATGATAAGTATAAGCCTTGCAGCATGATGGATCGACGATTTAAAAAAAGTGGCTGGCAGCGGATGGATGTAAGCTGCTTAGGACCGGGATGGTTAGTGCACTATGAGGACGGAGAGAGGCTGAGAAAATGATAATTATTAATTTATTATATTATTTTCATTTATCCCCTTTTTTGTAGCATAAAAACTGGTTAAGACTATCTCGCATAGCAGGTATGCAGGTCAAAACAAAAATTCTAGATATATATGTAAAAAACTACTGGCTTACGAAGTGGCAGAACAGCATTCTCTCTGCATACCCACGTAAATAGGAGAGGTATGAAAATTAAAAAAAAAAACAAGCCTCACTCTGGAAGAATAAAGAGCTGATAATCTGTCTTCAGATTTCACACCTTTTTTACTTCTCAACAGAATGTAAATCTTGCCGACGTCATGACAGGAGTACAGCAGTTTCTCTACAAGGACTTTGCCCATAAAACCTGAAAATATAAGTTTTTTGTTTGTTTTGTAATTTTTTATGTGTGATTGATTGATGGTTGCGAGTTCAAATCTCAACAAATAAATAAAATTGTAGTGTTTGTTTTTAATATTAAAATAACATATGTATGTATACGATGCATGTACCAAAATTTCATATTTTACGATTTGTCAGTCTGTCTTTATGTTCCGGCTAATGACTGGTACGCCTGGACCGATTTTCACTTGACTTTTACTGGCAGATAGATAGCTGATGTAATAAGGAGTAACTTAAGCTACTTTTATTTTAGAATTCCGCGCAGACAAAGTCCCGGGCGCAGCTAGTTTAGGGAGAAAATTCTGACAACCATTATGTTTTGAGTCAGTTCTTATAATTCGACCTAATGACAATATATTCACAGCGTGAACAACTTACCAAAAACCAGGTAGTGAAAAATTCGTTTTATTCCTTTTAGTGGGTTAATAAATTTTGTCTTTATTTAGATATTAAAATGCGAGGACATTGTGGCGAAGTTGGCCACCGTCTGTCGCGATTGGTAGTGGACTCGCTCCACGGTCGAATGTGTATAGTGAAATTATTTTCATTTCTCCACTCTTGTAAAAGGAAATGCCTTAAATTCCGCTACTCAACACGCAATGTCTCGAATTCAGGCAGATCGAGGGTTTAGACATTAGATTCAAAACAATAATTTTTTACAATACGGTTTTTTCTTGTATGTAATGTATATTGTAAGACGATCCTGAAGAAGAGTTCTTTGTTGCTACGAGTTACATAAATTTCTATTGACATTGACCTCTTTTTTTACATTTGCTAATAGATTCGCTGACGCGTAACTTATGCGTTGCCTTAGCGACTTGTATATTAGGGTACTAGGCTAGGCTCCACCAGGGTTCACGGAAGATTGTAGTCCCTGTGGCCCTGGTCAGTGGCGGTGGAGGAGGAGCACCGTGAGGTTTTAGTGGGTAAACGGACGGCCCATATCTGCAGGTCCAGAGTCCCACATAAACGCGGCCGAGTCCCCAATCGGGCGGGTATCCTTAAAGGATTTCCTTACGTTAAAAAAAAAAGGTACTTGGCTAGGCTAGAGCAAAGTATTTTGTGTATGTGCACAAAACTATTATGTGTTATATTTGTTATATTAATAGTTTTCTACTTTTCACTCGTCTACTTTCTTGTTTAGTAACGAGTCGAAAATTTGTTGAAACGAAATTCCTCATTACGCAGTCTGAGCGGAATGGGGGCGAGATCGAGAAAACCATGACAAGTCTCTTTCGCGACACTTATATTCGCGTATATTCTTGCTATAGTACGTTACAGCCCTGTATGACATTTGTCAATTTAATTCTGTTAACTTGATATTATATAAACTTCTATTTTTAAACTTAATCTTAATCTAGTTTTTTACGTGTTATATTCTCAAACTAGACTGATCGAAGACAACCAGCTTGGTTTTGAAGCCAGCAGAGAGGTCTAGAGAGGACGCATTAACAGACGCAGAAAAAAAACCGTTGGCATTTTCTTAAATCATATTTCGTTATGAAAAGCTTTTGACACAGTCTCTATTTCCCTACCATCTACTTAATAAATAAGAAAAATTGGCATTCGAGAAATAGCTCATGATCTTTTTAGAGCTATGTAAATGACAGAACTCACCTTAAATAATATTATAAGCAGTGAGGAAAATATATCGTTCAGGGTTCCACAAGGCATTATCCTGGGACCTATTCTCTTCTTAATCTATATAAACGAGCTGTGTAAGCTATTACTTTCCAATTGCAAAATTATCATCTACGCTGATGACACTGCTCTGATTGTTTATTTTGCTATGCACGAGGTCAAATATCCGTAAGCATAGTGAGGGCGAACTATCTGTTAGAATGAATGAATTGATTGTCTTGTCACGGACTAACGTTAAATATTGAAAAAAAACACAATTTATTACTTTTGGCCACAAATCCCATCTCCCACAAGATTCTTATTCAATTATTGCCCACAGTTACCTCTATGACCAAGTTGAGAACGTTGATAATTGTTCGGTTATTCGTTTAACTTAAAATAAGATATCACGGTGTAACCCTCGATGAAAATCTCACTTGTGCTGAACATATCCATGTAATGGTTGGTTGGATACGGAAACTTATGTACATTTTCTTAGATCTAGCGAAAATTACCAAATTTTAAGGATGGTATACTCAAATACTGCATACGAGCATTCGTTTGGGAAGGGCCCAAAGATATATTTTAAAACTTATGACACACAATTCTAGTCACTTTCCAACATTTAATTTATAACAGTTTTGTAATGTACTAACTGTTCGACCATAGCTTATCTTGGGTACTATCCTACGCAAACATAAATATGTTTATTTCAATACTGAAGTCTGATTGCGTCAAAAGGCAGATCCGACATAGTCTGCCCAATAGAACCACGACGTTTAGTATCGGCAAATAGGCAATGCTTTTATTTAAGCCCTGCATAATAAAGGAAACAAAATAATTAGTATTTATCCGTTTGCTGTAAATGCGCTAGACTGGGGATAGTGCCAATTCAGCGAGCTATACTTTTTCGCAATAACTTTCCCACTGACATTTAACATATTTCTTGACAACTGCACGGGTTGCGACCGCCCTCATCAATCGGTACCGCAATGATTGTATGCCAGACTTCTGGCTCACGCCTCGAGCAGGGCGCTAGGCTGATTAGTTATTAGTTTTTGTTATATCTTATTATATATATAAATACTTTATTATTTTTAAACGATACTTAAACGGACAGAAATGTCGTTTGTTTATTGATTTTGAACATTTAGTTTCAATATCCACAATTTTGTACAATAACAGCCAAACATATATATATTATTTCTACCTGAACCACCAGTGATGAAAACAATCTTTCCCTTATAGTATTCTGGTATATTAGGCAAGTTATTTAGATCGCGCTCTTCTAAAAACCCCATTATTTGAAAATCTGAAAAAAAAAACGATTTATTATTTTTATTTTTGTAAGATTTATTATTTTTATTATTAGCAGGGTAGTCATAGAGACCTAGTATTAAAACACATCGCGGCGGAACTTAACACCGCGGTTTGTACAATTTTATATATTATAAAGCAATATTATGGATACTATATAATAAAAAAGATGAAAAAGACATATTTAGAAAAAGTATTAAAACTTATCCGCAGCGGGATTTGAACCTGCGCCTCTTGGAAACCGTCCAAGCGCTCTGACCGCTAAGCCTTATACGCTTAAGAATAAGTTGTACTTATTATTGCATAGCTTAGCTAATATATGCATGTATAAACTTATTTAAGTCCGAAATTGTGCACCGCCATTTTGCTATTAGAGTTGCTTGGAAATTTGCATACATAACCTGTTCCAATGACAATACAATATTTTAGGCGTCTTCATTTTCAAACTAATTTCTTTATTAGATGTCTATGAGAGATAATTCATAAAGCAAGACTGAACACGACATCAGGAACACGAATATAATAGCTATTTCGTGGTTTTGCCTGCGTTCTCGCTCAATTGACAAACTGGTCAAATTTATGATTTCATCAAACCATATATTTTATCGAATCATATAAATGCAGTACTTTTTTTTTTTTTGCGACTTATTTTAAACTTTATCAAGTTTACTTAGATAACTTCTCAAGTATTCATTTAAATGAAATAACTAAAGTATAATGTATATCTAAATTAAAAGGCCAAGGTAACTCTAATATATTAATTTGAATATGAGGATTGTTTGTTGGCCTATTTATGATCTAGACACGGTACGGTAAGGTAGCATGTCAAGCCAAGTAAAAAAAAAGTTCTAACAGAACTGGAGAGCAGCACCGTGTGTAATTTTGCAGGAACCATAATTCAAAAACTATCTCACATAAGACTTTTTTAACATTTTTATAAAGTGTTTTTCACACACTTAGGGAATTGAAAAACATATATTTAGAAAACGAGTTTTATACGTAAGACTCTCTCTCTCTGACCGCTAAGAGCACTTGAACGGTCTTCAAGAGGCGCGGGTTCAAATCCCGCTGCGTTTAAATTTTTATACGTTTTCGAAATATATATTTCAAATTTGGTACACACATTGAGACTTGCGCTGTAAACATGTGCTCCAAATTACATAAACATACCTCAAATGATAATTTAGATATTTAAGTCTGAAAATCGACATTTTTATCACTGACTGACGCATAGATCCAAATTATTACCCACTTCGAGATGACCTAGAACTAGATCTAGAAATCTGAAACTAGCAATTTTTTATTATTTTGCTATAAATTTTCAAGTTATTGATTCTACTAGGAACATTTATGTATAGTGCCTGTAATATAAGAATAGCAATCAAAACACTTCCTTATAATGCCTGTAATGTAGAAATTAACAATTGAAATTGATGACAACTGGTCATTATGTGGATTTCAATGTCTTTATGTGAATATATAAATTGAGGAATATCACCCTTAATTTTTTTTTCTTAATATATTATCATCAGTTCTTATAAATACTTATAACTTAAAGTTTGGTTGACTTTTCGATTATGTTATACGTTATTATAACTGGGACGTATCTATTGGAAAAATAGAGAAGGTACATTCGGATGTCGATAATAGCAATAGAGCTCGTTAAATTGTAATTCAGTTTAAGTATAATTTTATCTGCGAACTAGAACGAACCAAGTTTCAAATATTAAATAATATATATTTAGATGGGTAGCTAAAAAGACTGCCTTGCCTAAATATATATGAACAAGGCATGTCAAATAGTAAAAGTAGCTCCAGAAGTAAAATGCTTTCGTTGTACAATGCAATATGCAATAAATTGGTTCCAAGAGATCTTTTCCCATGACAACTTACCAAGAACTGGCAGAAAAAGCGAATCGAATCTGACTTTGAAGTATGAGTATTTAATTTAAATGTTTCAACTTCAAAACTAAATACCAATGTAAATGAAATTAGTGCTGTAATAAAAATTATACCGTTTTAATATAAGCTGCTGTGTTCTTCTCATTAAAAAAAAAAAAAGGTGCTTGGAACTACCGGTGCAACTTATGTATGGCGCCGAGTGGGCGAAGAATACAATCCGGACATAGTGGAGGCTCAATTTTGATTTGGGGTTGCTTGGCAGCCGATGGAGTGGGAGAAATGATGCTTTGTGAAGGACGAATGAACATGGAAAAGTACATTGAAGTCCTAGAAACAGCTAGCTAGCACCATCGATAGCGACATTTACAGTGGCACGAACAGTGAAGGTATAAAATTCCACCAATACAACGCAAGTTATCATAAATGTACTCATTTTATGGCCTGGATGAATGAAAACGGCGTAGACATTTTGGACTGGCCACGACAACAATCCAATTGAGCATATTAGGTGAATTTTAAAGAAAAAGATACGGAGACTTTCAATTACCAACAAACTTTCTTACTAGCGACTTTAAAGTCTAAATTCAAATTAAAAAAAAGTTTATTACCAGTTTTCATAGAAATAATACAATGTTTATAAAAAAGTATAAAGAAAAAACAGATGTACCTAATATACACTCAAACGGTAAAAGGAAAGGAATATCACAGAGAAATATGTGAAAAATTGCAACAAGATTTTAGATAAAACATTCTTGAAATATGTAATGCAAAGAGACGACACCCCATCAATGTTTTAACATAGTTGAAACTATGCCAAAAAAAGGCTGCTGTATTAAATCGAAAGGTGGACCCCCACACGATACTAATTAATAAAAAATACAGTTCAATAGGGTGCCTAATACTTTTGCACGCGGCTTTATTAACTCGTTTTTTACTTCAAGGTCTGTTTAAATTACCAACTGTGACCAATTAGAGCAATTATCCAAGTAAGTACGTAAAACATTTATTCTAATATGAGAATGAAAATGTATTGAAAACAATTTTTTTTATACATATACTAGATGAGATATACCCACTTTAAATTGAACTCTCAACCACTGTATGACATCAAACTTTTGTAAACTGCACAACGACAGTTATGGTTTCCAAACAGCTCTAATATAGAAGGAAATCATCAATTCAAATATTTCATTCAATATATATATTAAAAGCGGCGTTTTTATTTCCCCACGTATCAGGGTAGTCGGAGAGAACCTAGTACCAAGTCACTCCGTCCTCCAATTTCCGCCCAATCCGCCTCGAATCGGGCAATTTTGTGTTGTTGCGTAACTCAACGCCGCGCTTTGTCTTGCCCGCCAGAGTGAAGTACTTGAAATATGATCATTGTATTGTATATATATTTCATTTTTGTTTATTTTTTTTAGTATATAGCAGACACTTCATCATCATTTCGCTCTCCGTAACATTTAATCTTTTTTATTCTATGTTTAAGTCAGAAAATAAAAAAAACTACTAATAACCTGATTAATCGTCTATATTATTAATATTCGAAAATATATTGTAGAAAATGCGACGTTTCGAACACTTTACAGTAGTCTGTAATCACACTCGCGGGTAGACTGAGGTGGCATTCGTCCTTCAGTTGATACAATTATTATATCAAACTACCATTTCATTTGGAAATGTGTAAAAATCGCTAAAACCATCTCTCGTAATAAAAATATAGCTTAATAAAAATAACTTAAATGTTATCATTCCCCCGAACGTATCAACTATTGCATGATCAATATTTTTAACATTTAAAGTGTTATTATATTATTTATTAACACACTTAGGAAATTGAAAAACATTTATAGAAAACGTTCAAAAATTTCAACGCAGCTGGATCTGAACCTGCGTCCATTGTTTTCTAAAAATGTTATTGCATATTTAACCAGCCCACTACGCCATAATAGTTTCACAATAATTCATTTAAATTTAAATTTAAATAGCACACAAGCAATTGCGCAATTCCATTTCTTCTGCAAGTCTGTGAGCTGAGAGTGAAATATTCACTTTTTTAATTGCCATGTTTCTACTCATATCACAACCGGCGCCAGAAACTTGGCGGGACTTGAAATAGGTTGGAGCGAGCATTTCATTCCCAAAATCATTAATAAGGAAATAACCTTTAACATTTTCATCATCGATCATTTTCAGGGATCCTATTATAAAAAAAAATTAGAATTTCAATTTTTGTAGAAAAAAAAAGCAAAGATTTTTGTTTTAAGACTATTTTTATATACGTCTCTTACTGTAAAATAATTCAGCAAATTAAATGGTAAAAATATTTAAAAAAAAGTACTTAAAATCAATTAGGCGGGATATATTATCAGATAAGTATAAACTGTACCAACTGACCAAGATTGTTTTCTTTTAGGACAAACTGTGGGATTGGAATCCGCTGAGAGACACGCAATGTGGATGCAATATATGAATGTAAAAGGGACTAATTTATTACTAGACTCTCCTTCTATCTTTTTCTCTCTCCATCTCTGCGTCCAGTAAATGCGTATGCAATATTTTCAATTATAGCACTGTATTGTGAGGCCATGGTGGCGCAGGGACGGCGTTTGACTGTTATCGTGATTTGGGGGTTCAATTCACACGAGGTGTTGAGGTATACTCAACACGCAATGGGTGCTAAGGAACGTTTTTGACACTAGGTTGTCTTTAAACCCTGCTATGCGGGAAAAAGCGTGAATCAAAACAACAAATATGATTTTCCTTTTAAAATCTTACCTTCTAATTGCCACAACACAGTATAAACAATAGAAAATATAAATTGGAATTGCCTTATTAAAACTACTTGCTGCGTCGGGGTCAAAAGTCAGTGTAAGTAATCCGACACTTAATGTAGCTTGCAATCGATTGTTCTAAGAAGCCGTTTATTATACCCAACGATTTACAATTATATTATACAATTATATTATTTGTAACTCTTATGTACTAAAATTCATACCGTTGAAGAATTGAATACGCAATAATCCCCTATTTTTATATGTTTAAAGTTAGAATTTTCTTCAAAATTTTTATGGAACCAACTTCAGAGTACAAGAAGAACCCTTTTGGACTGATCGCCCAGGTAGCTTCCACTCATAAAAATTATATTATGGCTGCTATCTAATATATGAAAATATACTCTATATTACTCACAAAATGCCATGCAATATAACGCTATATAATTTAATTGTAGAAGGAAATTGTCTATTATATTATATGCCATCGTGGCAAAGTGGAACATCGATGGACTGCTTCTAAATTGGTCGTGAATTCTATTCCAAGACGGGGTAATGATTATATTTATATTATTTAATTCCGCTCCGGTACCACGAAGACCTTTATATGATTTAAATTTAATAACTGAGTATTAAAGTATAAGATTCACTTGTATTTTTATAGAAATCGTTGTCGTATCGTCACCTAATATTAAAAGTGAACGTCGATGACAAACAATTATGTTTGTCCCATACATTATACAGAATTATAATTGAATAGAAGCGGCAGTGAAAATGCAGTTTGAGTGGTATTTTTTTCCTTATTGCCGGTTCACACTTTTCCCTCGTAGCAAAGATAAGCTGGTGTCGAGACACTCCGTTCACCACTTTCCGCCACAAATTGGAACATTGCGTGTTAAGTTGCGGAACTCAGTTTCGTGCTTATTGCCAGAGCGGTAAAATTATTGCGTTTGACTGCGATTGGGGATCGAACCCCCCGACCAATCGCGTTTACAGTTTCGCTGTCATACAGCACCTCGTTGTTTCACCTTTTCATTCGGTGCTCTCTGACTGCCCTACTATAAGAGAAAAAGCCTGAAGATGAAAAATAAAATATTTAATGTAACATTTTTTTATCGAAATTATAGCCTCAATTAAAATGTATATAATTCTTTTTATGCGCAATTACACGCTGATTTAAAGCCATTCCAGTTATATGGCTATCGTTTAGTCCCACTTATATAAAGCAGCTTTACGCCTTTTCCTTGGCAATCAAGATAACCTTGTGTCAAGACACTCCGTTCTCCGTTATATATGGACTTATTGTAATATTTCATTTGGAAAGAATACTTGAGTTGTTAAGTTTCTCTCTGGCGCTTCTCAGCAGAACTGCCTTCCTCACTAGTGGTAGTTTGATGTAGGACTGACAAAACTGACATACATATATTAACTGACAATTCTAAAGTGCTTGTAAAAGCCAACTTAATTAACTTTGTTTTCGATGGGTTTTTCTTGATAACAGTGAATGTAAATGAATTAAGCATTTTACAATTGGGTGGGACTGCGTCGGACTGCAACCGCAATTGGTTATGGGTTTGATTCTCACTCTGGGGAATTTAATATTTTAATTATTTTAATTTCTCCGCTCTGATGCTTAAATTTTTATACGTTTTCTAAATATGTCTTTTTCAATTTCCTTAGTGTGGGGATAACACTTTAAAAAAATGTTAACAATAATTACCTTGCTTATAAGTGTCTAATTTAACTTATATTTTGTCGTCCTTTTTTGTCGTCCTATCAGGAAAGTCCACGAAGTATTGCTCATAGTTAGGGCATAATTTAGTCTCGATTGTTCTTTTATTTACCTTTACGCTTTAATCTTTATCCTTAAAGAGGTAGTAAGAGAGCACGGAGCGCCAAACGCTACGGTCCCTGCACACTTTCTCCTCGCCCACAGTCATCAACCTCTTCATACACGCCCTCCGCAGTACGGTTTTCTTTATTTAATAGTCTCTAGTAGCGACTTATGTAATAAATAAATAGTATCAATGGTGTAGATTTTAGCAGAAGTCTTAAAAATCAACGAATAAAAATTTGAACGCAGCGGGATTTGAACCTCAAAAATTTATTATAAATAGCATTTTCTCTTGCCAAACTCCTTGATTGTTTGTAGGATACTCTTTGGGTACCAGAAGTTTGTGAAAATCTCCCTACAGATATGCTAACAATAAAAATGAGTTGTAACAAGCGTATGAAAATTTCGACGCAGCTGGATGCTGAACGTATGGCTTAGCGGTCGGAGCGCTTGGACGGTTACCAAAAGGTACGGCTTCAAATCCCGCTGCGTTTAAATTATTATACGTTTTCTAAAAATATACTATTCCGTTAAGTTCAACGTTAAAATTGTCTTCTATTAATTAAAATTGATTTTTGTAGGGGTTTTCTTATATAATTAATTTATTATACTTATTAATAACTCATTACTGAAGGCTGTTGGGAATCGTATTCTATGGACACTTCCCCACTATTAAGTATAGACTTTTATTATAAAAACTTATGTAAAAAAAATTCTGTACATTATTTATTATCTATCCTGTTTTTAATCAACATACTGAATTTGACATTTGAATAAATTTCATAAACTACTTATTTTTATACACAATATTATTTAATATATTATATTGATTTAGAAAAAAAATGGCGAAAAAACAACACAATGTTAAAAAAGTAAGTTTCCAAATTCACTAAATCTGTCAAATTAGCGCTAATATATTATACAAAAATTATTGACAGTGGTAGCATGAAAATCGAGATATATGTTCAATATGTGCGCTTGGCGAGGTTGAACAAGCGTCCACACACTCTACCATGTAAGCCGAGTGTTTGGCTTAGCTTGCCAGAGTTCGCGAGAGCGAGACATGCGCCAATCGAGGCGGGTAGGTTTTTGAATACAAATCAAAGGAAGCTTGCAGCAAGTGCTTGCGTGGAAGCTTGACCTTACCAAATGTCAAAGACACTATTCCTGGTAAATTACATTGTATATTTTAGCAAAAAACAAATAATTGTAGTTTTATAAATATTACAAAAAAAGCAACGGTTTCATTCCACGGTTCCTTCTTATTAAGTAAAGCACTATCAAAATACTAGTTAGTAAAGAAGCAAGTTTACTTGTCCTCTTAAAGCACAGTGTTTCTATTTAAATTCTATTCTATTCAAATAACTGTGCATAGTACAGCTACACTCAAGTCAAAGACAAATAATTTAGTTGAAAACCAGTTAGTTAGTTCAGTTACATTTTTTGAACGTCAAACAATTTACCACCGGTTCACTAAAGTTAATGCCTCAGAACTGAGAAGAACTGAGCGGGACTCAATACAATAGTTTACCGATTTATTAGTGACAATGATACCTTTGAAATAGACTGGAGCTAGCATTTCATTCCCAAGGCGTGTTATCATTTATA
This sequence comes from Podotricha telesiphe, assembly GCA_038994665.1. NCBI lineage: Eukaryota > Metazoa > Arthropoda > Insecta > Lepidoptera > Nymphalidae > Podotricha > Podotricha telesiphe. The sequence goes on from JAOYRR010000459.1 coordinate 387,131, forward strand.
AAATCGTTAATTATGTAATAACCTTTAACACACAAACGTCTTCTGACATTTTTTTTTTATTTGCATTAAAATTGTATTTTGGACGTTTTCTGGGATACTATTGTTAAAGCGTACACATTGTCCCATGAAAAAATCACGGGTTCGATGCAATCGTATCGACTTGTATTTCTCTTTTTTTTCAAAACAATAATTTAGAGATTTATTAGTGGCAATGATAACCCATCGGTTATATTTTACTTTTAATAATATATTCTTTATCATTTTAGTTTAACACATTTTTTATATATAGCAGGGTAGTCAGAGAGAAGCTAGTGTAAAGAAGCTCTATTCCAAGTATTGAATTGATTACAAAAAGCAAAGCTGGGTAGTCAGAGTGTAACCTAGTGGTAAAACACTCCATTCTCTACTTTACGCCTAATTTCACATAGTGTGTTGGGTGACGACCCATAACGAAGCGCTTTGAACCAGTCTAGAGTACCAGTCTAAAGTATTGAAATAATCAATATAATACAATACAATATATGATGTTTTCTGTTTTTCAGATTGAAAACCCAGAAGTACCAGGTAAAGATATCCAGATTTTCAAAAGAATAATATATTTTTTTTAATAAGAATAATAATTTGCACCTAACAAGTGTTGGTGTAAACCAATAAATCATACAAATACTCTGATTTTTATCACACTTCAATTCAATATTTCACTTCTATTACTCACGTACTTATAGTTTATACTTATATATAAAAAAAAAATTGTCGCAAGGCTTGTCACTATTATTGCTTATTATCGAATGGGCCTGAGGTATTTCCGTTTTGGTCGAATTAACCCGAAGTGCCCCAACGCCCTCTTTAATCGTCAATCGGAAGTATTATAAATCGATTGAGTCCAGTAAAGAAAAACGACATCTTGTGGTATTATTTAGTACTACTTATGTCAAATGATGTTCTCTTTTTATTCATATTACTAATAATATCAAATATAATCTAATTATAAATAAATTATGCTAACACAAGTATATATTTCACCTTAATATAATGTTTTTTTTAATTGCGACAGTTTTATTCAAAACAAACTCTCCTTTTCATGTTTTTCTTTTCTTTGTTTTTTATTTGATATTTAATATATATTTTTTAAACCTTTTATAGATAGCGTACAACATGATGAGGTGTTGGTTGCGACTACCAACCTTGAACCGGAAGTGCAGTACACAGATACGTCCTATACTAGCGCTTCTTTTGAATCGTTACCGCCTGTTATTGGTAATGTATAGAAAATAATAAACAATTTAGTTTTTGTGAAACAGTACCTTATTGAAAACTAGCTGTGCCCGTGACTTGGTCCGCGTGGAATTCTGAAATAAAAGTAGCTTATGTTACTCCTTATTACATCAGCTATCTGCTAGTATAAGTCGCGTCAAAATTGGCCCAGCCGTTCCAGAGATTAGCTAGAACAAAATGACAGACAGATATGTAAAAATTGTTAAAAAAAGTTCTCATAAACATATGTATATATGCATTGAGTAAAACGGTGTTTATTTTTAATATTATAAACAGACATTCCAACTTTATTTAATTGTATAGATAGTATTAGTCATCTATATATATATTAGTTACACGGTTTTTCCTGTTTAGCAGGGGTGTCAAAGTTAGCACCATACCATACGCCATGTATGTATATATATATGGAAGTGAATATCTAATGCATGTTTTGAATTTTGGCGTAAAGCGGAGAAGGAGTTTCTTGACACTAGGTTCTCTCAACCTAACCTGCTATGCGGGATAAAGCGTGAAGCTGAAACAAATTTAAGTCTATAATTGTATACCTGTTAGACATTTCCCATATGGACCTCAAGATTCATTTATATTTACGACTAGCGACCCGCTCGCGGCTTCGCCTACGTTAAGTACACGACTAAGCTATTTCGTATTTTCGCCCGCCCGCATTCTCCCGTATATCAGAAACTATGCTTAAATTTTAATTTATAAATGTTAAAATTGCATTTAACATTTATAAATTGGTGTTTAGCGTTTGTTCACAAACAACCAGCCTAACAGACAAGCCAAAAATAAAAATAATTGTTTTGGGTTCTATTATATTAATAAATTGTCCCAATAATAATTTTTCTCATATATGTTCCTTGTATAGACAGCGATCAGTTACATTTCTATTATATGTATAGATTCCACTCGTGCATGGAGTCAAGTGAATTTGATCAATAATTTCATAGCAACGCCTCTTTTCACAAACTCTAGGCTAGCAATAAAAATGCTACAATCGGAAAATTATCATATAAATATGTGTGATAAATAAGTATGCGAGTGTTTTTCGATTTTAAACTAGTTTACTTCACTGACTCTACTTGCGTGTTAAGTTTTAGTAAATATATGTAAGTATTTGAATGTTTCTTTTAATTTCTTTGTTTTCCCGTATAGCAGGTTAGGCAGAGAGAACCTAGTGTCTAGTCACTACGTTCTCCAGTTTCCCCCCGAAATCGAGGCATTTCGTGTCGAGTGGAGCACAATGCCGCCCTTTGTCTTAGGTACCAGAGCAGGGAATTGAAAATATTATATATTCCTATTATTATCTATATTTATATACTATACTTATATTCCTCGTATAGGAATCGAAACCGTAACTAATCGCGTTTGCGGACAGATGCTGTCGCACTGAGCTGTGATGACTTCAATTTTTTTTTGTATTTTCTTTGTTTTATATACAAGCGAAGTTAAAAAAGATCAAGGGTTTTTATTTCAGTTTACTTATAATAAGTGTTTTCCCGTTTGTGAACTGTACAATCTGATTAAGGATTAATGTTCATCAGTTTCTATGAACATTACATGAACTACTCATGTTTTTAGTACATGAACTAAATCAATTAATTTCTATACAAAATACACTATGTTACTTTGAAACTATTTAATTTTTAAATAATACTTATGTTTATTTAAGTGTGAAGTGATGTATAGCATATAGTTTCTGAAACGAGACTAGGGATAAAATTATTATATATTCAGTGGTTTTCACGATTCAAATGAATTTATATATAATATAAATTATAATAATAACACTTAAATATAATAAATTCACATTAGCAGACAGACAGAATAAATATATTTACATAAAATCAAAAATACTACACACACACACACACATACATACATATAATGTGATAATTTATTATATCAATGTTAGTATGGTATAGTAGTATTTATGTTAAAAATACTTCACATTTTAGAAACGAAACCTAAAAAGAAAAAGGGAAAAAAAAGGACTGAGGAGGTGAGTTACAAATTACCTGTATTATATAGAGATTTTATTAACGGAGATGCCAGTGTCATAACACTCCGTTGTGTACTTTGTGCCGAAATTAAAAATATTAAGTGTTGAGTGGCTGAAAATAACGCCGCGTTTTGACATCCTAGATCAGTAATATGAAAACAATTTGAATGAAATATTCATTCAAACAATGAAATATTCATTCAAACAATGAAATATTTTTTTTTGTGGGAATCGAATCCATTACCATCGTGTTCAACTTCTTGGCCACTAAGTTCATTAATGTAAGTTTATTAATATGTTTCTCATTCAAGGCTGTTGAAGAGGTTGTAAAGAAAACCAGCAGCGAGCAGTTCCAGTGGTCTGAAGAATCTCTGCCCCTAGGTAATTGATTTGAGTTTAAACTATTATTGCAAGTAATAAATTATTAAGTTTTCATTCAAACGATAAGAGGCCGTCGCGGCGCAGTGGAGCAGCTTCTGGCTGTAATCGTGATTGGTTTTAGGATCGATCCCCATTTAGCGATATGATTATATTTAAATTATTTTTATTTCACCGCTCTAGTACCACAAATGATATAAGTTCCGCCACTCAACATGCAATGTCGCAATTTGTGGCATAAAGTGGATGCAGTGTCTCGGCACTAGGTTTCCTCTGCCTAACCTGCTATGCGGGAAATGCGTGAAGCTGAAATAAGTTATGTTTTATTAATAAAAAGCTTCACGTTTTTTCCCGTGTGACAGGACAGTCATCAGTCAAAGTGGGACAGCGTCTGGCTGTACCACGATTGGTTGTGGGTTCGATCCCCACTCGGCGGAATGGTTATATTTAAATTGTTATAATTTTACCGCTCTGGTAAGATTAATCGCAGCGTTCAGTTCCGACATTTAACAGGCAGCCGACCTAGATCCTAATATACGGGAAAAAGTGACAATATACATTTTATGTGAATATACTATATGTGATCTGATCATCGGATACATATTTGTCTTTAATGTAGAAGAACAAGTGGTAAAGGTTGAAGAAGAACAAATTGAAGTGAAGAAGAAGAAAGGAAAGAAGGGTAAAAAGGGTAAAGATCTAGATTTACCTGCATTTGAAAAGGTATGTGAAGTTGAAACTTTCACCAAAAATAAATTAATCGAAACCAAAATTAAATATTGATTAGTTTAAATAAAACAATAAGTAAACCATTTAAAAACATATACAGGCCATATATTTGACTTTCTCATAACTTTATCTCTATTGGTTTAAAGTTTATCTAAAAAGACGGTGGTTTAAATTATTTTCTTGTTAGCCTGAATTGTGACATCCTTGCCAGGATGTAAAGACCTTATATCCTCATCAGGTTTATGCTATGAAAATATTGTTTTGTCATCGGATATGGATGCGTGTGCAAATTTTAAAACAAATCGGACGGCCGGAAGTGGGAAGGGGGAATGAGTGTTCTAGATTTTTTTACGTTGGTTGATAAATAGATGTGACAAGTGAAAGAATTAAAATCTTATCAAAATCACTTCGCAAAAACTTACGGAGTTTGTGAAATAAAGAGAATTGAAAGCATATTTTTTTAAGTGGAGTCGCAACTCCAACATATAGCAATCGCGTGTACAGTGATACACTTCTCAAAGTGCCATATCTGTGTTATTAACATAATCGATAATTTTTTTTTTATGTAAAATGAAAGTCATCTCATTATAATTTATAATACTATACGTTTTTCCCCTAAGTTGTCAGAATTAGTTGGTCTTTGAAAGCTTACACACATGCAGATTGCTTAATAAAATATATACATATATATTTTGTTCAAAAAGCAGGTTTCTTGTTATATTAGTGTTTTTGTTCAGTTTAAAAAGCCTATATCTTGTGAAATTGTTATCAAAAATGCTTCAATAAAAACTTGTATACACAGCAGTTTTTTTTTATATTTTTAAAAGTCTATTTCTGGTGAAAATTTTTAAGAAAATATATAAGTTGTCAGACGTTAAAAGTGAAGTGAACAGCCTAATTATAACAGCCCAAAAATTGGAAAACAATGAATAAAAAAGAAAGAGAAGCTTGGCTTCTGCAGAGGATAGAAGAATGGAAAGTGGAGAAGGAGGCGGAGAAGTTAGTTCATTTAATTTTTGTAACACTGTAACGATTTGGTAATTAAACGTGCCATTTATATTAAAGTAGCTACAGTAGTTAAAAATATTATTCGGACTTATGAAATTATTGAATTATTGAAAATTCGTATAATTTAGACGATGTTATATTTAAATTTGAGTCTTCGTCTTTTGTGTATTGTTTAAGCGTTAATCTTATATATATCTGATAACAAAATTCACAGAGCGGTTGACAGATTTATCGGATGCAAAAAAATTAAGGTCGAAGCGAAGCGAGGGTGTGGCCGAGCCCTTCTAGTTTTATATAAAAAAATACTTGCCATCTAAAATACAATACATCTATATGTGCGGACATTTATATGATACGTGGTTTTTCAACATGTCCAGAAAATTTTTAAAAATGTATAGAAATAACAGAATTCTATACTCATTTCTTTAAATTTCTATTTTCTTTACAACAGGCAGGCAATTCTGGCCGGAGCTAAAGAGAAGAGGGCAGCCCTGGCTCGCGAACGTGCGGAATTGATGGCAAAAGACAATGACGAACAAGATATCCGGAGGGATATTTTGGCGAAAACGGTTTCTTTATTTCATAGTAATTAGAATTTTTTGTGTTATGACTGTTCAATTTCCGCTCGAATCCGAGACATAGCGTTTTGGGCGGCGAAACCGATAAACCCAAGTGGGATTCGAATCAACAACCGTTTGCGTTGATAGTCCAATCCTTTCGTTCACAAGCATAGAGGAGTTTTTAAATATATAAATTTTGAATTTTATATAGTTTGAAAATAATTCCAATCTGCACCAAGTATGTCCAAGTACCTTTTAAATCTTCTTTCTATCACGTTTTAGTCACTGGCCGTTAGCCGTTACGGCTAGATGAAGTCTTTTTTATTCTTTGTGGAGATTTTTATTAATACACGGAGAGTTTAAAATATACATAAATTTCTAGTATAAAAGATTTTTAGCTAACAATACCACCCATATATTGAATAAACAACATCGTCTTTGGCACAGGATAAAATTAGATGTCCGATTGCCCAAGAACGTCAAGAGTGGAGGCTGCAAGACTACCAAAATTAAACTACAAAATTTATTTATTAGTCTAATTTTGGGAGATGATACTTTTAGGAAGCTCACCTAGTATTCATATAGACCCCTTACAGTGAATAGGGTGTGTATGAAGAGGTTGATGATTGTGGACGAAGCGAAAGAAGTATACAGGGACTGTAGCGTTTGGCGCTCCGTTCTCTCAGACTACCCCGCTAAGGACAATGTGTAAAGCGAAAAAGAATGGGCTACCGTTGATAATAAATGAATAAAATAAGATTATAGTCTGATGAGTGAGACTTGTACAAGGCCCTTATGAGCCCTTAGGCCCATACATTATTATATATTATATATATTTTTTTACAGAATTTGAAAGGCAAAAGTTTGAACTTGGAAGAGAAAAGCAGCTTGCAGCAGAAGTTAGTGTATTTTTTCTTTATATAAATAAGCTTGTACCTCGTGATATTATATATTAAATAAACAGTGGTTCATGTGATAAATCTTTCCTAGTTTCTACTATACAGAAATTAACAGAAAAATATTTTTTTTTTTATTTAAATGAATTCACCGTTAAATTAATGGGAGCTATATGAATTTACAGTCCAAGGCAACTAATAAATCGTTGGCGGTAGTTTGATATAATAATTGTATCAAATGACAGACAAATGTCACCTCAGTCTACCTGCGAGTATGACCACGGATTACTGTAAAGTGTTCGAAACGTCAGGTTCTAAAATGTATTTTCGAATACCAATAATATACACGATTAATCCGGTTAAAAATAGTTTTATTTAAAATAGTATAATTTCAAAACGTGTAGTAATCGTGAAAATCAAAGAACTTATTACTGGGCAAATAAGTTATAGTTTTTTGTCTAGTGGCAACAATACCTCCGGTGTGACGGACTGCCCGACCCTCGTGTAGTTACGCAGATGAACACTTACATACATTTGTGGAAAGAAAACAATGTTTGTGATGACAATGAATTAGACAGACGGTGTAAAGAAGCTTTACCGGTATAAAAAAATATATATAATCTATGGATTTTTAAATGTAATTATCTATACATATACTGATACTGTAAGAGGTATCAATATAGGGGTCAATATAGTCAGAGAGAATCTAGTGTCAAGACACTCCGTTCTCTGCTTGCCGTCAGAAATCGAGATATGCGTAACTCAACGTCGCGCTTTGTATAAGGTAAATGTTTTTAAATAGAGTGGGAATTGAACCCACAACCAATCTCGTTTACAGTCAGATGCTGTGTCACTGCGCACCGATGGGCTCAATAACATTGAATATAAACTAAAAAAAGAATTGTTCATAAAGATAAGAAGAAAAAACGGATGAAAGTTTTTTAAATGAAATATTTAACTGTCTGTGTTAAGTTCTAGACAGTACTTGATGAAACTTTTTTGTAACATCTTATAAATTTAACGATAGTCATGATATTGTATCATTAGAGTATATAGAGTATATGTATCATTAGCTTAGAGCTATATAATTCATTCGAGAAATTAATGCATGAAAGGCATTGTTTCAGGTTCAACTACATTGCTAGTACTAATAAAAAAGTCTGTTTGTTTGTAAGTTAGTTATTTTAATTTCTCCGCTCTGATAAGACAAATCGCTGCGGTGTTCAGTTTTGCCAACTAAGTCGAAATGGCATGAGTTCTTATGGAAAGCGTAGAACGGAGTGTTTTGACTATTGACTTGGCTCGACTTGCACTCTATATATATAATATTAATTATAAGAAAAGTACCTTTTTAAAAGTGACCATATTGTAGATAATTAATAATAATTTATACATACATGTTTCAGATGATTGAAATGCTCGAAGAATTTATTGCAGATTCAAGACAATTCAGCGAAAGTCAAGGCAGGAGTTTCAATGAGGTTAAGTTTATATAACTTACACGTCTGTCTAAGGATGATAGAAGTCATATCTTTGATTTTCACAGTTACTACACATTTTAAAATGAAACTATTTATAACCGGATTAATAGCTTATATTATTGGTATTCGAAAATACATTTTGGAAACCCGATGTTTCGAACACTTTACAGTAGTCCGTGTTCACTATTATGTATAGGTATCTAATAGTATAAGAAATAGTGTAAGATTAGTTCAAATATTTCAATTTCAACGTAAATAAACTATAAAAAAATAATTTGGCACCTTTTGTGTGCATTGTGCATAATTAATTTTCTATTATGTTATCTTCTGTTCTGTTCTATTCTTCTAATAGGCCAAATATGTACAAATGAGTAATGAGCAAACAACAAAAATAAGTTGTAATAGCATTTAAGAATTTCGACGTAGACGGATGTAGAACGCATGGCATAGCGGTCAGAGCGCTAGGAGGGTTTCCAAGAGGCTGGGGTTCAAATGCCGCTGCGTTAAAATTTTTATACGTTTTCTTAAAATATATTCTCTCTCTAATGATACAATATCATGACTGTCGTTAAATTTATAATGTTCTGTCAGGTACGTCTGGCATTACGTGAACAACTATCTAATGCTATACAATGCGCGTCGTTCACACTCTTACGTGATTTGCAAAATCGTCTTAAATGGGACTCCATTAAACTGGCGACGTACCAAAGGGAGTTTAAGGGGATGAGATTAAACCTTTGGGTAGCTGTGCCTCTGCCAACGAGGAAGCCTAAGCCAGTGGAACCAGAAAGGTATCTTTATTATTTTACCTATTATTGGTTTTAAGTAATATAAGATCAGAGATGCATGCGATATTTTTGCAGCCTTACGCTTTTTCCCGCATAGCAGGGTGGTCAGAGAGAAGCTAGTGTCAAGACACTCCCATCTCCACTTTCCCCCTGAATCCGAGACATTGCGTGTTGAAGGACGGTACTCAACGCCGCGCTTTGTCTTAGGCACCAGAGCGTTGAAGTGAGAATATTTTAAATAAAATCGTTACTATGAGTGGGAGTCGAACCCATAAACCATCGCGGTCACAGCCAGACGTCGTCATCGTCTGAAAGTGAGATGCATGAAAAACATTATACTATTTCTCTCTATATCTATCTAGATAGTCTATCTAATATTTATTTTTCAGAGAACCAGTAGAACTAGCGTTCCCGTCTATGAAAGTATCTGTCATATTGCCTAAAATCATCGATGGGTCTTGCGTATGCGTGCGTGCAGCTCGCTCGATGATAGACTTGCTCAGCGAAAGCTCTAGAAGTTACTCTTTAGCTTCTAATATGCCTAATCGATATGAAGGTAAAATATAATTTTAAATTAGACTAGCTTAAACTATTTTAATAGATATATCAGGGCAGGGTGTAATAACAGGCTAGGCGGAGAGAACCTCGAGGTCGAGACTCTCCGTTCTCCATTTTCTGTTCCAATGTTAGATAATTCGTGCTGAGTGGTGCTACTCAACGCCTCGCTTTCTATTGCTAGAGTGAAAGTAATTTAAATATCATCATTTCTCTAAATATAGATCAAACCCATAACTCTTACTCTCAGTCGCGTTTTCAGTTTACCACTGTTTCACGATGACATTTATATTTATTTAATAAGAGATATATATATAACTTAAAAAATATATTTAAGGATTATCTGGCAAGTGCTTGTTATCTACATATTAAAATTATAGGAAAAATTATTAAGACAAAAATTCTTTGGATGGAGAAGCATATCACTTGACACAGTTTTATTGTTTTATATATATATGGGGAAGAAATGCTGGATGCTAATTTATTTGAAATAAATAAAATTATTAAAATAAATATTATATACATTATATATTCAAATACACTTTTGTCTTGATACAAAAAAAAACATCACTTGTGACGTTGTTACGGATATCTACGATGTTTAATTTTCGTATATTGTTAAAATGCTAAAATGTTTATGATTAAAATGTTAGAAACCTTAGAATTTTAAGAAGATATATTACTTTTGTTTGTTTATATTCAATGTAATTAAGTCCATCGTGGCGCAGTCGGCGCAGCGTTTGACTGTGAACGCGATTGGTTGTGAGGTCGATTTATAATTATACATTTTCATTCTTCGCTCTGGTACCTAAGACAAAGCGCGGTATTAAGTTTCGCCACGCAACACGCAACCGCTCGGTTTCGTGTAAAAACGCACTGTCTTGACACTAGGTTCTCTCTGACTAAACTTTATTTTTAACGTGACGAAAATCCGTTTCGGATACCAGCCTGATTAGGGACTCGGACGTGGTTATGTTGGACTCCGGACTGGCAGTTGTAGGCCGTCCGTATGCCCACTTAAACCTCACGGTGCTCCTCCTCGACCACCGCTAGCCAAGGCCACTGGAACCCCAATCTTCTGTGAACCCCGGTGGCGAAAGAGATTTATTAAGCTCTTTGTTAAGTTAAGCGGTTTATATTTTTTTTATATGCAGATCTTTTTATCTTCAATGTCAAAGAACACATAGAAACCTATAAACTAAAAAAAGAACAAGATGACGTAAGAAACAAATTCTACAAAGAGATACGAGATAAGATAAAGGAAGTTGAAGCTTTCTTGAAAGCTAATCTGTAAGTTATTTAAAAAAGTATTCTTTTCTAGAGCTAGTTTCTATGTATATTATAAATATTATTTATTTATACTTTGTACAAAATGCTTTTGCTCCTTATTTTGCTCCAATTTTACTGTAAAACCCGATCCTGATAAGTTCATTGGTCAGTAACATGCAAAATCTTTGGATCCTAGTTAATATCGCCTCTTGTTGTCTAAATCAGTTATTTTATTTTTTAATACCTTTTTTAATCAGTAGCCAATTGTTAAAATAAAAACGAAATATAATTAATCTTGTTTCAGTTACACTAAGAATGAGAAGGAAAAAGAAGAATTAGATAATCTCAACATGGCAGAACCGCCATTCTTGCCCGATCCTAGAACATTTATTGGAGAACAAAATGGTACAGAAATATATATTGTATTACTATCTATATAAATATATATTATATACTACTATATATATATATACAAAATCTATACAATAATCCATCGTGGCTCAAGATAGCGTCTGCCTGTAAAAACGAGTGGTTGTGGGTCGGATCCCCACTCGGGGGAATGGGTATGTTTAAATTAATTTCATTTCTCTGCTCTGGTAAGAAGACGAAACACGTGTGTCTTGACACTAAATCTATATACATATATATTAAATATAAAGCTTGAGAAACATAAGACGATGATTTTGCGGATAGAAGAGTATGACATTTGGCATAGTTGAAGTTGTAAGTATAAGAAGTATAGATATTAAAGAAGAAGAAGTATAGTAATTCTAAAATCACAAGAAATTAATGAAATTAATATTAAACTATTATACGTTTGACATATATTTTTTGTACTAGCGAGTCGCTCGCGGTTTCGCCTGCGTAAACTATATGACTGAACTATTTAGTTTTTTTACCCGCCCGCGTTCTCATTTCAATCATAAACGTGGCTTAAATTTATAATTTAAATGGCTGTAACTTTTTTGTTTATGAACCGGTTGAAATGAAATAAACACTAAATGTTAAGGAAAGCTAAACCGTAGTACTTTAAGTTAAACCGTCTGAGATAAGCTTGCCCACACAACAGACACACAGACAAGCTGAAAGAAAATTAAAAATAATTATTTAAGGTTCTATTAAATAAATGCCCCAAATAATATATATTTTTTCGTATATCTTCCATGTACAGACAGCGATCACTTACATTTTTATTATATGTATAGATAGTGGCACGCATCTAGCTGAGGCAACGCGTATTTAACCACTAGTGTCTAATAAGTGTTTAGTGAATGTGTGTAGTGAGCGACGCATCACTAGGTTCTCTCTGTCTGACCAGAAATGTAATCTATCTTCTTCTTATTTTCTTTCAGAGCTGATGTTTGCCAAATATTTAAAGAGTTGTATGATTAGAACTAGGACTGGTGAAGTGAATCTCAGGAAATTTAGGTAACAATTTAAATTATTAAATATTATTTTCCAATTTTTGTTCCATAATAACATATTTTTCTCTTCTCTCTTTAATAACAATCTCTCTCTCAGCCTATCGACGACCACTACTGGACATAGGCCTCCCTCAAGGATCTCCACCATGATCAGTCTTGCGTTTCCCGCATCCAGCGGCATCCGGCGACCTTTCAACAGATTGTCGGTCCACCTGGTAGGGGGCCTGCCCACTGAGCGTTGTCCGGTTCGTGGTCGCCACTCTAAAACCTCACTGCCCCAACGGCCATTCGGTTCTCCTCGCTATACGTCCTGCTCACTGCCACTTCAGTTGGGCAATTCTTCTAGCAATGTCGGTTAGTTCTGTTTGCCCACGGATGTCATCATTTTTGATTTTATCACGTAGAGAAATACCAAGCATTGCTCTCTCCATTGCCCGCTGGGTGACCTTGAGCCTTCTAATAAGACACATAGTTAGCGACCACGTCTCGCTCCCTTAAGTTAATACTGGCAATACACACAGGTCTAAGACCGTCATCAGTTTTCATTTTCACTTATTATCAGCTTTGTCATTTGGCTTTGCCCAATATACAGATAAGTTGCGAAACTATGAAGCCTTGGTTCCGTTGAGTAGCTTTTTTAATATATGACATATTATGTCGGCGGAGGTCGCATGTCAAAGACTTAGGTATACTGCCTATAACGACTAGCATCCTCTGAGTTCTGTAGCCTCATTTCGTGTCTCTGTTCCATGAGTTGGAGTGTCGTAAAGGAGAGTTTCTTTGTTTTGATACGGTGAGTTTTAAGATACTTGAACCCTACTGTACGAATAATATCCACCACCTTTGTGTTTAGATCGTCCACATTGTGCTGATAATGGTCGGAGCGTAGACTTTATCAGACGCGACCTTTCAAACTTAATGTTTATATTTAATGTGCCTCGTACTAATCGGTGATCACTGCCTCTTTTAACGGTATTAATCACTGAGACACAATTAAATATTTGCTTTTTCGTCGACATGATAAAATTTATCTCGTTTTTGACTTTACCGTCCGGGCTCATCCAGGTCCACTTCCGTTGTTGGGGTTTCCTGAAAAAAGAGTTTATCATATAGAGGCCCTCTTTCTCCATGCAATCAACCATGCATGGCTTTAGAAATATCCTCATACATAGCTTCCACTTCGTCACCAGGGTGTGCCGAAGTCGGAGCGATAATAACATAACAATAATAATAACAATATTAGTACTAATTAAATAATCAATTTGAGGTCATCATATCTCAGTGGGACAGCGTCTGACTGTAAACGCGATTGGTTGTGGATTCGGTTTCTATTCAGGATAGTGATTATATTAAAAAAAAAACATTTATTCGCTCTAGTAAACGCGGCATACGCTACATACTGGCCAATGTCTCCAATTCCGCTCGCTCTCCTATTGTGCGCTCAGTCTACCGTGCTGTGCGCAAAAAAGCGGTAAAACCTTCTGCCCCAATCCGAGACATTGCGTATTATTAAGTGACAGAGTATTATTGAGTTACTAGAGCGGAGAAATGAAAATAATCTAAATATAATCAGTGCTCCGAGTGGGAATCGAACCCGCAACCAATCGCGTGTCCTGCTCGCTACGATGGTGTAAAATGTGTAACGATTTATTCAACCATATACTTATTTATTTATACTTTCATATAATACACAATGCCTTTATAATAATTTTTTTTTTAGGATTTGTAGTGGAGTACTAAATCTAGATCTACTTATGACACCGCCACAGCCTAAGAGAATCGGTGGAGATGTCACTTTGACTACATGTAAGTTTTTAACATTTGTTATTTAAAGTGTTATTCACACACTTAGGAAATTGAAAAAAACATATATTTAGAAAACGTATAAAAATTTGTCCGGTTGTCAAGAGGCGCCGCTTCGAATACCGATGCGTTCAAATTTTCAAATGCTTTCGAAGTATATGTTTGTTACATGTAAATTTGTATAAGTTACTTTCATTTTATATGTAAGATGAGGCCGTCATGTCGCAGTACGCGACGGTTAGTGGGTTCGATATCCACTAGGGGCAATTTTAATTTTATTTTATTTATTTTCATTCCAATGACAACGCGGCGCTGAGTTGTGCCACTTAACGGGCTATAGTCACCGACTCCGACGGAAATTGGTGAACGGAGTGTCTAAAAATAATATATTTTTACGTCTCTAACTAATATAATCTGCCAATCTTTGACCGTTTAAGAAAATCTTGCGACCGGTATTTTGACCCAAGTTTTCTTCTTTTGTAGGCTGAATTTTTTGGCTTAGAAAAAAATTACAATCTTGTCATATTTGATGTTATATAAGACTAATAAACTTCTGCCGGTTTTTTTTCAAAGAATGCGTTTCTTTTTGCGAATTTGTCTCTTAAGGGGAAGTCAATTTTTCACATGAATTTATAAAATAGGCCATTAATTTTAAATAGGTTACTATTTTTACACGAAAACTACACTACACGTCAATAACTCACGATGATAATACAATAGTTTCAGAGCATGAAAAAACATTTACCAAAAAAAAAAAGTTGTAAAATGTTTTTGCAATTTTCGTGTAACCCACTGAGTACGTATATGCTAACACTTGAACGGTATATGTGATAGGTTTATAATTGAAATTTTATCTAATATATTATATTATATATTAGTAATAATATATTTCTCAAAAAAAAAACGTGTTTTATATAGAGTGCCAATGCGTTAAATGAATGCGACACAATTATAAAATAAGTGATTTTATTAAAAAAATTAATAGTTATTTCAAACAATATGTATAATAAAAGAGTAATAAAGTCAATGTACATGAAAGATTTAAGAATGTTTGTTTTTTGAGTGGCAACGTCTACCGAGTGGTGGGTAATGGAGGAGGAAGGAGGAGGAGGAGGTCCAAATGTGTAAAAGAGACTGAGATATGTGTCAAGCAATCAGCAACACTTAATAAAGTCATTGATGTTTAATATTGATTGCTTCATATACAGTACGGATAAATATCGTTAAGTGAAAAAAAATTATCCTACTCCTTAATTACTGACGAAACTTAGTTGATTATTTGTATACAACCTTTAAATATTATATCCTATTTGTGACTCAGTCGCGATCACTATCGTATATCATTTTATATCATTTTATATCACGTATATCATTTTAACCATCACAAAACATTAACGTGTAAAATAAAATATATTTAATACAGAAATTGTATATTTCTAAAGTTGTTTTAATTTAACATTTGAATATAAATTTAATAACATGTTTTTTCTTTATTAAATTAATAAATAAAGTTATGACGTTCTTCTTCGAATAGTTTGATTCTTCTTTTCTTCTCGTTCTTCTTTTTCTTAATTCTTCTTATGTAATTTGAATATAATTAAGCTTTTATCTTAAAACTTGCGTAAGTTACAAGTTTATTTGACTTGATTTTTTGTTAGAAGTTATTTGAATTCATATAAAATAAAATTGATTAAATAAATATTTAAACATAATTCACACAATAATTGTTGATTTGAAGCCTATTCGGTAAATTCCTCCTCATCTTACAAACAAGGCTGTAAAATTAAAAATTTACCGATTTTTTACTAGATTCTGTTACAAATATGTGAAAATAAAAAAATATATATTTTTCATACTAATATATGTCTTTCCAATATAACTTAAAGGGATTTCATTCCAACCACTAGCGTCTGTCTAGAAGTGGATAATACCTTGAAAGTACAATGAAATATAATATAATTAAAATTGTACATCAGGCCAAACAAACGTTCTCTTGATATTTCGAAACCTGAGTGACAAGACTCTTCTTCATTCTTCTCCAGAATAAACTCTTTTCAGATTCTTCTTTTGGCCAAACTATGTAGGTTTTTGTCAGCATCAGATAGTGTAAGGTGTTGGGACGTAAGCGTTTTGGTATTTCTTCTAGAAGAATCAGAATGAGGTCTTCTCGACGGGTTTCTAGAAGTCTAAGATTAAAGTTTTACATTTTAAAAATTATGTTATGTATAAATGTACAAAGAAAATAATTATAATCAATAATTGTTTTAGGACACTGTACCGTAGTGGTACAGCGTTTAGCTGCAAATGCGGCTAGTTGTGGGTTCGTTTCCCAGTCAGAAGAAAAAATATATTGCATTTCTTGGCTCTGGTAAGACGAAGACTACACTGCTATGCGCTTAATATAATAACGATGTATTTTTTTTTACACTTAGATTATTTGTGTACTTTTTCTATATGAAGTATATTAACTGTGTATATTTATTTTGCTATCTGAAAGTAGAATTTAGAAAATCCGATGTGTTGTACTCATTTTATATTTGTCTGCAATCAGAAGTACACTAATAATAAGAATATTCTAGACTAAATAATATGAAATTTGCCTTTCGCTATTTTTACACATATTGGAATATTCGTTTCAAATAAACACACAATGTGTGTTATTGCGGAAAGTGGAGGAGGAGTTATGTTTACACTAGAGTTAAATAAGTTCCTAGTCACCTACTATTAGGTATCTAGTAACTCTGAGCTACTACTAGGTAACTCGGAAGCTGAAAATAAAAATACATAGAATACACTTACCTATGCTGCGCTAGGTGCATCTCGAACTGACACCACTGGCTCAGTAGAAATCTTTTAGATATTATAAGCATTATTGATCGAGATCTGTCCATACAGGATACTATGTTTTCCAATATTGATAGTCCCACCTAAAAATATTTTCATTAATAGTAATATCTTCCATTAATATATAATACTGGCCGTGCCCGTGACTTTGGCCGCGTGGAATTCTAAAATAAAAGTTACACCCGTTAAACTCGGTGCAGCCGTTCCAAAGATTAGCCGGAACAAACAGACAGACAGATCAACAGACAAAAATTGTATAAAATGTGATTTACCGTGATACATTCATATGCATTTAGTAACAAGACACTCCAACAAACTCCAATTTTATTTATTTCTATAGATAGCAGTTTTACGCTTTTTCCCGCATAACAGGAGAACCTAGCGTCTCCGTTCTCCACTTTCCGCCTGAAATGGAGACATTGCGTGTTGAGTGACGGAACTCAACGCCGCGGTTTGTCTTATCGCCAGAGTGGAGAAATAAAAATAATTTAAATATAAACATTCCTACGAGTGGGAATCGACCCCACAACCCAACTTACGGCCAGACGCTATCACACTGAGCCACGATGGCCTCAGTCGGTGTGAGTTTTCTATAAACTGTGAAAACTTACTTATGAAAATATTACTTATATCCATGTTTTACCTGAAAATCTCTCTCATGAAGACACACGCTGATGTTACAATCTCTTTCGACGTGTGGCAGAAGTTGGTCTAAAACCCATGATCTGTCCTCGTTACAATACGAAACGAACACGTCATAATTAAATATTGCACCTTCTGAAAATTTGACGGAAAATGAATAAATTGAATTGTAAAATAACTCCCCTCGTATATATAACTTGTATTAATAATTGATTTTAATGTATATTAGATTTGTATTATTTTTTCTTTTCAACTTTCCGCCCTTATCTGAGACATTGGATGTGGAGTGGCGTAACTTAACGTCGTGCCTTGTCTCGTTCACCAGAGCGACGTGTCACCCAGTGAAAATCAAACCCACTACCAATAGCGGTTACAGTCAGACGTTGTGCAACTGCGCCACAATGGGCTCAACTTTTTGTATTAATTATTTTCATTATTTATCTTTAAGTATCTAATTAAAACATTAATTATTATTTCTATTATATCGTAAGGAAAAACTTTGGACTTATTTTTACGAAAATTGTGCCGACGAATGAGTATGCAGTTTGGTATAATTAATGTTTACATGGAGATGGAGATGAAGTGTAGAAAGCTATTATTTTGTATAGTAATTCATAAGAAATATATTAAATTAATTAAATAAAAATTACATCGCGTATATGTAATACCGTGTGTTTGATATTTGTTTACATAAAGTAAGGGGATATATTTAGTTCGATATGTGGAATTAGGCTTTTTTAATATTTTAAAACTATACATGTACAAGTATTTTTTTTTAATAAATTTTGTCTAAAAAGTCATATTTAGAAAACGTATAAAAATATGCTTTTTAGCATATAAGTTGTAATAAGCGTATAAGAATTTCAACGTAGCTGGGTGTAGAACGGTCAGAGCGCTTTAACGGTTTTCAAGAGGCGCGGGTTCAAATCCCGCTGCGTTCAAATTTTTATACGGTTTCTAAATATGTCTTTTTCAATTTCCTTAGTGTGGCCTTCAAAAAATATATAAATTTTGTCTATTAGTAAATTTGTTTTTGGGTAAAACTAACTAGGCTAGGCTGATCAGAACAACGTGACTTAATATTGAAATCCATCAAAGCATTAACATATAGACATTTTTACTTTTGTACTAGTTCAAGAAATATATTTAATAATTTCAAACTTACAACTCTCTATTTAAAAAAATATATATATTTGAAAAAGTGTTTCAGTTTCAAGTGAAAACTTTCCAGGTTTTCAAAATGCGCTGGATCAAATTCTGCTCCATGTAAAATTGCGATACGAAATTTTTTTTTTTTATAATATATATTTTTTAATATACATAAGCCATCAACAAGTACCCATAGAAATAATTGGATTGGAGACTGACGCCTGAACTAGGATTCCCTATATTTCAGGTCACCAGGTCCTTGCCTCTTAAGTATATAAAAAAACAGTGTTACTCACCGGTAGGTGAGAAATTTTTGCTTATCAAGCTCAGTGTAGCCGAGTTCTTCATTGTTATCAAGAAATATCTGAAGTTTTTCCTGAATATATAGGCCAGATACAAGAACGGCAACAAAACAAGCAGTAACGACAAAAGGATTAATTTATCCCACCCCCCTCTTACTTTGTTCGGCATGTCAATAAAATCCCCTCTTGAATTCTGGGGGCAGCTAGACAATTGCATAACATCTGACGTTCTACCACTATTTACTGACAGACATTGGTAATTACTGATGTCCACTGATTCGTCGTAATCTAGGAACAAGTAATTACCAAAGAGCTTAGACGCTGCTGAAATACGACAGTTAGTTTTCTTATCACATAAGTTTGTTATATTACTCCTTCTACGTATAATTGCGTTAAAATCCGTAAATCCAGTGTGAAAATAGTTAAATTCATCAGAATCTTCACTGTTGCTTGAAATGAAACGAACATTCTTCCCCATTTCACTTCTTAAGCCCACTTCGAAGATTTGTCTGACAAAGCAATTACATACAAAAAAGTTACCAGACAGACCGATATACATCAGATTTTCGATATCGTGATACATATCTTTTGTTATTAGGTTAATATTATTGTTCTTTAAAGATAACAACTTCAATTTTTTCATGACAGAAAATACATTGTTGAACCACGTTGACACTCTATTGTCATCTAAGTCCAGGATTTGTAAATTACTCCAAGAATTGGCGACTTTGCCAGAAATCGACGTAATTTCGTTGCCATTCAGCTGAAGGATTTGTAATTTTGAAAAACCGAATAAACCATCCACGTTATTAATAGCCACTCTCTTAGCGTATAAAACTTCCAAAGTGTCTTTGCAACTACCTAAAAAATTGGATGAACCCAATATATCGAAGTTGCCAGAAACATCTAGATATTTCAATTGTTTAAAGTCGAAGAAACCTTCTCTTATCTTCGTTAAGCCTGTGTAGCACAGTGATATTATCACAACACTGTGCTCTAAACTTTTTATTATGTCGATATTTCTCTGACCCACATGAGTGAGTGATAAGTCTATAGATACTAAATTAATGTCTTTGAAAAGATCCATTTCGTCTATGTAAATATCTTTTGGCATATCAAATTGATCGTAAGCATAATTTCTGCTCAAGTCTAGATGTTTTAGAGCTTTCAAATTATTGAAAGTGTTAGCCTCTATATAATGGATACTATTCTCTCCAAGGTAAATATGTTGTAGTGAAGGCATTCTTTGAAAAGAATGATTGCCTAAGGCCTGTATAGAACATGATCGAAGATCCAATTCCTTTAGATTTTGGAATGTGTGACCGTGGAAACCGATGGACCACATAGTAAGTTCTGGAAATAAATGAATCTTGTTATTTTCATTGTCTGGGAGACTTGACTGATTTAAGATAAATCTAGAAGTGACGACAATTGTGTTAAGTTTCAAAAATTGATGTCAATATTATCAAAATGGTCAATTTAATTTTGATGTAGATAATTTGAAAAATAAAATGTTCATTTAAAAATATTGTTATGTATAAGACCCAAAAGCATAGATTTCTCTTAAGTTTTTCGCTCGCTCAACTATTACTACTATCCAAATCTTTATTCAGTAAATTTCATTAAAATTTTACCAATATTTCCTAATATTCCATTATCTTTTATATTTATATATTTTTTTTTTTTTTTTTTTTTTTTTTTTTTTTTTTTTTTTTTTTTTTTTTTTTTTTTTTTTTTTTTTTTTTTTTTTTTTTTTTTTTTTTTTTTTTTTTTTTATATATATATATATATATATATATATATATATTATTATCTTGTCTAAATCCTTATTATGGAAAATATGATTTATAACAGTTTCATCCGCAGTATCTGTTCCATTGTGTCTTAAGAGATATAAAAAAACACTCTTGGTCTTGGTGAGATACTGTAATGCGAATGTAGCTCAGTGATATGTTTTACTGCAAGTCAGACCATTGTAACGCAATGGCAATGACAACGTCCGACCAACGTAAGCGCGATTGGTTGGAAGTTCGATCCAGATCCTAATCAGGATTGAACTCTCCTAAGAGATAATTATATTTAATGAATTCTCACTTCTTCGCTCTGGAGCAGGACAAAGCGTGGCATTGAATTCCGCCATTCAACTCCCAATGTTTCTAATCCGGGTGAAAAGTATAGAACGGAATGTCTTGACACTAGGTCCTCTCCAACTACTGCTGCTATTAAACCATTAAATGTGACAAATACTCCAGATACTCACGTTTTCTCAAATATTCCTCATTAACACTGATTTCATTTGTATCGCTAGCGTTCAATTTGACATCGTACATGTCTGTATCGGCGGCATATATTATACCGAAGTTATTGCCATAGAAAGTTGCGTATTCTAAAGTTTCTGACAACATTTTACCGGACTTGACTGACAACTTGAATACCTGTAAGTACATTTATTATGTAGAAATTGTTCCGCTCTAAATGGCCTTTTGTGCCTCTCCGGCGTATGTTCAGTAGTGGACATCATCCGGCTGATGATGATGATGATGATAATTATATGATCGATAATATTGTAACAGTATAAAGAACCCCTTACCACGACTTAAACATTATACCAGACCAAGTGATAGCCGGATTTAAATGTTACATTAAAATTATAAATATGAGGAAGTTGCATTTTTGCCTTTTTTTTATCTGTCAGTTAGTGTCGCCTAAGTTCAGTTCAGCCAAAATGTTTATTTTCTTTTTATACAGGATTTAACTGTATTTCTCAATATCCTATGGACTCAATTTTGCTATTGTTTTTGTATGTTTTCTTAACAAAAAATATATTTCTGGCCCAAGAATACAACATTTCTATACAACTGAAACAATGAATATATATGGATATAAAGTAAAATACTCTCTCTTGTAAAAAAAAATAATTTAGAATCTATGTACTTACAGAAGGTACTCTAGTCAATCTGCATTTAGCCATACTTAGGTACTTGACTATACGGATTTTAGACCCTCTGAAACTGTTCATTGATTGTTGTAAATGTTCTACAGCATTGTTTCTGGTAGACACATCTACACTCGAGGAGTTTATTTCTAAAAAAAAATAATAATAATAATTACTCAGATTGTGTTAGTCTTGGTCGTGGGTTCGAATCCTCTTTAAATTTATTTTTGAGTTCCGCCACTTAACAATCAATTTCTCAATTTCGGGTGGTAGTGGAGAACGGAGTGTCGGGACACTAGGTTCTCTCTAACTGCCCTGCAATAGGGAAAATTGCGTGAAGCGCAGACCTACATACATAGTACAAACATATACACATAAACATATATACATACATAATAGTATTTATTACAAAAAAATGGTAATCAGTCTGATTTATATATGTATGTGAAAAAAAAAACTTTTTGTAATTTTAAGTTCTAAACTGTCGTTAGCGTAAAGCCTGGTTTCAATAAAACACATCCAGCCGTTATTGGTTAGTTGGAAATATTGATATAGCGAAAAAATCTGATTATGAGAAATTATTATGGCAACACCATATAAAAGCACAAAATGTCTCTTTAAGTTAGATTTATTGAAATATGCACACAATGGTTAAGGAATTTTCATTAGGGAGACAACCTATACCTATATCCAAACATATAATAAAAATGTAACTGAAATGTCTCTATACTCTCTATAATCTCTACATGGAAGATATATGAAAAACAAAATTATTGGGACGTTTACGCTAAACGTAACAGAACCCGAAACAATGATTTTTAATTTCTTTCCTGTTTATCTGTGCGTCTGTTTGTCGTGCTCTCAGTAAAGGCTAAATGCAGTTTAAATTTAACAGGCCGATTTAAATGCAGTTTCGAATGTTGCATTTAGGTAATTTTCCCTTAACGTCTAGTGTTTATTTTATTTCAATCGGTTCAAAAATAAAAAAATATAAAATGACCGTTTTATTAAATTAGCTGAAAAGCCGCGAGGGGATTGCTAGTGCAATAATAAAAAAGTGAAAAGAGAATGTTTGTACGCACACATCTTCTGTATCTTTGAACTACTGGACAGATTTGAATGAAACCGTAGTTGCTGTATAGCTTTATAATTGATTTTGACCCCTAATATGGAACTATAATAGACCATCTATACTATAATATATAAGGAAATTGCGCCTTACATAGGTTATTCAGCATACTGGGTATTCCGGTGGGATGCGCCATTAAATTCAAGCAAGCGAAATCGCGGGCAGCTACTAGTTTTATAGTATAATCGGTATTTTGGGTCAGAAGTTTGTTTTCACCATTAAATATTTGGTTTGGTTTAATGTACTAGAGTTAAAACTTGAGACATGCGTTAAAGTGAAAAAAGAAAAATCTTACCAAGAGTATCTCTTAGGACACCATATTCGTCGACCCAATTTTGTAAGTCAGTCATATAACCTGTGAGGCATCTTTTAAACTTATCGTTTTTTGGACCATTTTCACCTCCATATTCTGCTTTGGGCTCCTCTTTTCCCTCAGCTACGGATGTGTATAGAATAAATAACCAGAATCTAAAAATACATTAAAATATAGATGTAACTGTTAATCAATCAATCAAACTAAAAAAAACTACTCAATTAATCAATCAATCATAAAATATATGTTTTTTATATAAAAACTACTCACTTAGAATATATATTTTACTTTAAAAATGTTAAAAATATTAATAATATTTTCTGTTTTTTTTAGTCATTGTATGTAGTTCAGTGTTCAGTTCCAAGACAGGGGAATTATTATATACGTACTCAATAAGTTTTGTCGCAAATCATTTCATCGGCCATCGGCCAGTGGCACAGCATCTGGCTTTCAACGCTATTGTATGTGGGTTCGATTTGTACTAATTAATAATTAAATTTAAATTATTTTAATTTTTCCGCTTTGGTGGCGAGACGGAGACACCACTCCACACGTAATGCCTCAGATTTGAGCGGTAAGTGGAGAACGGAGTGTCTTGACACTAGGTTTTCTTTGACTTCTATTCTTGGATAAGCGTAAAGCCGTTTTGTTTATTATATGTAAATTGAGAATAGCTTGCTTATATGTTTTATATGTTTATTGGTATATGAATAAAACACAGTTTTAAACTATAGCAGCCATTACCGAACTAATCTACGTATAATTTTTTAAGCTTCAGTAAAGTTTTATTAGTATTATTTATATTGAAATGAAACTATTTTTAACCGGATTAATCCAGTATATTTTGGTATTCGAAAATACGTTTTTGATACCCGACATTACCCGATTACAGTAGTCTGTGGTCACAGGTAACCTCTACTATGTATTTTTGAATACCAAAAATATATGCGATTAATCCGTTTAAAAATAATTTCATTTCAATATGTGTAGTAATCGCGAAAATCAAATATCTTATTATTATTATTTATTCTTATATAAAATAATATAATTTGTTTTAAAACATTTTTTTTAAAGTGTTAATCGCACACTTAGGAAATTGAAAAAGACATATTTATAAAACGTATAAAAATTAGAACGCAGTGGGTATTTGAACCTACGCCTCTTAAAAACCGTTCAAGCGCTCTGAACGCTAAGCCATGCGTTCTACTTGTTTTCTTAATATTAAATAAGACCGCTTTAAGCAGTTATTTGATCGTTTTTCGTAGAATATATATAAATTACAAGGTATTGTTTTCTCTGAAAAATCAATATTAAAAACACATTACTGAGGAAGGTATATTATTCGGTCCAGGAATACTATTCAGATGTTAATGTGTGTAATTAAATACTGTTGATGCTCATTCGGGAGGCTACTTATTGTAAAACTATATTTGAAAAGACCAACTTTTGAATTTCTCGCCGGCTCTTCTCAGCAGAACTGCCTTCCGAGCCGGTGGTAGCTGCGGCCAGGACTGACAATACTGGCATTTTATGTTAATTGACGATTCGAAAGTGCTTGTAATAGCCTATTTGAATAAAGAATATTTTGATTTTGATTCTCATTTTATTGGGCCAAGTGTGGCGTTGGATAAATGCATCTTATGTCTCTAAGTGAACAAAAAATTGCAAACGATTGCTCATTATCATCATATATATCCTTACAAAGTGTATCTTGATTGAAGGATCAAATAGTTGGGACGCCTCTTTCCTAACCCACATTTTACACCATTTATGTACAGTAATGTTTAGTAATTGGGCCTTTACAGTGATACTTTAAAACTTATGACTATTTTGTAAAAAAAAAAACAAATTTTCGAAGTAAAATTTGAAAGAACCACCTGTAGGGTTAACGCTAAATTATAGATAGAGCTTATCAATGAAAATCGCATATATAGATGTGGAAATAAGTATTATATTCGATTTTGTTTAGATAATATTGCCATCAGAGTACTGATAAGCCGATCGTTGATGACCTCAGAATGATGTATAAATAAGATAAATTTAAAGATAGTATAATTAGGTTACTCATATAAATTACGCAATTAGGGTGCCTTAATAATAACGGTTCGTGCTGGTTTATGTTCTACTAGAAATATATATATTAAATAGCTACTGCCGCGACTTCGCGCCCGTAGAATTCTAGAATAATTACATAAGTTATCTGTCGGTGAAAGTCCCCTCAATATCGGTCCAGCCGTTCCCAGGTAACAAACAGACAGAAAAAAATAATATTTAAGTATATTTTTCGTTTATATATAGATGCATTTAGTAAAAATAGATATTATAATTTTACAAATAGACACTACAATTGTATTTATTTGTATAGATAATAATAAAATGTGTGTGCTCTGTATATAATCTGAATATTAAACTATATGATCCGGTGGTTTAGACGCGTTGAAACGTTGATATGAAGGCGTGTATGAAGAGGATGATTCTGAGGACGAGGCGAAATTAGTATGCAGGGACTGTAGCGTTTGGCATCGTGTCTCGTGTCTAGCCCTATTGTCTGACCTGGCGGGACCATTGGTAAGCAAAGGTACAATATAAATTAACCAAGCGGAAAGTTTAATTTTAAGATAATTCTTTAAGAAAGTGAAAATTTTTTTACATCTTCACGCTTTTTCCCGCATAGCAGGATAGTCAGAGATAGCCTAGTGCCAAGACACTCCGTTCTCCATTTTCTGAATCGAGACATTGCGTATTGAGTGACTCAAGGCCGCGTTTTTTCTTAGATACCAGAGCATACAAATGAAAATATTTTAAATATAATCAGTCGTCCGAGTGGAAATTGAACCCACAAGCAATTGGGGTTACAGACGCCGTACAACTGTGTCAGGTTCACCTCATGTCATGAGAGATGGAACATAGTGTCGATGATAATGGGGGAAGGTGATGTCAAAAGCACTAGGACCCCTCGGAGGGCGTGTGTGAAAAGGGGGAGGGTGATGACTGTGGACGAGGCGACAGAAGTATGCAGGGACCGTAGCCTTTGGCGCTCCGTTCCCTCTGACTACCCCGCTAGGGATAATGCGGAAAGCTATTATAATAGAAATTTATTTCTACAATTTAAATTAACCAAGTGACCTAGTAAATTTAATTTTATGAAGTCTGTAAGTAGGTGTTTGAGTTTGGAACTCAATATTCACCTATTTACAGACAAGGCATTTTGAAAACGTTTTTGGGAAATGCCTTGGTGGCATTAAATAGAGATTATATATATATATATATATATATTTCGTGAATGTAAACTTTGGACCAATATTATGACAGGTAACATTCCATTTTTTACTGCATTCATTAGGAACTGGCACAAATTTAATAAAATAAATATTATACCATATAAAATGGCCATCGTGTCGCCATGTGATATGGTTGCGGGTTCGATGCCCACTCGAGGGAATAATAATATTTAAAATATACTCGTTTCTAGCGTGTAGGCGTCACACATTACCGTGTGTTTGAAATACATTTTTGCTACGGTAACGCTTATTTTACATCATTTAAATCTTTTAAGGCTCGAATTTCGAAGGTCTAGACCTTTTAATTTCAATTATTATTAATCTGAGAATGATTTTGTGTCTGCCTGTTAACTTATTTTTGGCAAGTATTTGAGGCCGTCGTGGTGCAGTGCCACAGAGTCTGGCTGTAAAGGCGATTTGATGTCAAGTCAAAGTCAACTAATTTTATTTAATATATTAACTCTTCATTTTTTGAACGTCAAATAATTTACCACCGGTGCCGGTTCTTCTCAGATCTGAGAAGAACCGGCGCAAGAACTACAGCGAGACTACTTTTTTGTCAGTTCAATTATTCACATATCTATTAGTGACAATGATAGCTTTGAAATAAGCTGGAGCGAGTATTTCATACTCGCAACTTCTTGATCAGAGCAGAGATTATTGACTAATTTCAATGTTTAATTTAAATTCATAGTTGCGATTGTTCGTCTTTCTAGCTTCACAGCATGTTCCTTGTCATTTAAATTTTACCAATTTTTTTTAAATTTTGTACTTAATATGCAAAGTATTTGCCATGGAAAATTCTTTTTTAATCAATTTTGAATAGTTTCTAACATAATTAATAAATATCTCTTTGCGGTATATGTTTTCACTATAAAGTTCATATAGCCTTTGTCTAATCTTATGAAGTCCCACAGTCGTCCAATAATTAAATGACAAGAACCTCCTGGAGTTGATTGTTTTAGAAGTAAATAAGTTGGGTTCATTATTATATTTTAAATGATTTAGCTTTGATATTATATTACTTCTAAGCTTTTTAATACGACCTATTGTCATCGGTATACAAATAATGTAATGACTTTTACTTAATTTTAAAGCGAAAGGAAGCCAACTGTCTACAATGATCAGAACTTAACATATTGATTATAGATTTTTCTCTTGAAACGCAGTTTGTAAAAGTATTATCAATGCAAGTAACAGTACAATTAGTGATTATTGTTTGGTCTAGAATTAAATAAATTAGGCCATGAATCTAGTACAGGTGGCAGTGTTATCTAGTAAATTTTATATTAAGACCGCCATAGACAACTATTATTTTTTTAGATCCAGATAATTTTACAAGTAGATACTTGTCTAAAATAGTTTCAAAATATTCATATAGCCCAGTGGGAAGTGGGTATACACTGAAATGAAATGGTCAAGCTTAGCACAGCCTATTCAATAGTCTGCTCAATGGAAAGGCTCACAACTTTCTATTCCTTAAATTTAAAAAAAAAAAATTGTTTTAATTATAAAGTTTCACCACGAACTCAGCTGGAACAAACTTGCTACTTGGTGCTTACTAAAGTTCAAAATGGCATCAGTTTTAGAAGCCAGTGCTCTGTAATACAAAAATACATGGATATTGGTAACGCTTTGCCATCAACTCAATTTCTAAGTCTTTATTCAATATACTTTGTATGCACCAAATTTGTGCCCATTATCATAACAAATTGTATTTATTTTAACGTCAAATCTTTGTTGATTTTTATTATAGCATGACAATTGACATTGATTGCCACTGTTGTCGTATTATTTGATTTAAATTAATTGGATTGGGTCAAATAAATTGATTAAATATTTTTCAAAATATACTGTTCAAAAGAAACAGTTGTATTTCTAGCCACAGTATTGGCTAAGTTACATTTATTGCCTATCACATGTCAAATTACTTATTTTACTATTAATAATATTAGAAAACGTAGAAAACTTTGAAAAATTTGAACGCAGCGGTAGCTTAGAATTTGCGCCAAAGGCAGTACCGACTCGGTATAATTGAAATTAAATTAATGTTATTAATATATATATATATATATATATTTTTAGGTAATTTCACTGTTTGTATATATGTAATATCGCATGCGAATGACTGTCATTGATTGTTGACAGTAGGTCAGGTTCTATGTATAAGGATGTTTTGATCTAAGATCATTATTTCTTAATTTCCAAAGTAGAAGCACTGCTTCCTGACCATTCAACTTAGTGTCAAATTTTGCTTCTACTGTAGGTACTGTATCATTGTCTTGCCTATCTTGGCCTTTTTTGAATTTGACACATGACCTTGATGTAGCTATATGTGAATTAAGAATTCTCTCTAGTATTCTTCTGTAGGACATATTTGTGATTACAGGATCTGAGATTTCCTTTTATTTTCACTGTTAGAATCTTTTGGTCACCGACATTCACATCATATTGATTTCCGTGATTTAAGCTAAATTAAAGTCATCTTACAGTTTAATTAGATTCTTTAGAATCTTTTCACTTGTCCATTCCAACTTGTTTCTATTTTCAATATGGCCACTGTAATATTTTTGTGGCTTCGTGGTACATTCGATCAACAATAATTGGTTCTCATCGTTTTGTAGAACAACAGGTTCAATTTTCATCATTTTGAATTGAATATAGCCTCACATATTATATTAAATAAGTTTAAACCCAACAAAAACATGATAAAAACACAAAAAGTGTAACACAGATTATGTTCGGCGACTAACAGTTATTATTTATCACTAAAACTTCACTATTTTCATTGTTCATTGGTATAATATTTTTAATCGAGACTTGTATTTAAATAATATTCAACAGTATTACTTAAAAGCAATTAAAAAGCACAAAAATATCACAACGACATTAGACCAATTAGCGCAGTCGCTTGCATGTTTGATGACAGTTCACAATTTAACGGTTTTCATATATATATACACCGCATAGATAGAGGGAAGTGAGTGACTTTTTACTCCATTTTCCGCTTTCCTTCTATTTAGAGATAGTATGTTCAACGCTTGAGCTTATCTTACTAGACTATAGAGTTCCGAGCAAAACTTATATGTTATGCAAAGACAGTACATACAAAAATTGTGAAAAATTGTCTTTTGATATATATGTTCCGTGTGTACATAAATATGCATTTAGTAAAAAGCGGTGATTTAAATATCACACAGACTCTCGCAATAAATACATTTAAAAAAAAATAAACTATCAACACTTACACAGTTCTAAAAATCATATTAAGGTATCCATCCGATAAAAGTACGCATCAATCAAACACGAAACACATTTTTACAAAATTACATAACACTGTATGAAAATAAACACATTTTACACATTTACACATAAATTTTCGCGTGTTTTTTTATATAAATTTATGTAAAATACACATTTATACGCAAAGTATTCCGGACAAATGACCAATTTCCTTTATGCTATCTAGAGATAAGTCATATCTTATCTTTTATCAAATATATCTAATATTAATGTTTTGGATATTAAATTATATATATATATATATATATATATATATATTTACAAAAGATATTGTAAATTACGTCGTCATTAAATTTTTTTTTTAAATCAATTGAATAACGACGAAATATAATGTTTAGTTAAACACGCTTAATTTAATTTGAGCCATCGTGGCGCAGTAGGACATCGCCTGACTCTAAACACGATTGGTTGTGGGTTCGATTCCTATTCGGGGAAATGATTATTTTAAAAAAAATTGTTAAACTGCTCTGGTATCCTAAACAAGGCGCGCCTTTGAGTTCCACTAATCAATCAGTTTCTTCTCAGTTTCATGCGGAAATTGGAGAATGGAGCGTTTTAACACTACGTTCTCTCTGACTACCCTGCAATGCGTGATAAAAAGCCAAATTTTACGAGAAAATATACAAAAATTTGATAGTTTGAGATTATCGTGGAAGAAGCTTATTGTATCTGTTTGAACAGTTCATATCACGGCCTCCACAAAATTATTAGAAATTATAAATTAGAAATATTAAAAAATTTGAAATATTTTCATGTTGAGTCACAAGCTACAAGTACTATAGTTCCTATAAGTTGTTATTTCTCGAGATATCAAGATTTAAAACCTAATCAGTCCATATAATAAAAATGTAACTGATCGCTGTCTGTACATGGAAGATAAATAAAAAAGATAGTATAAGGGACATTTATCAATATAATGGATGCCAAAAAAGTATATATTTTTAATTTTCTTTTCTGTTTGTCTGTTTGTTTGTGCACGCTAATCTCAGAAACAGCTTTACTGATTTAAATGCAGTTTTGAAAATTGTATTGTAATAAGCTCCATTTCACATTTAGTATTTATTTAATTTCAATCGGTTCATAAATAAAAAAATGACAACCATTTAAATTGTGAATATTGATAAATGCCCCTAATAATATATATTTTTATTACATGTATTTACATATACATAGATTCTCGAAATTATATACAATACTTTGAATCTACAAGAGCGATTACAATAGCATGCATAAACTAATTATGCAAAATTATATCATATATTGTACAATATTACTGTACAACATTTAGAATAAAAAATTAAGGGCAATGATTTAAACTGTCAATATGTTTTTTTTTTTTTATTCTAAGCACACTTTACACGAATACTATCGTAATGATTAGATACTGATATAAATGCGAATAAAATTACACCAATAATATTGTGTGTGACGTTATCGTGAGATTCTTATCGTATTTATGTGTATGACTGATTTTTGTTTAAAACTATAAATTCGCTCGCGGCTTCGCCTGCGTGACACCAGAAGCAAAACGCCGAATTGAGCTGATTTAATGCCGCTAATTTCGCGTGCCTGCATTTGAATCGGAAACTTTGCATAAATTTATAATTAAATAGATTGTAACTGTTTTATTTATGAACTGATTAAAATGTAACAATGTTAATGTTAGGAGAAGTATACGAAAATATAATATTCAAAATGTTTAAATCATATTAAAATCGGTTAAGCCGTTTCTAAGATTAGCGAGCTCAAACAAACAGACAAACAGAGCAGAAAATTGAAAATCATTGTTTTGCGTTCTATTATATAGATAAATGCCCCCAATAATATTTTTTTTCATATACCTTCCATGTACAGACAGCGATCAATTACATTTTTATTATATGTATAGATATAAAAATTACTTAATCTATTATAATTAGAATATATATATTTTTGTAAGTGCAATAAAGAATATAATAAAATTACCCCGAATGGGAATCGAAACCACAACCAATCGCGTTTCCAGCCAGATGCTGTCCCACTGCGCCGTAGTAGCTTAACGCTTTTTCCCGCATACCAGGATAGTCAAAGAGAACCTAGTGTCACTCCGGTTGTCACTTGGTTCTTCGTTTTTTTCACGTATTAATGTTATATAATATTTTATAAACATTTTTTAAAGTGTTATTCGCACCTCTTGGACCGCGCCTCTTGAAGAGTTTTTAAGTGGCGCGGGTTCAAATCCCGCTGCGTTCAAATTTTTTATACGTTTTGTAAGTATGCTTTTTCAATGTTATATATTGATTAGAACATTTCCTTTTTAGTGCAGCTTCCAAAGCAGCTCCAGCCAATGAAGTACCAAGTGCAGTATAGGGCACCATCACCCCCACCTGCTGGAGTTACCCGTACCCCCGAGGAAATAGAAGCGGAATTGAAGAAAGTTGAAGCTCAATATGAAAAGCTCGCGTTGGTTAGCATCGAGTAAGTTTATAGTGTAATTTTATTCGATATTTTAAATTTGAAAATTTTTTACTCTTTTTAAAGAGTATGATTATATTTAAATTATTTTTATTTCTTCGCTCTGGTCATAAGATAAAGTGCGATGTTGAGTCTCGCCACTCAACACGCAGTGTCTCGGATTTGGGTGGCAAGTGGAGAACGGAGTGTCTTGACACTAGGCTCTCTGATTAGCCTGATACTCGAGTAAAGGAGTGATACTAATATTTACAAGTCTTTTTCATACACCTAGTATAAGATCACAATCCCTCTACAGAGATGTTAACAAGAAAAATAAGTTGTAATAAGCGTATAAGAATTTCGACGTAGCTGGATGTAAAGCGCAAGGGTTAGCGGTCAAAGTGCTTGGACGATATCCAAGAGGCGCCGGTTCAAATCATTTTTTTCTTGAGGATCCCTTAAGCATACTCACCTGATCGCAGGGACTGTGGTTATGTGGGGCTCCGGACTGGCAGATGGTAGGCCACCGTACACCCACTAAAACCTCACGGTGCTCTTCCTCGACCGCCACTAGCCGGAGCCACGGGAACTGCCCCAATCTTCCGTGAACCCCGGCCCCCTTGACCTGCACATTGATTAGCGCGCGGGAGCAGCTGGTCCGAGTCCTGCTGTGTTTAAATTTTTATACATTTTCTATAAATGTTATTCATATTCTAAGTGTGTAAATAACACTTTAAAAATTTTAAAAACCTTAAAATTCATATTTTTGTGACATTTTGTTAGGGAATTATGTTTTTTATTTATATATTCAGTTTTTTATTACGAGGCGAAATTTCACCGTGCCATGCATGCCCATCGCTAACATCCCTTTTAAAGATTGAAAGCAAAGTCTTGTTTAGTATTCATTTGCCATACATATTTTCTCAAGTCTGCCTCAAGATGTGATGTGGACGGAACCACCTGTCATATGCCAGTGGCAGGTGGCAAGGAAACTGTGGACCAGTAACTACGTAAACGACTACAAGTTCAATGAAGATAAGTTGACTGTTCAATTCCGGACTGGTGTGCTCTGTAAGTACCAAAGTTTTACCAAGGTTTTTTTTTATATATGCGAGGTAATTTATAGGTAATATGTCTATTAGGTGTATAAAAATGAAAAAAAATCTGTGTGTGTGTGTATGTAGCGGCACAGTGGGGCAATGTTCGATTGTTAACGGGAATCGGTTGCAGGTTCGATTCTCCATTGGGAATTGATTATATTTAAATAAAAAATAATTTCTCCGCTCTGGTACACAAGGTAAAGCGCGGCGTTGAAATCCGCCAGTCTACATGCAATGTCTTGATTTCGAAATTTATTTATTTATGTGTATATATTAAGTATGTATGTATGTATGTGTATACAAATAACGTTATTACATTTTTCAAGGGCCAATTGGAATAGCAGCCCTTCGTTATGGTAACATGCCGTATCAAGGATGGGATTTGAGACCAGATCCAAATGGGTAATAATCACAAAATTAACCATATATATAATAAATTAATTATATAATTAAGAATAATACTATATATATGTATAATGTGAAAAGCTTGAATCTGCAAAGAAAACTTTAATTTCCAAATTCGTCCTGCGTAGTCTTTTTCAATATAATGAATTAAAAAAAACATAACTGTGAAATGGGGAAATTGAAACTTAGAAAGATGAATTTAATGCGAAATAGCTGAAATTCAAATTAAAAAACATATAATATAATATACAACCTATGTAATAGAATTTTGCATTCAATTTCTCGCATAATAGGAAAAGGCTAGAGTAAAGACACTCTGTTCTCCGCTTTCCGCCGGATATGGAGACATTGCGTGAATTCAACGCCGCGCTTTATCGTACCAGACCGGAGCAATGAAGATAATTTAAATATAATCATTACCCCGAGTGGGAATCGAACCAACAATCAATCGCGTTGCCCCAAAGCACCACTATGACCTCTGAATTTAAACCATTGCGTTAAATTCCTTATACCTATGTGGCTGCTACGAAACTAAAGCACTGAGATTGAAAGTATTAAATAGAAATCGCGCTAACAAATAGAAAAGATTAAACTGTATTTTTAATGTAATAAAATAGTGAAAACACTAAACATTGTCTGAATACATTTTCGGAACTACTGAACGAATTTTAATGAAACCTTTTCTGTTGAATAGCTTTTAAATTTAAACAAAAGTTACACTATAATTGGTTTTGTAGAGTGCAACACCTGATGTAGAACTAAATAGAACCAACTATATTATAAGATATAAGGTAAAAAGACATATTTAGAAAACGTATAAAAATTTGAACGCGGCAGGATTTGAACCCGCGCCTCTTGAGAACCGTTCAAGAGGTGCGGCTTCAAATCCTGCTGCGTTAAATTTTTTATACATTTTCAAAATATGTCTTTTTCAATTTCCTAAGTGTGCGAATAACACTTTACAAAATGTATTATGTATACGAGTATATATATATATATATATATATATATATATATATATATAATATAAGGTATTAGTGCCTTAATAAACTTGGTCCATTATGGTAACAGATGAAGATGCCAGCAGCTATCAGTGTTTTTTGTTTTACCAATTTGTTTTTTTTCTAGCAAAGGCGTCTTAGTCACAGTGACAGGTGTCTGTGTCACTGTCACCTGGCTTTGTATCGGTAACATCGTTAAATTGAAATGGATAGCCAACGCGACTACGCCTGCGCTCAAAGAACATTTCGGCAAGCCCTACAGTGTTAGAAGGATGATACAAGTAAGGCGTTCATTTTGATTCGGAATTCTTCAGATTTGATTTGGGGATTTCTTTTAAATTTGGGAATGTATATATTTTTTGAACTATTGACCTGCTCGCGGCTTTCACAACTTCACGGCTGTAAGTATTTCGGTTTTTTCGGTTCTCATTTAAAGCACAGACTTTGTTTAAATTTATAATATGTATGTATGTTGTACACTAAATGTTAAAAGGTAATTTACCAAAAATCAATAGTCAGAACTGTATTGAAATCAATTTAGCTGTTTCTGAGATTACCGCGCGCAAGCGGACAGATAATTAAAAAATATTTT
Source organism: Podotricha telesiphe (assembly GCA_038994665.1). Lineage (NCBI taxonomy): Eukaryota > Metazoa > Arthropoda > Insecta > Lepidoptera > Nymphalidae > Podotricha > Podotricha telesiphe. The sequence continues at coordinate 422,728 of JAOYRR010000459.1, forward strand.
ATCGAATTCTATTACATTGATAAATGCCCCTAATATATATTCTTTCATATATCTTCCATGTACAGAAAGCTATCAGTTACATTTTTATTATATGCACAGATTATGCGAGAAGCGGCATGCGACATGTTCGCGGACTTCGACGCCCACAACCACATAGAAGGGACTTGCCCCAAAGAGTGGGTGATGGAAAGGCATAACTATCACGCTATGGCGTTCCTGTCCAGAGCCTATCAGTTTCAATGGAGCAGGTGAGTTTGACGGAGTGTCTGTAAATCCAAACGGAAAGACAAACGGCAGACAGAGTGTCGTGTCACTAAGTTTTCTCCACCCACACTGAACAGCGACACTTATGTATATAAAATAACGCGTTATATATGCTGAACTGTTTGTTGAAATTAAAAATGATGTAAAGAATCTAACTTTGGCGAAATATCCAACAAACTAAATTCCCACCGGCTTACCTTTTGTAAATTATAAGGAATAAATTAAATAATTATTAATAATTATAAAATAGACATATTTAGGAAAAAGTATAAAAAATTAAACGCTGCGGGATTTAAGCCGGCGCCTCTTGAAAACCGTTCACGCGCTCTAACTGCTAAGCCATGCGTTCTACATCCAGCTACGTCGATATTCTTATACGCTTATTACAACTTATATTTGTTGTTATATACATAGACTATTGACACATTACCCGCCCCTTTGCGTCCTCTAGCCGCCCATAGAAAGCATTCAACGTTTACATAATTAAAGCGAAGATATTTTATATAATTTTAATTTTTTCGTTTTTCTTCACATCTATTTTTTATTATTTTGATTTTTCACGCAGTGAGAACCCAGTGTCCAGAACACTCCGTTTTCCACTTCCCACCCACATTCGAGACTTTGAGCGTCGAGTAGCGGAACTCAACGCCGCTCTTTGTGTTGTTTACCGAAGCGGTGAACTGGAAATAATTAAATAATGCTCATGTACATTCCTCCGACACCGGGAATCAAATCCACAATCAATCTCGATTTCAGTCAGACGCCGTCCGACAACCGCGGTATCCTCAATACTTTATCACATCGTCTGACTATTTTTATTATGAAGCGATGGTTGTGGCTTCGATTCCCGCTCGGAGGAATGATTATAGTCAAATTATTTTCATTGCTCCGCCCTGCTGCCTAAGACAAAGCGCGGCGTTGAGTTGCGCCACTCAACAAGCAATAACCCAAGTGGTTCGGAAAAATATGATTATTTTTGGTGTTTCCAGGTGGAATGTGTCAGCGGGTAGTAGAAACCTAATTATACAACTACGAGAGGCGGTTGATAAGAAACGAGAGGTGATTTGAACATTTATGTTTTTTAGTTAAACTCTACAAATAATTGAGTCAAAAAAATGTTTTTTTTTAAGTTTTATTTTTACATCAGCTTTTTCACGCATACCAAGCGCGGCGTTGAGCTCTGCCGCTTCACACGCAATGTCTCAATTTCGGTCGAAAAAGTGGAGCAAGTGGAGTGGAGTTAACATTTTCAAGTGTTATTCACACACTTATGAAATTTAAAAACATAATTTGGAAACAGTCCAAGCGCCGTCCAAGTCCTTGCACGGTTTCCAATAGGCGCGGGTTCAAATTCCGGTGCGTTCAAATTGTTATACGTTTTCTTAAAATAAGGGTAAATCTATACAGTTTTACTAAAAACACTTTATATTAAAAAAAATATTAATTTATAGGCAAAATTCCAACTTCTCCTTGTGACTCCACAAAGAGCAACAATACTGAAGTGTGTAGAATTGTCGCCAGAATTGAATACAGAGACTATTGTTGGTTTGCAGGTACTTATATATATTTTAGTTTTTCTTTAATTTTTTTTTCAGTCTATGTCAGTTCTAATTTTGTATACATTTTCCAAAAATGTAAAACGGAGAGTGTAGATAATGGCAGAATGTAGGTACTAACTGGTATACATGCAAAATCTAAATTTTATGAATACTGAACGGAACAAACTAAAAGGAACATCCCTTTAATTTATTTTCTCGATATTCTAGTCACCTTGACAAGTATATCAGAATCATGCTATATATATATATATATATATATAGTGTATTACTAGCGAACCGCACGCGGCTTCGCCTGCGTAAGCTACACGACTAAACTATATAGTTTTTTCGCCCGCCCGCAGCAATTTAAACTTTGCTTGAATTTATAATTAATGGAAATAGTTGTAATTTGTTTTATTTATGAACCGAAATGAAATGTTAAGGAATGTTTATCACATCACAATAGTTAAACCTGCATTTAAACCGGTTAAGTCGTTACTGATATTAGCGTGCACAAACGGACAAATTGAAAAAAATACATTGATTTGGGTTCTATTACATTGTTAAATGCCCCCAATAGTATTTTTTCCTCATATATCTTCCATGTACAGACAACAATCAGTTATATTTTTATTATATATGTATAGAAGATTATCGGAACGCAAATGCAAATTTCCAACCAATTTGGATTTCAAGATTATTATAATTTACCAAAATATAATGCTCTTTCTTGTTTATATTGTTTTTGTTACAGTTTTATCCGGATCTTTTCACACTAAATATGTCCTATGGCTCAGTGGACGCGAGGCGTACAACTTTCAATATGAAATATCAACTCGTCGAAACTGTATTCGATTTACTACAAGAATTGAAATTGTGTAGCTTTTCTTGAAAATATATAATCGTTTGTGGAATTGTTTTTGTTTATTTAAGTAACTTATAAAATAACATTTCAAATGAAACAAAGTATATGTATTTAAACCATTTATTTACCACAATATCACGTTGCTATACAATTATTATAATAACAGCTATGTTTTTTTAAACCCGATATAATAAATTTCAATTTAAATTAATATTATACAGTTTAAATAATGTTCAAAATTATTGAAATTAAAATTTTATATAAATCTGTAGACACTGTCAAGACACTGGCGACTGGACTGTCGCATTTGAGACTAAGATGATTTCTTAAATTAAAATGATAATATATTTAAATATTATTTAAAATACATTAAAAAAATACAAATTATAAAGCTCTAATTATACCTCTAAATTCACTTAAACTTCTAATTCATTTATTCAAATTCATATTCATAACATGAATGAATTCAAAAGATAGAATATGGAAATAAACCTATATGTCAGGGGAGGACCTGCGGCGCGCAGAGCCACATGCGGCTCCTATGTTTTTTTATTTTTGTGCTATATAATAAAACTAGCTGTGCCTGCTGCTTCATACGTGAAATTAAAAAAATATAGTAGCCGAAGTTGCTTGTTGTCAGTGAAAGTCCCGTCAAAATCGGTCCAGCCGTTCGAGAGATTAGGCCAGAACAACAGACACTCCAATTTATTTATTTTTATCAATTAAAAAATAATAACATCTTTAATTCAAACTACTGGGTCATGAATCTTTTTTCAAATTTTGAAAAAATTTATCGTACAAGGAACTTGGCCACCCCTGCTATATATTATATTAGCAAAAAAAATTACAAATACATTTAATACTAGCACAAACATGAGCTAATTTAAAAAATATTTATAGTAATCGTATATAAATATTAACGCTGCGGGATTCGAACCCGCGGCTCTTGGACACCGTCCAAGAAGGGCGGATTCGAATCCCGCAGCGTTAATATCTTTATACATTTTCTAAAAATATTTTTTATTTTTCTAAATGTGTTAAGAACTTTAAAAAAAATGTTAAAAATGAGCCAATTTAATTTATTAGAAGTACATACTGCGTCCTTGCAAAATAATAGTATGGCGCTAGGAACGTATGACGTCATTTGCTACTAGCTCTTTTCTAGTCTCATTTAGATTGAAACAATTATAATTTAGTAATAATTGAAATTTTAATCCAAAATGTATGAAAGTTAAATCAATATATTTTTTTACAATAATGAAATCTTAATATTATTTTGATGGATTTTAACAAAGTTTCGAAAACATATTATAAAAGATATAAAAAAATATTAATTTTCATACCTATATTAACTATTATAGCACTTACACAAGTAGAGAGAATCTAGTGTCAAGACACTCTCTTTTCAACTTTTTGCTAAGTTTTGAAACGTTACGTATTATTTATACAGTAGTCTACAATTAATAGATTTATATGAACACAAATACATTGAATATTTTTAATTTCGATGATATCAACTAGAGCTCTAGAAGCACGCAATGAAATGAAAAATTTGGGAGTTTTGAAAGATTTCACAAATAGAACTTATGTAATATATGCAATTTGGTTCTTTTCTTAGAGCAGTGTATTTACCTTTGTAATTTATTCAAAAGCAATAGTTTGATAAAATCTTTGTATGTTATACATAAAAAAAAAAACAAATACAATTTTTATTTATAATTTTATCAATAAACAAAGAAGCTTCTCTCTTTTTCCCGTGAAGCACGGTTAGTCGGAGAGGACTTAGTGTCAAGATTCTCCGTTAATATTTTAATTGGTTCATTTATATTCAACTATTTGGTGCATTTTTAAGTATTTCAACAGACTATGATATAATACTTGTTTTGGAAACTTACATATTTTTAAATCCTGATCGCCCTAGTTACATTTCATGCTTTAAAAAGAATATTGTCATTTTGCGACATTACACTTGAAGCTAATAAAAGCATTTAAAAATTAATTCTCAATAAATATATAAAATTTTATTATTGTAATAAATGAAATTTCATAATATGAACTTCTTTTCAAAATTTACCCAAACTTTTCTTTATATTGTACCTATTTTATAACTAATATTTTATTTTATTTAAGTAAGAGTGTAATACTAAATGGCGTGGAGGCGTTTTGGTGTTATTTTGTACATCATATAAATATATATCTATACCGTAATCTAATTTCTTATATGTTATTTCTCTCGTTTTGAAGTTTTCAAAGAAATTAAAATATTTCAAAATTTGACAAAACCTATATGTTTCATGAATATATTCATATACATTTTATGAAACATTATTTTCATAATTTTTTTGTATTAACTACATTCATTAAAAATATATTTTTATTTTTTTTTCATTGAATTATTGTAATAAAATGGAAAAAAATATATAAAACATATATATATATATATATATATTAATTTTAAGTACAGGTGAAAGAGTGTATATTTCGTAATGTTTTTTTTTACAACACAAAATGTGTGCTTATTGTTTATTTGATACTTTTGTTATGTCAACTAATACTCAACATACAAATTTATTAAACTTTTATTAAAAAGTAATCGAAGAATTAAAAAAATTGGCAGAAATTTCAATGTTTATGTTGAAGTAATGTTATAAATGTTCAACTTACAATTTTTTTTTAATTTACCACATAAAAGGTAAAAAGAAAATGTATAATATAAACTTCTTATCTTGATTTATACGAAACAATAATTATTATTTTCAGATTTACTTCAATAATTTGCAGCTTCACGCTTTTTCCCGTATATCAGTCTAAGCAGAGGAAAGTGTCACGACCCTCTCAACCCTAATATGATACGATAAGACATTGCGTGTTGATTGGCGGAACTCAACGCCGCGCTTTATATTGCCACGAGAGTGGAGATATGCAAATAATATAAATATAATCATTCCCTCGAGTGAGAATCGAACCCACAACCGTGTATACAGCCAGACGCTGTCACACTGCGCCACCATAAATAAGATATGAAATCAAAATCTTGAATACATATTTTTACATAACACAAATTAAAAATATCAGGAAAATTAGCAAATATATATTTTTTCTATTAATTATGTTTCAAAGGCCTAATTTGTTTCAGCTTTGTAAGTTGTCCGTCAAATTTGATATCCACATCGCAATCACTTAGCGGATGGGATATACAAGACACATTATCACATTTACTGTCCTTAGGACTCATAGGCGTAACGAATCCGCTATCACCGCCCTTCTCATTCGAGCCCAAATTTAAAGACATGGACTTTTTACTTTGGAATATAGCCAAATCGTCCAAATATGATTTGGGCGAAAGTTTTTTGGTAAGAGTTTCATCTAGTTTCCTTAAATTCTCATCAAAATCGTGTTTTAATTGCTGTTCGAATAACCTTTCTTGTGCTATCTGCTCGTGAGTACTGGAGAAGAAGTTGGAAGGCTTTCTTCCAAGATCTCTTATATTATCATTAGCCAAGTTCTCTATTCTAAGACTGTCTCTCCTAACTTCTTTCGGCTGTTCTTCTAGAACTTTCAACGGGTAATGTCTATTGGCTATTAGGCCGGAGTGGACGGACAGCGACTTCTTCATCAGGAAATGTTTTCTGTCCTCGTTCCTATTATTCATCGCGTTCAGAATTTCCTCCTTGGACGTTTTGGAGAATAAATTTGGACTGCTCATGCCCTGTTTGAAATTCTTCCTCACATCTTCTTCATCATCATTGGAGGTTAATTTGGTTATTATTTTGGAACTAAATGATAAGCGTTTGTTGTAATTTTGTAAGATTTTTTTCACTTCGTTGGGCAAGTCTTTGTGGTGGGTGGAAATGTAGCGGCTGAGCAGAGTTAGATGTTGTTCCATAACTCTCTTGTTGTAGGATTCGAGTCTAGATTGAGTTTTTTGATAATTTTCTATAGCATCCATAGCAGACTGTTGATACAAAAAATTGTTATATTATTAATAAATAACTGATAACTTTCGTATAGCTTAGTTAGTTAGAACATATATATGTTGACTCAGGCACAGGTTCATATGCGTTTATAAATAATTCATTTTTGAAGTTTTTTTTCGCCAGCCTCACACTTGGCTATCTCCTTAGCAGCATGATAGCCAGAGAGAACCTAGTGTGCAGACACTCCGCTCTCCACTTTCCACTTGAATCTGAGACATTGCGTATTGATTGACGCTGGAACTCAACACTGCGTTTTGTCTTGTCACCAGAGCGGGAGAGAAAATAATATTCTCAAATATAATAACTCCCCCGTGGGAATCTATCGAATCAACAACTATCAGGTTTGGTCAGACGTGGCCGTCAAATTGCACCCTCGATAGAGTAAGTAAGTGACTCAGAGAAGTACTCAAGCATTACTTTTTATAATATCAATATATAAAATAAGAAAATAAAGTAACAATATCAGCAGATTCTCTAGTGTAAGATTTTATTAAATTGATGAAACACCAACACTAACATCATAAATTAAATAATTTGTAATAAGCGGCAATAATTTCTTGACGGAAGCCGGACGTATATAATATATGGCTTAGCGGTCAGTGCGCTCCAGTTTCCAAAGAGGCACAGATTCGAGACCCGTGCGTTCAAAGTTATATACGCTTTCTAAAAAAGCTTTTCATATCCTAAGTGTGTGGTATCTTTCTAAACCTTACATCAAGTTCAGAACTCATCTTGCTATTTTCTTCTAGAAGTATTTTATTGTGCTCAGTCAAAGTCGCTGGGTCTCGGCATTCTTCTCTCCTGCAGTAACGCTGTAATTTCTACGCGCACTCCGTTAATCAGTTTACTTATATCCAGCTTCTGCATCTGATAGAAAAAAGTACCTAAAAAACAATGAACTGTTGATTTTTGATGCGGGATTTAAAAACCCGCTTATTCGTTCATGTTCTAGCCATGTGGAACGCATGGCTTGGCGGTCAGAGCGCTTTTGGACGCCCAAGAGGCGCCGGTTAGAGAGTTCATTTATCTTATACCGAAATTGTAACCTCCAAAACGCCCAGTTTGACTAAAGTTAAAATCACTAATAATAATTTAAAATTATTGCCATTTGCTTTGATGCAATAAAAATACGGCGTTAAGCTCCGCCACTCAATCCGTACTATATCGAAATAGGCACAAAAGGAAAACGGAGAGTTTGAACATTAAGTTCTCTCTGCCTAATAATATATAATATACAGTACACATACCATTTTCATAACTTTATTGTAAACACTTTCATCAACATCTGGTAACTTGTGCTTCAAATACTCCGCCCCTTCTTCACAACTCTCACACAACATCAACCCGTCTTTGTGAATGGAGAGGAGAGAGAGTGAGACGGAGAATACTATGTCGAACGACTCGAGGAACATGAGATCTGAAAAAATATATAAATATACTAAGTGCTATCTCTTTCTGACTTAGGAAATTATAAAAAAATGTTGCGTTCAAAGTATTTGTTGTCTCTTTCTAGTATAACAAATAGAATTTATTGAGCTTTTCTGCATTTGAAGTCTGATGACTGAGTTACATTTTTTTTTATTGTTAATATATTTTATATTGCTAAATCACTCACGCATTATAGCTTCTTATTTTTTTCTATCAAATTTATCTCTTTCTAAATTATCTCTCTCTATCAAAGTAAATAATAATGAAATAAATGAGTACAACGTATTTTCTGTCTCATTTTTGTATACAAAACGATTGGTTGTGGATTCAATCCTCCACTCAACACGCAATTCAGATGGAAAGAGGTGTCCTGACATCAGGTTTTTTAAGCTTTTAAAATATTTGCTGTCTCTAGTCTAGCAAGTCTTTTTATAATGGCTCTAGTCATTTGTGGGACGTAAAACGTAACGTAACGGCTTTAAAATTCTACAGATTTTTTTATAAATCAATACAGTATATTTTTAACATAATAAGATAAAAAGCATCTTGATTCAAAATTACTAACAAATTAGTCATAGCGTCATCATCATCTTCCCAATGCAGTAAAATGTACCAAGAAAAAGGAACCTGTACTCACCGAACACTCTAACCACAAATCCCAAAGGGAACTGACTAGTGAACATCGTCAGCATCCACGGGGCAGCGTATAAAGCTGGAGATATGTCCAAAGATTCCAATTTGCAGTGCAATTCTGGTTCGTGGTCGCGTAAGAGACGAGAGAGTTGGTAGAGCTGGAAGAAGTTAACTTATTTTTTAGAATGTATGTAGTTTTTGTATGCAAAAAGATTTAGGGGGATATTTAAAATAGACATATTTGGAAAACGTACACAAATTTTGATTAATAATCGCAGCGGGATATGTCTTTTTCAAATTAGGAGTGCGCGAATAACACTTTAAAAAATATAAAAAAAAAATGGATATTTCAAATATTTTAATTTCTTCGGTCTTAGACCTAAGACAAAGCGCTGTGTTGAGTTCCGCCACTCAACACGCAATGTATTTAAGAAAAGTCTTATTGAAACACTGACCATACACCTACATACAAACATGCAACGTGTTTTTTGAGTTTTTTTTAGGTCGACACGGGATGTAAAGGGATTAGGGATCTTGACAGATTGATGAGTGATATAGCAACACTGAATCTTTTCGCACGCTTAGTTTAATGTAGAGGTATATGTGCGTATAGCTTAGTTGCCCAGTTTAGTAAAAAGTCTTCTGCAAGAAATGCGGGTTCCCAATCTATTATATCAAAATATTGAATACTGAATTTCTAAATTTAAACCGCTTATACAGTCAAATGGTTATTTTTTATGGTTTTATTTAAACACTTCATACATAATATGATTCGTACATTTTGCTTGAAAAATCTGAATGATTACTTGTTACTCAACTTATCTAAAAACTAAGATATACCTATTACAGATAAGGAGTTCTTAAAAGAGTTGTAGATATATTAGTTGCCTTATTTATAACGGTTATCATTATACTATTATATAAAATATATACTATTATTCCATATTATATTATTATAAACATATGTTCTCTATATCTATATATATAATAAAAATATAACTGATCACTGTGTGTACATGGAAGATATATGAAGAACCTCTTGGGGACATTTATCAATATAATAGAACCCAAGACAATAATTTTTTTATTTTTTTTCCGTTTATCTGTTTGTCTGTGTGTTTTTGTGCACGCTAATATCAGAAACGGTTTAACCAATTTAAATACAGTTTCGACTATTGTATTTTGCTAAACTTCTCATAACATTTAGTGTCTTTCCTTTTAATCGGTTCATAAATAAAAAAGTTACAACAATTTAAATTATATATTTAAGCTAAGTTTGTGATTTAAGTGGAAACGAGGGTGGGTAAGTAAAGCTTAAATAGTAAATAATAGTCGTATAGTTTACACAGGCGAAGCCGCGAGCTTGTCGCTAGTATTGAATATACACAGGATTGTTGTTATTGTGATGTGGAAAGCATAACCGAAATAACAGAAGGCATGACCGCTGCCTTCGTATCATTTACATCCGAAATATAAAGATGGCTGGTAAAATAGTATCCAAATATCTGCAGTTAAGTTAAGTACACCTTGAAGTTAAATTAATTTATATCTCACCTGCACTTGTAATGCGCTCATGTCTGGCAAATATTGTTTTCGCATTCCTCTTCTAAACATTAGATGTCGTAATAAGGCGAAGGCTTCTGCTTCTTCCATCTGAATTTAAAAAAAAAATTCATATATGTCAGACAAAGAACGATGTATGGTTCAACCTCTAACACTCAAGGTTTCTGAAATGAGCCAAAATAAAAGAACGGAGTGTCATGACACTACTAAAAAAAAATGAAAGTCTACTTACGTGAAGAAGTAAAACACCAGCAACGAAACTCAATCCCTGACAATATCCGACATCAGGGTCCAATAGAGAATATGCTTTCAATATATTATACAAAGCCAACTGTCCTGGTCCTAACGCTGATGCGAAGTATGAATGCTTTGGGAAAGTTCGTCCTAGCGAAAGAGACAAAAATTTTAAAATATTTTTTTAGAAACTGTGTAAATATTTGAAACCGCGCCTCTTGGAAACCTAAAAACGTTTTTCTATTTCCAAAATGCGTAAATAACAATAAAAAATGTTAATAAAAGAGACGTTTTTAGCATTCCATAGATTCACCGTGCACCGTGGTGGTGTACCGTGTAGAGAGAGGAGCTCGGAGCAGTGCCTCGGACTTGTGACACAAGTGTAGGGTTCAGGGCCCTTTTGAAATAAGCACCGTACCGTAAGCTTTACTGTCCAAGCACTTCTCTATACTTATATATCCCGAACCTAACAAAATTTGAAAAGAAAAAAATCTTACCTAAGTTTGAACCTGTGTCATTTAAGTGGTGTTCAAATCTTACAATGAAGAAAATTTTGATAAGCTTGTCTTAAGAGCGTAATATTTTTTTACCAAATAAAATGCAGTTTGTATATTGTATTTTTCTAAACTTCCCTCAACATTTAATAACAATTTTATTTCAATTGGCTCAAAAATAAAAAAGTTACAATTTAAAATATAACTTTAAGCAAAGATTGTGACTTACGTCAGAACGCGGACGGGCGACAAAAGGACATAATTAGTATCGTGTAGTTTACGCAAGCGAAGCCGAGAGCGGATCGCAAGTTACACAATAAAACCGTATATTTTAATTGTCCAGGGCATTGAGAAAAAGAGGCACGGGTTCAAATTCTGCTTTGCCCATTTACCATTAATCATTTCATTGTAGCATTTCAAACTACACAATTGTAGCTATTATATTCAAACTTACCCAAATCAATCAATATGGCGTGTTGGTGTTTCGTCAAACCCGCTAACAGGGTCTTATAAGGCGTGTTGTAGTGCGGGAACTGCTTCACGTCGGGCGGCGCGATCCTGTGACACGCTTGCTCTGCTAGGAAGTACCACACGGCCCCTCGGGTCATGCGGGGTACACCTGGAATTAATTAGGTGCATATGTATCAGTGGGGTACATTTGGAAATGGATAAATACATATGACATTAGAGAGAAATATGATAAGAGAAAAGAGAAAAGAAAGAGAATGTTAATTCCTTTTTTTGTTAAATATAACTATTTGCAATAGAGTTGTGGATATATCACAAATAGTTTTGTTTATTTGATTATACATTACTATCCACAAAAAAAGACATAATAAATTTGAACACCCCTAACAGTCCGTGTCAATGTCCTAATACATCCATTCCACTAAACAAATAAATTTTCTGTGTGTATATCCTAACTTCATACGTCATACCTCTCATACTTATACTAATATAAAAATATTTGTTTTATAGCTCCGCGCTACTTCCATGGCAGGGGTAGTCTGAAAACCTAGTGACAAGACACTCTGTTCTCCACTTTTTTGAGTGGTGCAATTCTTCCTCTTAGTCTTAGACCAGAGTGGAGATATTAAATTCGAAATATGATCATTCCTCTGAATGGGAAACGAACCCACAAACATTGCGTTTAGTCATAACCCACTGCGTCACAATGACCTTATTTCCATATTTCATTTTCAACCAGTAACGAATTTGAACCCCTACCCTGTCTAACAGCCTGCGTCAACATATGAGGGTCCACTCGCGCTCTCCTCACTCTCTCGCCTGCTAACAATCCTTCCCACATAGCACAAGACGCTTTGCCACTAAGTTCTGTATATTCCAGCTTTATACGACGAACTGCTGAAGATTCTTCTCTTTCTGTTAAAAAAAATGGAGACAAAATGAGATGGAGAAATCACATTTTATGACTTTGTTATGTTCGTTATGTTAGTAAATAACGATGTATAGAGACTAATAATTAAGTAAGAAACATTTTTTAAACTACATCTCCGGATCATATATTTTATGTAAATAGACATATTTCTGAATAAAAATTTTTTTTTAGAAAACTTTCAAAAATTAGAACGCAGCGGGATTCGAACCTGCATCGATTGGGGGTCAAAGTGCTTGGACGGTTAAAAAAAGCGAGAAAAAAGAAAGTGTATATGTAAAATATTCTATGACAATTTATTGAGTGTTGCAATAATATTATTAAATGTTATGTTATTATGATAATAAATGTTCAATTTAAATGCAGCTCAAAATGTATCTTTAAACAAATTGTATTAATTTTTACACATTATTTAACTTTTTAAACAAAAATTTCAAAAGTTATATAAATAAAAATGGAACAGTTCAAAAATTTGGTAACTTAAAACGTATCAACCTAGGGATTAATTTGAAGGTTTTAATACAATAAATAAAAAGATAACCTCTCTACACCACATTTTTATACATTGTAAACAATTAAATTTCATCAAAAAAATTGTATGCCAATTGAAACAAAGAAATAGCACTTTCCATACCTCTCAATCTCGCATTCTCTTTCTCCATTCGAACTAATAATATAGTTTGATCGATTGCCATTTTCCAAAGCTGCCTCAGCTGTTCTTTAGAACGTCTTCCTTTAGGTTCTAAGGGATGACCTAGGAGATCTATTTCAATTAAATCACCTGAAAATAAGTAAATTTATAATATATAAGTAATTTTACTTATTATTAACTATTTGCGGTCACCATGGCGTAATGACATATAAGCGGACTGTAAGCCCAATGGTTATGGGTTCTATTTCTATTAAATGGAATAATTATCTTTAAATTATTTTTATTTCCCAACACTAATAAGGCAAATCTCAGCGTTGAATTAAGCCATTTAACAAGCAATGTCTTGAAATGTCTACAAAAGAAGCTGAATATGTCGGCTTTACGGTTTATCCAGCATACAAGTGTAGGCAGAGAGACCTAGTGTCAAGATTACTTCGATTTCCACTTATTAAATTAATAAATTAAATATTATAATAGCCTAGAGAAATAAAATGAAGACGATTTGCTGAATACATCAACTATTTATTAACACCAACCGCGGCGTTCAGTTCCGCCAATAAACATACAATGTCACGAAGAACGGAGTGTCTTAGTGACACTAGATTCTCTCTGCCTTGTTGAAACAAAGTCTTAACCTCACCTTCATCCTTACGAGGCTGTATGACTTTCTCATATATAGCCTGGCGCCAAGTAGCATCTGACTCATTCCCGCTTCCCGCATTTGTTGCTCTAGAGTCGCTCACTTTTAGGAAACTGTAAATAAAATGCAAATTTTACTAAGAGTCTAAATATATATTCTTTTACATTTTTTAAGTGTTATTCGCACACTAAGGACATTGAAAAAGACATATTTTGAAAACGTATCAAAATTTTAACGCAGCGGGATTTGAACACGCACCTCTTTCTACAGAGATCCTAACAACAAATATAAGTTGCAATAAGCGTATAAGAATTTCGACGTAGCTCGATTTACAACGCATGGCTTAGCGCTCAACGGTTGAACTTGAACGGTTTTCAAGAGGCGCAGGTTTAATTCCCGCTGCGTTCAAATTACTTTACGTTTTCTAAATATGTTTTTTTTTTAATTGTATCTTACATATCCATCATGGGAGAATTGACTGATTCTTCTTTAACTTCTTCTGGTGACTCTTCTGACGGTGCATTATCATTCTTTGGTGAAGCAGGTGGTGGTTCTGTGAATGGAGAAGAATAATAATTCTATAAATAGTGTATAATATAAGGGTTTTTCTCTTCTATACTAGAAAATAAAATTAAGCATTGGTTGTTTGTTTTGATATGAATTAATAATATTTGTTTTTAAAAGAAGTTTTTTGTAAATAAAGCCTTAGAGTTTGTATACTTATTTGTTCTTAGCCAACATTTTATGCAATTTGAAAATGCATAGTTTTCGTGGAATTTTTTACCGGTACTCCATATAGTACTCGTATTTCTCTTTTTGGGTATGGATATGTAACATTTCTATTTATTTAACTTTTCTCTATTTTATATATAAAGCGTGTGTGCGTATGAAACTTACCTGTATATAAAGGCACTGATCTACTTCTTTGAGCGTCAGGTGTAGACGGTGATAGAAGATCCGAGTTGTTATCTGACAACGCCTCGTTTACAGCTGGTATGGGGGTCGTTTCCTGGAGAAATATATGTATAAAATATAAACCACAATTTTATTAGCGCACCCTGTATCTATTTATTGCAGTATTTTGATCCAATTCCTGTGGTGTTTTATTTGAAAATTTGCATCTAATGTCCCTGTATTGATGACAACTTTTTCCACTTTCCGTTCGTTCAAGACATTGTGTGTGGAGTGGCCGAACTCAACGCCGCTTTTGTCTTGTACAAGAATCAGCCAGAGCGAAGAATTGAAGGTAATTTAAATATTTTCATTGCCCCGAGTGGGACTCTAACCCACAATCGCTGTGGCCGCTAAGCCATACGTTCTATCCAGTTATACCCACTCTTATACGCTTGTTACAAATTACATTCATATTTTTATTTGTTTTCTCATAGTGTGTGAACATAGGGACTTCATTTATTTTTATATAATTAAATATATAAAAATAAATTAAGTCCCGTTGACGCGTAAACACGTTGTCATATCACTTCTGTCTATCACTTTATACATAGTGTTACATTAATTTATTTTTTAATTTAATTGATTTTTATGCATTATTTAAAAAAATATTAGCATTCTGCACTCCTTCTCTATCTAAACATATAATAAAAATATAACTGATCGCTGTCTCTGCATGAAAGATGTATGAAAAAAAATATTGGAGACATTTATTAATACAATAGAACCCAAAACAATGATTCTTTTTTTTCTTTTCTGTTTGTCTGTTTGTATGTTCACGTAAGTGTATATTTTATTTTAATCGGTTCATAAACAAAAAAGTAACAACTATTTAAATTAATAATTCAAGCAAAGTTAAGTGAGGCGGACGAATAAACTAAACTACTAGCTAAAAATATAACTATGCCAAATTTCATACTGGTCCGTCAGCTTAATTTTTCTAAAAAGGTATACAAAAGTTTTGCTGCACATATTGATATATACGCACATATGTAAAATTTTCTAAGTTTTATTCATACACTTAAAATATGAAAGAACGCTAAGTCATGCGTTCCAGCGGTTGGCGGTATCCAAGAGGCGCGGATTCGAATCCCAAATTTTTATACGGTTTCTCTTAAAATGTATATAATAGATTACCTTTTTAATAGGCAAAGTGACGTCATCTTTACTTTGTCTTCTTTTCAATAAATGATCGAAACCACTGGACAGTGATCGTTT
This sequence comes from Podotricha telesiphe, assembly GCA_038994665.1. NCBI lineage: Eukaryota > Metazoa > Arthropoda > Insecta > Lepidoptera > Nymphalidae > Podotricha > Podotricha telesiphe. The sequence goes on from JAOYRR010000459.1 coordinate 438,581, forward strand.
AGCTTTCATAAATATCGTACTACCGCCTAGATATTGGTTTAAGAACTCTGATCTGAAATGTTAAAAAGGTTTTTTCCTAAACACATGTCCCACATAAAGCAAAGAATGCAAAGAGATAATCTAGTGTTAAGACTCTCCGTTCTCCATTTTATGCCCAACTTCGAGAAATTGCTTAGCCTAACCATATTTTAAATATGGAACCGAACCCACAACCAGAGCGTTTACAGTCCAATCCTTTCCCATTTCGACATGATGGCCTCATTTGTATTATATTAATTTAGTATTTTTTTACATATCAAGTGATAAGTCACTCTGTTATCTGTTTTTGGGTTACTTTGTGAGTAATTGTGGAATATATAGCTGAACCTAATGTCGTGTTTTGTATTCAGAATATAAAAATATTATTTTATTCATATTATAAATATTCTTGGTAGAGTTATTGGCGAAACTCTATGCTGCCTTTTGTCTAATCGGAGAGAAAGGACACCTACAATATAAATATTTCCAAAACAATACCTCTATTCAAATCATACTAATGGCACATTTTAAAAATATATATATGTATGTATAGGTGTTTCTATTTTCATTTCTCCGCACTGGTAAATAAGACAAAGCGCCACTGCGCTTAAAGTCCCACCACTTAACACGCAATTTCGGACAATAGCGTGACTTTGAAAAAAATTAAAGTAGCGTGTTTCCAAAGTAATAAATTTTATCTACACGCGATATCTCTAGAACGAATGGAATGTGGAGAACGGATAGTTTTAACACTATTTTTATTTAAAACTTACCTATTTTCAGCTGTGTCGTGAACATGCCTCAGTTGTTTTGCTTCACAGTGTGCTCTTAGAAGCATCATTAGAAAGGCGTTATGTTCACTGACCTTAGAAAAATGAATTAAACATTTATATAAGTATATTTTTTCTTTTATGGCATTTATAATATAGGAGATAAAAGAAGAGATATTTGAATAAAATATATTGGTAGAAAAAAGTTTAATTAGACCATAGTGTCGCAATGTGACTGTACTCGTATACGCGATGATTGTGGGTTCGATTCCCAATAAAGGGAAATGTTTTTTTTGGCAGCAGAAAGAGTGTCAACACTGCGTTCTCCAATTTCCGAAAATGAAATCTCCATTAAATAAATTTTATGCCTCCGCTCTGGTGACCAGGCAAAGTGCGACGTTGAGTTCTCTTGACACTTGACACTTGCACTTGTATGCAAAAGCGTGGTTAAAAAAGCAACTAGTTTATAAATCATTATGAGATTTTTTTAATGACTTTAGTTAGTCTCACATTTTCTAACAAGAATAAATTAATAAGATATTTATATGCTAAACATACTGCCCCGAGTGGGGATCGAACCCACAACAATCCCGTGGTCAATCATACCTCACTGTGTCATAACGGTCTCCCAAATACGAATGCGCTTCTCACGCATATGAAAAGGTAGCCTAGAGAACGTAGTGTCAAGACACTACGTCCGTCACTCCAAACGGATAGAGTGACTCAACACTGCGCTTGTAATACCAAACCAAGGGATATGAAAATTATTGAAATATGACATTTCCGCTCAATCGGGACTGATCTCACGACCATTTTTTGTTCAATACACAAGGCAAGCCAGCGTTCGGGTCACCGGATGGTCAGTGACCACCACCACCCACGACCCCAAGTGACACCGAGTGCCGGTTACAAGTGATGGGCACGAGGCCGGTAATATTTGTTCTAATTACCTCATATATATGATTAGTCCCGCCTTGATATTTAGTTATTATTAAGTCTTGTTCTTCTTCAGGTAACGATTCTACGCGACGTAGAATAAATGCGTGGATTTTCTTTTCATTCATACCTAAACATTATTGACTAACGTTAGATACAATAACAAAACGTATAAAAATTTTAACGCACTAGGATTTAAACCCGCGCCTCTTGAAAACCGTTCAAGCGCTCTGACCGCTAAGCCATGCGTTCTACATCCAGCTACGTCTAAATTGTTATACTCTTATTATAAGTTATTTTTGTTGTTATGCATCTCTGTAGAGAGATTTTTACAAATTTCTGCTACCTAAAGATTATTCTACGAACAATCGTTTGGCAAGAGCGAATGCTATTTATTAAATATTTTAACATTCTACATACATTTTAACACTCACATGCTAACATCATAAATAAGTGTATTAGAACTTATACACGTATAACAATTTAGACATAGCCGGTTGTAGAACGCATAGCATAGTGGTCAGAGACGCCTCTTGGACGGTTTCCAAAAGGGTTCGAATCACAACACAATCACACATTTCGAACACTTAAAAGTAGCCCGTGGTCATAGTGTCCAGTGGGTAGACTGAGGTGGCATTTGTCTGTCATTTGATACAATTATTATCTCAACTACCGCCAACGATTCCTTAGTTGCCTCGCGTACTGCCCTGGATTCTTGCAGAATACTCTGACTGTATCATGCTCTCTGGTATGGTATGTGTTTTTTAAATTGTATTTTCGAATACTAATAATAAACGCGATTAATCCGTTTAAAATAGTTTCATTTTAATTTATTTCATTTTTTATTTAATTAAGCTAAAATGTTAATTTAATATAATCATAAAGAATTCATTTAAAAGTTCAAGTACATTTAATTTCAATACCTTCAATGTCATGGCATAATCTGTGGTACCACAGCATAGGGCAATGTTCGCAAGTCAAATTCGGAGATTTATCTCGAGATTTCTTTAATATATCTGCGTGTGCTACGAAAGCTTGTCTTATAGCTGAAACATAAAAGGTTTTATATAAAATACAAAATAAAACACAATATAAACAAAAGAATAAATGCAAAAGTTAAAACGAGAATTGTGCAGCTTCACACTTTTCCCTCATAGGCAGAGAGAACCTAGGTTACTAGGTTTAGGAAATACTGATACTTTGTACTACAATTTTAAATGCTGGGTGGCGTATCTCAACGCCGCGCTTTGTATTGTCACCAGAGCGGAAAAAAATTGAGATATAATCATTCCTCCGAGTGACAATCAAACCCACGACCATCGTGTATAGTCAGGCGCTGTCACACTGCTGCGCCATGATCGCCTTCTTTCGGAATTAGGTATAGAAAGTGATTTTTTCTAATTTCTATTTAAACAAATTGTAGTGTGAATCCATCTCCCCAATGTTATCTTGTCATGTCAGCAGGAAACGCTTTTATTAGGAACTAGCTATGCGCGAGGAAAGTAGGCAAGCTACTCCTTATTACAACAGCTACCTGCCATTGAGAGTGCCGTCGAAATTGGTACATCTGTTCTAGAGATTAGCCGGAACAAACGGACAGACAGGCGAAAATTGTAAAAAAGAAATATTTTGATGTACCGTGTATACAATATAGACAAATATTATGCAATCAATAAAAAGATTATTTTAATATAATACAAACAGAATTATTAACAATTTTATTAATTTGTATAGATATATAAGCATTTACACAAATCGTGCTTACATATTTATTGACATTTTTTAAGTGTTATTCCCACACTAAGGAAATTGAAAAAGACATATTTAGAAAACGTATAAAAATTTGAACGCAGCGGGATTTGAACCCGCGCCTCTTGAAAACCGTTCAAGCGCTCTGACCGCTAAGCCATGAGTTCCACATCCAGCTACGTTGAAAATGCTAACAACAAATATAAGTTGTAATAAGCGTATAAGAAATAAATATTTTTTTATTTCTACATAAAGGGTCTAATATTTGAAAACAATAACTGTATGGAAATTTAAATTTTTGTATGACACATACAAAATACACATTAACTACATATTGTACACAAATAAACACATTCGAACCCACATACCGTTAACAACTTCAGTCGCAATCGAATCACTTTCACATTTGAACACGTAGCAGGCGTAATCGTTCGTCTCTCTGCATACAAAGCCGAAATGCTCCTTGTTTGTTTTGCCGAGAACGCAACTCGCTACATCCTTGAAGGACCGGTGCAGTAATATTTGTTTTCTATCTGGACTTATTAGACGGAGCTCTGAACGACCGACCTGGCAAGTGACGTCATAGTTTCGTAAATATTGTGTAATGAATGAACGTATGATTCAAATTGTTTTATTGTTGATTAGCTGGGTTATTATTTTAATTAAAAAAAAACAGCTTCACGCTGTCAGAGTGAACTTAGGTTCAAGACACGCTAGAAATCAAGACGTCGTGTGTTGAGTGGCGGAACTCATACTGGGATTGAACCCACGACCAATCGCGATTACGACCAGTGAATACAATAAGTACCTGAAAAAGCATAGTCCTGTTCTGTTCACCAATCAAATGTGCTAAAGGCGTCTTTAAACTTAAAGTACCAATAGACGCCGAACGATCTCTTAAGAATGGCTTATCGACTTCTTTTTTGTCAAGTACATTAGGTTTCCTTGCAATTTCATTAAAATCAAGTATATGAGGTCGTTGCTCTTTAGAATTCTTAATAGAATCTAGATTATCAGATTTTTGTACACCAATATTTTCAATATTCTTTTCTTTATTCAGTTCTGTGGCTGTTTTGAAAGGATTCTTGTTTTCAACAGAAATTTCTTGGCTGTCGTCTTTTTCAACATCTCTACTTTCTTCGTGCTTCTCTTCATCCTCTGTTACAGTGCCAAGATTATTTTTAGCCATATTTATGACTAAAACTGTAGGCTCTAATGGCATAGGATTTTTGATTTCCGCTCGTTCTTTTGAGAATATCTCGAATTCTTTGTCTATTTCATTGTGTTCAGGTTTTTGTAGATTTTCAGCACTTTTCCAAGCGCTGTTTTTGACGGGCTCTAATGGAGTAGTACTTGGAATTAACGTCACTTGTTTTTGAGTCAACTTCTCAATTGATTTCTCCGGCGATTCTTCGTTACTATCTTGTGAAATCTAAAAATTGAAACGAAAATTCGCTTATATAATTGAAATACTAATACTATATGCTTAATATCATATAAATACTAATTAACGTCTGTGAGCGGGGCAGTAAATCCGCTAAATTATACATACCGTTGAAGAGAGGAGACTGTGACGTCTAAAGTTTTTAATTTTTTCAGCTTCATGCTGGGTGAATTTCCTAAGTGCATCATCTATTAGGGATTCTGGGACCTTCCTTTGAGATATGCGCACTTTGCCAATGTATAACACCTGTAAAATAAAATTGTTGTAGTGTTGAATGTTAAATGTTGTTTCCATTAAAAGTATGCTTTAAATGGGGATCCACTAAATAAAAAAAATAAAAACAATATATAATTAATAAATGTTTGTTTAAATTACTTAGATGTATTAAGAAATTAGAGCCCATATATGTTACATACTATTATTATATTAATATCAATTTTTTTATAGGTAGGCAGGTAGCATTTTTTTCATACAAACGAGTACAATGCATAGTTTTCAAAATATCTCTAAACTTATAAAAAAATATATTGCAGCTATTATAAAAAATATAAAATACAACCACTGGGCCAAGTGATAATACAGTGGCTTAATTAAAACATCCATGAGCATTTTAAACTAAGCTTCGTCTTCGTTCACACTCAAAGGAGTACCTAATAAGTTGATTGACCCAAATACACTTTCATAATAAAGTTCATATACTGGTACATTAAACAAGCTTTTATTAGCTTCTCTAGCTTATCGTTCTAGCAGTATAAGAAACTGTTTTAAACCTCCTAAATTTTCTTTAAAAATTTGTTTGTGTCGGGATCTAATGACACCAATTTAAATATTCATAATATTTCAACCTTCACCCAAATATAACGTAATACAAGTGGAGAACGGAAAGTGTTTATTTCAACTTAACGTTGTTTCCTGCATAGCAGGGTAGCCAGAGAGAAGTGCTTGCAAAAGTCTATTTGAATAAAGGTTATTTTAAATTTGAGTTCGAATTTAAACCCTCCATTCTCCACTTTCCACCCGAATTCAAGATATTGCGGGTTGAACGTTTATCTTGTCACCAGAACGGAGAAGTGAAAATGATATAAATATAATCATTCCCAATCCCAAGTGGGAATCGAACCCAAGACCATACAGTCACACTGAGTCACGATGGTCCCAAAACAAAAAAAGAAATTACCTCAAAAAAATGTGAATCTGAAGGAGAAAGATCTGCACAAAGCGATGTAAGGGCCGATGCGTTGCTAACGCTACGTACTAATGCCGATTCATTTGTTCTGGAATTAAGAAGAATAAGTATATATTTATATATATATAATAAAATATTGGCCGTTTGTTACCCAGTAGAACCTAACGGTGCTTCTCCGCGACCGCCGCTAACCGATACCACGGTATCGCAAATCGTCGAGAACATCGGCGCCATATTTTATAAACCCTGTCTTTTATCCTCATATTCTGTGGTTTTGACAGTAAAACAAATCCCGTTTTACCCTAATCCCGTGGGAATCAGAAGCAATTCTTTAAGCTCTAACTACACTGTCTAAGGAACACGTGAATTTGATATTTCTACGCGCAGTCATTTAGTTTGTACGTTGTCTATTATTCACTCACAGAAGACTTTTACGTTTAAGACATATTTAGAATAACGAATAAAAATTTGAACGCAGCGGGATTTGAACCCGCGAACCGTTCAACCGTTCCCGCTGCGTTAAAATTTTTATACGTTATTCTAAATATGTATTTTTAAAAAATATTAAAAAGTTTACTTTTACGTTTAATTTCTTTTTAGGCAAGGTAGTAGGGCAATGTCCTGAATTAAAACACCTTGTTCTCTATTCTATTTCCAAATGGTAAAAGACATTGTGTATATATAGGCGACGGAGCTGAACGCCGCTATTGGTCTTACAAAAGCGGAGAAATGTAAATATGCTAGTGATCGCTGTCTGTACATGGAAGATACATACATTTCTCATAAGAAAACATAATATTGCAGGCATTTGTCCATGTAATAGAAGCGAAAACAATGATTTTTAATTTTCTTTTCTTTTTGTCTGTTTGTTTGTGCTTTTCTGTTTGTCTCAGAAACGGCTTAACCGATTTTAATGCATTTTTGACTATTGTATTTTGGTAAACTTTACTTAATATTTATATTTTATGTTTATTTTATTTCAATCGGTTCATAAATAATAAAGTTAGACATATAATATAAAAGGAAAATACAATTCAATGCAAATTTTGTCACGTGCATTTATGGAATTAAAGCTGTTGTTTCGTTTTACTATCTTGTTAAAATACATACTCACGTACATTACATACTAATGTATGTGTAACACATGCACATATGTGTATGCAATATGTATGATAAATTAAATCTTAAAGGATACAAATGTACAATATTATTAATAATAATTAACTGTCATTCACATACTATATCTTCAATTAATATATGTGGGTATGGTGAACTGACAACAAACAAACAAACGAACAAACACACATATATATATATATAAATATATAAATATTAATAAATTCCCCTAATAACATTTTTTTCACATACCTTCTATGTACAGACAGCGATCAGTTATATTTTTATTATATGTATAGATTCAGAAAACGGAGAACACATTTGTTTTTTTTTTCAGTGTTTTGTACGGTTAAATAAAAATACGTCGTTAAATTACTTACAAATTGGAATTGCAGTTTCCAGGCAAAGTGATACCAGGGTTACTCCAAGGTAGATGTTCAGCTCCGTTCTGCTGCTGGAAACCTGCATTTCTGGTGACGTTGAGGGATCCAGTAGAACCCTTGGGGCTGGGCGCCCCGGGGGAGGGTTCCCGCATTTGCGTGAAGAGATCTGTCACCTGAAATAGAGAATGTAGGTATATGAAAATGATGAAGAAATAAATGCAGATGTAGACTTAGTTTGGAAGAGTTTGTATAAGTTCAATGCGTAAATTGTGGTAAACAGGTGTTACTTTTAATTTGAACTTCGGCTTTATATGTAATACTGCTTGTTCAACCTAATAATTCAAAAAATATAGAATACACTAGCGACCCGCTCGCGGTTACGGCTGCGTACGCGGCCGCCCGCGTTCCCACTTAAATCACAAACTTTGCTTAAATACACAATTTAAATTATTGTAACTTTTTTATTAACAAGCCGATGGAAATAAAATAAACCTAAAAAGTGAATGTTAAGGAATGTTTACCAAAATACAATAGTGTAAACTGCATTTAAATCGGTTTAGCCGGTTTAGGTTTAGTTTAAAACCAATGTTTTGGGTTCTATTACATTAATAATGCCCCTTATATTATTCTTTCTCATATATCATCCAAGTACAGACAGCGGTGAGTTATATTTTTATTATATAGATAGATAGATGTAGATGATATGGCGTCGGGAAAATATTTATGTTAAACTAGCTTTTACCCGCATCTTTGCCTGCATTGATGTCCTTAAATGAGTAATAATCATCATCATTTAATACTAAATGCAATAATTAAATTTTAAATATAGTTGTTGTCACTTGTTATATATCCGAAAATCCATTTCTCTTTTTAATTATTTTGATTTTGAAAGACATATTTACAAAACGTATAAAAATTCGAACGCATCGGGATTCGAACCCGCGCCTCTTGAAAAACCGTTCAAGCGCTCTGACCGCTAAGCCATGCGTTCCAGCGGTCGTTGACTCAGATTCGGACAGAAAGTGGAGAAAGGGCTCTTGACACTAGGTTATCTCTGCCTTCATTGCAATTTCTAGTGAAGCAAGTGAACAAAGGATATACAGACTAGCTTTTTCTAAATTGGTAAAAACGGAAACATAATTAGGGTCTTAATGCAATATTCGGATAGAAACCGGAAATACACAGTTTAAATGAAACTACTATACAGAAAAAGTCACGTGTAATATATATATTCGCAAATTTAATTTACATAACTCCACGTTTATAAAAATTTACTGAAGTACGTGTTCACAGGAAGAATCGATCGTCCTGTTAATTAAGACCAAAGATCTATTAATACAAATCAGATTCGAAGCCATAACCGCCGTATTGGTAGATCAGTTCCACTAAACCCTATTATACTGTAGTTTTTGCAACTTACCACTCTTTATTAAAGCTGTATGAATTATGAATTAGCATTTAATTATGTGTATTTCTATTTTTACTTATTGCAAAAGGTTATTGTAACTAGCCTTTCTTATTTTCAAGACAACACAACAATTTTCTTTAAAACTCTTAAAAGTTTTGAAATGTTCAAATTTCTAATACTTGTCTAAGTACTAGATAGTGCAAGAGAACCTAGTGTAAAAACATTCCGTTCTCCACTTTATTGCAGAAATAGATTTTTTTTTTACATTTTTTAAAGTGTCGCACACTTAGGTAATTGAAAAAGACACATTTAGAAAATGTATAAAAAAATTTTATACGTTTTCTAAATGTGCCTTTTTCCAGAAATTGATTTGGAAAAAAATTTCCCTCGCTGACTTTCTTGTTAAGTTTAGTGGACCGGTGGTAAATTATTATATCAAATATATCAAAAATTAAACAAGTAACCACTTTTTTTAACACTTTTTAAAGTTTTTTAATCACACACTTAGGATATTGAAACACATATTTTAAGAAAACGTATAAAAATATGAACGCAGCGGGATTTGAACGTGAAATTCTTGGACGGTTCTTAAAAAGCGCGGGTTCGAGTCACGTCACGCTTTATCTCGTTCACCAGAGCGAAGAAATAAAAATTGATCATTCCTCCAAGTGTGTATCAAACCCCCAACCAATCGCGATTACAGTCAGACGCTGCACCACTGCGCCAAGACGACCTAATTCAAATTACCATTAGCCTGGTCGTCTAGACAAGGATATTAGGTTCGTATCATATCATATATATCATATCATCACCGGAATCGGACACGTGTGTCAATTTCTAAATAATCATAACAGGGACAAGTGCATCAAAATAGTGTTGCAAGATTTCTTATAGTATATTACATTGATATACCTTGCTCACAGGTTGAAGACATCAAGGCGCAGTATGACTGACTGACTGATACCGTCAATCACTCGCTTAGTGTGACTGCAAGCGCGATCAGTTTTGGGTTCAACACACGCTCTTGAAAATTATTATATTTAAATTATTTTTGATTTCTGCGCTCTAAAAAGACGGCGGCTACTCAACACGCAATGTATCAGAATAGGGCGGAAAATGGAGAATGGAGTGTCTTGATACTAGGTTCTCTCTCTCTTCTTTGCTATATGGAAAAAAAAGCTAAAAAAGCTAATAAAGGAGTTAAAAACAAAGGAAATAAACAAACGTCAAACTTTATATAACGCTAATGTAACAACATCCTTGACATACCAGCTGTGACCTAAGAATAAATTAAAAGGCATACAAATAAATGTACCTATTTCTGTTATATTAATTTTTGTCTGTCCGTTTATAATAATACGAATAGCTTTAAAGTATTAATTAAGTCAACTTAGCTGGTGGAACTCTATGCCGCGAGTAAATGAAAATAATCTAAACGCAATCATTACCTCAACCGGGAAAAGAACCCCACAATCAATCGCATTTACAGACAGACGCTGTCCCACTAAGCCACAATTATGACCTGAGATTTGGTAATGCCCAAGCTAAAACAGTGTCAAAGAATTTTTTTTTAACATTTTTAAAGTGTTATACGCACACTTAGGAACTTGAAAATAATATGTATATATATAGAAAACGTATAATTGAACGGTTTTCAAGAGGCGCGGGTTCAAATACCGCTTTGTTCAAAAGTTTTATACGTTTTCTAAATAGTGTGTAAGAAACTTAACTAATTTTCTTATATTGTAAGTTTACTATAATTAAAAATATATCTTGACAAAAACATACGAAATATAAAAAAAAATCAATAAATAAGACCCTAACTTCTTTTTTTTCGATAATGATTAAATGCTATACGAAATGCAAGCACTACATGGCTGCTTGAGAGGAAATCAATTTACGGACTGCACATGTTTTTATATGAAATTAGTGTATCCCAGTGTGCGAATGTGTTTATGTGTGCGTATGTGCGTTTTAATATATATGTGTGTATATTTATATGTGTGTGTGTATTTATGTGTGTGTGTGTGTGTGTGTATTTATGTGTGTGTGTGTGTGTGTATTTTTATATGTGTGTGTATGACGTCCCGGTAATATACGTCGCCTTATTGTATGTCCAATACATGATGTGTGTAAGGTTTATTTTAATAATTTTATGTATTTCTAATACTTATATTCTCCATATTAACTTTAGATGTCTCAAAATTTATTACAAATAAATCGACGGTTGAGACTATCGTGGAGCAGTGGGACAGCGTCTGACTGATTTTCATATTTCAGCTCTAGTACCTAAAACAAAGCGCGGCGAGTTCCGCCACTCAACAATCAATGTTCCGGATTCGGCCAGAAAGTGGAGAACGGAGTGTCTTGACACTAGGTTCTCTCTGTTACTATAAAATCCATTTTCCAAATAAAACTTGTAACTGACTAACTATTAATGTTAATTGCTTATTAGCAACCTTATAAGGTTAGATTAGAAATGTAACCTAATCAACATTTACCGTCTTTTTTAGGAAGCGTATATAAAAAAAATTGAACACAGCGGGGTTCAAACCCGCGCCTCTTGGAAACCGTCCAAGCGCTCTCACCGCTAAGCAATGCGTTTCCAAGTGGCGCGGATTCAAATCCCGCTGCGTTCAAACTTTTATACGCTTTCCAATAATGTGTTTTCCAATTTCCTAATTGGTAAAAATATTTACCGTCTCTTAGACGTAAAATCTATATATATATATATATATATATATATATAAGAAATCTTCTAATAAATCATTTGGCGACAGGGCCGCATGAACGAAGTCTAATGACACTCGCTAATTTGTATGAAACGTTTTCATATTTTTACTATAAACTTGAAAATCGGCAGGTAGGTAATAACCTAAAGATTCTGCCACAGGGCCGGTTTATAATATAATATATAATATTGATAGTACTTTACATCGTCATTACTACGCGGATGAAGTCGCGGGCAACAGCTACTCTATTATACTCTTAAGAGTTACAAGTCGGTTTCTAAAGTAGCTTTATTAAAATATAATGAAACCTTGGTACAATGTTATGAGGTCAATAGATGGCATCGCTTTGTAATGAGTTGTTTATGATATAAATAGGATCGTTATGGCGCCGTGTGAAGTCGCATTAGTGAGGTCACAGGTTCATATCTATTATGCTAATATTTAACAGTTAACCTGTTTAAAACATGAAGAGAATTTTTGTGTTGATGTTTGTTAGTTTGTCCTACTTTTATGTCGCAACAAAGCGATGTTCCATCCAAGAGGTCTTGGACGCTTTCCAAGAGGCGCGGGTTCGAATCCCAAACGTTCAAATTTTTATTCGTTTTCTAATATATAGTTTTCTAATGTTTTTCATATACAAAATGTTAAAAATATTAATCATAATTATCTTTATTGGTTATTATAAATTACAAGTCAAATTGAACAATAATTACATGTAAAATTTTATATTTTACATTACAATATTACCATTAAAAATGTATGTAGTCTATTTAGTTACAAATAATGTTACTTTATATAGTATACTAGCGACCCGCTCGTGGTTTTGACTGCGTAAACTATAAGACGAAACTATTTTAGTTATGAACCGATTGAAATTAAATAAACACTAAATGTTATGGGAAGTTTACCGCAATATAATATTGAAAATACATTCAAATTGGTTATGCCGTTTCTGAGATTAGCATACAAAAACAAAACAGAAAAAAAAAATTAAAATCATAGTTTTAGGTTCCATAAGATTGATAAATGCAGCGTAAAAAAATTTTTTACATATATCTTCCATGCACAGACAGTCATACAGACAGAGAAATTGTCACAATCAGTTACAGTTTTATTTTACGCATAAATCAATACAAATTTTCACTAAAATTAATATAAGACTCACACGCTCAGAAGTTCCACTACTCAACACTGTCTCGATATCGAAGTGCCTTGACACTAGGTTCTTTCTGGCTACCCAAAAGGGATAAGCTAAACAAAAGCTTATTAATACAGTGACGATAAAAAAATATAAGAAAAAAAGGCTCAGGCTGGGTGTTTTTTTTATTAGTTATAGGTTTTTTTAATAAAAAAAGTCTATATAAGAGTACTCCACTCCTTATAGCCAGTTGAATGCGTCACTAAGCTCTGTATATAAATTCGTTCGCGCCATCAATGAAAGCTACAATTTCCGGCTAATAGATGTGCCAATTGCAAACGTTACTGCGTCATAGTGTCGTCAAAACAAAATATTTGAATTACGAACAGTTGCTATTTTATATGGCAGCTTCAGAACCATTGTTTGTCGGTTCGATTCCCACTCGCAGTAATGGTTTTTAACAAGACGTCAATCAAAACGCGATGTCGAATTCGGAGAATGCAGTGTTTTGCATTCAATAAATCAACAATTGTTCCTGTATTATACAGTATAAGAGCAATGATTGTAGTTGTTAGGCATAACGACAGTAGGTCTTTGTCTGTAGGCCAGGGGCCGCCATCTTAGATATAAGCAGTTATGGTTACCCATCAACTGTAATGGCGAATATTATTGTAGAATATATATATATTTATATATATGGAGATCGTTGCGAGCGGCCATTGCCAAGTGAAGTGGTTTGGTATAAATGTAATATAATATTAATAAAGAAATTGTCAAAAACAATAGATACGAACCAAATGTGTGAAATTAATTAAAAAACCTTATCTTGTATTTCTTTACAAATCATGTAGACGAATGCGAAAACAAATTGATAAATTCCATGTAATTCCGCATACAAGTAACCATTACGTGTTGCCATAGCAACGTGAATACTGCATATGCTGTAATTTTAACCATTTCCTAAGAAAAATGACACACACATCATGGCAAAATTACATTCTTCTTCTATCGATATTATATAGGTTTCTTATATCTGTTTTAGTGTCGTTATCTGTACTAGCGACCCGCCCGCAGTTTCACCCGCGCTAACTATAGCTATTATTTTTTGCGGCGGCCATTTCTTAAAACAATGAAATATTAGAAGACTAAAAAATTGAGAGAAAAAATTAGCTTAAAAATTATTCCAAGACCCTCAATCTCTGTATAAAATTTAATCACAATCAGTTCAGCGGTTTGGCCGTGATGACGTCACAGACAGAGCGACTCCTATTTATAATATTAGTAAGTATTGATTATAATCTAAGATCTAGAATAAAGTAACTGATATTTAAGATATTCCTGTATTTTATTTTAATTTTTTTTAAAGTGTTATTCACACACTTAGGATATAACAAAATATTCTAAGAAAACGTATAACAATTTGGAAAACGGGGAAAAAAAGTAAAAATATTCAATAAATAGCATTTTCTCTTGCCAAAGGATTCACATAAAGTTAGTAAACAAAAATAAGTTGTAATAAGCGTGTAAGAATGGCGACTTAGCCGGGTGTAGAACGCACAGCTTAGCGGTCGGAGCGCTTGAAAGGTTTTTAAGAGTCGCGGGTTCAAATCCCTCTCTGTCTCTGTCTATTTGAAGACATGAAGAAAAATTAATTACAAAAATATATACAAATTATAGTTAGTAATAATAAAAACAATAAATCCATATAAAAGGACACTATCGATTATATTGTTATTAGCTTAATATTATTAGGTAATTATTGGGTAAAATAGGCAATTATTTTGTAGTCAGGCTAATTGTTAATTAGCTACAGTTCACGCCCTCACCAAATGTTTGACATTTATAGCTGAAGTGTCGGAATGGGATCCGAAAAACGGACGATGGGGGCCCATGTTGTTTTCTGTAAAAACGATTTAAATTTTATTATTATCCAATTAATTGCCTATTGGTGGAGTGATTAGTCGCTTAAGAGACTTAAGTCACTTGCTATAGCGGTTACGATTCTCTGGCCTATACCCATATATTTATGAAATAAAAAACGCCTTATTTGAACTTGATACGTTTAAAAAGATAAATTCTAAAAGTATTAATAATGAACAATGAAATTCTGGTTTCATAGAATGAAAATCAAAAAAAAACTAACAAGAAGGAATGCGATGTATAAAAAAAATTTTTTTTTTAATAAGTCACCTTTCCACTTTTTCCCGCATAGCAGGGTAGGCAGAGATAACCTAGTGACTAGACACTGCGTCCTCCACTTTTCGACTGAATCCGAGACATTACGCGTTCAGTAGCGGAACTCAACGCCGCGCTTCCTCTTGTGACCAGAGCGGAGTAATGAAAATAATTTAAAATAATAATTCTCCCAGGGAATCGGACCCACAACCGTCGCGTACACAGACTACTGCGCCACGTTGACATATATGGATGGTTGGGATAAAATAATGATGTACTAAAATATTCTACGAGTTTCTATCGTTATTAATATAATATCAAGGTTATTTAAAGCTTATTTTCTAAAGAAGTTGTTCTTGTGTTTTTTACTGTATTTGCTTTTACATATATCTAAAGCAAATAATAGACGACATCAAGTAAAGTGGATACGTGTAAGTACACACCTAGTTGTCGGTTCATATCCCATTTGGGTAAACGTTTTGTTTAAATAATACATCAAAAATTATGATAATAATAAAAAAAGGAAAGTGTTAAAGCACTCTGCTCTCCATTTAATTCTCTTACTCTCCGCTCGAATTCGAGACATTGTCAAGTGGCGACACTGAACACCGCGCTGCGTCTTGCTGCGTCATTATTCCTTCAAATGAAGATTGAACCCAAAATTATCGTGTTTACCGGACGCTGTACCACTGTACCATACCAATGGCTTCAACATTACTAATATATGAATATTGGTTCTTTTCTTATCCAATAATGCAACAGCGGACAAGCTTACATTTTAAATAGTTTTAATTCAATAATGATTTGCATTAAGCGAAGCTATCTAATTACTTTCTATTGGACTTTACTTTACTTTGTATAATTATTTAGATTAAAAAAAAACTTTATTAAAAAAAATGTAAAACACGGAGAACGGAGTTCTTGTAATAATACGTCAATAAAAACTTAGCACACAATTTTTTACGTAAAAAGTTACGAAACTAAAGTGCAGTACCATATTATTACGTTTAACATAGACTTTAGTTTACAGTTGGCAATCTCGTTGCTATGGCAACGCGTAAGGGACACGCGTATACGGAATTACAAGAAATTCGTGAATTTGTTTTCGCTTTTTCTACATGATTTCTAAAGAAATAACTAATTTTATTTTATTTTATTAAATATATTATGACACTAAAGATACTACCCGAACCCATACACATCTAGATTACAGTGAGACATTGTACCACTGCGCCACAATGGTCACTTTATCATTGTTAATAGAATATGTAAAAAACATATTTAAAACTCTCTCTTATACTAAAAATATGCAAATTTCTCAGTTTATAAATATAGAGAAGGGTTCAAAGTCTACATTTTAGGTAATATTGTACTAGGAATATATCATATAAATAAAATAACGATTACACACACTACTATGTGTTTGTCATACACTTTAATATAACGTAACACACACGTTGCCAAGGCAACCCTATACAAAGGTAAGCGACACATAAATGACTTTATATGGCTTGTATTGTACGAGTTCTAATTAATGTACAATTGTTTATAATTTGAAAAACATATTTAGAAAACGTACAGAAATTTTAACGAAACGGGATTCGAACCCGCGCCTCTTGGAAACCGTACAAGCCATGCGTTGTACAGCCAGCTACGTCGCAATTCTTATACGCTTATTACAACTTATATTTGTTGTTAGCTTCTCTGTAGAGAGATTTTTACAAATTTCTGCTACCCAAAGATTATTCTACGAACAATCGTTTGGCAAGAGAGAATACAATTTTATTAAATATATATTCTTTAAAGCTTTACTCTCACACTTAGGAAATTGAAAAACATATTTAGTAAATAAAAATTTGAACCTTTATAAAACACAGCTACCATACAAAATCATTTTTTTACTATATATATATATATAATAACAAAATATTGACACTGATATTTTACAATATAACATGGACTGGAGAAGAAAGACTGAGTTTTCAACGATTTCTGAAAACCCATCGTGGTTGGTGGTCCCACGGTTCAACTTTCGATTCCCCATATAGTCAAAATTTATTAGAAATATCCTCGTTTCCATTATCAGTTTTCCCTACACACTTGGCTTCCAGAATCTTGACTTCGGGCGGAAACTGTAGAATAGTTAGTCTTGACACTAGGCTCTCTCTCTCTCTCTCTCTATTATTTTAGATATATCAAAACAATAATCTTTCTTTCACATTGAATTATTTGTGCACGAGTATCCAACGTGTTCAGAGGACGTCAGGGGCAAGGACGGGTATCTGGCAAGACGCCTGGGACGTAATCTTCTGGCAGAACATATTGTTACCGTTACATGTATAGTTTATTTGTTTGTTTCTATATGCCTATATGCATAAACAAAGATTAGTGTACCGTCGATATAACGGTGGGTGTAGGTTTGAATTTAAAGGCGAAAGGAGATATGATTTTTGTTTGGCATACGTCATCTGTCGACGTACGAAGTGGTGATTTTTTTTCTTCGCTCTGGTACGATGAAACGCGGCGTTGAGTTCCGCTAGCCAACACGCAATATTTCAATTTCTAGCGGAAAGTCTAGAACAGAGTGTCTACAAAGAATCTGATTGTATAGAGAATCTGAATTAAAAAACACTTAACTCTCCGCTTTTTATATACATTGCGTATTAAGCAGCGTGTATAAATGCTTCACGTTATTAAGAGACATATAAAATATACTAAGAATGCACGTTTGACATACAAAAACACTAGGTTCTCTCTGGTAATCCAGCTATGCGTGAAAAAGCGTGAAGTTGCAAAAGTGAAAGAGGTATACCAACACTGTCTTTTAAAGTCTACATTTCATCAAAATAAAAACGACTGCAATGTATTGTTGTGTTTACGACTTTCAATTAACTAATTTTTAATTCAATATGAGATATGTGCATTTACCACGCAACTAGGTAAATATTACTACAAAAACAGAAAAATTACTTGTCAGATCTTTTCGTAATTTAAACAGGGCCACAGGGCAATCACTAGCTATCACATAAAAAATAACTATCATAATTGGTTCAGCCAGTAAAAAGTTATGCGGAAACGCGCATAAAAAAAGCGAAGACGAATTGCCGAATTGATAACCTCCTCCCTTTTTGAAGTCGGTTAAAAAAAATAACAACTGTTTCTATTCAAACAGCTTGGGACTACACAGTGCCAATAAGTGCCTACAACAAAGTTGAACGACCGAAAGTACTCGAAATCGAAATATAAACACGCCATTTTTCAATAAACACCGTATATTTTAGACCATTATTACTTAGAACTAAAAATGTATATCTTTTTCAAACATATATTTTGCAAGAACGCACCGGGAATCTCAGTGAAAAGTATTAGCTCTCCATTTCTTTGCTCATTTATATATATTGCGTGTTAAGTAGCGGGTTCAAATACTTCACGTTATTTATAAGGAGCGGTAAGACATAATATGTATGTACCTGTGTTGTATAAATTCAAATTCTAAATATCCTTTATTCAAATGGACTTTTGCAAGCACTTTTGAATCGTCGAACGAACATAAAGCTACCACCGGCTCGGAAGGCAGTTCTGCTGAGAAGAGCCGGCGAGAAACTCAACAGTTGCTCTTTTCAAATAGAATTTTTATTAACTTTTAAATATTCTACTTCAGTAATAAGCTTTACTTATTAATATTGTTTATTTTAACCAAAACATTGCTGCATTGATTGCATTGTTGAGTGGCGGAACTCAATGCCACACTTTGTCTTGCACCAGAGTGGAGAAATCAAAATAAGAATATAAATATATACATTACCCCGATTAGGAGTCGAACCCACGCCCATGGCGTGTACAGGCAGACTAACTTTTTAACGTAATTTATAACCATTTTATAATTTTCATATTTATACCACTTTTGATATGAACTTTGTTGAAAAATAAAAGGGACACATAAATTCCATTAATAGACTGCCCTGAAAAGTATGTCAATTAGTTATTTCCATCCTTTTCTTGTATACGAAGTGTGAAAGAGACAGCTATGTAGGGGATGGCGCCCCAAATACGGGGAAATTTTCATTAGTCATATTATATATTACAATGGATTTTCGTTTTATTTGTGTATTCACTGAAAAGGTAGCGGGTTTGAATTTTTTAATTTTTGTTTATGTTATTGGCTTAATATGTAAAGACGCAGATTCTATTGAACTTGTAAATTATAAAAAAACAACATATTTAAAACGTTCCTTTAATTTAATATCTCTAAATGTACAGAAAGCAATTACTTCGAAAATTATTTTTAAGTAACGTGCAAAACTAAGAGATAGATTAGAAAAAAATGGACAAAAAGAATGTAGTTCGAACCCGCACCTATTGGAAACCGTCCAAACGTCAATAAAATTATACGTTCTTATCGAGATATGTTGAAATTATTATCTACCTTTGAAATATACTTTAAAAACAATTAAATTACGCGTTGGCGTATTGTCATAGTAATCATAAATAAAAAATAAAATATTAAGTAATCTAACAAAAAACTATTTAATTAACATTTTGTCACTAGATGTCACTATATCTATACATATAATAAAAATGTATTACATTACTGTCTGTACAAGGAAGATATATGAGAAAAAGTATTATAAGGGTATAAATGTACAAATAAAACCCAAAGCCCAAAATAATTATTTTAAATTTACTTTTCTGTTTATGTGTGTGTCTGTTTGTCTGTTTGTTTGTAATTGCTAATCTCAGAAACGGCTAAACCGATTTAAATGCAATTTTAACTATTGTATTTTGGTACACTTCCCTAAACATTTAGTGTTTATTTGATTTCTATCGCTCCAAAAATAAAAACGTTACAACCATATAAATTATAAATTTAAGCAAAGTTTGTGATTTAACTGAGAATGCGGGCGGGCGAAATAACGTAAGTTTAAAGCGAACGCAGCGAGCGGGGCTCTAGTTATAATATAAATATTACACTTCTATATGTTGACATATACGACTTTATAAAGTGAAATACACGTTGCTAAGGCAACACTTTGAATACACGTCAACGGAGCATCTACTAATTAAAAAATACAATGTACAATGAAATAAAATCCATTCAATAAGTTATATTACGTATTTAGAGCGCATGGAAGTAATTTTGTCTAGTATTTTTATATAAGGGTAAGTTTCACTGCTTTTTTTTTAGTTTTTATATTATAATTTATACCAAAATCGAACCTGTTACTATGGCCCGCACAAATTATACAACCTAAGGTCACACACTTAAAAAATATATACAAAATGATACAGGGAATTACGTTTCTTTTGTCATTTTTTCGATATTAACCCATTACAGACACTAGTCTCCCATAATAACTATTTCTAATGCCGTTTTGTGATATATTTATTAATACCAAGCACTGTGACAGGAAATAAAGATATTTTATTATTATTTTATATTATATGTTTTTTTTCTTATTCAATTTAGGAATTGAATCTGAACCTACCACTAACTGCCACTAAACCACAATGAACTGTAATAATTTTTTTTAAGGGGAAATGCCTAGTGTAAATACACTTTCACATTCAACATTAAATCTTTCTCATTAAGTGTTCTTCACACACTTAGTATACAAAATATATTTTTAGAAAACGTACAACAATTTAGGAAACGTATTTTTTTTTAATATTCAATAGTTAGCATATTCTCTTACCAAACAATTGTTCATAGAAAATAGTTTTTGGGTATCAGAAATTTGTAAATATCTCTCAACAGACATGCTAACAACAAAAATAAATTGTAACATGCGTATAAAAATATCTCTTTTGTTTTTAGACCCTGTTCTATTGCACCAGGAAGGCACCTCGTCACCACCCTTGACTCCGCGACGTGCCTAGCAGGCTCCCGCCGCCAGGGTTCACGGAAGATTGTAGTCCCCGTGGCCCTGGCCAGTGGCGGTGGAGGAGCAGCACCGTGAGGTTTTAGTGGGTAAACGGCCGGCTCACTATCTGCCGGTCCGGAGTCTTACATAACCGCGTCCGAGTCCTAAATCAGGCGGGTATCCGAAACGGATTTCCTCACGTTAAAAAAAAAAAGACAGGCATCTCGTCACTGGTCTTGTTACAGAAAGCGCAGCGTTGAGTTCCGCTAGCCATCATTAAAGGATTTACTAAAACACTATAGCAAACCTCAACACAAGCTGCGTGAAGGTATCAATATGTATCAATAATGTTATTTATATATGTAAAATAGTTTTATCAATATTTATAATGCGGCCTTGTATACAAAAGTATGACCTTGTAACATCTCAAAGGTTGCCGGAAGGTGGACTTTATTCACTTAATTAATTATTGATAATCAATAATAATAATAATAACAGTTAAAAAAAAGACGGTTGAACGGTTTTCAAGAGGCATGGGTTCAATTCCCGCTGCGTTAAATATGTATTTTTCAATTTCCGAAGTGTCCGAATAACACTTTAAAAAAATGTTAAAAAAACTTTTTCGTTTTGTAAAGCAGCAGGGTAGTCAGAGAGAACCTAGTGCCATAACACTGTTCTTTCTGCCCGAAATCAAAACATTGCGTGTTGAATGGTGCAATTCAACTCCTCGCTTTGTCTTAGATACGGAGATAGAACGGAGAAATTATAATATTTGCAATACAACCGTTCTCCCGAGTGGGCATCGAACCCAGAACCAATCACATTCACACTCAGAGCCTGTCCGAATGAGCCACGATGGATTTAATCTATATTTTTAATAACATTATTTACACACTTAAAAGCTAGCAAAGTAATCCAAATGACCAATAAATATTGATTTATCAAATATTGTGTTATTATTTTTCCCTATATCCAAGTTTCATATAACCGCATACGTTTCATAATAAGTTAGAATTTCAAAATTTTATATATAGACAGCTTCACACGTTTTCCTGCATTGCGGGGTCCAGAGAGAACCTAGTTAGTGTCAAGACACTTCGTTCTTCACTTTCTGCTCGGATCCGAGCATATTCAACGTCGCGCTTTGTTATGGAGAGAAAAGCGGAGACTTGAAAACATATTTTAAATATAATCATTCCCCCAAATGGGAATTGAACCCACGACTAATCGAGTTTATAATTAGACGATGGGCTATTTTTATATATACACTTGTACATATATTTTTTGCTTCCCGCAAAGCATATCAGCAAGAGTAGCGAGAGTAGACTAGTATTATGACACTCCGGTTTATCGGAGCAGGAGAATGAAAGTCCATACTAATATTATAAATGCGGAGGTAATTCTGTCTGTCTGTGACGTAATTACGGCCAAATCGCTGAACCGAATGCGATGAAATTTTGAATGATTCAGATGAATATATATGTCCCATATAAAACTTTATCACAATCGGTTCAGTAGTTTGGCCCTGATGACGTCACAGATAAGCAGTCAGGGTTACATTCGCATTTATAACATTACCCATAGTTCGGATTATATCCCCTGTATAATAAGACAAAGGGCGGCGTTCAGTTCCGTCAAACCATCATGTCTCAAGAACACACTGCATCTAACGTGCGTGCCTCGAGATAATTTTGCCACTGCACATACAAGGTATGGAATTACCTGTGGAGGAGGAAGTCCTGTGGAACGCTACGACCTGGGGGCTTTCAAACGTCGAGTGTACAGACACAACTACTCCTCTGATGTTGTAGATGTCAAATGGGTGAAGAGAACCACTTGCCATCAGGTCGTCCTTCTGCTCGTTTGTCCCCTTTTTTTTTAAATAACAAAAAGCAAAAGCACTAAGTTCTCTCTGCCTATCCTGCTATATGCAAAAGATATATGAATGTAAAAAAAAAAATACTTAATTACCTAAATTTTTTGGAAAAATATACAAACTACGCGCTATGGCGTTGTTACGTCAGTATTTTTTTAAATACAATGGTAATAACAAAATTCATAACAAAAACTGAATTTTGTGTCGCTTAGTGTATTTTTTTGGCATTCTATCTGATTATGGTAAGTGTATAAGAAAAACAATCATCAACGTTGCGAGTTGTTTAAAAACTTTGTCGATGATTCTAGGATACATACATAAGCAAAATTAAAACAAAGTTTTGATGGAAATTTACTTTACGGAACCAAAATAAAAAGCAGCTTCACGCTTTTACCCGCACAGCAGTATAGTCAGAGAGAACCTAAGTCCAAGACACGCCAGAAATCGATACTTTGATTATGTCGATACGCTTGATCTTCTCACCAGAGCGGATAAATGAAAATATATTGATTATATACATTCCGCCGACTGGGAATCGAACCCATAACTATGAACGGCTTACAACTATAGCCTAATGCCTAACTAATATAATGTTAGACATTAGCCAGTTATTTTTGTTAAAATGGACTTTAACACATAATTATAATAAAGTATTAGGACTTCCTTAAAACAAAACGCGATTGCTTCGTATTTTGGCATTTAGCCAATATTTCTAAGAAATCCAACATTTCGTTCGGATAATTAAAATAAGCTTAAATCAATGTGACCTAACTCGTAAAATAATAATTAAAAACTTGACAAATAATACGAAAAATGAACTTTAGTAATTTTTTTGTGGACCGGTTCATTCTGGCCAGGATATCAGGTACATACCTACTGTAAAATAATTGTATTGTATTGGTCCACTTTTTACATATTTGATAGATTGTAGCGCATTGGGACAGCGTATCACTGTATTCGCGATGGTTATGGGTTCATTTTCGATTCGGTGTAATAGTTTAAACTAATTATTTTAAATTTCCTCTCTCTAGTGAAAATATAAAGCGCAATGTTGAGTTCTGCCGATCAACATGCAATGTTTTAGATGGGCGGAAAGTGGAGAACGGAGTGTCTTGACACTAGGTTCTCTCCGACAACCCTGCTATGCGGGAAAAGCGTGAAGCTGAAGCTTGGCGGGGAAGTACTTTATAAGTTAGTAGACATCCGCTAAGAACGGAATTTGTGACAGGGACGGATTATGTAGGTCTAAAGGTCCCGCAATTATGTATGAAAGCTTTATTATTTGCTACTAATTTGAAATTTTTAAAGCTATCTATTACTAAGCAGATACAGACGCAGAAAACAGCTATTTTAAATAATAAACTCAATTATTAATTTTATTAACCCTTCACATATTCATGTTAATTAAATATTGAAATAAAATATTATATTTCTATAAAAAGTTAAACAGTATATACGAGGTTGATGACAACCCAAGATTGTAAATGAGTCGATGGTAAAAAAATATTTGCAAAATGTTTTTCTGGTTTAGTAAGAAAATGTGCAGCGTTGAGTTCTGTCTGTTACAAAGTTAGTATGAAACTTGTTCAAATATACTTGCTCATATATATTAATTAGTCATACAAATTTTATATATATTCATTTATTGTAATAATTATATAATCAATTCTTCGCACTGATACAAGACAAAGCGCGGCGTTGAGTTCCGCCACTCAACGGAAAATGGAGAACGGAGTGTCTGGACACTAGGTTCTCCATGCTGTGCGCAAAAAAGCGTGAAGCGTGAAGTTACCAGATCACAGAAAAAAAACGAATAGGTAAATATTTTGTTTTTAGTAGGTACTTAATTTTTTCCAAAAGTTATGAGAGTATTTACGTCGTATTTATTACACACTCTGTGTATAGTTAAACTTGAAGTTTGTTTTTAAAATTATATAAAAGTTTATCATGGCGCGGCTGGCACTAGTTCTCTGAGCGCAGCAGATGTTGGTTCAAATATTTACTAAATAGTTTATTACCATACATATTTATATACAGACAATGGACAGTCTGGACAATGAATTGAAATTGGATGAAAAGCGGCGAAAAGTAGTTCGCTAGTTTCACTTTGCCTACAATTAGTTAAAAATTATCTATCATAGAGTAAAATTGAGAAAAACTTATACAATTCTATGAGGAGACTCTAAACGTGATTAGTTGTGGGGTTCGATTCTACTCAGGGTAACAATTGTATATATATTATTTTCATTCCACTACTCCGGTAAGACAAAGTACATTGGATTTTGTCTTACCGGAGAACGGAGTGTCTGGACAATAGGTTCTCTCTAACTTGCTTGCTATGCTTGCAATATATAATTAGGTTACATTAAAAAAATGGAACACAAAAAGACATTTTTAGAAAACGTAGAACGTTCTTGAACGGTTTTCAAGAGGCGCGGGTTCAAATCCTGCTGCGTTCAAATTTTTATAAGTTTTCTAAATATGTCTTTCAATTTCAATTTCTTAAATGTTAGAAATGGAACAGACTGAAATTATATATGAAATTCAATAATTATTTACAAAATCGAACCCACTATCAATACCGCTTCATATTGTATAAAATAGGTACTTACTTCTTATAAAGTCAGTGTAATTTCAATTTTCATCAACACTAATCATTAGTTTTACCATAACACACATATGTTTATAAGACAACTAGTGATGTACACATAATTCGAAGCACGTCACTATTCCTCAAATAAACACTAAAATAACCAAACACAAATAATACCAATAAAACCGCAACTAAGTGTTTAGAGAAGAACTCTTTTTAAACACACCCCACTGTTTATTTCAAAAAATTAACATGTCGAAATTGAATATATTTAATATTGGCAAATATAATAAGTCTATTTCACACGCTATTATTATTAAAATTGTACCGAGCCAAAATTCCGCATTGGAAAATATAGTGGACGCGTCTGTCCCTGCCGACAGTGAGGACCAAACTGACATGATGTATAGCTTACGTAAACTTGGCACGCTCAAGAGCCAATCTCGTTAATTACACAAACTATTACACAAACATAAAAGAAAATCACTCAAATCACACAATTAAACACAAAATATGACAATTTTTTTTATTTAATCTATATTAATTTAATATTAATTAAATCTGTAATTAATTTATTTATTCAACAAGTGTACCGGTTCCCTTGTAGCGCGAGACTGATTAAGTGTCCAAATTTAAAAATGCACTCAAGGCAATGTGTAAGGTTACTAATAATAAAACACATTGTTTTATATACGTACTGGATTTACATTACATAAATATTACAGATATAGCGCGGTGGGATATATTCAACTTATACTAGAGTCTTGAAGAATAAAGAGCGGCGTTAAGTACCGCCGATAACCAAACAAAATCTAGTAAGGCAATAAGTATACAAAAACGATTTGTCGCTATATTTCCTCTATTTATAATACAAAATGAGTGAAATATGTAAAATATGAAAACAATTAAAATGATGAAAACAAATTGAAACGTGATTTTTAAGTGGTATTACAACTTTCAATGCAGCGGGCTGCATTCTTTCTACTATAGGGTTATAAGTCAAGTAACGTTGAATGATTTTCTAGTATGCGAATATCCACTGTGGCGCAATTGTTAATCTATTGATTCGACTACTATTGATTCAAATCTTCTATGTCTAATGCATATTCATATTAAAAAATGCGAAAGTCTGTCTGTCTGTGACGTTTTCGTGGCTAAACCGCCGGCCCAAATTAGATGGAATTTGGAATGAATGTAGTTGAAAATTCAGGGTCCAACATAGGATACGTTTTTTTCAAAAATCAACCCTAAAGGCTTAAAACAGAAGGGATGAAAGTTTGTATGAAAAATGTAAACCGCTTCACCGATTTCAATAATTTTTCTCAGGAAGATAGATAATGACGGAAGATAGGCTACCAATTATCAAAAACCAACCCCTTAGTGGCAGAAGCGGGAGCGTGAGCGGAAGCGGGAGCGGAAACGCTAGTGGGAGCGGGAGCAGGGGCGAGAGCGGAAGCAAGAAAATACTGGACATCTATAGTACACACGGGCGAAGCCGCGAGCGGGTCACTAGTGTCTATTTATATACGAAATATGAGTTGCCTTGGCAAAGCTTATGACACTTTGTACACGTATATGTCGAACACATGGCAGTATGTATAATGTTCGTTTCTAGAAGGCCATCGTGGCGCAGTGGAATAGCGTCTGACAGTAAACACGATTGGTTGTGTGGGTTCAAATCCCAAGACCGACGAATAGAAAATATTTAAATTATTTTCATTCCTCTGCTCTGGTGTGATAATGTGCGGCGTTGACTGACGCCAATCACAACGCAATGTTTCAAATTAAGGCGGAAAGTGGAGAACGCAGTGTTTTGTCACTAGGTTCTCTCTGACAACCCTGGTATGCGAAAAAAGCGTGAAGCTGCAAAAAAAATGTATTTCTAATGCACTGTTATCTAAACTTTTACTAACAGTAATCTAAACTTATACATATCACACTTTTCAGTCTGCATAATAGTCATAAAAGGGGGAAAGAAAATTTCTATATATATATATATATATATATATATATATTTATATAGATTTAAAAATTTTAACCAGTTACTTCGTATGCCTGGACTACTACTAAAATCCTGTATTTTCCAGAAATATCTTAAGATACACTACACTACACTCCCCAGGGAACATACAGAAGTATAATGCGCAGAAGTTTAGGCTGGAGTTATCTGTCAGTCACTCAGTGACGCCAGAGCTTTCTATATACTCAGTCTGGCCATAAATACTGGTATAATTAAAAATAAACAAAATATTACATTTGAATTTCGAATCTGTAATTTTTATATGATTGTTTATTGTGTTTTCTTGTTTTCGCGCCTATATATAGTAATATATTTTGTGATATTTAAATGTAGTGGGGTGATAACGTGATCATTCAAATTTTTATACGTTTTCTAAATATGTCTTTTTCGATTACCTAAGTGTGCGATTAACACTTTAAAAAAAATGTAAAAAAATTACTCATTTATATATTTTTTCTTTTCCTCTATATAGTATTGTGGTACACTTACTATTTATAGTATATATGTATATATGAATTTTTTTATAATAATCTTAGAATAGCTTGTGAATAGTGATAGATGACTTTACTAAGTAATGGCAAATATTTGTCCAACCAATTAACAACATAGTGTATTTTAGCTTTTAGGGCGTGGCCATACCTGTCACCTGTAAATTGATCGGAGATAACAGATGTTTTCTAAATATAATAATAGGTAATATAAATAAAATTAGAATGTCTGTTTGTGATATTAAAATAAGCGGTTTTTAGTATTTACTAAATACATATGTAGATGGTAATATATATATGTTTTAAAATATTTGTTAATCTGTCTGTTTATTCCCGCTAATCTCTGGAGCGGCCTGATCGATTTTGACAGGACTTTCACTGTTAGCTGATGTAATAAGGAGTAACTTAGGCTACTTTATTTTAGAATTCCACTTCGACTAATTTGCCGGCACAGCTCGTTATTTCATAATATTTGAGCCCATCATGTGACAGGGTTGACTGTTGTGGGTTTGATCAACTCGTTCGAGATTAGTTCTCTTGAGATATAACGCGGCGTTGAGTTCCGCCACTCAACGTTTAATGTCTCTAAATCAGGCGGAAAGCATAAAACGATAGCCCTTACACTAGATTCTGTTTCACTGTCCTGTTTTGCGAGAAAAAGTGTGAAGCTGCTTTATTTAATGTTTCTTCTAAATGTAGTAAAAATATGTATAACGTAGTGACAAGTCCTCCGTTCTCTCTGCTTTTTGGTAATTGGGACAGCGATTAATAAGTTGTATAAGTAGAAAATGTCAGTGCAATATATTCCTAGTAATAAATTCCATTTTATTAAAAACTTCTAGTTATGGTTGGCAGATGGTTCTGGAATACGGGATCGTCCCGGAGGTTTGCGTATTGTCTCGTGTCCAGTAATTTCATTTTGAAAAAGACATATTTTGAAAACGTATAAAAATTTAAACGGAGATGCTAACAACAAATATAAGTTGTAATAAGCGTATAAAAATTTCAACGTAGCTGGATGTAGAACGCATGGCTTAGCGTTCAAATCCTGCTGCGTTTAAATTTTTATACGTTTTCAAAATATGTCTTTTTCAATTTCCTTAGTGTGCGAATAACACTTTAAAGATGTTAAAAAAAAAAACATTTTGCTGTCTTTTTCAAATCGGGAATCGAACCCACAATCAATGTCATTTATAATCAGATGTTGTCACACTGCACCACAATGGCCTGTAGATACGAAGTTAATTTATAAAATTCTTGATTCAAAAATTAGTTATGTAAAAGCTCTCAGGCTTTCTTTACTCTTTGGTTATATTATCTCAAAGTAAATTGTGTGCTGCGTATGATAAGGATATGATAAGGATATTTGAAAGCGTGTGAGATTAACAAAAGTGGTGCAACAATGTTGAAATCTCTTGTAACAATTTCAAATGTAGGGCTAAAACCTGTGCTTTTTAGACGATATTAAGGTTATCGCTTTTCGCTCTCGGCAGACAAATTAGACCTGGCGACACTCCGTTTTCGGTTTCCACCCGAATTTCCGAGTTGTTCCTTATGAATTTCTAAACTTAACGCATCATTTTCGTGGCGGAGAGGAAAAATGACGGCTAAATAAATATAAACATTGGCTCAAGTGGGAATCGAACCCAAAAACTTATACAAATTATCAAATTGATGTACAATTTAAAAAAAAACCTTAGATCTCACTTCAAATCAAATTAAAACAAACCTAGATTACAAAACGATGCCAGTAACTAAAATATTTTATTCACCGCCATAATTAAAGGCCATTGTGTCGCAATGGAAAGCGTCTGGTTGTTTGGTCTTGGGTTCGATATCCAGTTGCAAGGATGATAATATATAAATTATTCCCTTTATTAATTTCGATTAGACTAAGCGCGGCGTTGAATCAACACTCGATTCGAACAGAGTGTCTTCTCACTACATATAAATTTGAACCTAATTTATATGAAATTTGAACAAATTCCTATAATATAATATAATTTCCAAGCTTAAGTTATGGACACTTACCTCAATAGCAGTACCAGCCATGAACAGGTAGCACTGAAGAAGACCCTCCTTCTCATTCAGGAGTATGTAGAACAACTCGTTTGGTCTTCCAGGAACTTGACTGGCCCTGATGAGATAGATATACTCTTTATGTGCAACTGAGCATATTTGTAGGACAATATAACAAATAGTTTAAAAAACAAACTAAAACTATTTTCTCTCTGTATTGGTCCTCGAACCCGGACATGTATACACATTTTCAAGGAAAACAGCAAGAAAGCGGTTAAAATAACGAAATTAAAGCATGAAAAAAGTCCTATAACATTTTAAAATGTTTCTTAAAACTTAAAATTAACCGAATGTTACAACTTTTTATTGGACTTAATAGAGCAAATCTTTTGCATATTTGATTTCATACTAAGCATCAAGACCCGAAATTTGAAAAAAATGTAAAGTGATGTATAGTAGTAGCAGATTTTTAACTCTCTCTTCTCTCCGCACTCTACCTATACATATATATTCATACTAATGTTACAAATGCTACAGTTACTCTGTCCGTCAGTCTGTCTGTGACGTCATCACGGCGAAACCGATTGTGATGAAATTTTATAGAGATACTTGAAAATTTTATATAGAGATACTTGAGTTGAGGGAAGAAAATAAGTTTATATCTACAATTCTTTTTTAGTTTTTCGAAGAATTTAAATGTTCCTCGAAAAGCTCGCCGAAAATACGAAACAGAAGTTACGTACGTATTAGCACGTATTAGAACGTGAGCGAAGCCGCTGGCGGGTCGCTAGTTATATAATGATTTAAAACATTCTACATATAAAATATATAATAGATTCTGTATTTTCCGCTGTAGACGAGTATCGAAATGTCCCATTTAGGTCGTATAACCTCGGCCTAGATTTTAGTATGACCTAGGTTGTAGCTTAGTTGACATATCCATAATGTATTATAAATTAAGTATTCATTTTAAATATGGAAAATATTTATATTAATAAAATAGGTCCGCAGTTTCCGCGTGTTTAGTTTATATATTGAGTAACGACCAGATATTCTGAATTTCTGGAAAAATTCATTTAAATAGATTATCGTATGTGTATATAATAAAACTTTAACATATTAAAACAAATATTATACTAACAACTGTTAGGACAGAACGGCCATATTAGGATATTATATTATTATATTAGGGCCCTTGGGCCCAGCCGCCAGGGTTCACGGAAGATTGTAGCTCCTGTGGTCCTGGCCAGTGACTGCTGTGGAGGAGGAGCACCGTAAGGTTTTAGTGGGTAAACAGACGGAGTCCCCAACCGGGCGGGTATCCGTAAAGGATTTCCTCACGTTAAGAAAAAAAAAGGGCCCTTGGACCCATCTGAATTTAGTGCCCAAACGTAAAATAACAAATCATAGCACGTTCTGTCTGTTTACATACTAGGCCCCCGCCGGTCCGGTCTCTCACAGTCCTAGGCCTTCGTAACTGATTGTTGTCAATTAACTTTAAAATTAACACATTTTTTATCCCCCTAGTCCTAATTTTAAGCTTTACACAAAAAATTGCTTTAGTATAGAAATTGAAGTCATACCTCAAGATGTCTACTAAACGGTGAACGATGATTGGCTCGAAGTTCCCATTGTACGCCTTAAGACAGCCGTCTTCTATTGCAACACTTAACTGTGGATAAAAATATCATTCAAAATCGTTTGCTTATATTCTTCCCTTAGAATATAATAAATTATAATAATAATATGTAAAAAAAATATATTTTTAAATTTTCCGCCCATATTCGCCCGCCCGCATAGTCAGAGAGAACCTAGTGTCAACGCACTCCGTCTCGTCCGAAATCAAGACATTTCTTATTGGCACACTTTGGCTTTGTCTTTTTACCAGAGCGAAACAATGAAAATAACTATAAAAATAAAATCATTGCCACGAGATGGGAATCGAGCCCAGAACCTATGACGTTATCTTTTTCCTTTGCTCTGTACAGAAGATCGGTGCGGCTAAATATATAGAAATATTTATATATTTATTTATATATATATAAAAAATATTTTTAGTACCTTTTCTCTTATACCAGTAGTTTTAATTTCCCGTAACAGCCAAGGTAGCATGGAAATTGAGAAACGACGGTCCATCGCCGTGTAGCCCAAATACGTTACCGATGTTAACTTGGTCTTCATTTTGGGCCTAAAAAAAATATTTATGCGTTATCTCGTCCTAGCTCATTAGAGCTGTTCACAGAATATTAAGTACGCTTATTTAGTTCTGTTTGAAACTTTGAACTACGCTATATTTAGAATAGTTTGAAGAAATTCCCTAATTAGCCTGGTCAACATAAAACGGCAGGCTTATATTTAAATCAAACATAATTTTTTTTAGCTTTACGTTTTATCCGCATAGCAGGCTAGAATTTACTGTCAAGTCACTCCGTTCTCGATTTTCGTTCTCCAATTTCCCCTATATTTCTAGACATTGCGTGTTGAGTAGCGCAACTTGACTCTCTGCTTTGGTATGTTCACCAGAGCGGAGAAGTTGAAAATAATTAAATAATGATAATTCCGTCGAGTAGGAATCGAACCCACAACCTATCGTAATTAGAGTTAGGCATGGGCAATGCCTGCGTCACGATCCCCTTGACTACTAAACTATTAATCGATTCGGATTTTACACTTCGTCGTCGATGTAGGGTTTTCAAAGTATTATAAAGAATTTAAAAAAATACAATCGATAGTTCGACCTGTTAAGTGGGACAATAATATCTAAAATTTAATACTGTATTGACACCACTGTATTGTGGCGGAGTTGAGAAATGTTTTACAAAACACATGATTTTCATACTAGCAATTTATTATTAAAAAAAAACATTTCTCCATGAAATCTAAGCGCGGCGTTGAACTCAGCCATTGAAGACGCAATACGGTCGAGGGAATTTACTTAAAGCGTTTTAAAACTTTTGCGTTATCTGTCAACTGGAAATTGAGCACATAATAACTAGAACACGTAATTTTAAAATTATTATAAATATTAAGCCCGTAATGTCAGCCAATTGGTCATAAAAGCGGAAAGAAAGGTCTAAAAATAAGGAACAAGGCATAATCGCGATCGATGTAAAATTCTAGGACGATTGTAATTTAGGGTAAGAACCCTTGTTCGCTCTCTTTCATTAGAAATGGGGTGGAACTTCTTAATCATTTGCACTACACAAATAGGGTATATATGTACAGTTATAATATACAACTAGCTGTGCCCGCGACTTTGGCCGCGTGGAATTTTAAAATAAAAATAGCCTAATTTACTCCGTATTAAATACATCAGCTATACAACGCTGTCACACTATGGCCTCAAATAATATTAACAAACGAATTCGTCAGTGTGGAATTCTAAAATTAAGGTTACTCCTTATTACATCAGCTATCTGCCAGTAACACACCCGTCAAAATCGGTTCAGCCGTTCGGAGATTAGACGTGACAAACTGACAGACAGACAGATAGACAAAAATTTTAAAGTCATTTGAATATTACAAAACACACACTCCACTTATTTCTATATAGTAAAACAAAACGGACCTAAGGAAAATATTTCTTTAAATAAACTACTGTAGCTGTAGTTAAATAGTTTTTTGTACGATTTGGTTTTAGCATCTATAATGCTAGAGATGCAATAATCTAAAACCAAAAGAAGACTAAAAGGACGTAGACTTCTGGTACTCTTTTCTCCACTTCCTGCTTATATTCCAAATGCATTTTGCGACAGAAAACGAAAAGCAGCATCGTGGTGCAGTAGTGACTTTAACGCGATGGTTACAGATTTGATTACCACTCATATTATATTTTCCAGTCTTATAAAACAAAACGCGGCGTTAAGTCCTCGCTCCACAGTTAATTGTCAAACTATGTCCAATTGGGATGGAAAGTGTAGAATTGTTTAGAAGTGTAGAATTGTTTAGAAGTGTAAAAAGTGTTCTTTATATACCTTGCTATACAAGAAATAGCGTGAAACTGCAGTTCACCAACAAATTCTGAAAATTATTTGTTTTTTTGTTTAAACACAGCGCGGTATATCGTATAGTAACTCTAGAACGAAAAAAGGAGAAGAGAGTCACTGGTCTTAACATTTCTCTCCGTCTATTGTGAGCAGACACTTATATATACGTATTGACGACAAATGAACTGGGTATATATACAAATATAATAATTCTTATTTACAACTTATACTAAATAGCAGCAGGCACTAAGAACTTAGTATGATGATACTGTTTCTTTTGATTTAAGCCCTAGTTTCAACATGTTGCGTGTTGAATGGCGAAACTGAACGCAGCGCTTCGTCTTGCGAGAGAGAAATGAAAATAATAAGATTTTGATTTAGAAACTATTTTTAACCGGATTAACTTTGAAGTCTCAATCCTACCACACCTGAGAGCAAGATAGAAGAAGAAGAGAAGAAGACAGTCAGTTCATTCTGCAAGAATCCGGGGCAGTACGCGAGGCAACTTAGAAATCGTTGGCGGTAGTTTGATATAATAATTGTGTCAACTGACAGACGAATGCCGTGTCAGTCTACCCACGAGTGTGACTTCGGAATAGTGTAGTGTTCGAAACGTCTGGTTTCTAAAAATGTATTTTCTAATACCAATAATATACGCGATAAATCCATTTGAAAATAGTTTCATATCAGAAATGAAAATAATTTGAATCGAACCCACAACCATCGCGTCAGTCAGCCGCTGTCACACTGCGCCACTTTGGCCTCGATCTATTATTTAAAACCAATTCTTTTATATTTTATTACTTAACAAGACAATAATTACTATTATTTATCTATTTTAATTTATTATTAAATGCCATAATGGTGCAGTGTGACAGCGTCTGACCGTTTTGCCGTTCTGACGCGATTGGGTGTGGGTTCAATACCACTCTTAGAAATGATTATTGAACTTAAATGATTTCAATTATTTCCATTTCTTCGCTCTGGTACAAGACAAAGCGCGGCGTTGTCCACCACCACTCAACACGCAGTCCCGAATTCTACTTGAAAATAAAAAACAGAGTTAATTGATATTAGCTTCTCACTGACTTCCCTGCTATGCGGGAAATAGCGTAAAGCTTTGCTTTGTATGATAATTAATGTTAAATCATATTTTTTACAAAACGTATAATTTTTTTAACGCAGCGGGATTTGAACCCGCGCCTCTTGTATACCGGCCAAAAATATATTTTTCAATTCCCTAAGTATATGATTAACACTTTTATATAATTTTTTGCATGCATATACCGCATATATGATCCGTACCCCACTTTTAGAACATTTAACGGGCATAGCGTGTTGCAAAAGGCAACTTCACGCCGCCCTTTGTCTTTAGGGATCGAAAAACCATCGCGTATACAGAACCATTATATAATACAGCTATATTTACATTTATATATATATATATATATATATATATATATATATATATATATAGTGCTTTATATGAAACTATGTCGTTTTCCACCACTGGTAACACAAAGGCGGCGTTCAGTTCCGCCTTTCAACATGCAATGAAAGAAAGAAATCTCGAATTCGGACGGAAAGTGGAGAATAGAAATGAGAGAATGTGAATTAAAGAGCAAAATAATATTGAGTTAGTATTTTTTATATTATAATATTTAGGTACGTTGCCCTTGTAATAGACATTATTCTTCTTCAATAATTAATATATAATGTAATAAAATTGTAATTTCTAGTTTTTGTTGTAATTATTTTAATGATTTATTAAATTATTCAATATACTATTTGATTAATATATAAATTTTCTAACAAAAAATAAATATGTTAATAATCAAATTACTTATATTTAAATACCTTTTAATGCAAATCCATTGATCAAATGTTACGACGAAATCAATAAACACATTGTGTATCCCAAACACATAAATATACACATAGCACGCTAAATGGCACTAGTTTCAGACATTTTTAGTGTCAAAATCTAGATTTTTGATTAAAAAGAACACATATATAGTTTTCACAACCAAAACATTGAACGATTCGAGGATAATAAGAATTTGCTGTAAATTCTGATACACTCCTCTGTCTCTTTCTAATTGTGGGGGAAAATATTGTGGTCTCGTTTCAACTAATTCAATTATAGCATCGCCATCTATTGTCGTTTTTAAACGTTACTTTGTAATAGTGACATCTGTTGGTCAATAATGAATAAATAACGCCTTTGGTAATAGTGTTAAGAAAAAATTAAATATGGCAAAGTAAAAATTCTTGCGTTTTACAAAATATTATTAAATATTACTATTATTAATTACAAAAAAAATTACTCTTTTAGATATAAATTTGACATAAAAGAAGTTATACATATAAAAGCAGTGCAGATAGCCAATATTTAAAAAAAAAGTATAATGTAAATACATTATATAAAAAATATATATATTACAACGAAAGATAATTATTATTCTTATAACTAATCAATGTAAATTCAATTCAAATCATATAAACACGAAATAAACACAAATTTACATATTGACTTTTTAATAATTTCAATTTATAGATACTTAGTGTTTTGGTCAAACAAAAAAAAAATCATTATGTATTATTAAAAAGCCATTTATAAAAGTAATTTTCTTCATATAATATAATTTATAATGGTCTAGTCCGCAGAAAAGATACTAGCGCCATCTATTTGAAACTTTTAAAACTTCAAGGCACAAGTCACTCATTCGTGTTTTATAAAATTTCCGATAGACAGCAGTAAAATTAAGTTTAGCTTTTATGTTAACTTTTTAAATACTAATTGAAGCCTTATTACTGCTTTAGTATTACATTATAATTATATTAGTATGTTTTACGCTTTTTCCTGCATAGCAGGACAGTAAGAGAAAACCTAGTGTCAAGACACTCCGCTCTCCACTTTCCGTATGAATCTGACATAATTGTATAGATTTATATTTTAATTCAATTAAAACTAGCATTTTTTATTGGAATGAGGGCTATCATTTTGAAATAAATAAAAATACCTAATTGATAATACTCCAACAATTTTTTTTTATTATACTTTGTTTAATATATATAAATGTCTCTTGTGAATGTCAGAATATTTGGACTTATTGATTTTTAGACATTGAAAAAATAATCTATTTTAAAACTCAATAATGGTGTATATTTTTGTATTCAAAAAAAATATAATTGAAGCCATCTAGGCGCAGTGCTGTATGTGTTGCGATAGTTATGTGTTTGATTCCCACTCAATATATTGATTATATTAAAATTATTTTCATTTAACCTCTCTGGCGACAAGAGTGAATTGATTCCCTTCACTCAACACGCACTGTCTTGGATTAGGCCGGAAAGTGCAGAACTGAGTGTCTTGGCACTAGGTCCTCTCTGCGTACCCTGCTAAACGGACATAGTTGAGGACGTGTTTCAGAAAAAAAAACCATATTTGAAATATTTTAAAATGAAAATATTTTTAACCGGATTTATCGCGTATATTCTTGGCATTCGAAAAAAACATTTTTGAAACCCAACGTCCGTGGTCACAGGTAGACTCAGAATAGTTTCATTTCAAAATGTGTAGTAATCGCGAAAATCAAAAGCTAAATAAATATTTAAATTAGGAATAATTTCACAATTTGACATGTATATTTTTGTTTGTCTTTACCGTATTTTTTCGTGGATCACTAGAGGTCGTTGTGGCGCAGTGGGACAACGTTTGACAGTAATTTGTATATACGATGGTTGTGGATTCGATTCTACTCGGAGGGACGCTTATATTTTAATTATTTTCATTTACCTGCTCTAGGAAACGCAATGTTCCAATAACGGGTGAAAAACGGAGATCCGAATGTCATGAGCATAAAGCGTGAAGCGATTATTACTGATAGGGCAGCGAAATCACCTTTCACGCTTTTGCCCGCATAGCAGGGTAGTCAGAAAGAACACGCCGATCTCCACTTTCCATCTGAAATTGCGAGTTGAGTGGCGGATCTCAACGCAGCGCTTTGACTTAGGATATTTTAAATATATAAATATTTACATCGAGTGGGGATTGAACCCTCAACCAATCGCGTTTACAGTCAGTGGTTTTCCCACTGCGCCACGGTGCCTTCTGCTTGCTGGAGGTGGTGTCATGCCATATTCATCTAGAAATTCCGGAAGTTCTTTATTTTATTACTACAGTATAAACGTTGCATCTTGTTGTAAATAATATTCAATAGTAGTTACTTGTATTCGAGCCTTATAAGACTGTAAAGAAGTAGAAATTAGGAACAAAATTTGTTTCAATCACAAAATATATCTAGGGCAATTATTATGAAACTGTCCGTAACAATTGTATCAAAATTTAAGCTTTAGCTCGTTTGGTTTAGTTGTACACTATAGAACTATAGTCATCATTTCAGCTGTACGACGCCCACCGCTGGACAAAGGTCTCCCTCAAGTTCTAAAGGACAATCAGGCCTACGCTATCTAGCAGCCTCTGGCCCCCTTAATCAGTTTATTGGTCAACCTGATAGAAGGTCTGCTCACCAAGCGTAATCCAGTTCGTGGTCACAACTCGAGTCTTTCCGCCCCAACAACCATCAAAGTCAAAGTCAAATATATATACAAAATAAGAAGTAACATGCTTAATTTTTTTAAACGTCAAACTATTTACCACCGGTTCACTAAAGTTTATGCATCAGACCTGAGAAGAACCGGCGCAAGAAACCCAGCGGGTCTTCTGAATATTAGTGACAATGATACCTTTAAAATAGACTGCAGCGTGCATTTCATTCCCAAGGTGTGTTATCATTTATAAAATCGTTAATTAGATAATAAATTTTGAGGCCATTAGATAGTGGCCTAGTGGGACAGCGTCGAACTGTACCCGTTGTCGATTGAAATTGGACGTTGAAATGTTCTTATGATATGAAAAATTATGCATGTAACTTTAAATTTTTGTTATTTTTAATAAATTATTTGGCTTTGACTTTGACAAGAATTTCCGAAATAAATCAAAAACACACAATTAGGCGCTGTAATAGTGATAGATTAAATGTAATCCAGTTTATAATAGATTTAAGTCTATGGCTTCTTTGACATTGACATTCGTTTTCAGTTCAAATAAATCCCTTAAACCGTACACAATGTTACAGCGAAACAGACTAAAAACATAATTAAAAAAAAACAATAATTTCTCGGTGAGACAGAGTAAAAATTGAATGTTTTAAAAATATAAAAAAAATCATAAAACGTGTGGGTAGTTGCAAAAAAAGAATATTGTATGCGTAGTTTTTGTTATATCGTATAGTGATTGTTGGTGGTAGGAAAATGCTGTTTTGATACAGGTATGTTTGTTTTCTTATATAATTAGTAAGGCTCCAAAAAAATATTATATAGATTTGTTAATTTGACCTTTTTGACTATTTGGAACGAAATTTAGTATAGTAATGTGAAAATTATAACATGCTCAATGGAAGAATTTTGTTTGACTTTACGTGTACTTGAACTAGTTATACAGTGAATTTAAACGTACAAATATACAAATATGCTTTTCTTTTATTTACATTATTAATAAATAAACTAAGTCAAAATGTTTGTAACTTGTGGTTTTGACAAAAAATTTGCAAATTGCAAATGAAAAGCCTGTTTTTATAAGGTGGCCATCGGGGCGCAGCGTGTAAGTGCCTGAGTGTATCGTAATTGGCTGTCCGTTCGATTTCTACTTGGTAAAAGGTAAAATGATAAGAATTTATTTATTATTTTCTTATTTCTCCCTCTCTGGTGTACACTGCAAAAGGTTGAGATAATGACAAAATTTCTTCTTGCAGTATATACTTCTTCATATGAACAATATTCTCTGAAGTAGGCTTTAAATAAAACCTATATATATATATATATATATATATATATATATATATATATATATATATATATAAATGTACTTTAAAACATACATTTTTAAATTCCAGCTTAAAAATGGAAAGTCAAGATTTCAACAATTCATCCACTGTGTCAATAGTAGAGTCAAGTTTGGAAGAGAGAAGGTATTTTAGAAGACACTCCCCCATCGAATCTAGTTGTGATGCTGATATATCAGCTGTTGAATGTGAACGGTAAGTTCTTTTCTAATTTCATCTGCATCTATCAATCAAAAAAATAGAACACATTGGTTGTGGGTTCGATTTCTGGCCGGTGCAATGATTTTATTTTAATTATTTTCGAGTTCCGCTACTCAACACACAAAGGATTTCAAGCGGAAAATGGGAACTGAATGTCTAAGTTCTCCCTGACTAACTGGGTATTATTTTGATTGTAGTACAATTTGTTTCAAAATTCGAATACGCGTCCATATGTGCTAATAATATAATATCCAGGGATATTATACCTGGACGAAGACGATAACTAACCAATTGCGATGTAATTTCATGGTTCTTTATTAAACGAATTTGTTATTATTTTATTTTATTATGGATAGATTGTTTCGTTAGATAAGAAATTATTGTAATGCTAAGCTAAGAGTATAGGTATAGTTATGGGTATAAGCGAAACCTACCTCCGCATTTCATTTAACGAAATTCATAAATGGAAATGTTATAAGTAATACGACAACAAGTGAGAACTCACAGTCGTTATTTATATAGTCTATATAGTCTATGCCAGGTCTTATATATTAGTTTTTTTTATCTGGAATAAATATATAGGCATATAAATATACTCGTATATAATTTATACACAGTAAATCTAACCTCACACTAATATGCTGCTTTTAGAGGCACCCACTTAGCGTCGAAGTACTACGAAGTACTTAGGACCAAACATTTGTACTGATTGAACGATAATTAAATAATAATTCTATTTTTTTTAGAGCGGTCCTTAAATCATTTATACTTAAAATTTTTAAGGTTCACCAAAGAAATTGTATTGACAAAATCAAAATAATAAAAAAAGCTAGTCTCGTCTTTTTTGTCAGAACCGCTTCGGTCCGGTTTGTACCAGTTACTTGACCTTGATGTTCAACCTTGAGACATCATGTAGGATTTAGACAAAGAGAGCAGCTTTAGAACTTTTACTCGACATTTTGATAGACATCTTTGCTTTATTAAAGTTGTTATTATTATAAAAGTTATATATTATTTTACTTTACATTTGAGTTTTTCAAAATAAATAATAATATACATTTTCATCTCTTTCTCTCAATAGGCGGAAAGTGGATAACAGAGTGTCAAGACACTCAGAGTGCCTTATACACTACACTCTGCCTTGCTTAAAAAGAACGAGAGATATGTAACAAAGAAAATTTAACTCCATAATATTATTATTTTTTGGATGACAATCGATGGACCCGTGAAGGAAAGGTCCTTCACGGGTCCGATACCAATAACCACTATACCATCAGGTATTTAAAGTCTAGTATGAAAATAACAATGATTATCATAGTACCCTTATAACGCGGAATTTCTAAAGTATTACATAATTATATACAATTATTTCGCAATAAAAAAACTTCCGTCATATGATTCATGCGCTAACACAACAGCGCCTTTGTTTTGTATATAAGACAAAAATCATCTTAGATACCTACTTGTAATTAGAGGTTATTTAGTGGCAAATCACTATGATTTTAATTTTTTACTGACTTTACTAGAAATTAATGTTTTCATCAACTCAGTAAATCTATCCATCGTTAGGTTTACATCAGTGCAGAAGTCACCATATAACAGGGTTCCCACCTTTTAAAAATTATAATATGAAATCCAGATTGAACCGCGATATTTTATATATTATTTAACGTCTATTTCCTATACCTTTAAGGGTGGCAACACCCCTGTAGCTCCTCTGGCGTTACAAGGGGGTCTTGGGTGGCGGTGATCACTCACCATCAGGTGAACCGAACGCTCGTTTGCCTTGTCTATAGAAAATAAAAAAAAAACAATGCGCCACGAAAGCCTCAATACTTATCAGTGTAAATCTTGATATAAATATATATTTTCTATCAAGTTATAAGAGTTTGAAAAAGAAGCTGTAATGTTAATATAAAATGGTCGCAATATATTTTAAATTTAAGTAATAAAAACGATAGTAGTGGATTCTTATCTCATGTTATTTTAAGAAATGCATCTTTTTCGTTTTTATTGGTTCGATTTCCACTCAGGGGTCCCTTTATGTTTAAATTATTTCCATTTCTCTGTTATGGTCATAAGTAAAAGCGCGGTGTTCAGTTCAGGATCCCGGCACCAAAATGGAGAGACCTAAAGAAATAATATAATCTTCAATAATAATCTCGTTTCAAATATAAAAAACACCTCACTTTACAATTTGAATACAAAATCTAGTTTATTATAGGTATATTTTATTCGTCTATTGTCACGTACAGACATTGTTATCTTTCAAATCTCATCTAGGCTGTTATCACAGCTTAGATAACGGCATCTAATAAAAATTACGGGCAATGTAACTAGCGGGATTATTTATTTAAAACATGTATAACATAATTGAGCCTTTGTGGTGCAGTGGGACAGTTGTGGGTACGATTCCCGCTCGAGGAAGTTATTTTCTCCCCTCTGGTAATACAAATTACGGTGTGGAAGTATTGTTTTGACGAGTGGCCTGATACTAGGCCCTTGATATGCGGTTACAAGCATGAAGCTGTATAATATAATAGTTATTGCAATACTATTAGACGGTTTCCAAGAGGGGCGGTTTTGAATCCTGCTGCGTTCAAATTTTGATGCTATGTCATTGCCATTTATTTTCATTATAGCTAAATAACACCTATGTGCAATAGTTTCAGCTGTGCGTTGTCTGTCTGTCACTCAGTAACGGATTAGTTTTATATATACTAATCGTATCAGATTCAATGCATGCTTGTGACAAATAAATCAAATTGGAATGTCTATTTGTAATATAAAAAAAAACAGCTTTTTACTAAATGCATGTGTATGTACATACAGTATATATACCAAAATAAAGATTTTTGTCTGTCTGTCTGTTTGTCTCGGCTAATCTCTGAACCAGCTGGACCAGATAGCCGATGTAAGGAGTAACTTAGGCTACTTTTATTAAAGAATTCCACGCGAACGGAGTCGCGGGCACAGCTAGTATCACTATATATTTAAAAAAATACATGGCGCCGTAGTTTTATATTTGATATACAAATTACACACGTATTTATATAACAAATATTAACATTTTCCTGGTTTATTGAAGCAAATGTACTAATTAAGACTGTCATATGCAATGTATCTCATTTTATAGCTAATATAAGCGATCAGCCCAATATATAAAGTATTAAAAATAAACGACAAGAGAGATCATTCACTCTCGTGAGAGAGGGAAACGCAACTACAATAGTCCTTTCAGCTACTTTAACACTATAAAGAATACAAGTGCATTATTATGTATGTAAATTGTAAGTACAAAAATAGATTTTAGTTGTGTTTTATTTTTCTTTAGCTTCTCATTTTTCCCGCATACTTCGTTATTAGTAATTAGGAAGGAATTTAGTGCCAATACACTCCGTTCTCCACTTCCCTTCTAAATATGAGATATTGCGTTGAGTGACGGAACTCTATGCAACGTTTAGTTTAATCACCAGAGCGGGGAATTAAAAATAATTTAGATATATTAATTAACCCTGAATGGGAATCGAACCCACAATTTCTGACGCTATCGCACTTCCTCACAAAGGCTTTTTCACGTTTTGATACGCTTAATAAAAAAAAAAAAAAAAAAAAAAAAAAAAAAAAAAAAAAAAAAAAAAAAAAAAAAAAAAAAAAAAAAAAAAAAAAAAAAAAAAAAAAAAAAAAAAAAAAAATATAAGTTAAAATAAAAAATAATATTTACAAAAATAACCGAAAAAATACTTATATTGTTGAAAACGCGTTATTGGTAAATGATTTACACGAAATCTAATATATCTATCTATATTAATAACACCTATGTTGCGAACTTGGCACAATTTTTTTGTTATTAAGTTTGAAAATTTAGTTTTTTTTTTAAATAGAGATATGCGCTATAAAACTTTAATATGTAACTGGAGAAACACATTCAAATATATAAAATAAATAAGGCTTCACTATTTTTTTTATTATTTACTGAATTAGATAAAATGATAATTTTTCTTATAACATTTTTTTTTAAATGTTATTCGCACACTCAGGAAATTTAAATACTAAATATATATTTTTCAAATGAATATTTATATTACTTGGCTAGTCAGTTAGTTACTTAGTTATATTGTCAAATTTTTAACTACACACTTTTTTTAATTGGATTACCTAGAAAATTACACATAAATACTATCCAAACATATGTAAAATACATATTGAGACAAGCAAAGCCAAGAAGGCATCTAGTCTAAACACACGGCATCGCCTGTCCGTTTTTGTACTTGACTATTACATATTCATATAACAGTTATAACTCCATAGTTAAAGTAGCTAGTGGCTGATAACAAAATGTTTACAAGTTTTATACGTTAGTTGAGTTTCCGCCGCGCATTCACAACGCGCAGACGCCATATTGGTTGCTTTTTTTTTGTTTAAAAGTTTTTGTTTAAG
This sequence comes from Podotricha telesiphe, assembly GCA_038994665.1. NCBI lineage: Eukaryota > Metazoa > Arthropoda > Insecta > Lepidoptera > Nymphalidae > Podotricha > Podotricha telesiphe. Next base: position 483,026 of record JAOYRR010000459.1, read on the forward strand.
TTTATAGTTTTTGTGGTTAGGTGTTTGTGTTTGAAATAGGCATAAGTATGATATTTTTAATGGAACACACGTATAGAAAAATATAAATAATATTAACAGAAATAAAAAGTTTTCGAAAAATTATAAAAACAAAATGAAAACCGTTAATTTCATACAAAATTAAATGTGTGCAAAAACAAACTAAAATGGTTATAATTTATACAACAATAACTTATAAAATTTTCTCCACACTGATTTTAGAAGAAATTATAAAAAAGGTTTGCTTTTCAGCTTCTCCCTTTGTCCGTATGAGAGAACCTAGTGCCCAGACACTCCGTTTTCCATTTTCGTTCGTTCCACGTTCTGTGTTGAGTGGTCGCAAGCTGGTGTTGTCGTTTTAGAGCGGAAATTAAAATCTATACATATAATAAAAATGTAACTGATCGCTATGTGTACATGGAATATATATGAAAAAAATAATTGTTGTGTGCATTTATCAATGTAATAGAACCCGATACAGTGATTTCTAATTTCTTTTTCTGTTTGTCTGTTTATCGGTTTAAATGCAGTTTTGTCTATTGTATTTTGGTAACTTTTCCTACACATGTAGCGTTTATTTTGTATTAATCAGTTCATAAATAAAAAAGTTACAACAATTTAAATTAGAAATTTAAGTTAAGTTTGTGATTTCAGTGAGAACGAGAGCGGGCGAAAAAACGAAATAGTTTAGCCGTGTAGTTTACGCGAAGCCGCGAGCTGGTCGCAAGTAATTTAAATATAACCGTTCCCTCTTGTGGGAATCGAACCCACAACGACTCCTGTTATAATTTGTACACTTATCGTATAATTAAAGAAGTAAATAATAATATATATTTATGCAAAATAAATTATAACTAAAAAAGGACATTAGTACAAAAAAGGTTAGCGTGATCTGATGTGATTGATTGAAAATCTGTGGTTGATTGATTGCATTTAAATAAAAAAAATGTGTATATAGAAGTTTATCTAATTTGATACTTGGACACCATCATGGCACAGTGGCATGGTGTCTGACCGTAAACGCAATTGGTTGTGAATTCGATTCCCACTCGAAATAAGGTTTATATTTAAATTATTTTATTTCTTCGCTCTTGTACGACTAAGACTAAGCATTGTCTTGAATTATCGGTCAGAAAGTGGGGAACGGAGTGTCTTGACAATAGAATCTCTCAGACTGCAGCTTTTATAATAAATTTTACATTTTAAAATATATAAATTAAACATAAATAAAAGTCATCCTTTACTTATAAGTCATATATATAAACAGCTCAAAGAAAGATGAAATATGTTATGTAGTTTCCTAGGGGATTGTAGTGAAGCACTAAGTAAGGACTTCCTAAATTTCGTACTGGAACGGAAAAACCGGTATTTATTATACGATTTACGGACGAAAATACGGAAAACTCAAATTATTAAATTATCATATTGAACAACATTCTTTCATCAGTAGGTATAATTAATAAGGTGCCTGTAGGTATTTCCTCGGTCAGACCTGGGAAATTCCTACCTAGGCACCTTTATTTTTCAAAACAAAGATATACAAAATTGCTATGAATTTATACATTTTAACATCATTATAAATCGTTATAAAAAAGGCTGAGGCTTGTAAGACAAAATTTTGCATTAGGTTCCACCACTCATCATGCAATGTCCCGAATTCCGGTGGAAAGCGGAGTGAGTGAACTGAGTGTCTTGGTCACTAGGTCTCTCTGACTAACGTGTTATACGGGAAAAAGCGTGAAAGTGAAATATATTAAATGATATATTTTAGTTTGATAGAAAGAAAACATATAATTTTTTTTATATTCTGTTAGGCGCGTCATGTGCGTTGTGCGCGGCAATTATCAGAATTATTGGTCGATAACGTCTGTAGATATAATAAGCATAGAAAGGTTTGTTGGTTTGCTTAAACAAAAATACAGGATTAACTTCCGCCGCAAAACATTAAATGCTAAATAGAACAAATTGACTTATCACAAAAAAGCGTACATTTTTAGAAAACGTATAAAAATTTGAACGCAGCGGGTTTCGAACCGATCTGACAACAAGCGTTTACAGTTAAACAACACCCCATTGCGTCACTATGGACCTTAATATCTATCAAAATCAAAAAAATATTTATACCAATAGGCTATTTATTACAAGCATTTTCGAATCGTCAATTAACATAAAATGTCAGTATTGTCAGTCCTAGCGGCAGCTACCACCAGCTCGAAAGGCAGTTCTGCTGAGAAGAGCCAGTGAGAAAATCAACAGTTGTTCTTTTCAAATATAGTTTTACGATAACTATTATATCTAGACTTAAAACACATAATCTAACTTGGCTAATAGTTGTGTCGGAAATCAAACCGACTACCGGTCGAAGCTTTAAAGAAACAACAAAAACAAAAACTAAGTATCAAGTGAATCTAAATGACGGTATTAAGGTAAATTGTTTCAAAAATACTATAGTAATTTTCTTCTATTTAAATATATCTTTATTGCTTTTAAATTGGTATTATTATGTTTTTCTTGTGTTTTGTTTTTTTTTTCATTATAGAATAATTATATATATTTAAATTAAATTAATTTCTCCTTGGCGACAAGGCAAAGTGTGGGGTTGAATTCCGCCGCGGAGAACGGAGTGTTCTGACACTATGTCCTATTTTGCCTATACTGCTAAAATCGTGAAGTTCAAAATAATTCATATATATATATATATAATAATCATACCAAATATTTAAGGTTTAATTAATTATAATTAGAAACGTTGTTGGTTGGCTGCCACGCCAAGTTATTTTTATGATTACCTGATCGAAGTTTCGATAATCAAAAACCAGTTTAGATGCTTTGCAAATAGCACAGAACTTATTAATAAAAATACTATTTAAAATTTATTTCCTTGCCCGTAGCAAAAGGTTATTCAAAAAGCTTTCTTTATAAAGAAACGGGACTTCTTAATATTTATGAAACTTATATATTGCATATGCGAAAGAAATGCGATCGATATAAAACTTGATAGGCCACGAACTACTCGTAGTTATGGAAAAAAACCTCTGTGTTTGAAAGTATCTTGACATATACGATGAATTACCAAAAGATATTAATGAGGCAGTCACAAGTCATCTTTAAGCATTTCGTAAAAAATAATATTAGCTGCATCAAAATTGAATTGAAAAAACGGGACAAATATAAAAAAAAAACAATATCAAACAAAAAAAAAATATTTCGACATTTTTTTAAAGTGTTATTCGCTCACTTAGGAAATTGATAAACATATACTTAGAAAACAAGTCAAGTAGAAGTTCAAGTCCTTGAACGGTTTTCAACAGGCGCGGGTTCAAATCCCACTGCATTCTAATTTTTATACGTTATAACTATATAATATAATCTTTGATTTTCACGATTAATACACATTTTGAAATGGAACTATTTTTAATCGGATTAATTGCGTATATATTTGGTATTCGAAAATACATTTTAAAACCAAGACGTTTCGAACACTTTACAATAGTCCGTGCAGTCTACTTGTGACCACAAACAAGTGTTTTAAAATTTTTATACGTTTTCTAGATATATATTTTTCGAAAAAAAAAAGTAAATAAACTCTTAAAAAATACTAAATATAAGGAAATCTTAATATATAACAGCTTATTATGTGTAAATCAACATGTATAGAACAACTGACACTTCTAGTTGATGAAATCTTTTAATTCCGCGTTAATTTTACCTCATTCAATATCTCGTTTCGTTTCTTCATTATTTGTTAGCGACTGTCATCTTTAAGAAATGTACTCACAAAATTGTATAAATACTTTATTTTTTCTTCTTTGATTCTTTGATCTTCACGATTATTATACATTTTGAAATGAAACTATTTTTAACCGTCTCAATCGCGTATAATATTGGTATTCGAAAATACATTTTAGAAGCCGACGATTCGAACACTTTAAAGTAGTCCGTGTTCACAGGTAGACTGTGTTGTGGATTCGATTGCCACTCGGGGAATTTATTTTCATTTCTCCGCTCTGGTGACAAGACAAAACGCAGTGTTGAGTTACGCCAGTCAATAAAGTCACTGATTCGAGCAAAAGTGAGGGACGGATTGTCTTGACTGTAGGCTCTTTGTATGCCCCGCCATACGAAAAAAAAACTGATAAAAACTGTTAGCTAATGCCTTATTTATGCGACGGAGAACTGAGTCACTATGAAATCTCCTCCAATTCTTTAACAGCTTTACACGTAACATACGATTACACCTATAGTCCATGTAATATAATAGGTATTTTTAAATTAAGATAAAATAAAGGTTTCCGCTTTTTTATACAGTTGCATTTAACCGTATTGCATACAAACTTATTACTATCACCATGATCGCGAAGGTCCTAGATTCAAATTTAACAAGAGTTTATATATATATATATATATATATATATATATATATATATATATATATATATATATATACTTATGCTTATATTTTATTTTACCTTTGACCTTTGTTTTAGAGTTTTCTAGAATGTTTTCGAACGGATACCAAAATTTACTAATACCAAAATATACGCGATTAACTAAGAGAAGAATTGACAAAACTACAACGGAAGCGGGAAAATTGTTTAGACGTTTTATAGTTCAAGGAAACTAAGCTGCGGGCGGTAACTCGTATGATGTAGCTATCCCCCACAGGGACAAAGATGCGACGACCAAACCGGCTAATGTCTTTCTAAAGACAATAGTTAACGAAACAACTTGGACAACTGACAATAAAGACCACTGGTTATTACTTCTGGAGGGATTCCTCCAGTCCTTCTCACAAACTTAGTGATTATGGGAAACCTGACATAATAGAAAATCTTGTAACATATAAGAATCGTACTCAATTCAATAATACTGCAACTGCACAAAGACTCAAAATTATAAATATATATATATATATATATATATATATATATATATATGAAAAAAACTAAACTGTATGATATAGTATCTAATCTAATATACAAATAAATCTTAAAGATCATTCTCTTTTGTTATGTCAAAGTAAATGAACGGCGGTACATTACTTGCTATATATTGTCTTAACAATTTCCTCTACTATAGAATATTTCAATTTCGTGCGCTTGCGCAGTTATTTTCCTTTACAAATGATTGAAAGTAATGTATAGGAACTTAAGCCGTTGTGGCGCAGTGTGTTCGCGTCGAGAATGTACTTGTGTTGGTCTTAGGTTTGATTCCTGTTCGAAGGAATGATTATATTTAAATTATTTTCATTTTCTCGCTCTGCTCTCGTAAAGCTGAAAAACAATCCTCGCTCTGGTATGTGAGAATGCCTTAGCTTGATATGTTTTTATCTTGATTAAGAGGAACATATGGAAAGAGATATGCATAAAAAAATAAATATACAATTTAAGGGCGGTTTTGGGCACGTCGAGAGGATGGCTGGTGAAAGAATAGTACGAAAGCTATATGAAGCAAAGTTGAGCGGTAAGAGAGAAAGGGAGACCTGGGTTGATCTTCGAGGACACAGTATGGATGATACTGGAGGAAGGTGACGTAAAAAGCATGAAGACCCCTCGGAGGGCATGTGTGAAGAGGGTGATGACAGTGGACGAGGCGAAAGAATTATGCAGGGACTGTAGCGCTTGGGGCTACGTTCTCTGACTACCCCGCTAGGGACAAAGTGTGAATCCAAAAAAAAAATACAATTTATCCTTCAACTAAGTTATCTAACAATGAAATAATAAATTAACGTAACGGAAGTTGTAAAATTGCGCGAACGATAAAGTATGTTTTCATATTCATATTTATGTCTGTCATGTTAACGAGTGTCGAGTGATGTTTTAATTGTTCAAATTATGAAAAATGTTTTATTTATACAAAGGCGTAGATATTGTGGACTTCGAGTCGACGGCGATGGTTGTGGGTTCGATACAAACTTGAGGGCATGAGGGCGTTGAGTAGCGCCACTCAATACGCAATGTTTCGAATTCAGGTGGAAAGTGTGGAACTGAGAAGTAGGTTCTCTCTCACTACCATGTTATGCGGGAAAAAGCGTGCAGATGAAAAATAAAAAAAATATACCATGAGACCCTGAGTCTGAGATAAACCAATCGCGTTTGCAGTGACAGCGGCTGACTGCAAACGCGATTGGTTGTGGGTTCGATCCCCACTTGAAGGAATTTGTTTTCACGTCTCCGCTCTGGTGACATTAGGCAAAGCTCGGCGTTGAGTTCCGCCACTTAACACGCAATGCCTCTAATTCGAGTGGAAAGTAGAGAACGGAGTGTCGTGAAAATTGATTCTCTTTGACTACTCCGTGAAGCGTTAAGTTGTCTTTTTTAAATACTTAAGTAGGTTTTTTAATTTTTGCCAAAAACTGTACTCAATTTACACTTTCAACTATGCATGACTTCAAATATGTAGTAGAGGGTTTTTCTTTTGCTATTTTGTGGAGTAACAATAAGTAAAAAATGCAAGTTTCAAAATCTCACAAAAACAATATACCTATCTATAAACGTAATGTATGCATGCATTGAAGATATATGAGAAAAATGATTATTGAGGGTATTATATCCATTTAATAGAATCCAAAATAGTGTTTTTTATTTTTTTATCTGTTTGTTTGTCTGTACGTTCGTGCACGCTAATCTGCAATGCGGTTTTGACTATTGTATTTTGGTAATTATTTTAATTGGTTCATACAAGGAAAGTTACAATAATTTATATTAATTTCAAGTGAGAACGCGGGCGGACCACAAATAGAAATAATTAAGTCTTGTATTTTTAACATTTTTTAAAGTGTTAATTAAACATTAAGGAAATTGAAAAACATATATTTAGTTTTCTAAAAATATTTAAGTCGTGTAGTTTAGGCAGGCGAAGCGGCGGGCGGGTCGCTAGTATTATTAATATATTGCCTTGACAAATTTCGGTTACGGTTTCTGTCTCTGAAACTGATTCCACAGCCGAAGCTTTAGGTATGATTAGTTAATTTTAAATCTGGTGTCAGTCGGACATTAGACAGACCTAGTGTTTTAACACTCATTTCTCTTATCTATTTTTTTTTTCTCGGTCCAAGTTACTGACTTTGCATATAATAGCGGAACTCAACGCTGTAATTTGTCCAAATTTCAAACTTATCTCACTTATACAAATGCCATATGCGTCAGTTTATACACCTATTGTTTTCACATAACTACAGTTAGCTCTTCAAAAGATAATCTAAATTGGACGTCCCTTATCGATTATACATAATGTTGATAATATCAGATAAAAATAGATAGAAACTGTTTTTTTCCAGAAAAAACAGGTTTGTCAATCACTTTCCCAAGTGGTTTCTAATCCAGTAACATTTTAAAGTGTCGAAATGATTATCAATTTAGAGACAAGTGCTGCGGTTTTGAGTGACTTATCAGTAATCAATACGTCTTTGTTTTGATAAGAAAATATAAGTGATTGCTATTCAAGGGATGGTTTATGTGTAAAATAGTTGAAATGTAAATGTCTTATAAGGGTTATGAGTTCATATCTTACTTATGGAATGTATACTAGGGGTTTTAACTGCAAACTCGAAAATTTACACAAATAAAAAACTATTTGAAGGAAGAAATGAGATGCCGTTGTGGCGCAGTGGGACAGAGTCTAACGGCGAGGTGATTAGTGGCGGGTTCGATTTCCACTCGAAGAAATCAATATATTGAAATTATATACGCCACTCACTCAACACGCAATGTTTCGATATCGGGCGGAAAGTGGAGAATGAATGCCTTCACACTAGGTTCCATTTGACTTATTTTCAATCTCTCTAAATATCTTCCAAATACAATATGTGCCATTGTGGTGCAGTGTCCGTGGAACACCGTCTGCCTATGAAATGCGATGGTTCGATGCCCATTCGGGTAAATAATTTTAGTTCAATTATTTTCATTTCACCACTGTATTAACACAGAGTGCGGCTTTTAGATTCTGCCACTCAACACTCAATGTCTCGATTTCGGGCGGTAAGTGGAAAACGGAGTGTCTTGAAAAATCTGCTATGAGGAGAAAAACGTGAATACCCATTTTTGAATATTATTTAAAGTTATATTTAAATCCGTATTTTAGTTTGTTTAAATGTCGTGTAATAAATATAGCAAACATTAGTTTTCTTTCTTCACGATGAGAGAACTCTGAAAACAATATAATACAACATTTTTCGCTTAAATCTCCATTACGATTCAGTTGGAACCAGTTACAACCGGTTCTAACCAGAACATTCTGGTCGTTAGGTCGTTGACCCCGAATGTGGCAGACAGTTTTGGTGTTTTTAAAGCTTATTTTGTTTTATTTTATTATTGTATTTGTGAATAATACCTTCCACCTTGTCCTTGTATATAAGTAGGTTTTGGGCTAATGCACTAGTTTACTTAATTTTAAGGTCAATTAAATGCTATTAGATGCATCAGAGTGCATTTTAATGTTAATTAAATGCTAATTGACAGTATAGACATCAAACATACATTTAGTAAATAGAGAGCCTCCACTATAAGAATGATGGAGTCTTATTACTTAATTTTCGCTTAATTTTTTAAGATAATAATATAAATGCTTTATTTAACGTTTTCATAACTTACTTAAATGTACATCCGCTTCCCCCGCGAGTAAATAAAATTATGTAAATAATAATAGTTAAAGCAATCTCACGGTATACCTACCGCCAACAACAACAAGTCTCTAAAATAATTATACTGTGAAGAACGGAGAAACTTGTCACTAGGTTATCTCTATCTAAGAAGGTGTTAGCAAATTAAATAATATTAAACATAATCCCCCCTGGATTTAAAATTGACCACCGTTTTTCGCTGGTGGGTAGCTGTGTTATAAGAAAGTGTTATTTTATTATTTTGTGTGTATACAGAGTAATATATAGTGATACGGCACTCTGCTCTCTGTTTGTAGTTCAATTTTAGAAAAAAATATTTGTCGAGTGACAGAACTCACCACCGCGTTTTGTCTTACCATAATGACAAAAGTAAAGTAATTGAAATATAATCTTTCCATGCGTTGACTGACATTTTTTGTTGTAAACACTGAAACTGAAAGAGGCAGGAAGAAAATGAGGCGATCGTGTGCGCCACGATGTTGGACAACGTCTGACTGTAAACCAGATTGGTTGTGGGTTCGATACCCACTCGGGGGAATGATAATATTTAAAACATTTTCATTTTATCGCTCTGGAGCCTAAGATAAAGCGCAACGTTGAGTTCCGCCACTTTACTCGTGTCTCGATTTCGGGCGGAAAATGAAGAACGGTGTTTCTTGACACTTGGTTCAATCTGACTACCTTGCTATGCTGAATAAAACGTGAAGCTGGAAAAAAACCAGATTCATATAAATTCTAGATATTGTCTATCACAATATTTAGAATTTATATGACTTAAGTTCTCCACTCTCCATCCCTTTCATAATTAGATAAAACCAAACAAAAATATATTTTTATATTATTGTTGCCCATACGCCCATTATGGTTTGAACTTACAACCATCACACAGTACTACGGTACCGCTGTGCCACAACGCTAGTAATAATTTACATACACATACATGCTCAGAATAAAACAAAAGGGAAAGTCCCTTTTGACCTACATTTTATGAGTATTGCCCAATTATATGATAGAGATATAATCTATGATTGCGTTTTTGTATGACGAAATAATGGATTTTAACATTCAGACAAACGTGAATAGCGTTCTGATTTAGTGTTCTGTATGAATATTGTCAAAATAAGGAGGGATGGATGGAGGAGGGGTTGATGTCTTTAGGTGGGTTAGGTTCGGTCCGGAGTCCCACATAACCGCGTCCGAGTCTCCAATCAGTCGGGTATCAGTTAAGATTAGACATGTTGTTGCCGAACACATCGCTGCACTTTTACTGACGAAAGCGATAATCGAATCATTCCTCTCAGAAAATATCAAATCATTGTTTTTGTTATTAGAGAAACTATTGAAATGGTACTATTACATTTTTAAGTCAAGTCTTTAATGGTCCAGATTAAACACACTCGCTGTTGTCCTTACGTGAAAACAATATAGAGATTCCAGTTCATTTTCAACTTAGGACTAAGAGAGTCCACAGTCATCTCACTTAATTTATTGTCTATATTAATATTTCATAACCGTTTTATTTTGCTACATATCACTCGAATTTTTGACTGCAAGGTATCTCCGGTCTTTTCTCAAGCGATCCTTATCCTGGGTTCTTATGAACCTGAGACTCAAACTTGAGGGTTCATTCAGCTCTTAACAGTTCCCGAGTAGTTCTTGTTATGTTAGAGTTTGGGCCACTATTCCGTTTTAACGTTCTCTTAGAGGCAAGCAACACGCCTAATCTAACGGCAATTCACACTTATTTTCATATATAGGCATATCTCACATAGGCAGAGGAGTTGCGTTCTACTCCCTAACGACAACTAAAATAAGTTGTAATAAGCGTATAAGAATTTAGACGTACATATAGAACGGTTGGGCTGTCTGAGCGCTTGGACGGTTTCCAAGAGCGCGGGTTCGCATCCCGCTGCGTTCAAATTTTTATACGTTTTAAAAAAATGTTATTTTATTAAGTGTGGCAACAAAACTTGTCAGAGCGGACAAATTAAAGTTTCAGGTCAGAATCTAATTGATAACAAACCCACTTTCAAATTCCAATTCAAAATATCCTTTATTCATATAGACCTTTGGAAGCGCTTTTGAATCGTCGAAGGAACATAAAGCTACCACCGGCTCGGAAGGCATTTCTGCTGAGAACAGCCGGTGAGAGCTTGAGTTCAACAGTTGCTCTTTTCAAAAGTTACAAATACAAAAACACTGCTATCTAAGTCTTCCCAACTACACTAAAGAGGCGTATATTCTACGTAATTTGTAACTGCACACCGTCATGTTCCTAGAATCGCTATCAGTTTACAGATCGTATTACTTGAGCTAAGGGAATGCATATAATGGCATATACTCTTATCTTGAGGCCATTGAGGCTCAGTGGGACAGCGTCTGCTGTAAACGCAATGGTGGGTGGGTGGGTTCGGTTAAACACTCCATGAGATTATTATAATTTCTTCGCCTAAGTCAAAAATTGCGTTAAGGTCCGCCATTCAACACGCAATGTCTCGATTTCGGGCGGAAAGTGGAGAGCGGAAATGTTTTGACACTAGGTTCTCTCTGACTAACCTGTTATACGGGAAAAAAACGTGAAGCTGACGACTGTAAGCGCGAAGGTCGTGGGTTCGATTTACACTTGATGGAATGATTATATTTAAATTATTTTAATTTCTTCGTTTTGTTATGAACGATACAGCGAGGCTTTGATTTCCTATACTAAACACGCAGTATTTCGAATTTGATTGGAAAGGGGAGAACGGAGTGTTTCGACACTAGGTTGAAGAAGCATGAAGCTGCTTTTTTGTATTCTGGATATTTTTTTAAACTTCTTTTATAGACAACGCTGAAAAATATTCTGCCTGATTTGCCTATTTTATATCAATGATTTTAGTAACGTATACTTATTATATTTTTGCCATATTACTAAACAGCATTAAGTTACAGTTACAGTATGAGAAAAAAGTTTCGCTCTCTCTTTCTAGACAACTCCCCTTATCATTAATTGAGATACATTCCGAGGTAGCTAGTGACGTTTAAGTGCGCAATTTTTAATTACACTTCGAAACACCTATATGGTTAACAGTTTATCTGTTTGTTGGGGCACGCTAAATACACGGCTTCTCCGATTTAAATGCAATAGTAAAAAAATTTAATTCGAATTTACACTGGGCATTACATGTGTATTTCATTTTAATCGATTTATAAACAAAAAAGTTACATTTATTTAAATTTAAGCCAAGTGTGGGACTTAAGTGAGAGGCGTAGGCGGGCAAGACGACGAAATAATTTAACGTTTCCCATTTAAATTACCCTTTAAATGGGAAACAAAATAAGTCATTTTACACTTCTAACAGAAAAAAAAAAAAATCTTTGTTACTTCGATCTCTGCTTTTAAGTATAGCTCTAGTATATTATGCAAAAAAAAAATTCAATAAATCATTTACGCAATATCTTTATTGTTTTCTATATAATACTAACTTAATACTTAAAATGAAGCTTAAAATGTGAAAAAAAACACAGAAACGTATTATTTCATTAAATCATTTGCCCAATTCCATAATTTTTTTTGCTATACAATAGACCAACTTAAGACATTTAAAATTAGTTTTAAAATGTGAAAAAGCTAACAAAATGGCGACAATTTTAAAAAAAATTGGTATTAACAAGAAGGACAGAAACAGTGTATACTCTATGGTATCGTGCAGTGACGTCACACCAGGAAGCCTGGAAGTATGGGTGGAGTTACCAGATGCCATCAAATTTGATCCAGCTCTTGCGCCTTTCAAACAACTATATGAGCAGCATCATGGTGAGTGACTTTGAATTTTTTTTTTACTCTCTTTTGGAATCTCAAATCACCTATTTGCCTAAGGCTTGTATGATTTAAATCATTTGCACACCAAACGATATTCCATTATGTTTTTATGGAGTTAAGTTACGACACTGAACATGCAATGTCTAAAATTCAGGCAGAAAGTGGGGAAGGGAGTGTTTTTACACTAGGTTTTCTCTGACTAACCTCTTCTTTTTCTTTCTTTTCTTTTTTTATATCGTGACGAAATCCGTTACGGATACCCGCCCGATCGGGCGGCAATACACTGCTTGTTGATTAACGGAACTTAATCAACAAGCAGTGAAGTGAATCACCAGAGCGAGAAAAATGAATATGATAATTCTTACTCATAATTTATTAAATCCAGGGAATAACTGTAATTTATTGTTTTTCGCATTGTTTGTCCTTGTTGTTCAATTTTCCTAGAAACTAATAAGTAAATTAATTTGCAATTAGAGATTACGCCTAATATCTTCTTTTGGAATTCATTCATTCCATATCAATCTTTTCACCAATTATGTCTGAAAATCCTTCTCTTTTCGTGGATTCACCGTGCAGGTGGGAGGGGTGTCCTTCGAGTTGCAAAGAGAGAGGAGCTAGGGGCAGTGCCTTGGATTTACGACCCAAGTATAAGCTTAACGGCTTTAAGCACCATTCTCTACTCAACGAAATTTGAAAAGAACCTACTAATATAGCATTTGAAATTGATGTATATCCTAAGTTAATTTTATATTTAAAAATGGTATAAAAATTTGAACGGGATTTCAACCTGCGCCTCTTGAAAACCGTGCGAGCGCTCTGACTGCTGATCCATGCGCTCTACATCCAGCTACGTCGAAATTCTTATACGCTTATTACAACTACTAACAACAAATATAAGTTGTAAGCATATATGTTTTTCAATGTTCCTAAATGTGTGAATAACACTTTAAGAAAATGTTAAAACTAATTTCAATATATGAATGAGATTTCGAGATTTTTTACGTCGCACTATGTTTAAGCAATTCAGGTAAAATGTTTGAACCTTTTCTTCCACAGGTAAATTAGATTCACCAGATATCACTCCGGAAGGGGACAGAAATATTTTCAATAGAAAAATTTCAAATGACGCTGCCTTGGAAATTGATATTATTGATAGAAACGCGAATAACAGTAAAGATGGGAGTAACAGGTACTATTTGGTTTTATTTGCTTAACAACTTTTTTTTTAAGTTTGTATTCAACCATCGTGGTTTAGAGGGATAGCGGTCTGAATGTGAACGCAATTGGTCGTGGATTCAATCCCCACTCAAGGAAATGAATATGTTTAAATTATTTTCATTTCTCCTCTCTGGTACGATAAAGCGCGACGTTGAATTCTGCCATTCAATGGATGGAAAGCGAAAATAAATGGATGGAAAGCGAAAAAAAAGGGACGGAAAGTGTAGGACGGAGTATCTTGAAAGATTATAACCATACTAATATTATACATGCGAAATTAACTCTCTCAGTCGGTGACATCATCCAGCCCAAACTGCTGAACTAATTGTGATAAAATTTTATATAGAGATACTTGAGGGTATTGGAATGAACATAATCTACTTTGTTCTCCCATTTTGTTTAGTTGCTGGTTGGTCTATAATTTCGTTATTCAAGAAACGATCATGACGAAAACGCACGTTTCGAAAAAAACAAGCGCTTGTATACCTACGTTTATTATATATTTGATGTGTGTTCGACATGTACAAACTTGTATTAATTTTGATCGTGGAGCTTAAAAAGTTTTTGGAAATTTTCATATTATGCCCCATTTTTTGTCAAAAAATTCAACCTGATATGTCTGTCGTGTCAATAAATCTTATAAAAAACCGTGGTAATGGCAAATTACGATTCACATTAGCTAGCAAAGAAGTTTATTTTTTAATAGCTTTTATGCTATTATATATTGTAACCATTTGTGCGCAATTCAGACAATCAATGTGTGCACATGTCTTAAAAAAAAACGCTTAGATTAACAACTTTTTTAAACAAAATTATTTCTATCGTCAATTGAGATTTGATTTTATTCCCATCACTAGTCACTTTATATATTGAACTGTTTACTGTTGCGGAACGTGGTACATTAGATATATTTTTTTTTTAATTTTTAGTTTATCCTAATGCTATAACTGTGTGCGAATCTATCAAAAGATAAAGCAAGAAAACAACCCACCAGAAATTCATAACTATATCTTTGGTTTTGAGGAAGATACAAGGTACTTTCAAAACTGTTTGTTTAGGAGACAGATTAGGTCTCTACCGCTTCACGGGTTAGTTCAGATTGGAGATCTTTTAGGTCTCTGCCGCACCAGCTGACAGTTCTTTGAAAATGGTGCCACAGTGAATGTGTTAAGCATGAACGAAATATGAAAACATGCTTTAAGTTACTAAGAGTCTTATTAAATAACGTATTATGCGAGAAACCATTTTAGTCAGACGCTGCCCGTACTGCGCCACAACGACATCAAACCATAGGTTGACTGGAAAAAATCTGTAATAGAAATAAGACTACCAGCAATATTGTCAATTTAGCATTGATTTGTAATCTATATAGATAATAAAAGAGTAGAAAAGTTAATTCTGTACATGAAAGATTTTAGAAAAATTGTACTTGGGTCCGTTAATACATCGATAAACAAAAGGAAAAAAACAATCACTAGAAATTTTGTGTGTCTGTCTGTCTGTTGATTTGGACATTCATTACGGAAAAAAAACTAAACAAAAATTAATGAATTTTGGTATGGTAGTAGGTGTTAGTTCAGAGGTCAGTTTCAATGTGGTTTCCGTAGGAAAAATAAAAAACCGACACCCTTAAATTACGTCGAATATTCGCAAATTGGAAAGAATTCCAATCTGACTATGTAATGTATTTTTATTAGAAAATAAAAACAATATAACAAAGATATATGTACAATTATTTAATAAGAATTATCAACAAATTAATATTTGAATTTATTTCATCAATCCAGAAAATAATATCACGTCGCGCCATCTGTTATCGAATAGGTGACATAGTTGTTTTAAATCAAAACATTTTATTTTAAGTCAAAATTTTAAGACGATTTTATTAGCTTCTCATGTAAATAAATAGGCATCTATGAATTAATCTAGTAAGAACCGCTACTTGAACGGTTTTCAAGGGGCGCGGGTTCAAATCCCGCTGCGTTCAAATTTTGATACGTTTTCTAAATATGGCTTTTTCAATTTCCTTAGTGTGGGAATGACACTTTAAAAAATGTTAAAAAATATATAATCTAGTAAGGCTTGCTTGGCAATTTGTTTACAT
Source organism: Podotricha telesiphe (assembly GCA_038994665.1). Taxonomy (NCBI): domain Eukaryota; kingdom Metazoa; phylum Arthropoda; class Insecta; order Lepidoptera; family Nymphalidae; genus Podotricha; species Podotricha telesiphe. The sequence continues at coordinate 498,788 of JAOYRR010000459.1, forward strand.
ATCCGGTTATAATGACAATGCAATATCTTAGGGGTTCCCTTTTTTAACTTCATTTGTTTATTAGATGTTTATGGGAGAGTATTCGTAAAGTAAAACTCAAAACGATATCAGGTATCGTAAATTATCCTATACTTTATGTATGTGTACGTGTAAGTACTGTGCTTCAATTTATAATTTAAATGGTTGTAATTTTTATGTTTATGAACCGATTGATATAAAAAACACTAAATGTTGAAAGAAGTTTACCTAAATACAATAACCAAACTGCATTTGAATCGGTTCAGCCGTTTCTGAAATCATTGTTTTGGGATTAAAAACCATTATATTAATAAATGCCCCTAATTGTTTTTTTCGTCTATAGAGACAGTGATAAGTTATTTTTTTTTTTATATCTATAGATATATATATATATATATACGAGAAAAATTTTGTACTTATTTCTAAAAATAATGGGTTGTTTACGATATAATTCAAACAGTATAGTATCATTTTTGTGTCATTAAATATATTAGATAGGTGATGTATTAAAAAAAAAATCAATATTGCCCTTTAAAGTATGGTCTTAAAATGAATATCTTAGAAGAAATCAGAAGTTCAACATAAGTGGGAAATAACAGTACTATTATGTTCTTATAAAAGTCACACCGCCCTATTTTCTTATCAATCACTCACTTTTGATAATTAGAGCAAACAAACCAAAAATATTTCTTCAATCGCCAAATAAACATATCACCAGTTATTAGACACTTTAAAAGTCAAGCACTTAGAAAATTAAAAAACATTTTTATAAAACGTATAATTTTTTTAACGCAGCGGGTCTCGAACCCGCGCCACTTGGAAACTGTAACCGTAAACGGCTTAGCGGACGCTAGAACGCTTGGACGGTTTCCAAGAGGCGCGGTTACGAATCCCGCTGTGTTCAAATTTTTATGCGTTTTCTTAAGATGTATATCACAAATTATTTATAGTGAATCAACGTAGTTGTTTTTTTTTTAATAATTATACATTTCTTTAAAACAGAGAGTAACTAGTGTTAAAACGCTCCGTTCTCTACTTTGAAAGAGCTTTTCGTAACTTGAGGTCATAGTGGCGCAGTGGTACTGAGTGAAGTTGTAAACGCGATTTGTTGTCAGTTTGACATTGGTAGTGGAAAACGCGTGAAATTGATTTTTTTTAATATTTATTTATTGTTTTCATACAAAAACATGTGTATACAATTCAATATAGAACATTTAACAAACCAAAATAACTATTACATAAATTTTTAAAGTTAAATGCATATAAAAATTTAACAATATTGTTTAAGAAATACAATTTCAATATTTTTTTAATATTATATATATATATATATATACATCTTAACTTCTTTATTATCAGTACTATTAATTTCTGATTTGCTTGTTATATTGTACACGTGTCCGGATCCGATAATATTACAGTATGTTTCTATTATTTTTAACATTTTTTAAAGTGAACGCAGCGGTATTTGTACCCGCGCCTCTTGAAAACCATTCAAGCTGCGTTCCAATTTTTATACGTTTTCTAAATATGTCTCTTTCAATGTTCCTATTAGTTTCTTTCCAAACTATTATTTTATTATTATTCATATGCCAATTAGTTAATCACATAATATTGTTATTTTGGTATTTGAAAGTTCTTTCTTATATATTTTTTAGCTTAAAATTGTAGCCACGTTAATACTATTTCGTAGATGGCGTATTAAACGGGAAATAGTATTAAGCATAAACATACGAATGAAAACATTCGTGAAGTTGCAAAGAGTCACATGAAATATATTGTTAGTATTTTATGGGAGAGATCTTAATTTTGCAGTTTTTTCCCGCATAGCTGGGTAGGCAGTCTCCCTCCGTTCTCCACTGTCCGCCAAGACATTGCGTGTTCAGTTGCGGAAATCTACGCCGCGCTTTGTCTTGCCACCAGAGCGGAGAAGTTTAATTATTTTTAATATAATCCATCCCTCCAGGTGGGAATTGAACGTGTCGATTTGATATATGAATTATTTATAATTTTTTTTTTATATATAGACTTATCAATCCGCCGATGCAAGACGAGACGAAGAAAGTGCCATCAGCTAGAAAGAAGAAGGTAATAAATAGAAAACAGTTTCTTATTTATTAACATTTATATCACACCTTCACTCACTTAACTTGAAAGCGATAACTTGAAAAAAAATATGAGAATTTTTTTTTAAAGTTAGAATAGTTTAACAGAAAAAAAATCAAAGGAAAATTCCGATTTGTAACACTTTTTTTCTAGCATCACCCGTATCTACTTAGTCTGGCCATAAATACTGTTATAATTAATATAAACAAAATGTTACTTTGGAATTTGGAATCTGTCATTTTTATATATATCATTGTGTTTTTGTTTTCTTATTTTCGCGCCAATATATTATAAAATATTTTATGATATTATGTAATTGAGTGGGGTGATAAAGAGAACCAAGCCGCTGTGATTGTATTAGCTGTAAACTATAAAGGAGTGACTGAGCCATATTCATGTGAAAAATATATCAAAACATCGGCACAAGTGTACAAAATACCATTTTTGAAAAGGTGGTCCAGCCTCTTAACATCATCATGTTCAATAACTAAGAATGGTCCTTTCAGCAAGACTCGGCGCCGGGTCATAAAACTGAATCCTCCCAATCTTGGTTAGAAACGAACGTTCCGGACATCTAGTCCTTATCTTAATCCACTAGATTTTGATTAATGGTCAGTTTTAGAAAGTAATGCTTGCTCTAAAAGCCATGATAAATTGGAGTCCTTAAAACAATACATACGACTGGCAGTAATGAATTTTTACATAGAAAGAGTGCGAGCTGCTATTGATAACTGGTCTCAAAGTTTAACGGGCTATAAAGATAAAGATGTAAATATTTTCAAAGGTTTTATACTAATGTATTAATCTAACACACTGTAATAGTAATAAATGTTACACACAATAAAAAAAATTGTGTTTCTGTATTACAATATTTATGGCAAGACTAAATATATAGACGCAATTTCTACCCATTTAACCCTAACCGTTGGAATTGCTTTCAAATTGGCACACGTGTCCGGATCTAATGAAAATATAATATTCATTCAGCATGAATCCAGAATTGGGAGAAAATAATTTTAAGCCGCATGGCTTAGAGGCCAGAGCGGTTTCCAAGAGGCGCGGGTTCGAATCCGTGCGTTTAAATTTGTAAATGCTTTTCTAGAACATGTTTTTTAATTTCCTAAGTGTGTGATTCACATTTTAAAAAATGTTAAAATTTTTAAGACTGTCTTTAATTAATATACATATATAAAATTTATTTTACAGCTGGACCAAGCTCTCCGTGTTGTAAAACTTACAGTACTAGTCGCTTGTTGGTTGTTACTTACAATATCTTTACTACTGAATAGGGAGAAGACCGATATTGTTCTACACACAGCAGTTAACAGTGGGGAAGTTAAAGGTTAGTTAATTATATTGGGGTTCGAATCCCGTTTGAGGTAATGTTCAAATTTAAAAAGGAACTAGGAAAGGAGCAGTTTTTCCGCCCGAAATCGATGTGACTTTAGTGTCAGACTGTTTTACGAGAGCGGAAAAATAATAGAAACAAAAACAATGATTTTCAAAGTTTGTTTGTGCACGATAATCTCCGAAACGGCTAAACCGATTTAAATGCAGTTTTGGTTATTATATTTTGATATTTCAATCAGTTCATAAGCAAAAAAATCACAAAAATTTAAATTGTAAATTTTAGCAAAGTTTGTGATTTAAATGAAAACGCGAAAGGAATGGCGGGTAAAACAACGTATAAGTCAGTTATAGTCGTGTAGTTTACACAGGCGAAGCCGCGAGCGGGTCGCTAGTAAATAAATAAAGCGATAAAGATACAAATAATTTGTAGAAACAATTAAAATATCAATAAATTAATGTAATTTTCGAAATATCCACCTGTTTGTTACAGAATATTTTCTCCAAGAAACGGACAAGGAGTTTACTGTATCAATTTCGTTATCTGGTCCATTCTCGGAAGCTGGTGGAAATGATAGCACCAACTATTTACTTCTTTGGCTGCATAGGAGGGGACTTGGAGAGCAGGTAATATTTCACTACATACCCTATTACGATTTTATACGCTCCATATTTTGTTACTATAGCCATCGAAGCGCAGTTGCCAAGTGCCTATCTGATTGCATTCAATTTATCATGGGTTCGATTTTCCGTGGAAGATTTCCTGTAATAATAATAATTAACACATAATAGTTAATTATGGACTATTTTTAACATTTCGGATTCCTTATTCAACTGTTTCCACACTTTCCTATCCTGTGTCCTCTGTATTTGTTTCTGGCCACTTAATGAAACCCATCAGCTTATGGGTTTTCTGGTCGTTTATTACCACTTGGATGGGGATGGGCCCCATCCGTTTGGTATCTATTGTCTGTAGTCCAGGCAACATACCCATTTCGATTTCTAACTAGGCGTGTAGTACTTGGTCTATTATTTTTGGTTACCACCTTCCCACCCTGTTTATCCCTTGATTGCTTGGCTCCTTGGATACTTAGTTCCATGCTAGGAGACTTAGACCCATCCGTTTGGTGCATTTATTTAACGAAAAGAAGGAGAAGGAGGAGAGGACGTCGTGGCGCAGTGGGACAGCGTCCGACTGTTATAGCGGTAGTTCGATTCCCAGTCGGGGGAATTAGTATATTTAAATTATTTTCATCTCCCCGCTCTGATAGGACATTGAGTTCCGCCACTAAACGCACAACGTGTCAAATTCGGTCGGAAAATGGAGAACGGAGTGTGGACTAAAGTACTGCTGGCAAAAAAAATACTTGAATTTAGTTTTATATGTATAGGTGGATTTTACATAGATAATACTTAAACACAATTAAATATTTACATAGTCGTATGTACGTTACAGTTTTATCAGTAAATATTATTTCAATAAGGATAATTGTACTGTAGGATTATTCAAATGCAAACGTGAGTATTTAAATAAATTTTATCTATCTATTTACAATAAAACTACCTCACAGTGCAATGGTAGCGTACATATAGTAAAACGACGGTTGCAAGTTCAAATTTGAATTATAAATATTGAAAATTTGTGGCGCGTGGTTCTTTTTAAACAATACTAGCTGTTCCAACGGACTTCGTAGCGCCTTAGAATTAAAATAATGTGTCAAAGTGCAATAAAAAATATGACAAAGCCAAAATAAATACATATCATTTCCCTGGTGGTTAGTTTGGACAGGATAGACAAACTTCCCACAGTTGGATTACCTGATACCTGATCTTACTTTTAATTTCAAATTTTGAGTTGAAGTCCAGGAATGCTACTGAATTGGTTAACTTAGTCTGGCGATAAATGTTATTAAAATTAAAAAGGAAACAAAATACCAGTTTTGAACTTGGAATCTGTCATTTTTATATGATTCATTTGTTCATTGTGTTTTCTTATTTTCGCACTCGTGCACTTAGTTCGGTAAAAAAAGGGAGAGAGCTACAAACACTCCTTTCTCCACTTTCTTTACATGTAAAAATATTCAATATGTGTTACAAAATCCAACTCCGTAAATTTACCCTCAAAGTTAACATCTTCACTTCGTCTTATCACCAGAGCGAAGAAATGCAAATAATTGAAATATTTCATCATTCCTCCGAGTGGGTATGATGGACAGTGGTCTTTTTTGTCTTTAATTACTATTATAGTTTTCTCAGACCTGTTTTAAAAAAAAACAAACAATTATAATTAGACTACGGCATGACCATTAGTAGTATAAGTTATATAATAAATATTTATTATATATTTTTTCACATTTTTTAAAGTGTTATTCCCACACTAAGGAAATTGAAAAAGACATATTTAGAAAACGTATAAAAATTTGAACGCAGAGGAATTTGAACCCGCGCCTCTTGAAAACCGTTCAAGCGCTCTGAACGCTAAGCCATGCGTTCTACATCCAGCTACGTTGAAATTCTTATACGCTTGTTACAACTTATATTTGTTTCCAAGATCGCGGGTTCAAACCCCGTAGCGTTCAAATTTTTATACGTTATCAAAAATATATTTTTCCATTTCCTAATCGTGTGAATAATACTTTATAAAATGAAAGAAAATCTATTGTTTTTTGTGTATTCGATACACTTCAGTAGTAGTGATTAGTCACTAAGAAGTATTAGATCACTAAAGATGTAGACTCTAAATTTCTATATACTCTAGTCTCGATATTGGATCAACATGAAGCAATTCAAAGCAAAATATTATTACAAGTTGTAAATATTTATACGTTTTTGTAAACACCATTGTGTTTAGTTTTACGATCGGACATTTTCTCAGGTATCTCTTTAATAGCCATACATATTGCATACAGACATGTATGCTGGTGGCCGAAGTGGCGATTGGTTTAGGCTTCGATTCCCACTCGTTCTTGCCATATAACAAGTAATGTCTCGAATGCGGCCGGAAACGGAAACGGGAAATTAAAAGTCAAAATCAAATAATTTTATTTAATAAAATAAGAAGCTACAGGCTTTATTTTTTAACGTCAAACAATTTGTGACTGGTTCACTAAAGTTAATGCCTCAGACCTGAGAAGAACTTTTTTTTTCAATACAATACAGACTACAGATTTATTAGTGACAATGATACCTTTGAAATAGACTGGAGCGAGCATTTCATTCCCAAGGCCTGTTATAATTTATAAAATCGTTAATTAGGTAATAACCTTTAACACACAAATGCCTTTTCACAAGTTTTTTAAATTGTGATATAGAACATTCTCGGACGTTTTCTGGGATCCTATTGTAACAGCGTACACATTGTCCCATAAAAGAGTAACGGGTTTGATGCAATCAAGTTACAGGCGCGGTAAGTTTAAGCCTATTTCTAGTATTAATATGATGTCCATCACAAATGTCAATTTATTTATTTCTTTAATTTTTTGCCTTGAGGAATCTTTATGGCCCAAGTTCTAGATTACAATTCATAGCAGTCTCACACTGCTATGCGAAAAAAAGTATAAACCTGAAAAAAAATGCTTATGCAATATACTAGTAATAGCCTGCGGCTTTATATGTCTTTTTGTTTTCGTGCATTGCTTGAGTTGCAATTAACCGGGTAGGCAAATAAAGCTTAGTGTATAAGTTCTCGAAAATACATAACAAATAATGGAGCTTAACTCCGCATTTGGTCTAGATACACTGATGAAATCTATCTGTAATATAAAGTAAATAAATAAACAAAATTAAATCATATATTCAAAAACACTAGATGCGAGTGTTTCTATTATATATAAATATATATGTTGTACTAGTTGTCTCAATTTCGATTGCGTGAATTCACCACCCCCTCCATCCAATTCCCCCTACCCCCTACCCAATGCTATTTACATTTCCAGCATTCGTAGTTTCATTGGAAAATTCTAATTTTTGTCCTTCTACCAGTAGAATTTTCTAAAAAGTCTCTCTTAATACTCCTCTACACTCCCCAAGTAAGCTACAAGCTGAAATTTAGCTGTCCATTGTCTGTCAGTCACTCAGTAACCAATATTAATTGATCCGATAATATTTTTTCATTCAGGACTCGTCCCCTTGGACCGTTGCCTTACAACCAGATAACGTTATAGATTTTTCGCCAAGTGCATCGGAATCGAAAATTTTGTTGGCAAAGAAATGCCCTACTAAGAATACAACAGAGGCTAACATAACTTTTAGCGCATTGAACGGGACTGCGGAGAACAGTGAGTGTCTTACTAATGCGCTTTTATTGACCGACATTACAGTGGCACAGCGTCTGGCTGTAACCGCGATTGGTTGTGGGTTTGGTTCCCATTCGGTAAAATGATTATAATTTATTTATTTTCATTTCTCCGCTCTGGTTATTAAGACAGCGCCGCGTTGAGGTCCACCACCCAACACACAATGTCTCGGAGTTGGGTGAAAAATGGAGAACGGAGTGTTTTGACATTATATGAATATTCTATCTATCTATCTATCAACTATACGCTTTTTACCTCATAGCAAGTAAGGCAGTTACTATCAAGACCGTCCGTTTTACATTTTTTTCAATTTCCGTGTCGCAAACGCCTCTTTTCGTTATGTCATATCGAGCTTTGTATTTTAAGAAATTAATATTTGTTATGTCCATCTATCAATATAAGAAAATTTTACAACTCTATTTTAATTACCTTTTTTGTACCAAATGATGAGGCCATCATGAATCATTGAATACAGTTCCGCTACTTAAAAACTCATTGTTCAATTTTGAGCAGGAAACGGAGAACGGAATATCTTAACACTAGATTCTCTCTGCCCACCCTGTTATGCAAGAAAGAGCGTGAAGCGAAATTTTCATTTCATTAAAACTTTCTCGTCAATTATTACAGAATCCTCAATATATCTATATATGAGAACAACAAGCAACAATACTGTGCCTCTAACAGTCAGCTATATGTTGGATCCGTTGTCTGAAGAAGACGGTATTATATACGCTGTTATTTTACTATGCACTCTATATATTTTGATTATATTCGAGGTGAGTAGTGATGTTTTTCTATTTTTTTCTAGAAAGTGCGGTAAGAAATAGTGATTTCGAAATTCGCTTAGAAATTTGAACGTCTTGCCTAAATCGCACACTCAATATTGTAACCATGTACTTTAAGGTGTCTGAAACGTCATATTTTGTAAAATATTTTGTTTTCAAATATACTCGATTAAAGGGCCTTATTTAAAACTAGCGACCCGCTCGCGTCTTCGCCTGCGTAAATTACACGAATATAACTGACCACGACACTATGACCACGGAGTACTGTAAAGTGTTCGAAATGTCGGGTTTCTAAAATGAAATGTTTCGAATACTAAAAATGTACGCCATTAATCCGGTTAAAAATAGCTTCAAAATGTGTAAAAATCGCGAAAACCAAAGATCTTATTGTATGTAGTGATCATTAATTACGTAAAAATTAAAAAAATAATAAAAGAAAATATTAGTTCATGAAAATAAAGAAAACTAATTCTCTTTCAGATTGTAAACAGAACAATAGCTGCTCTCATCTCTTCATCTCTAGGCATAGCAGTTCTCTCGCTCAGTGGTGCCAGACCGTCACTCCCCGAGCTGGTCTCCTGGCTGGATGTGGAAACCCTGCTGTTGCTCTTCAGCATGATGATCCTCGTTGCTATTCTGGCGGAAACTGGGCTGTTTGATTATTTGGCTGTTGTCGCTTTTGAGGTACTCTTAGTTTGAATTTTGTAATTGGCAACCCATAATGTCAAATGGCAGAAATATATAGAAATATGGATAAGGATATTATATTTTGTTGTAAAAGTGCATAGTTGACAAAAAAGCAATATTTTAATATTTAAAGAATATATATATTTTTTAACATTTTTTAAATCGTTAATTACACACTTATCTAATATTACTAATCATTAATTACGCACACTTAGGAAATTGAAAAAGACATATTTAGAAAACATAAAAATTTGAACGCAGCGGGATTCGAAACCGCGCCTCTTGGAAACTGTCCGAGCGCTCTGACTGCTCAACAAAAATAAATTGTAATAAGTATTTCGAGGCAACTGGAACAATGTTAAAATATTCAAAATATATATTTTTTATTTCTTTCTTTTTGTTGTGCTGTGCATTTGTGCAAGCTTATCTCAGAAAGAACGGCTAAGCCGATTTAAAAACAGTTTTGATTATTGTATTGTAAACTTCCCTTAACATTAAGTGTACTTCAAACGGTTCACAAATAAAAAAAATTACAACTATTTTAATTATAAATTGAAGTAAAGTTTACGATTTAAGTGAGAACGCGGGCGGGTGGCAAAACTAAATACTTAGTATCGTGTAGCTTACGAATGCTAGTCTTAAATACTGTATCTAACGCCAGGTTAAGTAAAGAGGACCTAGGAACCTAGGGTTAGATTTTTCTAACCCTAGGTTTTTCTAATCTATTTTTCTAACCTCCTAAGTGAATAAATAGTACGTTAAAAATATTTAAATATTAAAATTAAACTAGTAAATACTGTTTCCAATAAAACCCACAACCATCTTGTTCAATTAGGAATAGTGCCGCAACACCAACTTTGAACTTTTGAACACTCCATTCCATCATGTCGCAGTGGGACAGCGACTGTGAACACGATTGGTTGTGGGTTCGATTCCCTTTCGTAGGAATGATCATATTTAAAATATTCGAATTTCTACGCTCTGATACATAAGGCAAAGCGAGGCGTTGAGTTCTGCCAAACAACACGCTCCCTTCATGTCTCGATGTCAGGCGAAAAGCCTGAAGCTGTAAAAAAAGCATTTCTTACAAACTCTCCTTTCTCTCTTCTCATTTTATTGTTACAAGCAATCCTATGCTACCATTTTCTTTACAGGTAACAGGCGGCCGCACGTGGCCTCTCATCAACACACTTTGCTTCTTCACGGCAATATTCTCCACGTTCTTGGATAATGTCACAACAGTGTTATTAATGACTCCGGTTACCATACGGTAAAAGATTTTTTCTCTTTTAGTGAACCTAGTGTTAAAACACTCCGTTTTACATTTTTAGCCAATACTAGGCATTTTACGTGTCACGAAGTGGAAGGTAATTGGACTCGAACTCGCTAAGCCAAGCACTCTGATCAAAAAATACTAACAGCCAAAATAGGTTATAACAAGCGTATGAGAATTTTGACGTAGCGGGATAAACAACGTGTGGGGCTTAGTGGTCATAACTCTTGGACGGTTTACAAGAGGCGCGGGTTCCAGTCTCGCTACGTTCATATTTTTATACGTTTTCCAAAAATGATTGTTTCATGCATTTTGTCCAAACTTTTGTGAAATTTTGATCATGGACACGATATTTTGTACTTGGGAATTTGAATTTTAGTTGAAGAACGTAACTCAACGTTTCGTTGTGTGTTGCTGGATTGAGAAGAGATAACCTTATTAAAATAATAAAAAATTAAAGTGGGAGTCGAACCCTCGACCAATCGTGATAACAGTCAGGCCCTCATCCACTGCGCCACTTATAGCCACTTGTCTTAGCTAAGTTCAATATTATGAAATTATTAATTAGTCTAAGAATTTCTATTTTTCATGACGGAGAAATTCTTTCGTCAAAAACTCTCCTGAAAGAGATGAATGTAAAAAAAAAGATATTTTCAGATTGTGCGAAGTAATGCAATTGAATCCAGTACCAGTTTTGATGTCAATGGTGATATTTAGCAATGTAGGGGGCGCTGCGACCCCCGTGGGGGACCCCCCTAACGTGATTATTGCCAGTCACCCCTCTATTTTGCACGCTGTGAGTATATTTCTGTATTATCTTTATCTTTATATATATTCATAAATGTAATAAAATCTTGAAACAATATTTTTACACCTCTTTTACGCTTTGTATTATTGCACGACAGTATATAGATTTAAATTCCGTTGCAAGATCTTCTTACATTGATAGATAGACGCTACCTTGGCGCCTGACGTGGTCTTGGCAGCTGACTGTTACGGTCGTGGGTTCGATTCCCGCTTCAGGGGATTGATTCAATTTTAATTATTTTCATTTCTCCGCTCTGCTACCTATTTAGGTCATATGCGATTTCGGGCAGAAAGTGTAGAACGGAGTGTCTTGACACTAGGTTCTCTCGGACTACCCTCATATACAAGAAAGCAAAAGCGTGATTGATAAATGCAAACGAAGCTAGTAAAATTTTGTTTAAAATAGAATGTTTTAGGTAATATTTTGTAATTTATAATTTTTTTTCCAGAATATAAATTTCACATCGTTTACATTGCATATGGGATTGGGTATACTACTTGTTAGCGTACAAACCTATATACAGCTCCGGTATATGTTCAGAGATATGAATAAATTAAGACACAGTATTCCCAGAGATATTGTTGGTGAGATATTCTATTTAATATTTATTTGTTTCACACCTCTCTAGTACAACAACAAAAACAAAAACAACACCAGGGTCGACGGAGAGAACATAATGTTGCGACACCACGTTCTCCACTTTTAGAACTTTTTTAAATGACGTTTAGGTGACTGACTATAATTGAAAGGAGATAAAATTTTACTCAAAAAGTGTATGATAGGATTGGACTTTTAGCTTGCAGGTGGTATGGTAGCAAGCTCAAATCCAAATATCCTAAGTACTTTTTTATACAGATTCAGGCTTTTTCCCACACAGCAGTGTAGTCAGAAAGGTTTTAACTAAACATTAGAGAGGCTTATTAATTATTGCAAAAGTATTAAAAAAAAATAATGCTATACTTATCTAGAGTAAGAACTAGGACATAACTAATTTATAGATGACTAATTAATAAAGCAGTCGGAAAATTTGTTTTTCTTTTGCACCGCGCTTCATGCCTTCACGCCCCGGTGTTGAGTTCCGCCATTCGTTGTCTAGGTACCAGAGTGGAGAAACGAAAATAATATATAATCATTCCCCCGAGCGGGAATCGGGCCCAAAACCAATCACGTTATCAGTCAGACGCAGTCCCAATGTGACTCTCAATAATATTTCAGTTGCCTTTATTAAATAGTTATCTTTATACAATACAATACACACGGGAGTAAGTGTGGAAGGCTTAACCCATATTATACAACACTCCTCATTATAGTGTTTTTACAGCTTCACGCTTTTTCCCGCATAGCAGGGTGGGCAGTGAAAACCTGTTAGGCACTTACAGCCCAAAACCGACACACGGCGTTTTGAGTGGTTATACTCAATAAAGCGCTTTGTTACCGCTTGTTACCAGGGAGGGATAAAAAAAAATATTTAAATATAACCATTCCCCAAGTCAGGATCGAATTCACAGCCATCGTGCTTACAGTCAGGCGCTACACGTCTGCGGTGTAATATGAAAAATAATAAAAATATCAGTATTGGTTGTAATATTCTTTAAGAGATGCGCCAAGAGATCGGAGTGTGGAAGAGGGCAGCTGCGTCTTTATCATCTTATTCACGAGATGAAGACATTGTGAGGCGTGCTCTGGAGAAAAAGGTATTTTTTAATTTCTAACTAAACTAGGGAATTACTATTTTTAGATATAAGTATGGGAAAAAATATTTTTATGAACCTCTTATACATATATAATTTGTATGATATTTAGTACTTCCTTTAGGACTGACAGGACTGACATGGTGGATTGGTGGTCATTATTGTCTTAATTTAAATAAAAGTTTCAATATCTTTCATTTGCGCAACTTTTGCACTTTTCAAACAAAACTATTTACTACCTATATTTGGGTATCGCATATATTTGGTATCCGAAATAACATTTTAGAAAACCCGACGTTTTGAACGGTTTACAGTAGTTAGTCCGTGGTCCTAATACCAATAATATACGCGATTAATCCGGATAAAAATAGGTTCATTTTTAAATATTTTTTACAGGTCCAAAGATTACAAACAACTTTGTTGAAGCGTGAAGCCGGAAGTGGAAAGTCTAAGAGTGATCCGTTATTTTGTTCTACACTCGCCCAAATGAAGCAAAAAGTATGTTTTTGTTTTTCTTTTCTTTTATTATAAAATCTACGCGTTACTTTGTTCTCTCCACACACCACCATTCTCTACATATATCTAATAATTTTTTTTTTATCTTTCTGAATTTCTCAGTTGTCTTATGATCTCTATACTTTTCTGCGTTCTATAAGCATTCTTCTGATCCCTACATATTTCTCAGTACACTACGCAGTCTGTGCCTCCGCATTTCTCCAAATTCTTCGTATTTCTCTAAATTTTCCCATTTCTTAGCATTCTCTTCTTTTTCCATTTTCTCCGCTTAACAGCGTTCTTTTCGCTTTTCTCTAATCTCTTTGCTTTTATTTGTTTTCTCCGTTTTTCATATTGAATGACAAATTCTTAAATTCTTTAACAAATTTAATTTAATTAGCCCTAAGAGACGACGAGCATTTAAATAGAGTTGAGCGATTTCAAAATCATTGTATATGGTTTGTATTTACGGTTTGTATTTCTGATCACTTACGAACACATTATTTTTTGTAAGCTATTTGAAATTTCAATTCTATATTCAATATCCTTTATTCAAATAGACTTTTGCAAGTATTTTTGAATCGTCGAATGCACATAACGCTACCACCGGCTCGGAAGGCGGTTCTGCTGAAAAAGGCCACAGAGAAACATTTAAATACAAAAGTTACAATTTCATTATTTAATACAGTAAATACATTTCTAATAGTTTACTTAAATAGGTTAAGAACTAATATTCAATTATATGTAAGTAAGTTATTCCTAAGATAAGGGTTATCTTAGGGCTTTTTTACAGCTTCACGCTTTAAGCTTCACGTTTTTTCCCGCATAGCAGGGCAGTCAGAGAGAACCTAGTGTCAAGACACTCCGTTCTCCATTTTCCGTCTGAAATCGACGTGTTGCGTGTTGAGTGTTGGAACTCAACGCCGCGCTTTGTTAGGTACCAGAACGGAGACATAAAAATATTTAAAATTTAAATTATTCCACATAGTTGGAATCAAACCCGAAACTAATAGTCAGATTATGACCCACTGCGCCACGAAAGCCTCCCTGGAATTAATTAATTATCATCACAGACAAACAGATTTTGGTCTATTACATTGATAATTGGCGCCAATAATATTTTTTCTCATATAGCTTCTATGTACAGACAGCGATCAATTACATTTTTATTATATGTATGTATAGATATGGATTTATACATTTATTCTCTTTACAGTACAATATACGGGACAAGCAACTCTTAATAAAAGCGGCGGTTTGCGTCGCATTCGTTGTCATTGTTTTCTTTCTTCACGCTATACCTGCTTTACGTAAGTTTTTTTTTATTTCACGCTTTTTCCCGTGTGGCAGGGTAGAGAGAACCTAGTGTCAAGACACTTCTTTCTCCACTTTCCGTGTTCGAGTTCGAGGCCGTATGTAATGATGGAACTCAACATCATTACATACGGCCATTACAACATCATTACATTGGCTTACCGGAGCGGAGAAATTAAAATAATTAAAATGTAATCTTTCCCCCAAGTGAAGATCGAACCCACAACCACTGCGTTATAAAACGCGTCTACTAATTTCACCTGTATCTATTTGTTATACAATTAATCAACTAACTCTAACAACGCTACTTTGTCCAACTTCGTACCGTGTAAATAAAATGAAAATTTGCCCGCGTCTCTGATACGAACATATCTAATGACAATACAATATGTTCGTATGTCGTTGCCATGACGACCAGGTCTATAAAAAAAAGGTAAATTTAAGCTTGTTCTTAAAAAAAAAAAGTGTATGACGATGACAGATGAAGTAAGATGGCATGGACTTAGATGTATATACATATATGGAGCAGTGGACAGGAAATGGCGGATGGACCACATACAATTACAGATAAAATATTTTTTTTTACGGATGTCTATGTTTTTTGTTCTTTGTATTCTTCGTAGTTTTAGGATACTTCTCTCCATCGCATGTTAGCAGGACAAGATCTTGTTTTTTATCCTTTCTGTGTACGCATGAATCCATTACTGTCTTTTTCATGTTCAAGCTATATTTTCCTTTTAACATTTAGTTGTGAGCCCAATATTTATTCCATTATATTTATCCTTCTATCTATTTCGTTACTGTATGATTGAAACGAGACTTGTTTACCTAGATATATGTAGTCGTTTACATAATCTATAGAATTTCTCTCTATTGTGATAGGTTTTGTATAATTTGAAAATTTGTAGTTCTACTTTTTGGCTTTGAACGTCCAGGCTCTGCAACATGATTTCAATTACAGTTGCTGATTAACTGAAAAGACCTTATCGAGCGAATCTTAGATGTTAGCCTTTTGTTTAGTATCCATATACCCTTGTTTTGCCATTCTAGACTATGTTCAGATATGCATAATTTCCTTTCTTTCTTTCTTCTTTTAGCAGAGGTTGAAGTTTTTTGCGAGTTTCTAATACATCCTTGGGATAATTTTCTGCGAGATAGATCCCTTGAGGGAGATTGGACTTATTTACCTTAATTTCCATGGTGTTGTAAAGGAGACGATAACTGCTCGATTTTTATTTAAATTCTGTCCAATACTGTATATTTTGGCTATTTCCTGATTTTCCAGTTACACGCCCATCTCAACGATTATGTTTCTGAAATTTTCTACTAGTTCGTATTCCGTTTTCTCCACTTCTTTGATGCCAAAGAACACTAAATTCTCTTAATTTTTTCCATAAATCCTATCTTTTGTTCTAAGTTCACTATTTTATTGAGTGTTGTTGGTACATAGTTGAGTGGCGAAGCTCAACGCCACGTTCTGTCTTACCAGAGCAGAGAAATACAAATAAATTAAATGTAATCATTCCCCCAGTGGGATTAATCAATAAATGTAAAAAAAACCTTGCTACTCTGTTTTGTCACTTCTTTCCGTAAATTATTTCCAAAAATTTGCACGTGTCCGGACTTAATGACTACAATACTTTTTTTCTTTTATTTTTTTTAATTTTTTCTAGAAAGTTTATCCCTTGGTTGGACAGCATTATTGGGTGCTTTGCTCCTACTTTTGCTGGCTGAAAGAGACGATTTGGAACCGACCCTGGCGCGAGTGGAGTGGTCGACGCTATTGTTCTTTGCAGCTCTATTTGTTTTGATGGAGGTATATTTTGTTTGCTTTATTATTTATTTATTTATTGAATATAATCAGCAACACAGCTGTCACTAGCAAAATAAAAAAAAAACAAAAGCTTTTAATTAAAAAAAAGTGCAGCCGCAGTTACAGGTGATGACGTCATGCTAGACTTATAATATAAATATTAATGAATAAACAAAAAACATTAAATTAAAAAGTTACAAAAAATAAATGCTTGCGTAAAAATACATAAATACAAGGAAATAGTTATTGTGTATAATTTCATATAAATTTTTCTATTTCGTTTTTTCACTTTGCTTTAATTAATAATAAAATTTTATGTAACTTTTTTATATGCGAACCTATTGAAAGAAAATTAATACTAAACATCAAGAGAAGTTTACCAAAAAAACAATAGTCTAAACTGCATTTATATCGGTTAAGTCTGTAAGTTTCTGATATTAGCGCGCACGAACGAACAAACAGACAAGCAAACAAAAAAAATTAGAAATTATTTTTTGTTGGTTCTATAGAACCCTGGGTAAATAATAATATTTTCTCATATATCTTCCATGTACAGACAGCGATCAGTTACATTTTTATTATATGTATAGATTGATTGTTTTTTTTTTACATATTTGTTTTAGGTACTATCAAAACTCGGTCTTATCGCGTGGATAGGAAGCGTGACTGAGTCTTTTATTCTAAAAGTCGGTGAAGAATCACGACTAACAGTTGCGCTTATGCTTATTTTGTGGGTGAGTATCATCTGGGACATCTATTTTAATTTGATTACTAGCGACCTGCTGGCGGTTTTGCCTGCGTAAACTACACGACTAAGCTATTTAGTTTTTTCACCCGCCCGCGTTCTCACTTAAATCAAAAACTTGAAATGAAATAAACACTAAATGTTAAGGGAAATTTACAATAATCAAAACTGTATTTGAATTGGTTCTGCTGTATTTGAGATTACATGTACACAAACGCACAGACAAACAGAAAAGAAATTTAAAAATAATTGTTTTAGGTACTATTACATTGATAAATGCCTCCAATAATGTATTTCTTTATATATCTTCCATAAATAAACAGCGATCAGTTAAATTTTATTTATATGTAGATATATATAAATCTGTCCGTACAGTAGACGACTTATGAGATGGCATGACGAATTAGGTAATATAGCTTAAATTGGATGTAAAAAGCACAGAATAGGAAAAATTGGATATCTTTGGAGGCCTTCACCCGAGGAGGGGTTCTAAAAAATAGTTTTAGTATAAAAATTATATTATTAATTAATTCAATTATATTATAAAATTAGTATAAAAATGGGTTAATTATAATAATATTGTGGAAAACAGTATTTTTTATGTCAATTGTTTTACTCAATGCTTAAACTTGTATTTTCAAATAACTAGATAACCATATATATAAAACACATTGCAAATCAATGTATTGTTTTTAATATAAATATAAGGTTTTTTATGTATTCTTATTAAACTTCAACACAGGTTCAACACCTAGAGGCTCAGTCAATATTAATAATTGCCAGATCAACATTGTTTCACAGCTTATACAGAAGCCCAAAGACAATCCTCTCCTTACTACAAACTAGATGGCGCCACAAGTGTTTGCGTAATACAACAATGATTGCACTTCTATTACTTAAACATATATGCTGTGTGTATTAAGAGAACTCATAGATGTAATCCCTCTAGCGACAGCCTCTGGCTTTTAATAGTTTGCAAAATAAGACACACGACACGATTGCATATATTTAAATTATATAAAAAAATTTCTAGCAATGAAGACTACGAATTTTGGTATTAGACGTTACAATAAACTAATAATTATTTCTAATTTGCCCAAAAATCCCAAAAATGTGCACGCGTGTCCGTATCAAGTACAGTGGCAGTACAATGAATTTTCACAGTACGACTTCGCCAGGATAACCAGGGGAATGAGAAAACCATTTGAAGCGTGTTTCTTTTTTAATCTTTTTTCGTTGACTCACTCCTCAGGTGTCAGGTCTTGCATCAGCGTTCGTGGATAATATCCCTTTAACTACAATGATGGTGCGCGTCGTCGGTGCGTTGGCGAGCTCTTTGGGCTTGCCACTACCGCCGTTAGCTTGGGCATTGAGTTTTGGCGCTTGTTTGGGAGGTATTCTTAATTTTTTATGTAAAATTACTTGTCTTTTACAGCTTATCGCTTCCCGTAAAGCAGATTAGTCAGAGAGGACCTAGTGTCGAAACACTCCCCTCTCCACTTTCCGCATGACATCGAGATCCAATCCGAGTCATTGTGTGTGGAGTGGCGGAACTCAACGCTGCGCTTTGACGTGTACCAGAGCGACGAAATGATAATAATTTTAAATATGATCGTTCTTCCGAATGGGGATCGAACCCACAACCAAACGCATTGCGGTCAGATGCTCCGCCACTCAATGCGCAATGTCTCGGATTCAGGCGGAAAGTGGAGAACACAGTAGGTTTTCTCTGACTACCCTGCTATGCGTGAAAAAGCTTGAAGCGGAAAAAGCTATAATATATTGACTCTATTAATATAGAATTCTATATATTAACAGATAGTTTGATAATATATATATCATAAGTGGCAAATGCTATTTTGTCCTAAATATACGTTTTTAACAGCTTTACACTAGCAAAAAGAACCTAGTGTTAAGACACTCCGTCCTCCGAGACATGCCATACTGAGCGGAACTCAACGCCACACTTCGGCTATACCAGACCGGGAAAATGAAAATAAATTAAAAATAATAATTCCCCCAAGTGTGTATCGAACTTATAACCATTCGCAATTAATGACACTTAACACTGTGCTACGACAGCGTAAATATATATAAAAAAATAATTCAAATTATTGTTTCAGGCAACGGTACACTAATCGGCGCCAGCGCGAACGTGGTCTGCGCAGGAGTGGCGGAGCAGCATGGTTACAGGTTCACATTCATGCAGTTCTTGAAGATCGGCTTCCCCATTATGATTGGCAATCTTTTAGTTGCTTCTGTGTATTTATTGTTCTGCCACAGCCTGTTGAGTTGGCATTAATTTTTTTAAAGTTCTATCGAAATCGATTTAGACATTGCCAGTATTATTAATTCGAACAAATAATTAATTGTTGTTTTTTTTGTTCTATTATTATCATTATTATTGTTAAGAATTAATTTTTATTTATTTAAAATAAAAATATATCCGGTTATTATTTGACTTACATTATACGTAAAGTTAGACGAAAATGTTTTTAAAAAATATCATATTCATAAATTAAAAATATTATTTTTATAGAAAGACTAATTTATATTATATAATTGCCTATTAAAAAAATTTTTTTCCGAATACTATTCTATATATGTATTTAAGCAAATTCTTCCGGTTATGCTTTAGTTTAAGTATTTAAACTGCGTTATTGATGTTATAATATATAACTAAATGAATTGTTAAGCTAAATAAAATTACATTTTATATATTTTGTATTTAAATTTCATACGTTTCAAATTTAATTGAATTTTATATTATTAACAGCTTTTTCTTTATCTGGTACTCATCAATCAATCTAGTGTCAAAACACTCCGTTCTCTATTTCCAGTCCCAAATCGGGACATAAGTTGCTGGTCAAACTCAACGCAACGCTGTATCTCACTGAAGCGGAGAAATCAAAATAATTTAGGTATAATAACTATCCCGAATGGGAATCGAATCCGCAGCCCATTGCGTTGCAGCCAGACGCAGCTCACTGCGCAACGGTGGTCTCATATATATCTAGTATTTGAATTGAAATACACTCACTCCTTTATACATTATAATAATATATCTTTATTTCAGATATATATACAATATAATTTATAATATATATATCTTTGCGTGGCAAGTGGTGCTGCAACGCTGCGCTTTGTCAAGTTACCAGAGTGAAGAAATACAAATAATTTAAATATAATCATTACCCTAAGTGTAAATCGAACTCACAATCATTAAGCATACTGTAAGAAGCAATCAATGAAATAAAGTTCTAATATTAAATTATTTCAGACTTCCAAACATAGTCCTTCGAGCCAGACATAAATTAAGTACAAATAAATAAATGTTAACCGATTTTAATAAATGAAATACTTATATATTGTAAAGAAAAAATAGTTTCATATTAAAATATATTTCATTTTTGGTAACAATTAAGTACATTATAATCTCAACAGATAACAAATAAGTACTGATGACAGTGACAGTTGTTGCCATAAGTTTAGGAATTCTTTTTAGCCAGCATTTTCTTGTAACTCTGTAATCGAAAGATACGGTATTATAAGTTATGTTTAATATAAAATTATTAAAGCTAAATGTTATGAGAATTAATATATATATATATATGAATAACGGCTTTTTCTAATATTTTAACCACGTTCATGCTTTTCCCACACAACAGGGTGGTCAAAGAGAACCTAGTGTCCACCACTCCGTTCTCCATCTCCCGAATTCGAGACATTACGTTTTGGATGGCGGAAACTCAACGCCACCCTTTGTCTTGTCACCACAGAAGAGAAACAAAAACAATTTAAATTCATCAATTCCCCCAGAGTCCTTTGACGAGGCCTTTGGAGGGGCAAATAAATTATACTATACAACATCATACTAAAAAAGCACTGTTTTTTGGAATACCTATTTTATTTTTTATTCGAAGTATTTTTTGATACAAACCTCTTCCGCCATCGCGAACAACAAAGCGGCGGTCTCAGGGCCTGTTTGTTCTACCAATGTCTTGAAGATACCACTGTCTGTACTATCGCTAATTTCCGATCTGTTGAATGAACAATAAATAATATATAGAGTTCATTTGACTTCTATACCTTTATTGGTATTTATTTGGTACTTTTATAGTACCAAAGTTACCTAATATTATATTATACTTTAATGTAACTTTTATTATTATGTGAAATAAACATACATACATAACTTTTGCAAAAATTACAAGGTTAATAAAGAATCCAATTTAATAAATATGATCCAACGTTGTTTATTTTCTATTACGTAACGGATGACATACCCTCTAAAAATTAACACACCGTCTAAAATTTATCATTAAAGGTTCCACGGAGGAGTGGATTCGGGCCACTCCCCCAAGGAACCTAAATGATAAATTTCAGCTTTTGCCGCGCAGTAAAAAGTTTTATATACAGTTACCTATTAGAATAAGTACGAATTCGCTCTCTAGACGTTAGCAAAGTATCTGGCTCTTCGTGTCTTGATTCGAATGTGAAGTTTTCAGGTATTGCCAGTGGCGCCTAAAATTGGAACAAAATAATATAGTAAAAATACCTATAGTAGAAAGATTTGTCAGTACAGGGCATAACAGGGTTGTCGGAGAGAGCCTAGTGTCAAGCCACTCCGTTCTCCAGTTTCCTCCCGAAATCAGGACAATGCGTGTTGAGTGGTAGAGAACTCAACGCCACTCTTTGTCTCATCATAGCGGAGAAATGAAAATAATTTAACTATTATAATCATTCCTCCGAATGGGCATCGAACCCTACCCGAACCGAATCCGAACCTATCGTGTTAGTGTCTGACTACCATTCTCTCTGTGTGACACTAGTTTAGACGTTATGGAAATAAAACAATTTTATAATTGAACTAAATTAAGAGAAATAGCACATATTAAATTAACATATATTTAACTAATCGCTTAGCAATCCCGCTGTGTTCATATGAACGCATGGATTAGCGGTCAGAGCGCTTGAACGGTTTTCAAGAGGCGGGGGTTCAAATCCAGGTACGTTAAAAATTTTATACGTCTTGTATGTATGTATATGTTTTTCAAATTCCTAAGTGTGTGAATAACACTTAAATTGTTTTTTTAATATTTAAATTAAAATATTAAAAAATGTTGCTTATACAGTACTTAATCTTAGAATAAATAAATATACTTATTTTATAACCATATAAAATTTAACAAAATGTGGCCGTACCTGTGCTTTCGTTAATACAATTTTTCTGCTCTCCGCCCTGTGATCCTTGGAAGGAATTGCCGTTAGCAGCTCGAATGGATGACCAGATTCTACTACACGACCTCTATGATAATATTATAAAGAAATTGTTAGATAAAAAAATAAAATAAAAATCAACATATCTATATTGATTAATAATAAGGAAAAAACATACATTGATGAAAGGTAAAAACAATAACGACCCTAAATGGGAACCCTCAGGTACTCAGGTACTATCTGATCATATAAGTTACAGATTTAAAAATCATTATTTATAATTATGTGTGGACATCATGAGGACTTTCTATCTTTTAATAATAGGACTTCTTAATAACAGTATTGTTATACCGACAACTATATTAAATGCTTTATTAAAATCCATATAAACAACATCAGTTCATATCATATCTTTACATCTATCCATTAAGTTAAGAAGCTTGAATTGTTATTCAAGCTTCAAGCAGATTTTTTTTTCAGCTTCAAACTTTAATCAAGCTTTAGATAAACAGACAGAAAAGAAAAATCATTGCTTTGGGTCCTAATTACTTGGGTAAATGCCCAAATAATATTGTTTTCTCATATATCTTATATGTACAGACAGCGGTCAGTTACATTTTTATTGTATGTATAGATTTAAATTTTTTGTAAATATTAACATTAGATTAGTGCAGTACACTATACGATCTTTGCTGTTACTAAAAGTGACGAAACGTAAATATAAAAAAAAAAACTATTTACTTATCCATGACGATGACTCGGTCGTAGTCCATGACGGTGTTGAGTCGATGAGCGATCGTAAGTACTGTGGAGTCCGCGAACTTTGTGCGGATAGTGTTCTGGATGTGCTTGTCTGTCCTGGTTATATTTAACTGATTTTCATATTTGAAGTCATGCATGTATGATAACAATATGTAACAAAATGTGCATTAAAAAAAAATAAGTGCAAAGTTTTGCGCAAAAATTTTTAATCTTGGAAGTTAATTTAAATCAATTAGTTTAAAGTAATAAGAAAAACAGCACAGACATATGTGAGGTTTTAAGGTTTAAAATATTGTCACACGCAAAACGCTTTGTCTTGTCATTCCCCTGAATGAGAATCGAACCCACAGCCGTCGTGGGTACAGTCAAACTAAACTAGTTAATTATGCATAAAATGTTG
Organism: Podotricha telesiphe; assembly: GCA_038994665.1. Classification (NCBI taxonomy): domain Eukaryota; kingdom Metazoa; phylum Arthropoda; class Insecta; order Lepidoptera; family Nymphalidae; genus Podotricha; species Podotricha telesiphe. The sequence goes on from JAOYRR010000459.1 coordinate 522,547, forward strand.
GCAAAATTTATATCAATTAATATCTTCTGTGTAGTTCTTTATTAACTTCTAGAAACGGAAATTTGTATTACTTAAAAAGAATATTAATTTGTGTTTAAAACAGAAGTGACATTTCTTTAATAACAGAAGATCGGTCTGTGGATAAATCTGTTAAACTATTTTAGACTAATCTGCCATTAAACTACTCTGTGAACTGTTTATCATAAAAAAGTATCAGTATCAATAGATATCAGTCAGATTTCAATATCAGTAGATAGTATATAAAAAAAAAATGTATAGTAGAAATTTGATACACATGAAAGTCGGAGCACTCACTCAGTATCAACATTCGCTGTAGCTTCGTCCAGTATAAGCACAGCACGTCTAGCTAGAACTGCTCGAGCGAGACAAAGCAGCTGTCTTTGTCCACTGGAGAAGTTACCACCACCATCTCCTACTTTGGATGACAGACCTGCTGCCAGTGAAGCTACTGATTTTTCAAGTTCCACCTAAAAATAGTAAACAAATTATGAAAAAATCTTCTTCTTTGGCTTTCTCCACAGTCATTAACTTGTTTTATATATTTGCAGTATTTAAAACTGATAAGACTCATTGAAGTAATTGTCTCTTTTATTCCCTAAGAGCATCACACTGTACTTTTCTCCCCCACTATACCTCTCACTACCAACTTACCTCCTCCAAAGCGGCATATATCTGCGCGTCGCTGTAGGTCTGCTCGGGGTCGAGGTTGTCCCGCAACGTAGCGGCGAAGAGCGCGGGGCGCTGCGGCAGAGCGCAGAGCCGCGAGCGCCACCGCCGCAGCCCCGCCTGCTCCACCGACACGCCGTCCACCGTCACGCGGCCCGAGATCTTGCTCAGTCTGGGGAAATAAGGCAAAGTGTTGAACACGCCAATCCACCGTCACGCGGCCCGAGATCTTGCTCAGTCTGGAAATAAGGCAAAGTGTTGAGACGCCGTCCACTATCATGTGGCCCGAAATCTTAGTATGTCTGGAGGAAGTCAATGAAATTGTATCAGGCCACCGTCATGAGACCGATCTTGCTAAGTCTGGGGAAGTTAAGGCAAAGTATTGAGACACGCCGTCCACCGTCATGTGGCCTATGAAATCTTGCTCAGTCTGGGGAAATAAGGCAAAGTGTTGAGACACGCCGTCCACCGTCATGTGGCCGGATCTTACTAAGTCTGGAGGAAGTGAAAGAAATTGTATCAGGCCACCGTCATGAGACCCGATATCTAGCTTAATCTGGCAGCATATAATTATTAACTTTTACTTGATAATTTGCTAAAGAAAATTAAAAACATGATTAGTGAAAATTAGTAGTTAGGTTAGTAAGGTCTTCCGAGCCGGTTATAGCTGCCGATAGGACTGACAATACTGACATTTTATATTAATTAACGATTCGAAAGTGCTTGTAATAAATAGCCTATTTGAATAAAGGATATTTTGATTTTATAGTAAGACTTTTTTGGTGGATTTTACCACACCTTACCAAATTACCTCCTTTGATCTGGGAGTCATTTGGAATGCATTAATTTAGAATTTTAATAGTGCTGGTGACCAATCACGAATTAGGGTGGTCCATTTTACAGCATTTCTAAGTCCATCACGTGCACATTATATTGATAATTCTAGATATGCCTAATAAAAACTTTCATAACGTCTATGTCTTGAAATTTTCCTTTATGGTCCTAGCCCTACTCTATTTGATTGTGCTCCTATAATAATTTGTTTGTGAAATTGGCGTCTTGACTACAGGTCTCGGCACTTTTGTCTTTTGCAAGTGAAGTAACAGACAAATAATATATCGTTTGGCGACACAAGTATTTACAGATCTACTATAGTTTCTTTGATCGTAACTTAAAAGAAGTTTTATCTTCAAATAGGAGGTGTCTGCTGAAAGCGGTACCCCAAGCCAAAACTTCGATGTTTTTACAAAATTAGCATCCAAATTCGCGAGGAAAAAAGGATGGAGGATAAAGCACTTATTTTCTATTTAATATATATATTAATGCGTGAAGCAACAACTTTGTACCCCTTTTTACGAAAATTCCGCGAACGTTTATATATTGGCGTTCTTATAGAGAAGGAGTACAGAATGCTAATATTATTTTTAAATAATGAATGAAAGCCAATTAAATTAATAAAATAAATAAATGAAACATACACGTCTGTATAAAGTTATATACACGTGGCCAAAGGGGCCAAAATTCCTATACTTCTATATTATATATTTTCATTTATTATTAAACAGAATGTTACCTGAACAAAGCAGCTATCAGCGAACTCTTCCCAGCCCCAGTTCTTCCCACCACCGCCACTTTTTCTCCAGGACGGATGGAGAAGTTCACCCCTTTTATAGCGTAAGCTGGTTCCTCCAGCTTAACCCCTTCAGATGGGTTGTCTGACGGGATTTTGGGTGGTTTCTCGTACTCCAGGGATACATCTTCGAATACTATCTCACCTGCAAAGTGTGACAGCTGGTAAAATTTTATTGAAGGCTAAATTGAATATTCTTAAAATAGGGAACGTTGAAATTTTTCATATATATACCTATATATATGTTTGTTCTTTGCTTAGTAAAAAAGATAATGTAAACGATGACACACCACTAAATACCTTTTGTTTTCTTCTGAATACAATAAATCGTGAAATATATTCTTGCAGGGTAAATGAACTTAAAAAAATACTTCCACATACTTCCATACTTAATAAAATATATTTTTAATTTGCAGAAAATTACCCTGGCTGGGCCACTTTTCAAAGTCAAGCATTGGATGGTCCCGCTTCAACGCCTGCATGTCGGGTTCAACTGGCTTCTCTGATGGTAAGTTCTTGTATTCCAGTATTCTTTCCACCTAATTAAAATAAAAAGAAATTATAAAATTTAAGTTAGCAACAATGATCAATTCATTTAAATTAGACTTTTATCACTCATTAGTCTCTCTCGTCTCGTCTCGATTTCGAGCGGAAAGTAAAGAATAATCTTGACACTAGGTGTCCTTGCCCTATAGCAGGCTATACGAGAAAGCTTATCAATCAATATAAATTCTTATCAATCAATATAAATTATAAATATTGGAAACATAAATTTCACATTTATTTTTTGAAAAAGGAAATTGAAAAGGACATATTTAGAAAACGTATAAAAATTTGAAAGCAGCGGGTTTTGAACCCGCTCCTCTTGAAAACCATTCAAGCGCTCTGACTGCTAAGCCATGCGTTCTACATCCAGCTACGTTGAAATTCTTATACGCTTATTACAACTTATATTTGTTGTTAGCATCTCTGTAGACAGATTTTTACAAATTTCTGCTACCCAAAGATTATTCAAATCCAGCTGCGTTCAAATATTTATACGTTTTCTAAATATGTCTTATTCATATATATATTTTTTATTTTAATATTAAAATATCATTATTCGATGTTACCCATTTTGGGGTACCGTTGAAATATTATAAAAAAAACATTATTCGAACGAAAAAATATGCGAACATGCTTGCTGTAGAAAAACTATTAAAATACTTACAGAGGTCATTTGATTTTCAACTTCAGCTGTTTGTCGCATACCGTATTGACACATACCGACTAGACCTATAACTTGGGTTATGGCCAGACCGACGCTACCACCTCTTGCTGTAAGAAAACAAATAAAAAACAAACAATCAATCAATCATATTTTATTGTTAATATTTTTATCTAGTGTGAATGCATGTGAAAGCAGTGTATTGGAGAGGCCATGGCGGTACCATTGGGCATTGTCTTATTATTCACACAATGGTATTTAAATTATTATTATTTCTGTGCCCTGCACAAACAAATGGCTGTGTTGAGATCTGACATTTAAACGCGGAAAATAGAGAACGGAGTATTTTAACAATAGATTCTCACTGCCAATTCAACTGTGTGCAGGAAATAAGTGAAATAGTGTACTATAAAATATTACGTTTGGAGTATTTGCGGACAAAACAAGTACATAGTCATATTTAGAAAACGTATAAAAATTTGAACGTTGCGGGATTTGAACCCGCGCCACTTGAAAAACGTTCAAGTTTTCAATTTCCTAAGTGTGCGAATAACACTTTAAGAAAAATGTTAAAAAAAAGTACATAGTCGTCTTAACATTCCGCCCGCTTTAGACACAATACGTGCTGGGTAACAGAATTTTAGTACAGGAAGCGAAAGTATAAAGAAAATAAACTAAAGCTTTATTAGAAAACATAAACACTTGAACGTATATTTGAACCCGCAACTTTTGGAAATCGTCGAAGCGCTTTGACCGCTAAGCCATATGTTTCCAAAAGGCGCGAATCGAATGCCTTTACGTTCAAATTTTACATTTGTCATATCTTAAGTGTTAGAATAACACTTCATTCAACATTTCATACTATTTTTAAAATTATTTAATACCAACTCACTCTGATCAAGGAATATAAAGAAACTGAACGTAACTGCCGCCAAATATAAACAACAAGCCATGTCCATCCAGAAGCCAAACGCTCGTGTAGTGGTTAGTACTAACGTCCATGACGAAGAGTGTAAATCTAGGAGTTTATCAAATTCTTGCGCCAACATCCTTTGTTGTTCCTGCGTCGATCTGATTGTTGTTAGACCTGATACTGTAGCTGCTGCGTGGTTCAGACTTTGACTTCTAGCTGGAAAATAATTAGAAGGAACATGATAACGATTGAAATGGTTAAACTCCAATGACGACAAGGAAAAATTGTGTAACTATCAAATTAACGTGTGGAAAAGGCAATATTTTGCTACACAATGAATAAAAATTAATATTTCAATTTTGTACTATTATATTTTTTTTCTTGATCATCATCATCATCACTTTTTTACAGAATCCAGCAAACACGGAGAGACTTTTTTTCCATCATACGGCACATAAGAATACTTTTTGGTCCTTAACAAAATATGAAACCTTTTATTTTGCTAATACAATTTTGCAAATCCAAAAAAAAAACTATTTAATTTCGATACAAAATATAAATAACAAATAATGTTACCGATAGCTTCAATCCTCTTCAGTTCTCGACTGGTGAGTAAGAAGAGGGACCGTAGTATATGCAAGAGGCACGCTACAATAGCAGTCGGTAAAAGAAGCCACCAGTTCAGTAGACATACTACTACCAAAATTGCTATTATTTCTAGGAAAAACTGGAAAGATAATAAATTTTAAGAATATTTTTTTTTTACTATTTATGATAATCTATATTTAAATTCCTAGCTATACACAAAACTTTTATGTTAGATATATTTCTTTATTTTTATAATCAAACGCTACAGTGATTTCGTCTGTACCCTTTTCATTATGGTTATTTATTTGTTTTTAATGTATAAATAAATATAGTTGTTATGAACTTTTTCATAATCTATCAGGTTTACTCGCATAGCAGGGTAGGCAGAGAAAACTTAGTGTCAAGACACTACATTACCCACTTCTCACCTGAAGCCAGAACGTGTTGAGTCCACAACTCAACACCGCGTCGTGTCACCAAAGCGGAGAAATTAAAGTAATTAAAATATTATCATTTCCCCGAGTGGGAATCGAACCCACCTTCACCGAACAACACCATTGCTCACGCAGTCACATTACCTTGACAGCAAGATATTTAAGTATAATATAAATTTTTATATGAAAACTAATTTGATAGGAACAAGATATATACATTTTTCACATAAGCATTTAATTTGGTTTTAATGGTTTTTTTTTGTTAAATTAAATACTACAATCACGAATATTGTGTTGTCTCTTTTGATATTCTACTCACCCCAAGACAATCAACAAGAGCGTCAGGTAACAAAGAGTCGATTTGGCCCATGTCCTTAGCGAACCTGTTCAAGATGCGCCCTGATGGATTATGGTAGAAGAACCACATGGGTGCGTTTGATACACCTCTGTTAAGAGAAAAATAATAGTATAAATTAGTTTAGCATTTCCATCAATTTTAAAATATTACGTGATGTGACTAGATAACCTAATTATTAATACAGTGTCGAATATCTCGCTCAATATCTCGCTTTGTCTAACTAAACTATAGATATGTAAGGCGCAGTATTGCAGAGACATATAAGCTGTCATAAAAAAAGCTAATTTAAAAATTAAGAAAGAAGGTTAAAATATTTGAAACCCCGATGACGAGGTTCGTTGCCGTCATCTCGTTACATAAATACTTTTAGTCGGGGGATTTTCAATTCATTTATCTCTTTTTCAATTACATTTTAGATGTCGTGGGTTTTATTTTCAAAATAAATAATTTTTCTTTTTATATCAAACTTTAAAGAGCATGGGTACATTATAATATAAATCGATTTAATTTATTAATATGTAAGCCGCATCTAAATCTAACTAGTAGTTTTAGAGATAAATGGCATTGGTTTGAACAAACAAACAAAATCTCATCCCAAACGAATATACCGTCTCCGTACGGTCGCGGTTAAAAATATATATTATAAAAGTTAAACCGATTAATTATTTGCAAATCGAGATATTTATTTATCATATACATATAATAAATATTATTAGAGGAATTTATTTATATAATAGAATTGGGTTATATTAACAATAACTTTTATATTTCTCTTCTGTTTGTCTGTTTATTTGCACGCTAATCTCAGAAACGCCTTAACCGATTTAAATGCAGTTTTTACAATAATCAAATAAAGAGAAATTTACCAAAATACAATACAAGTTCTCTTAGAATTTAATGTTTATTTCTATTCAATCGTTCATTAATAAAAAATGTACAACCATTTATATTATAAATTTAAGCAAAGTATGTGATGTAAGTGAGAACGCGGACGGGCGAAAGAACGAATTAGCTTAGTCGTCTTAGTTTACGAAGGCGAAGCCGCGAGCGGGTCGCTAGTTACGAATATATTACAGTAATATCCATCCGACACTCTCCACTTTACTCCTATCGTGTGCAAATTGAAAATATAACATTTTAGAATGTATGCAAAAACGTCAATGAATGAAAGAGTATGAAGAAGAAAGAGAATATATGAGTGAATAAAAAAATATCTATCAATAATGAATAGCTTACCTGAACATAGAGTCGTGAAGTGTTACGGAGGCTTTAATGCAAGTATTGTAAAACACTAACAGTTTGTTCCATGTGAAAAATATGCATATAAGAATAAGCCCAGCGTAGATGTAGACGCACTGCTCCCTTGTGAGGTGGAAACGATTTATTGGAATATCTTGGAAATTAACTGGAAATCAATTCAATTATTTTAATGTTATTGATGGAAGTTAATTAACCTTACCTACCTTATTTAATAAATAGCATTCAACTTTATTTAATTAATAGCATTCAACTTTATTTAATAAATAGTATTCCCTTTTGCCGAACGATTGTTCGTGAACAATATTTGGGTAACAGAAATTTGTTAAAATCTCTCTACAAAGATGCAAATTTCGAAGAATAAATAAAATTGTTTCAGAAATCATAAATATAGCAAAGTTTAAACATCAAAAGTAAACTTATTTGCATTTTTAACTACCTTTTTTATTAGTTACATCTGTACCCTTAAATGCAGAGAAATCTTAGAAGGGTAATTGATCTATTTAGCATTAGCACACGCTTCGTCCATCCAGAACAACCAGGTTATAGAGAAAATATTTCTTTTAATGTTATAATTTATGTTTAAATTTGACCCTATAAGGGTTCGTATAAAAAAATTAAAATTATGAAAATTATTAAATAATAACTTACAAGGTGCCGTATTGTTGGTTGATGAATTTTGATGAGCACTCAACGCAATACTTGCTTCTTCTATATTTACCCTATAAATGGTATAATGGTATATATATATATACATATATATATACATATATATGATCAGAACAGACAATTTAAAACAGAGATTAGAGATGTAAACAACGAAAATAAGTTACACTAAGCGTATAAGAATTTCGACGTAGCCGGATGTACGAGAGAAGGCATGGCTTAGCGGCTGTCCGCGCTTGGACAGTTTCCAAGAGGCGCGGGTTCGAATTCCGCTAACTTATTATCTTATCATCTATACAATATAAAACGTATATTAAATAGGATAAACTTTTTCTGTCTATTCGTAAAAACCAAGAGGACATTTAATTTAATTTAACAGTTAAGACTCACCATTCTTTAAGCCATATATCTGTAGATGAATAAAATATCTGCGCCAACACGAACAAGGAGCAAAGCAAGAAAACCGTTAGAGATTCTCCACCGCTTTTTATATAGTTTATATAAACGCTGAAGTCCACCGAGCCCTTGTGTTGAACTTCACCTGAAATATATAGACAGGTAGGAAATCTTTATTGTACGCAACAATATAAAACAAAAAAAAATGATTTTATACATAAATACAGAGCGTGCAAAGTCGGATTATTTCTAATAGCATTTTTTGCCTTTGGAGAAAGGACCACAGAAACGGGTTTGTGCACATCATGAGAATGTGAAGTTTTCAAATTAACAGATTAGCTAATATCTGTAACCACTAACTAGGCTAAGAACAATGTAACACATACACAAAAAAGCTCGCATTTTCGCCCGCGTAAACTATTGCCGTTTCGTATTTTAGGCTGCCTTTTCGTAATATACTGAAAATCCAGGAAAAACTAAAAAAAATCATTCCAGAATCACTCCCTCATCTCATCTCTCCACTCCCTATCTGTATATTCATCACGATCGGTTCAGCGGTTTAGCCGTGATGACGTCACAGACAGACAGTTCTAACAGACAGAGATACTCTCGCATTTATAATAAGTATGGATAATATAATAGATTAAGTAAGTACTCTTTGTACACCAAAACATTTGTTAAACATTGAGCTTAATATTTAAAACCTTATCGTTAAGTGAGTAATCTGTTCAAGGTAACCTTTGGCTAGACGATAGAATAATTGAAATGGAAAAGTATGTACAGAGTACAAAGAAATCTATATATTGAAATACATATAGACAAAATATGTACAAACATACAACATACATACATATATATTTAAAATACATAATACATAATTAAAATGATAACATATATATAATCAAAGTATAATGGACACTTTGTAATGTACTCGTATGTCAGTACAACAAGCTACCACAGGAGAGGAAGGCAGTTCTCAATTGTATTTAAAAAAAAATATGCGTAATCTACAGAGATGTTCGTAAGAAAACTAATTTGTAACAATTTCGACGTTTTATAAGAACGTAAAGCTCAACTGTCTAAGGCAGGAGTGAGCAACCTTCTTACCCACAGGCTAGTTCAAATTTAGAAATTAGATGGTAGACCACAGTCACACTTCTTAACACTAATTAAAAAAGTAGCGGGAGAATATCTGTGATATAAATAAACGTTTGGCGTGCAGCGTAAGATTAATAAGCGGGCCGCATGCTGCCTGAGGGTGCATTACCCACCCCTGGTCCAAAGCGCTTGGACGGTATACAAAGGTGGCGGGTTCAAGTCTTGCTATGTAGAAAAACATATATATGTTACTGTAAACACCTACACTACGGTAAATCCTATGATTTTCCAAATGAAGCCTAAAATTTACCAACTTTAATGGTAAAAGTCTGAACTATTTCTAACTTAACCAAATCAATATTTACCGTGTCTCCTAGTGGTAACATCAAAGTTTTACCGAGGTATACATTTGAAATTCACAAAAAAAAAGTCCATTTCCAACTTTTTACCAGCAAAAATCGGTAATCTCTAAGTGCGATAGAAAATCTTAGGATTTACCGTAAAGCTACCGCTTTTACAGTAACATACATATATAATACCAAGTAATAAGTACATAGGTATATATATTATATAGACTACTAGACTGAATCTAGACTAGACCGAAAACTTACCTTCATATTTAGGATCCAAATTCTTGTCTAAATCCATACTGAAAGATAGTTGAGATGCTGATGACATAGAACGTTGAGATCTTAGCCTTTGTGGATCCTGAAAAAAACAGTAAAAATGTTTTTTACTCTTCCTAAATCATTTTTCTAAGTGAAAATCGAACCCACAAACAATTGTTTTTACATTTAGACATAAAACCTCTGTGTTCTAATGGCTAGCATCTTCGATCAAATATACTTGATCGAAGGCTTGTACACTATTTTTAATAGAATTTAACTAATCTCCTTCCTATACGTTTCCTTTTTAGTCTGAATAGATCTAAAATTAAACAAAATCAAAATTTCTAAATTTGTACCCACAAGTTTTGTACATAATTTTTTTTTGTACAGGGAAATGAAAATAATTTAAATATAATCATTCCCACGTGTGAGATCGAACCCACGACCGTCAAACAGCGCCACGATATAATTAAAATTAGTATACCACTGTTTCCAGCTTAGATGCCTCCTTATTCATTTTTTCTTCTTCCACCTTCTGTCCCATCTCTATTAACTTTTCGAACTCTGCAACGCCGTTCTTTAGCTCATCGTAGTTTCCTTGGGCTACTATCTAAGATTAAAAAAAATCAAATATGCAAATAAAAAAAAATTATTTCCTTCTATCAGAACAATAAAGACTTAGAAGAACAATATTTAGAATCTTGTCACAACTCTGAACGCAGCGGCATTCGAACCTGCGCTACTGACAACTGTACACTCGGGGGAATGATTATATTTAAAATGTTTTCGAGCTTCTCCGCTCTGGTGCTTAAGACAAAGCGCGGCTTTGAGTTCCGCCACTCAACGCGCAATGTCTTTATTTCTGGCTGGAGAACGGAGTGCCTTAACACTAGGTTTTCTCTGACTACCCTTATATGCGGAAAAAGCGTAAAGCTGCCATGTCATTCTCGCGCGGTGTAAAAAAAGATTATTTGGGTCACAGAACAGCGTAGTTAAGTTTTATACCACACAGTGCTTGAAAAGATTACAGTAGATGCTCTCGTTATAAACATATTATTATTGTAACATGTAAAAGCGATAAAAAATAAAAAAAACATTAAAAGATTACAGAGAGAGAAGAAGATGAAAGAAGAAGAAGAAACAGTACATTACCTTTCCAGATCTCATAACGCACACGTTAGCCGCATGTTGTGCGTATTGCACGTGATGAGTCACTAACACTGTGGACTTATCACGCAGGAACCCTCTCACACACTCTGAGTAAATAGCCTGCGCTACCTGTACACAAATATGGACTTTTTTATTAACCCGCATTTATTCCATTTGGTAGAGAGAACCTAGTGTCAAGACACACCGTTCGCCGGCCTATGCCCAATTTCATTTTTTAATACACATATACCAAGTTTAAATTCTTTAATACAATGATTTTTTAGAATCTATCGCATTGTAGCGCAGTGTCTGTTTGTAAGCGCCAATGGTTGACATTTAGACACTAGGTTCTGGCTAGCTAAAAAAGTCTCTTCGATCAGCCTTTCGTGGAAACTTAGCATCATAAATAATGATTATATTAATTGATTAAATTGCTAACATATAATTTGAAATCATTGTTTAGTTAAAATAAACTTTCAAACGGGCTATCGTACCTTGGCATCTACAGCAGCTAGCGGGTCGTCCAGCAAGTACACGTCGGCGTGTCTGTACACGCAGCGTGCTAGCGACACGCGAGCACGCTGTCCGCCCGACAGGGACGCACCTGCGGAGAACATGGAGAGTTAGGTCAGTTATGTCAGTCAGTGTGTCTAGTAAGTGCACGTTGGTCTGGGCACGCAGTGTGATAGCACGCTGTCCATCACAGCGTAAGTAAACAGTCCTCAACGGGGAACTGACTTGCATTCTACCATTGCACACTCACCCCTCTCCCCCACTACAGTCTTGTCGCCGTGCGGTAAGATGTCCAGATCGCTGCGCAACTGACAGCATTTGACCACTTGCTTGTATCTGCGGAGGTCCATCGGTTGTCCGAATAGAATGTTCTGTCTTACCTGAAAAGAAGAGAGCATAGAGTTTGGACTATCCAAGAAATTGAGAAAAACAATCGCCGAGTTAGCTTAGAAAATACCTGTAATGCTACAACAGTATATTAAAAATTTGCACATTTAGCACGCAACTAGCTTAGCTCTTAAAAGGCTTCCAAAAGCAAGCGCGACTGGTTGTGGGTTCAATCTCCACTCGGAGGAACGATTATATATAAATTTCAAAGGTCAAAGCGCAATATCCGTTTTCGGGTGCAAAATAGAGGACCGATTGTCTCGAGACTAGTTTAGGTTATTTGACTACCCTGCTATGTGGGAAAAAGCGTGAAGCTACAAAATAAAATTAAAATTAGTAAAAAGTTAATCTTTTTCTACATACATTTACATAAATTAAACTTTAGAAATGGAAGCCAAATAAAGAACACAAGAAATGAAACTCACCGAAGCCTCAAACAGCCAAGGGTCCTGAGCGGCGTACGACAACACTCCGTCAACGGAGAGATGGCCACTACTGGGAGTGATCTCTCTCAGCATCGCTAACAAAAGCGTGGTCTTGCCCGACCCCACTGAACCTACTACTGTCGTTAGGGTTTCCGGTTTTATCTGTGGACCAAATATAATTTATCCCGTGGTTTTTTTATATTTACATGTGTTTTTTGGATATCATACACTCAGAATAAAAGTGATTTAAATTAAGAATCGTATAAGGAACCCTCGTGGTGCAGTGGGACAGCAGTCTGACTGTAAGCGTGATTAGTTGTTGGTTTGATCCCCACATTAAGAAAGATTATATAAGATTTTTTTAAAAAAGAAAAGCGTATATTTTTTTTAAAGCAGCGGGATTTGTACCCGTGCCTCTTGGAAACCGTTTAAGCGTTCTGACCGCTAAGCCATGCCATCAAGTGCCGGCGGCGCGGGTTGGAATACCCCTGCGTTCAAATTTTTATATGTTTTTCTTTCTTCGCAAGCAATGTCTACTCCCCGGTGTCGCTGTAAAGACCAATATCTAGAAAAAATCTATATCTAATCTAATATCGCAATAAACGGACGCGAAGACGCAGGTAAAAAGCTAGTGTTACGATATTTTATTGAAACCTTCACGGTTTTTCTCGCCTAGGAGTATAGGTAGAGAGAACGTAGTGTCAAGACACTCAGTTCTCCACTTTTCGCGCGAATTCGATAATATTTGATAATATTATCCCGCGAATGGGGATTGAACCCACCAACCGGGTTTTACAGTCATGTACTGTCCCACTGCGCCGCAATGGTCCTTACTATATTTTAAACAATTAAAAAAAAATTACGTTTAAGTTAATGTCATTTAGAGCTGGAATTTTGGAGTCCTCTTCACCTTCGATTTTCCAGTGTGCCGTGTACTGCTTGAAGCTTATTAGTACAGCCGGTTTTAGTGGTTCCAAATTCGTATCCGATTTTATGTAAGCTTGTTGACTGAAAAAAATCTATACCGTTATATTTGTACGGTGCTGTAGGTGTACTATATAACACCCTTAAAAAATTAAAAAGCATTTTCAGAAAACGTGCAATACATTGAACGCAGCGGGATTCGAACCCGCGCCTCTTGTGTACCGTCCAAGCGCTCAGACCCGCTAATCCTTGCGTTCTACATCCGGCTACGTCGAAATTCTTATACGCTTATTACAACTGAAATATATACCGTTATAGTACTTTGTTAGCATTTCGGCATCTGCTTTAGTGACCAATTGGCAATTTTTTGAAACTAGTATTTGATATGAGTTTTAAATAAACATGATCCAAAAATTTTATGTTAAATAATTTCTAAGACAAAAAATCATTACCAAAATTACAACATATACATCGTATATGATATCGACGTGGCTGGATATACAACGTATGGCTTGTGTGGTCAGAACACTTGGACGGTGAACGAGAGGCGCGTGTTCAAATTTCTATACACGACTTCTAAAAATATTTTGATTTATAACAAATTTCATCACACGATATCAATTCCAGGTTCATAAAAATAATTATAGTAACAAAGAACTAAGACTTACCCGTTACCAATTTTCTCGAACACCCCATTCGCTTTTTCAGCATCAATATGGACTAAATCGACGCCATCTTGATTATCCACTTCCGGTAACAATAGAAACTCTTGTATCCTTTTGATACTTACAAATGCTTCCAAAGTGAATGTTATGGCTAGAGGAAGGAAGTCTACCAGAGAATATTTCAATATATCGTAGTATGAAAAAATAACGAACACTTTGGCAGCAGTCAACTCGTTGTTGAAGGAAATATAGGCGATTATACTAAGAAAGATGGCTACTTTTGTATTAAGTTTAACGCAGGACAACATAACCGCTCGAAGCCAGCTCATTTTTCTTATCACGTTCATTTCTTTCCTGAAAGAAATGGATAAATGGTATAGTGGGTTCGATACACACTCGAGGTAATATAATTAACATAGGACGAAGTGCGGCTTTAAGTTACGCGTTCGACACGCAATGTATCGAATTCGGACGGAAACAGTGTGTTTTGTCACTGGGTTCTCTGCCCACAAAAAAAAATACACATTCTGCAAGAAATCGTTTTGACAGGATTATCAGCTTCACGCTTTTTCCCGCATAACAGGGCGGGCATTGAGCACTTTCCATCTGACTTCGAAACACTTTGTGCCAAAGCGGGAGAATAAAAATAATTTAAATATAAACCTTACTCCCAAGCGTTTACATTGGTATTCGAAAAGGAATTTTAGAAAACCCGAAGTTGAAATGACCAAAATGCTTCACGCTTGTGTTTGCCTAGCATTATATTTAAAATATTTTCATTTCTCCCGCTCCGGTACCTAGGACGAAGCGGGTTCGGGTGCAAAATGGAGAACAGAGTGTCTTGGTACTACATTCTTTCCGCTTCTGCTATGCGGTATAGTATAAGGCGTGAAGAACATGTATAATAATTTTTTTTATATATTTTTTAAATTAAACGCGAAAATTTCCTAATAGCAATAGCAATTCAATAAAACCATACATTTAACAGTTTATAATAAATTATATGCACTTTAAATTACAATTTAATAATAAAATTGCAAAAACCCAGAAACGTATATCTTTTATAATGTGCTCACGCTTTGAAACAGGCAGAAAGAGAGAAACAGAGAAAACGGAGAGCTATAAAAAAGAATTTCCACATACCGCCTTGCATTACCAATAATGCCTGCAAACGCTTTCTCCCACGCGAACATTTTGATAGCTTCTATACTTTGTATCACTTCGTTCATTAATCTGATGCGATTGTCCGTACGCAACGCCGTCTTGTGTCGTAATCTGGACGATATTTTCCCAAGGTAACCTGAGATCAATAGATTTCAAAATCAAAAGACAAACAAACAAGCTTCACGCTATTTCCCGCATAGCAGGAAACAAGCTTCACGATTTTTCCCGCATAGCATCTTTACGCACCGCCCGCAATCGAGACATTACGTGTTGAGCCGCGGAACTCAACGCAGCTCATCATCTTAGGTCACCAGAGCGGTGAAGTGCAAAAATATTTCAAATAAAACCATTCCCCCATGTGGGAATCGAACTCATTACTAATCGCTGTGCCGACTGCGCCACGGTGGAATTTATATTCTACAAGATGACGCAAAAGCTCAATTTCCTGTTGCGTCACTCTTTTTCCAGTGTAGTGGCAGAGAGAATACAAATAGCAAAATTTAAAACTAGACACACAAAAATAATTTAAATGTGTATAATAATTATGCCCCCGAGAGGGTTTCTCTAGGCTGTTTACAAAAAATTAGTGGAGGCCATCTCTCCATGGTGCAGTGGGTCAGCGTCTGACTGTAAACATTATGGTAGTGGGTTCGATTTCCACTCGTAGGAACTACTATTATACTTATATATATACTTAAATTAGATTTCATTTTTCCTCTCCGGTGCCAAAACAAAGCTTTGACACTTAATAAGCAGTGTTTCGGAATTGAGTGGTAAGTGGACAATAGAGTGTCTAGACACCAAATTTCTCTGACTACCGTACTGTGCCGTACCGTACCGTAAGCTTGTACATATTTTCAAATAATATGATTTTTTCTTCTAATTAAGTAACATTTCATAGAGAATTACTGTATCAAAGCAACTTGCGATATGAAATTAACACCTTCAATCATATGAAAAGTGGAGAACAATCACTAGTATCTCCACCGAACCGAAAATAAAATAAAATAAAATAAAAAAAGAAACTCACCCTGCAAAGGTATAAACATTAATAGAAACGCCACTCCTATCAAAGTTGCAACACCAATTTGCCTATACATTAAGTATATTATAAATATACTTTCAATTGGTGTCCTGAACAAGTCCACGAGGAAAAGACTCGCCATGTCGAATCTTTGAGCGTCGGTCGTTAGTAAATTGATCACGTGACCGGCGAGTCCTTCCGAGGCCTGACCCCCCACGGTTACATCTAGACGAAGAAGCTATGGGAATAGAAATATTATAGATATTTAAATGTAATTTTAGTTTATAATACTATAAAAAACTTTTATTAGAAAACGTATAAATCTTGAACGCAGCGGGGTTCGAACCCGCTTCTCTTGTACACTATCCAAGCTCTCTGACCGCTAAGCTTATCGTTCTACATCTGGCTGCTTCGAAGATCTTATACGCTTATTACAAGTTATTTTTATTATTAGCATCTCTGTAGAGAGATTTTTACAAATTGCGGCGTTCAAATTTTTATACAACTTCTAAAAATGTTTTTCTTTTTTCTAAGTGTGTGAATAACATTTTAAAAATAATAAAATGTTTAAATTTATTGTTAAAATAAGTAAATAAGCGGGCGCATTCGGTCGAGCGTTAGAAGCTGAAGACTGACGCTGTTCCACTGCGCCACGATGGCCCCAAAATTGTTATAATATATCTATATCTATACATATAATAAAAATCTTACTGATCGCTATCTGTATATGATGATATATTACTAGGGCACTTATCAACAATAGCACAATAGAACACAAAATAATGATTTAATCATTTTAAAAAATATGCAAAAATAAAACATACCTTCCTATATATAAGTGAACAGCAAGAAACTCGTATTTTCATTGCCATATGCAAAAGGAACAGTATCATTGGATGCATCATCGTCGCGTTAATTGCCATTAAACTGAAAATTAATTAAAAATGTATATTAATAATCCTATTATTATCCCAGAGCAGCGCGCGATGGAGCCCTGTGGAGGCCTTCTGCCCCACCAAGGGGGGCATAGGACAATAAGTCAAGTCTATTTTTATATATTTTAATAATTCATCGAGAGAACCTAGTGTAAAGACACTGTTCTCCACATTCCACTCGAATTCGAGAAAACTCTCTCTGCTTACCTCTAAAAAAATATATTTATTGACGCCTTTTTATATATTTATTGAGGCCCTTTTATATATTTATTGAAGCCATCGTGAAGCAGTGATTAGTTGTGGGTACTTTCTCACTCGATGGAATGATTATATTTGATATTGAAAATATTTTCACAACTCCGCCCTGGCACCTAAAACAAAGCGCGGTGTTAAGTTCCGCCAGTCAACACGCAATGTCTCGATTTTCGGGCGTAAAATGGAGGATGGAGTGCCTCGACACTAGGTTCTCTCTGATACCCTGTTATGCGGGATAGAAGCGTGAAGCTGATAGCTATGGCTAATATATGGTATTTTTCATGTTAATGATGAGGATAGAAAGTACTCTGTCCCTAAGAAGTGCAAGCACTATGTTGCTGCTTGAAAGTGTAATATCAGTCGCAAAAGCAAACTGAATTAACAAAATATATATAGTAATTACCATACAACACCTATAGCGTACAAATATATATATATAGTATATATTTTCTTTTATATATTCTTTATTCCACACAATTTACAACAAAATAAAAAAATGTACAAAAAGCGGACTCAACGCTAAGAAGCATTCTCTACCAACCAACCTTGTCATGTGGAATATAAAAGTTTAAATGCGCAAAGGCCAAAGGTTTAATTTTTATAATTATTAATACATATTAACACACATATATACCTGAAAAATATATAAAATATATACTTATATACACACACATATATATATAAATATTATTTTCTTTCTTAATTTTAACCCGCGCCTCTTGACAACCGGTTTTGAAGAGGCGCGGTTTCAAATCCCGCTGCGTTCAAATTTTAATACGTTTTTTAATTATGTATTTTTTAATTTCCTTAGTGTGCGAATAACACTTTTAAAAATGTTTAAAAAATATACAATTTACTTAACTTTGGCACTGTTTTAAAACCAAAACCTAAATATACAAAAGTTTTATAAGAAAATACTATATTTGCTGTGTTATCTCAACACTAAGACGAAGTTAAAACAGTATATATATATATATATATATATATATATATATATATATATATAAGCAAAGCATGTAAAATTCTTTTGCGAGGGAAGGCTTATCAAGTGAAAATATTCGTTTTCGTAGGCCTTTGATCTTTTGCATGAATAAAGCTCAATAAACATACGAGCATCAATTAATAATACAGGAAATTTGAGGCTATATTTTTTATATGTTTCTTCTATGATTCTTCTATATAACATAGCTATGAATACAGTATGAATAAAAGGTTTTGATTTTGAACTTACCCCACAACACCTACAGCGTACATGTACGCCTCACTTGTACTGATTCCCGAGTGAGACGGAGAAAAATAATGTATCAAGCCTTCAAGGCACATCGGTGTGGTTAACCTGAAAATAAAAAAATATTACATTAGAGCACGTGTAAAGTTCCATCGTGGCGCCGTGCGACGTCTGACTGCAAACGCGATTGGTCATCGATTCGATGTCCACTCGACGGAATAATTAATTATGTTTTAAATTACTTTCAGCTTTTTAACATTTTTCCAAAGTGTTACTGGCACACTTAGGATATTGAAAATGACATATTTAGAAAACGTATAAAAATTTGAAAGCAGCGGGATTTGTACCAGCGTAGCGTAGAACGCATGGCATAGCGGCTCAGAGCGCTTGAACTGTTCTCAAGAGGCCCGGGTTTAAATCTCGTTGCGTTCAAATTTTTATACGTTTTCTAAATGTGTCTTATTTGCAACTTGCCGATCTGGCGAGATAAAGGCAAGCGTTGAGTGCCGCTTATCAACACGCAATTTCACGCAATTGGATATCTCCAAAGTAGTGTTTTTTTGTTTGGGATATTTTTTCTTACTTGCAACACGCGGGATATGAATTGAGCTAAAAAAGTCATACAGACAGTCACATACCTGACAGTGCAATCAATGATGGCGAAACCAAAATTAAACAAAAAGAATTGAAGTCCGTATATTTTTACTATTGTTTTCATTAAGGATGGTATTTTGCCTATATCTGAAATTAGATAAAATACATATTAAACAAATATATATTTAAAGACGTATAAACGTTTCTTTTTTTACATTTTTAAAGTGTTAATCACCGATTTAAATTGATTCAATTTTTTAAAATTTGTTTTATATTTCCTAAGTGTGTGATTAACACTTAAAAAAATGTAAAAAAAGTTAAACTCTACAGAGATGCTAACAACAAATATAAGTTGTAATAAACGTATAACAATTTCGACGCAGCTGGATGGAGAACGCATGGCTTAGCGGTCAGAGCGCTTGAACGGTTTTCAAAAAGTTCAAATCCCGCTGCGTTCAAAGTTTTATACGTTTTCTAAATATATTTTTTTCAATTTCCTATGTGTGCGAATATCACTGAAAAAATGTTTAAAATATTTAATTGCTATTTGCAAGAAATTTGTACACATCTGATGCTTGCAACAAAAATAAGCTAATAAGCATATCTGTATAGAGATTTTACAAATTAACAAAAATTATTTCAACAAACAAATGTATAAAACATTTTTATATGTTTTAGACTATATCGCTATCTGTACATGGAAAATATATAAAAAATATATAATATTAGGGGCATTTATCAATTTAACAGAACCGAAAACAATGATTTTTAATTTTCATTTCTGATTGTCTGTTTGTTTGTGCACGCTCATCTCAGAAACTTCTTAACGGATTAACGGTGATTTAAATACAATTAATTTTGAATATTGTTTCGTGATAACTTCCTGTATTATTTACTGCTTATTTCATTCCAATCGTTTAGTTTACACAGGCGAAGTTGCGAGCGAGCGTAAATATAATATACCTAAATCACAAATTATCAAAAATCCAATGAGTCACTGAAAACTTGCTAAAATGTGCGACGTTTGAATGGATAGGTTTAGAGGTCGTAGGGACCTTAATAAGCGGACTATGACTGACTGACAGACAACGCACAACCATGAGGCGTTGAAAGCGAAAATTTGGCATGTAGCTTACTCGGGGAGTATAAGAAAACACTAAGATAGGATTTCCTGAAATTATAACGGAAACTGGACAAAAATAAATTTTATCTTTTCTTTAACATATTTTAAAGTGTTATTCACACACTTAGGAATTCGAAAAACAGCCCCTCTTGAAAACCGGTCAAGCGCTCCGACCGCCAAGCCATGCCTTCTTGGTTTTCAAGAGGCGCGGGTTCAATCCCGCTGCGTTCAAATGTGTATGTACACGGTAGAAATACCAAAATAACGTTTTTTATATTTTTTATGTCTGTTTGTTTGTTCCTAAATTCTTCCTGCTAATCTCGGGTACAAGTCGGTCATTTTGCCGGGACTTCCACTGACAGATAGCTAATGTAATAAGGAACAACTTAAGCCAGTTTTATTTTGGAATACCACGCGAAAAAAGTAGCGGGCACAGCTAGTTTTTAATATAAAACTAAGCAGTTTGACTAGAAACTGTGATTTAAGATGGTAATATGTGGATTACTAACCTCGTTTAGATAATTCGTCTTTCCAATTAGTTGCCATAATGTCGCCACGTGGAGATGCCCGGTGTTCACGTAAACATCTGTGAAAATATAAAAACTATATTATATTTTTATATAACATTGATTCTCCAGTTCTTGTCCCAATTTCAGACGTTACGGGCTGAATGACGGAACTCTACGCAAAGTTTTGTACTACCCGAGCGGCGGATAAAAATAAACAAAAGCTGGCAGCTATACATTTATATTTTTTAACAATTTTTTAAAGTGTTATTCGCACACTAAGGAAATTGAAAAAAATCATATTTAGAAAACGTATAAAAATTTTAACGCAACGGGATTTAAACCCGCACCTCTTGGACGCCGCCCAAGCGCTCTGATCGCTAAGCAATGCGTTCTACATCCAGCTGCAACAAAATTCTTATTTCTTAATTTTTTTGCGCTTAGACAGTTTCCAAGAGGCGTGGGTTCAAATCCGGCTGCGTACAAAAAAAATATACGTTTTCTAAATGTTTTTCAATTTCATAAGTGTGTGATTAAGACTTTAAAAAATGTTATAAAAAATATATATATTTAATAAATACCATTCTCTCTTGCGAAACGATTGTTCGTAGAATAAACTTTGGGTAGCAGGAATTTGGGAAAATCACTCTACAGAGATGATAACATCGAATATAACTTGTAATAAGCGTATAAAAATTTCAACGTAGCTGGATGTAGAACGCATGGCTTAGTGGTCAGAGCGCTTGAACGGTTTTCAAGAGGCGCGGGTTCATATCCCGCTGCGTTCAAATTTTTATACGTTTTCTAAATATGTCTTAATCTTAAAATTGTTTGTTCCAATATCTAAGCTAAAAAACTTTAAAAAGACCTTTTCAAAGAAACCTTTTCTAATATTACCTGTACATGTCCGATATATTAAGTTGCCCTTTGCGCCCTTTCTCGAATATTGGACGAGTGTAGCTGAAATAAAAAAAAAAATGTTATCATTAAAACTGTACAATTTATATTTATAGCCACACGTTAGCGGCGCCTATGAACTTATATACGAACTATAGCTGTTTATTGTCTTTTCGTAAAACATAAAAAGCAGAAAGAACCTAGTGTTATAACTCTCCGTTTTCCACTTTCCTTCACATTTTCCGGAAATGTCGAATGTTGAACGGCAGAACCTAAATCTGCGTTTCTCTCATGTGACCAGGGAAATAAAAATAATTAAAATAACCATTCTATCAAGTGGGGATAGAACACATAACTCTCGTGTCTCACTGCGCCACAATAGGCTTTTAGCCAGTTTTTTAGTTTCCGCCTTCAAATTTCATCGATAATTATATGTAAATAATATGTGCTTGGTCTGCTTAGACAAGGTGCAGCTTTAAGTTCCGTCACTAAACACGCAATATCTCTAAAATTAAAAGTGGAGAACGGAGTGTCTTGACACAAGGTTTACTCTGAATCAGATGGAAATATAAAAAGAAACACTAACTCTATGACTTAAGAGAAAAAAATAAAAATAAGAAAAAAATAATGTTTACCAAAATAGTAATTTAGAAAATATATTAGCTGTTTCCTGTGGGTTTTGCTTCCTCTCTATGTCGAAGTAACCGGGATCCATTTTTCAAATATCTTCTCCCACAGAAATTCGTTTTAACACTTTATTTTCTTTTAAACTCTCTTTTCATACCTGAAAATAAAAAAAAATACATCAGAATATTCTAGAATAAAATAAGATGGCTTCATATGAGCGGACAGCGCCTGACTGTAATCGCGATTGGTTGTTGGTTCGATTCCCACTCGGGGAAATGATTATATTTAAAACTTTCATTTCACGTAGTGTACGAATAACATTTAAAATATATTTAAATATGTTTTTGACCGAAGGATTAGAGTTAGACGGTCGAAACGACGACTCTCCGCTCGTTTAAGAGACTTTATATATAAGGCTGGAGGTAACCAAACTAAAACATTCTTAAATGAAATCATTTTCTTCATGAAAAATTAACCCATAACCATCGCCTTTGCGTTCAGAAATTGTTTCACTGCACCACGACACATACCATTTACATATAATAAAAATGTAACTGATCGCTGTCTGTACATGGAAGATATATAAGAAAAAATATTATTTTAGGCATTTACCAATATAACAGAACCCAAAATAATATATTTTTTATTGTTTTTATCTGTTTGTCTGTTTGGCTGCGCATAACCAAAACGAGGTAACGAATAAATAGTCCATACACGCTAATTTTCAGAAATAGCTAAACCGATTTAAATGCAGTTTTCACTATTGTATTTTGGTGAACCTCCAATAACAGTTTGTGTTAATTTCATAAATAAAAAAGTTACATTTAATTTAAATTACGTATAATGGTATCGTTTACGTAGACGAAACCGCGAGCTGGTCGCTAGTTAATAAATAATTTTGAAGCTGACAACAACCTGTTTACTTAGCTGACCGTTTAAGTGATAGCCATTAGATAATGATCATGCCTTCCATTAAAATAATGATTATTATCGAACATTCAAAACATTTCAGACGTAACGAAATGACAAAACGTCATTGTATTCGTCATTAAAGCGTGGAAGGACAAATGGATATTACTTGGCGAAATCGTGTAACGGTTCAATATGGTGTAGAACTCCACTTCATACAAATAGTTTAAAACATAAGAAGAAAGAACACGGGGGGTTGTTCTATATTCTAATAATATTAAATAATATTAAAATGTATGCCTTCACATATTAATGTACTGATAGATTAAGCGAATACTGTTCTAAATTAGTAAATAATAACTCTTATACATTCTTTAAGCAACGTAATCGCATATTTATATGAAAACAAAACCCACGTTTATATGTAAAATATGCTTTAATATTGATATCTAGTTCATTTGGTATTTAAAAAAAAAAGAGAGCGGAAAGCGAAAAAGCGAATTGTCTGAACACAAACTTCTCTTGCCTAACCAAAAAATAAAAAAAAAAGCTGAAGATACAAAATAAAAACATATGTGCAAAAGTCAAAGGGGAATCACCTTGTAATATATTTTCGGCTCGATACGTCATGACGGTAAAGACGGTCATTTGAGTCGTCGGACAGTTCGAGGAAAACCTATTACTGGAAACTCCAAGGCCGTCAGTTTAGTTGAGTTAATAAATATCCTTAATTGGAGAGCGGATAGCAAAAGTTTTCTTTTATTTATATACTAGCCATTGCACGCGATTTCATCAGCGTAGCAAATTCTCTGCCAAATTTCTCTACCAAATTTCAAGTTTTTAGACTAAAATTGCAAGATTTTCATACATTCATACCTCCTAAGTCCGGCCCTGTCACAAAATGCGATATTAGCGCACGTCTACCAAGTATAAGCTATCTCCTATAAGCTGTCAAACTTCAGCGGTTTTCGACATTTCGTATTGAGTGACCTTTCGCTTTTATCTATATACTCGTTACAACTCTTCCGTTACTGACTAACTGACTGACTGACAGACACCGTATATGCGAAAGTACGGCACGTGGAAAACTGAAATTTAGCAGAGAAATTTCCATTAGTACGCTGATAAAGTCGCGGGCAATAGCTAGTATATAAATAAAAGAACAGGTATGTCGTCAAGGTCGGTATGCATCCAGTAACGCGTATCATTCAAAGGCGCAAATTTAAAATTTTGCGGCTACAAATTCTATTTCCTGCCGATAATTATATCAGCTAACTAATGTAACTACAATATTGTTTATTTTAAGCACATTGTACTTGTTTTCACAATACAATATTTTATTTAAAAATAGAATTCCATTAAAAAAAGAATATATATATATATATATATATATATATATATTAGAATAAAATTGACGACCTCCGGAGATGTGATAACAAGATTTTGTACTATACAAGTACACGATAAATGTTATTGATAAGACTACTAGGATCGTGCGTATTGATTTCATAGCTTATATTGGATATATTCAGAGATAATGGGCTCACAATAAAACCGATACCACCGATAACTGGATTTATTATGTGGACCGAAAAAAAACACCAAAGATCAGATTTTATATTGAAATTACGCAATATACTCTCTTACTGCTTCCCAAAAAAACTTATCTATATATACCAATCATATAAAAATTACATATTCCAAATTGAAAAGTATTATTTTGTTTATTTTCAATTATAACAGTATTTATGGCCAGACTAAGTATATATATGACTATATATAATAAAACTTTTTCAAAATATAGCTGCTCAAGCTAATAAGCTTCATCCCGCATAGCACAGAGAACTCAATGTCCGTTCTCCACTTTCCGACCTAAACAATATACAATCGAATCCACAACCAATCGTGTCTAATCAGACACTGTTCCACTGCTCCACGATAGCCTCAAAACCCTGTTCTTTGACTAGAATTGAATTGACGACAGTCTCAACGTCTCAACAGTAACTACTGCACCAGCCGTACATACAGTTTTGTTTTCATCACTCAATCGTTATCAACAAGGATCGTGGAATTTCACATGTATTATTTATTGTAGAAGTAAATACTGATAAAATATTATATAAACTTACTTAAATTTCAGTACAAATATAATATAATTACATAGAGTTCGTTATCAATTAATTCATCATGTAAAGCTTGGAATAATTAAATATAATTGTTTTTCGCAGCTTCACACTTTTTCCCGCACAGCAGTGAAATCAAGAGAGAACATAGTGTCAAAACACTCCGTTTTCAACATTCCGCCCGTTTTCAGAACACTGCGTGTTGAGTGGCGAATCTAAACGCCGCGCTTTGCCTTCTTCACTAGAGCGAAGAAATAAATATAATTAACATATTTCATAACAACATATATATATTTCATAATAACATATTCGTCTAATTGGAATCGAACCCACGACCAATTGCATTCCCAGTCAGATGCTGTCCTACTGCGCCACTATGGGTTCAATGAAAGTATAAAAAATTAAGTAAAACCAACACGCGTCAAATTATTTTCTCTTTATCCTGGTCTTCCTCAAGGATATCAGGTTCATTCTACGACAAATTCATAAATGTGTGGATTACGGAAACGTGTGCGAATTTTTAAACTAATGGGAAGACAAAGACTAAGACGAAGCCAACAAAAATATCGTTGCTAGACTCATACATTGATTGATATGCATATGAAGTCAATACAAGCATTTTAAAATATATATTAATCTTTTAATTAAAATTGCATTAAAAACGGTACAGCCGTTACCAATATACTTATATATGTATAAAAACATTCAAACCTATGAATATTTCAGAAGTCGAACGTTCGATTTCCACTCTGGTAAATGGTTATATTAAAAATATTTTTATTACTCCGCACTGATACCTATAACAGAGCGCGGCGTTGAGTTCCGCCACTCTACATACAATAACTCGATTTCGGGCGGAAAACGAAGGACAAATTGTCTTGACACTATTTATTTCTTTCGATTTACCAATTATTGTTACACAATAAAATTACAGAAAATATCCACTATAATAATATAATATATAAATAAGATTAAGAAAAGACAAAAAAAAAACCAAAAATACATGTTAAAAAAGTAAAATACAAAAATGTCAAGTCTCAAGTGACTTCGGCAATTGAAATGCCTCAGATTTCTGTGGTTTTGTGAAAAATATCAATTACTATGCAGAAAAAAGCGTGAACCTGAGAAATTATTAATCTTTCCAGATCCAGTATCCAGGGAATTGAACCCACAACCAACCGCGGCTACAGTCAGACGCTGTCCCACTGCGCCAAGACGGTCTCAGTTAAAGTTCTCGTTATTTATATATACTAAGCCTCTGAAACCTCTTGAAGATCTGTGCAATAGACGTAAATAATTTTCATATCTAAATGTAAACATTGTAACAACTTGTTCAAATATAAGGAGCTGAAGTATTAAGGCAATACACGATAATGTATTTCTTTTTCAGTTTTACGCCTTTCCCGAGCCTAGACTTTTTCTCTCTGCTTCTTTCTCTGCGCTGTGTCCTCATCGCCAGAGCGAAGAAATGAAAATAATTCAATTATGATCTAATTTAAATTAATAGAGAATGATTCATGATGTATTTAAATTATTTCTGGAATGGACGGGAATGGGCGGAAAGTGGAGAACGGAGTATCTAGACACTGACCATTACCCTGCTATACGAATAAACGCACAGAGCTGTTTTTTTTTTAATTAAAAATCAGTTGACTATATATTTTCTAAAATCTATGATTTGCGCGATTACTACACATTTTGAAATGAAACTATTTTTACCCGAATACATACGCGATTAATCCGGTTAAAAATAGTTTTCATTTCAAGATATATTTTCTATATAAGTATATAGATAACGCCAAAAGTAGATAGCTTGCCCAGGCCTCTTATTTCTAAGTAAATTGACGAAATGATTAATGTATCGGATGCACGCATACTGTAACGCTGTCCCCGCAATTATGGCAGGTACCTAGCTATTTTGGGGCGAAAAATCAATAAATACTTATATGACAGATATAAAGAGATATGTATATCTCTCTTTATACGCAGTGGTTGTGTGGTTAAATTGCGATCGTGGGAATCCATACTAATATTATAAATGCGAAAGTAAGTCAGCCTGTTTGTATATGACGTCATTACGGCCAAACCTTAGCTAAACCAATTGTGATTAAATTTTATAAAGAGATACTTGGTATGAAAAATGGCTACTTGCTTTCCATTTATTTTAGTTATTCCAGGTATTTAATTGTGTTGCGAAAAGGCCACCGAAAGTATATCGCGGGAACTATAATCCCGCGGGCGAAGCCGCGAGCTGGTCGCTAGTGTTAATATAAAACTAGCTAACCCGACGTCATCCTGTCTCAGCTGTGAATTCGAACTATGCTATCTCGATAATAAAACAGGATAAAGTTGTCTGCACATTGAATATATTGAGGAAAAAATTGCTTATGGAGATGCAAAAACAGTAATAGAATATGAATCTATGATTTTTTTTATATTTGTCTGTCTGTGTGTGTATGTGCACATCTTCGTAGTTACTGGACGAATTACAATTAAACTTTTCTGTTGTATAGCTTTTAAGCCTGGTGTAATTAATTACGAAGAGTGGAACACCTGATGTATATATAACCAACCATAATAAACTATAAGAAATAAAGCAACGAGACTTTACAAAACTCCTTCTGAGTGATGAGAGATTTTTCTTTAACTCAAGGAAATTAAAGATCTGGAATACTTGATCAAGAACCGTAATTGTCAAGCTAAAGTGTCAAAAACAAAGAAAACCCTTCTTAGGAAAAGTTATTTAATGACATAAGAACTAGTAATAAATAACCACTAGTAATAAATAAACCAATAAGTATTATGATTTCTTAATGTCTCTAAGATTCTGCGCAATTTTTTTTTTTTCCATAAATACAAGAATTTGAAAGAAAATCAATATAATCTTTTTAACATTGTTTAAAGTATTATTCGCACACTTAAACGAAATTGAAAAACACATATTTAGAAAACGTATAAAAATTTGTCTACAGATATGCTAACAACAGATATGTTGTAATAAGCGTATAAGAATTTCGACGGAGCTGGATGTAGAACACATGGCTTATATATCCATACTAAAGAGCAAAAAATTAGTTTATTTGTTTCTAATGAAACAAGCATGATGCTGAAAAAGATATATAAAATTATGTAATAAATTAAAAAGTTTTATAATATTTAAGTTAATAATTAAGACCCTTAAATGTAAAAAAAAAGATTAAATCTTAAAAAGTAAATCAAAGAAAACCTAGCGCCAAGACCACTCCGCGTAACACACTTTCCGTCCGAAAATGACACATTGCATTTTGAATAGCGGAACTCAACACCACGTTATGTCTTGGATACGAGAGCGAAGACATAAAAATATTAAAAAAATTACTATTACACCGATTGGGAATCGAACCCATTTCCTATAGCCTCAAAATGTAGCTAGAAAATTTGTTGAATTTACAACAAAACATTGTTTAATGATACACAATTCATACTCTGTAGGTATATTTAACATACTTCCTCCAACAGTTTATAAACATTGCTGTGTGTTATAGGTACTAGATGTCGCCTGCGACTTTTTCCGCGTAGTAACAAGAACACCTCTCAAATTTCAAGTAATTTGCGAGAGACCGTAAACCTCCTTAGTCCGGTTCTGTAGTAAAATATCCTACTACTAAGACATATTTAGAAAACGTATAAAAATTTGAACGCAGCGGGATTTGAACCCGCGCCTCTTGAAAACCGTTCAAGCGCTCTGACCGCTAAGCCATGCGTCCCACCTCCAGCTACGTTGAAATTCTTATACGCTTATTACAACTTATATTTGTTGTTAGCATCTCTGTAGAGAGATTTTTACAAATTTCTGCTACCCAAAGATTATTCTACGAACAATCGTCTGGCAAGAGAGAATGCTATTTATTAAATATATATTTTGTTAACATTTTTTAAAGTGTTATTCCCACACTTAGGAAATTGAAAAAGACATATTTAGAAAACGTATATCTAGTGTCAAGACAGTCCGTTATCCGCTACAGAAAAGTGTTGGAATTTTGAAGTGCAAAATTTAATCTATTTTATCCATATAAAAAAATTATTAAGCTTTCAGGAAGCGGTGTTACTGATAACAATTCACAACAGAGCATCAGTGACTCATAGTTCAGATATATATTTTTTTATAATATTGTGCAATAATATAAAAAGAGGCCATCGCAATGGGACAGCATCTGACTGTAAACGTGATAAGTGTGGAAACATTATATTTCAATTACTAGGTAAAGTGCGCCGTTAAGTTTCGGTGCCAAACACGAAATAAATCGAATTCGGGCCAAAAGTTGGGATCGGAAGGAGAAGGAAGAAAGAAGGAAGGAAGGAAGAAGGCTCTTACTGACTACCCTGTTAAAAATCACTGTAAAGTCGCTATAACAATTATTGTTTAATATGAAAGCTAATCGTAGTGGTGAGAGACAAAAGACGGCGTTTAGTTCCGCCACTTAACATGCAATGTCTAAAAAGCTGAAATTTTTTCTTAAACAAATCCCTCGGCCCAAGGCGTGTGTCAATACTGTCCTACAAGATTTTTTATTTATATTCTAGGGGAGGCGAAGATAATCGAAAGATGTGGAATTCTATCCAATTTTGAGATATTATAATTGGTGATAAGCAACAACACCGCTTTTTTTAATTACACTTAATATAAAAAAAAATATCCATATGAAATTTGAACTCACACTCATCGTGTTCACTTACGAAAGCCGTGCTCACTTAACAGCATCAAATGTCAAATATCAAATATCAATATTTTATTTCTTTATCATCCAGCCTAAAATGTAGTAAAAAGTAGCCTATTACAATAGCGGCGTATACAGAGATCCTAGTGTCCTAGTGTCAAGAGACTCCGTTCTCCACTTTCCTCCCGAAATAAATACATTGCATGTTGAGAGTGGTGGATCTCAAAGCCCCGCTTTATCTTAAGTTGTACCAGAGCGGAGAATAAAAACAATTTAAATTTCATCATTTCTTCGAGTGGGAATCTAACCCACAACCAATCGTGTTTACTGCCAGACGCTGTGCCACTGAGCCACAACGTTTCCATATTATTATATCAGATAAAAAAAACCTATACTTTAAATAGACTTACATTTGTTTAAACTATTTTAAGTTCAAGGTCTATTATAATTGATGTATATATTTATATCATAGAAGCGCTATCGTGTCCGGCACGGCGTCTGACTGTCAACGCGATTGGTTATGGGTTCAATTCCCACTCGAAGAAATTATGATATTTTAGTTAGTGATTTAATTTTAAAATTATTTAAATTTTAGAGCGCTGTGTTGAGTTCCACCACTCGACCATGGAACCTCTCAAATTCTAGAAGAAAGTGAGCAGTGTCACGACACTTGGTTATTACTGCTTAGCTGTAAAAAAAATCTTACAAGCACCATATATAAGATAGGGGGCAGTATTTTATTGTAAGCGCGATGGTAGTGGGTTCGATTCCCACTTAGGGCTTCGCCTGCGTTCGCCCGCGTCCGTTTACTCACTTCAATCACAAACTTTTCTTTATTTTATAATTCAAATGGTTGTAACTTTTAAGTTTATGAAGCGATTCAAATGAAATAAACACTTAATTTTAAGGGAAGCTTACCACAATACAATAGTCGAAATTATATTAAAATCGGTTAAGCCGTTTCTGATAAAACCATGCACTAACAAAAAAGAAAATTTTAAATAATTTTCATATATCCTCCAAGTACAGACAGCAATCAGTTACATTTTTATTAAATGTATAAATAAATACATTCGGTCCATTACTTTATTACATAAACTACGGTATTGAATTACACAGTTAAAAATACGCAATTCGACCGAAAAAAGCGAAATGAACAAGTAGAGTAAAAATAACATAAATTTATGTACACCTCACTGACGATTAACGACAATAAAACAAGAGAAAACGTCAGTTATCGAAATCGGTTTAATTTACTTCTATCAATGTACGAAATATTTGCAACGCTATTTTGACCACCTCTTTGCTATAAGATTGGATTGAAAATTTGAACCCGTAACCAGGTCCGATGACAATCAATATTTTCTCAATATGTCCTTGTCAATACAACTAAGATAACAAGACAATATTGTAAAGCAAAACATAATTTTTAGTTTCCTTATTAATATTTTGTAATATATATCTCAATTTTTTATCTTAATTTCGGACGGGAAGCGGAGCGACGGATTGTCTTGACACTAGGTTCTCTCTGACTACCATTTGCTATGCGGGAAAAAGCGTTGAGCTGTAATTTTATACCTATTAGCTGAAGTTAAAAGACATCTCCAGCATAAAGCTAGGTGTATGGAACCTAGTGTTGAGTCCACTTTCCGAATAATTTCGAAACATTGCAGGTTGTACGGCGAAAGTGAGTGTGGGTCTTATAAGTATTACATTAGTTGTGAGTTTGAATCCTTCTTATAAATATTAATACATAATCCAATCCCAGTCTTGTTAAAAAACTCATCATAAACTTCCATTACTAAAAACGCAATACCTTTAAAGATAAATGAAAAACGGAAAACAGAGTACACTCGACTATCTTCGTATACAAATACAATAACTTTGAATCACACATAACAATTCACATTATAATATTTTTCCTTATAATACAACTGGTTATTTCCCTTTTGTAGAACTGTTTTTTTTAACAAAGCCAATGTACAAAATAAAATGACCTTCGGCCATTCTCATAACATACCGATTCGGTGATGGCCTGTATATTACGTAACATACATTATATTCACGCACGCTTATTCCCGCATAGCGGACTAGTCAGAGAGAACCGAGTGTCGAGACACTCGGTTCTCCACTTTCCGCATCAATGCGAGACGTTGCACCTTGGGTCTGAGTGAGAAGAAACTTCAAATCGCCGTATATCTTACTAGAGAGATTTAAACATACCTCGAATGGGTATCGAACCCACAACTATCGCGCGTTTCGTCACACGCTATGATTGTTATGGTATGCTAATTATGGTATGCTAATTATGGTAAGTTTAAATGGACATAAGTTCAATGAACAACTCTGACCGCATTATTTTATCATTAGTCTGCATTAAGATATACATAATAATATGTATATAGAGGAGAGTGGGGATTAGTGGACTAACGGGGCATAGCGGGGTGTAGTGCCAAAATTATTTGAAGAAACAGTCAATCAACGATACAAATGACGCACGGTGATTGGTGTTCAGTTGTTAAAAAAATTGTTGGTTTTTGTTAACTGCTTTACGTGTACTCTACTAACACCTCTTTTGTGATTGTGTGCTGTATTTTGAAGTAAATTATACCGAATACGAATTAAAAAAACAAACCGGATGAAAATAAAAGGTAACGTATATTGTTACTATTTTATTTTAACAAATGGGTTCCCTAACCCTTGTTGTTTTATTGTTCCCCAACCCTTAGCTGGGTAGTATTTAAGGGGCGTAGTCAGTTGCTAAAGTATTTAGTGCCACATTACCTCCTTATCAATTTAATTATCTAGTTAAATGAACAATTATTTGTTGCAGCCCTCAGAATTCAAATACGGCGAATCCAGATAAGCGAGTACTGTGTTTTGAAGAAACTAGGTCCATTATACAACTGATTAAGAAAGTTTATTGATTCGATATATTAAGATATTAGGAAGACCGATTTTACGGTGTTATATCACAGGAAGTTAGAAAACTTATCTTTTCTATACCCAAAAAAATACAAAAATTGAACACAGGTCTGAAGGTCTGAAAAACCCCCACTTTACCCTTCGTACGGGGCAAAGTGGGGCACACTTCACTCTTAATATGTTTCGTCCTGTCACTCAAAACTGTTCCTACTACAATAGTAAATAGTCAAGCAAATAAAGATTAGTTTTCCTGAAATATAAGACATAATATCTTAGATATCCCCTATGCCCCTCTCTCCCCTATCTATGTACATATATTATACAATCTAATAAACGGTATATTGCTAAATGTGCATATATGAGTGCATTAAAATTGCACCTATAATTTAGCTAATATTACACAACTAGTATGTATAAAACACATTAAACTCATAATTGAGATCCACACTCCGATATATGTACATGGGATTATAATATATTAATTCAATCTAGTAAGATAAAAAGTAATGTCTTAAATTCGGCGGAAAGCGGAGAACGGAATGTTTTGACACTAGGTTGTTTCTGCCATACCCAGCTGTACGCGAAAGAGCGTAATAAACGAGTAAAACCAGATGCTATTTTAGTTTACCATGATAATGTTAAGACACTAGTACGAAATGGGTCAAAATAGCATTGTAAAATTTTTCCATTTCTCCGTTCTCCACTTCCCGACTCAATTCCAGACATTAAGTGTTGAGTTGCGTAACTCAACGTCGCGTGCTGTCTTAAATATTTCATCATAAAAAATATTTTTTATATATTTTATTTATTTAGGATAAGACTTTACTATATTAAGAATATATTTATGATGTAGAATTACACATAGACAAATAGACACATAGTATCTCTCACATGTTAATAAAAATCCACATCTTGTTTGTATACAAAGAGATTTTTTTTACTTTCTTTTTTGTATTATGAATGTTATACGGTTGAAAAAATTTAATTTAAAACAAAAACGATAAAATAAAACTGGTTCTTCAAAAAAAAATAAACAAAAGGCCAATAAACCAAAAAAAAAGCCCTAAAAATAATTACAAAGAATTTCTATATAACTAAGTTTGAGGTTAATTAGTAAAGGATTTATTACATTAAAAAATATTTAACTGAAATTACTTTGACATGGATTTGAACTCACATATGTTACACAATATACAATTCTCTAGAACATAATAGTTAGATGTTCATGCCTCGCCCACAACTGACCTAGAAACATGATTTTGGGATTTCCCCTTACAAAAGTGGGTTCAATAAATACTTTGGTGGCGCCGCTATGGCGCATTTCACACGCAAAATATTTTTATCTCTGAGATTTTTTTTATTTCATTATAGACGCAGACGGAGAGAACCTAGTGCCAAAACACTCCGTCCTCCACTTAGTTCAATAGGTTTAGATATAGCTTATTTCGTGACCGAAGACTTAAAAATAAATTTATTAATCTAAAATACATCAAATTCATATTTTTCCAATTTATTTTATATTTAATCGTTTCACTAAAAAAAATAATGAAATCCATGCATCCAAACGTGATTGGTTGTGGGTTCGATTCCTACTCGGGGGTACCAAATTATTTTCACTTTATTGCTCTGGTATCGTAGACAAAGCGCGGCGTTGAGTTCCGCCTCTGAATACATAACGTTTCAAATTCCGGTGGAAAGCGGAGAACGGAGTGTCTTGACACTAGGTTCTCTCTGGCTACCCTGCTATTCGGGAAAAAGCTTAATAAAGCATTAAACTGAAGTAAATATATACACTGCGTCGCTCAACCCGCTTGTACCCTACTGTATATAAGTATACCACTTGTATACACATTGATTGAGATGCGTTATTGTAGCTCCATACATTTGTACTGATCATTTGACTATCATAAATCTTCATAGAGAAGTTATATAAATACTAATATTATAAATGCGAGTAACTGTCTGTCTGTCTGTGACGTCAGCGGTGACAGTGGGCCGTGAGGCTAAACCAATTAAAAACAATACATTAAAAATGTTTAATGTGTTGTTTTTGAAGGTTCGACTGAAATTTGAACCTGCTTTAATCAAATAAAAACACGCATCAACCGACACATGGTGTTATGATTTTAATTTACCATAGTTATATTATAAATAAAAGAACCTCTGTCTGTCTGTCTGTGACGTCATCACGGCCAAACCGCTGGACCAATTGTGAACCGAATAGGATGCCGAAAATACGAAACAGCTAAAGTTCACGCGGGCGAATTCTCGAGCGGGTGCTACTTTTACCATAAAGACCACACGTGGAGCCTGACTGGAGAGAAGAATTTTGTATATACCATACACCCGGGTCGTCCCGACAAGGAAAACAGGTTTATACTACAAAAATATTGTATTGCTATCGACACCTGTGCAAATTTTCAATCAAATCAAACAACAAGAAAGAGCGTTGTAGCATTTTACCATTTCTCCGTTCTCCACTTCGTATGAATTCCAGACATTTAGTGTCGAGTGGCGGAACTCAATGTCGCGCTTTCTTAAATATTTCATTATAAACATTACTTTAACATGGATTTGAACTCACATATGTTACAAAATATACAAGCATATAGATACACATATCAACTGTACCACAGTGGCATTATTCAAAAAGCAAGTAAGGCAAAATTTATAACTGTACAGTCGACTTTTGCATAGTGTTCTTTAACGACAGGTCATCGACCAGGTAAATTTATACAATAAATATATAAAACTAGCGACACGTTTGCGGCTTCGTCCATGTCAAATATATCTATTCCATATTTTCGGCGGCCTTCTAGTAAACCAATGAAACTCCTGGCATCGTCAAGACCCTCAAGTATATATAAAATCTCATCACAATCGGTTCAGCGGTTTAGCAGCGATGACGTCACAGACAGACAGAGGCAGAGGTACTTCCGCATTTGCAATATAAGTATGGATAAATTAAAATCATAACACTATGTGTTAGTTGATGCGTGTCTTTACTTCATTAAAACAGGTTCAAGTTTCAATTTTTTTTTAAAGTCTTTTGTCATTATTTTTTGGCTGTATAAATTATTCTTTAGTTCGAATTTGTATAAATCAACTTAATGTCAATTTGTAAATTAGTGAAAAGTATATTGTTGGAGCATGTGTGTGTTTGTTTTGTGTATGTTCATATTATGTGTACATTTTGTAGGCAAAAGTTAAAAAAAAGGTCCAATATTCCTAGACTATAGGATAGATGGGCCTCTGAATAAGGATAGACTAAATTTTGAAATTAAATCTAGTCACCTAACACGCAATGTCCTTCTGGAAAGCGGAGGGAGTGACATAACACTAGGTTCTTTTAACTCTGCTAATAATGTGTAAAAAAAAGAAATATTTTCAAATTAACATATATTTGAACAGCTTCATACTTTCTCACGCATAGAGAGTAGGAGTAGAGGACCTAGCGTTCTCCACTGTCCGCCAGAAAGCTTTGCCTCGACACCGCAGTTTGCCTTACATAATATTTTCATCCAAACGTTTAAATCGTATTAATTCAATAAGCTGATTCACGTTCCCCGCTTAGTTGCGTCGAGTGGCGGACCGCGGAACTAAACGCCGACCCAGCCACATGGAAATAATATAAATATTTGGCCGAGTACAGATCTAACTTACAGTTATACACAATCCTACTGCGACACTAAGGCACTAAATATTTATTAAATGATTTAAAATTGTAAAATAATTTAAATATTAGTAATGCAGTAGATGGAAAGCATAGCCGGATAGTCAGAGAGAACCTAGTGTAAAGACAATCCGTTCTATAAGAAGTTCTTTAGAGACACTTCGTTCTCAGCTTTTCGTTTAAAACCAAAACGTTACAAGTTGAGTGGCGGACCTTTGTCTACTCAAAGCGGCCAAATTAAAATAATTTAAGTATAAACATTTCTACGAGTGGGAATCGAACTCACAACCAATTGCGTTTACATTCAGACCCAGTCCCACAGTGCCACAATGGCGATTCTAAGCCCATACACATTTTCAAAACAACACTCAATTCTCACATAAGTACAAAATTATATACTAGCCTGACTATAAGTGTTATTAAAACCGTTTACTATTAACATATTCGAGAATTGAACCTGTGACCTTCAAAAACATACTCAACGTTATTCAAAGTAACGAGAAGTTGAATCACTTAATACATTTTAATTGAAGTTATTAAAACGATCCTCGCGGCATAATTGAAGAGCAATTGGAAGCAATATGTATTAAGATATACAATACTAGTGGCAACGTTGACGAGTAACTACTCGTTGCCTTAGTAACGAGTATGTAATTTTGTACAGACGCTTTGACATATTTCGAAATATGACGTGTTTTGTTTTATTGTATCGAGTAAATGCAGAATTATTTAAACACAATGACTCCCCCGAGCGCAGTACCTACGACCGTCGCGTATACAGTTCTACTGCGCCAAGGTCTTGTTTTATATTTAGTGTCGTAGCGCCATAATTAAAGAACTGAACTGTGTTATGGAGTTTTTATCTTGAGGGATATAGCAGATTCTAGTGTTAACAACTCAGACAATTGCCAGCAATATTTTTAGGTCTACGTATTTAATATACTTTTGAGTATGCCTTTCAATATACATTTATTTTATTTATATATATATATATATATATATATATATATATATATATATATGTATTTGCGCACCTACACTATCTCACATGGCACGGTTGGCTGTCAAAGAATGATTCCCAGCGTTAAGCCCGCCTTTTGTTTTGCATTTTTTTTATTGTACTGTAAATTGTACGGTACAGTACGGTGTGGTCATTTGAGCTGGGGGGAAGGGAAACGATATCAGGGCGAGGTCCTCTGATCGTTACGACCAACGCCACCCACGAATATGGGTGGGTAAGGACCCACCTACCCAATAAGGCCCAACCCCACTGGGTTGGGCCTGCAGATGGAGCTGGGAATCAGGAAGATTCCGAGGGAAGTGGTTGTCAGAGGTGTAAATGGCATTCCTAGCATCAAAACAACTGTTAGCTGCTTTCTACCCGAATTCGAGATTTTGGATGATGGGTGATAGAACTCAACGTTGCGTTTCGTATAAACAGGGCGAGGATAAAAATTAAATATAATCATTCCCCCGAATGGGAATCGAACTCACAATCAATCACGTTTACAATCATACGCCGTCCCACTGCGCCTCGACGGCATTCTACTAATAAGTTTATATATTAAGTTTATGAATATAAAAATAAATTAAAAAAGACGCACCTAGACGTATCATTTTCTCATAATCTTCGTTGTCCTGGGGGACATTGGATCAGTGTATCCTGACACTAATACAAATTTTCAAGTCAATCAGACTCCAAGAAGTGGATCAAAATAGTGTTGTGAGACAGTCTTACATTGATAGATAGATACAAGAGAAGCTGCAGCTGGCCCAAAAGAACACATTTTGAAATGAAACTATTTTAACCGTATTAATCGCGTATAATTTTGGTATTTGAAAATACATTTTACAAACCGACGTTTCGAACACTTTACAGTAGTCCGTGGTCACAGGTAGACTGAGGTGGCATTTGTCTGTCAGTTGACACAATTATTATCTATATAAGAACACATTGTATTCTTTAAATAAAAACATACAAATAAATAAAATTAAAAGTTTTAACATTTTAAAGTGTTAATCGCACACTTAGATAATTGAAGACGGTTTCCAAGAGGCGCGAGTTTGAATCCCGCTGCTGATTTCAAATATTTCTCGCAGGTACAGTGAAGCAACCGATGAAAGTTGGCGAGTGACTGAGACACAAGAACCATGCTTAAAGAAATACAAACTAGCTTGAGTCGCCCTCCCGCGTCGCTTAAAGTCAAAGTCAAACTCAAAGTCAAATAATTTTATTCAAAATAAGAAGAAATATGCTTCGTTTTTTGAAAATCAAATAATTTACGGCATTAAAGTTTATGCCTCAGACCTGACAAGCAGCGACGTAAAAAACTCAGCGGGACTAGTGACAATGAGAAAACAAGGTTCCTGTAATGTTCATTGTGGCTAGCTTCCGTCAATTCAAATTAGAAGGCGCATACTATACTAAATGAATGTATACACGGTATATATAAACAAAAATATTTTTTGTATGTCTCTCTGTTTTTTCCGGCTAATCTGTGGAACGGCTAACCGATTTACACGGGACTAGCAGATAGCTGATATAATAAGGTGTAACTTAGGCTACTTTTATTTCAGAGTTGCACACGGATGGAGTCTCGGGCATAGCTAAATAAGTACGAGTAATTATAGTACCTATTGACATATTTTATTTGAATAATGGTACTGTTTAATCCGTATCTTGAACATGAGCTTGTCATCTCTTATTATCTTTTTTTATCTCAGACATTTTGCTGAACAAGTTCCTCGCGTTGTGATAAGTTTATGCTCATGTCATCTGCATCTTTCTACGTCATGTTTTAAGCTAAATAGCGGGGTAGGGAGAGAACCTAGTGTCAAGACACTCCGTTCTCCACTTACAGCTTGAAATCGAGACGTTGAGTAAATTTAACGTCGCGCTTGTCTCAATGTCTATAATAATTTTAATATATGGGGATCGAACCCACAACCATCGCGCTTACAGTCAGTCATATTATATTCCTAATACGAAAATATATGTTTAATTTTCATACTTATTCAGTGGCAGTGGCGAAGTGTCCGGCTTACCTTTTGTAAATTGTAAAAAATAAATAAATTTATACATATAATAAAAATGTAACTAATCGCTGTCTGTACATGGGAGATATAAAATAGAATCCAAAACAATGATTATTATTTTTCTTTTTTGCTTGTCTATTTATCTGTTTGTTTTGCCAAACGTCGATGACGATTCAACGATATGGTCAAATTCAGTTGGTCATTTCATGAACTGCGACCATTTGTTTCATGAAATCGTAAAGTATTTCATTAAATCGCCTATTCTACGATATGACCGCGGCAAATATATAAATAGGCAACCATTCCACTAAACATTTGTTTAGAAAAGCTTCCTTGGAACTCATTTGTTTGTGAAACAATATCAACGGACCGCTTGTACTGTGATTATAAATATTTCCACGAATGAAATTCGATGCCACTACCACTGTCTATCAGACTGGTGTCAACTGAATTTATTTAAGAAGATTTATAATATATTAATTAGGAAGGAAAGTATATTATTCAGTCCAGGAATACTATTCCGATGTTAGTGTATGGAATAAAATGTGTTGATGCTCATTCGGGAGGCTACTTATTGTAAAACTATATTTGAAAAGACCAACTGTTGAGTTACTCGCCGGCTCTTCTCAACAGAACTGCCTTTCGAGCTGTGGTGGTGGTAGCTGCTAGGACTGACAATACTGACATTTTATATTACTTTTCGATTTGAAAGTGCTTGTAATAGCCTATTTGAATAAATTAATAATTATTAATTATCAGTTTTTAGTTTTTTGTTTATCTCTATATAATATATATACATTATACATATAT
Organism: Podotricha telesiphe; assembly: GCA_038994665.1. Lineage (NCBI taxonomy): Eukaryota > Metazoa > Arthropoda > Insecta > Lepidoptera > Nymphalidae > Podotricha > Podotricha telesiphe. The sequence goes on from JAOYRR010000459.1 coordinate 562,978, forward strand.
ATATATATATATATATATATATATACATTTACGCAAGTTAAGTAACAAAAATTTGTTAGATATCCTTCTTTTATTATATAAATTACTTGTAAGTAATTGAATCACAGCATCATTCCCACCGGCATGGGAATAGAAGTCACAACCGACCGCGCTTAAAGTCAAACGTTGTACGGGCGGGCTAATAATAAAATGAATTGCTCATAATACGAGAGTTCGCGGAAATATTTGGACCTTATATGGAACTATAGAACAATAGGTTATGTATTCTTTTTTATTTAAATGCATAAGGCTTTTACCAAGGCCAACGTAGACTAATAAAAGCTAGTATCAAGACACGCCGTTCTCCTCTTTTTACCTAAATTTAGTGAGGAGTAGCGGCATTTAACGCCGCATTGTATTGTATGTTGGAATTCTATTAAATAAAATATTTATTAATTAGAAATATTCCCTATAATGGGTAAAGATGTCCTCTAATAACAATTCTGAGTTATATTATTACACTATACGTATAATTTTGATTTATAAAAAGTTGAATTGGCATCGTGGCGCAGTGGAACAACGTATGAGTGTAAACGCGATTGGTTGTGAGTCGATTTCCACTCTGAAGAATAATTATACTTGAAAAGTATATTTAGAAAACGCATAAAAAATTGAACGCAGCGGAATTTGAACCCGCGCGTCTTGGACACGGTCCAAGCGCTCTGACCGCTAAACCATTTGTTCTACATCCAGCTGAATCGAAATTCTTATACGCTTTACAACTCATTTTCGCTGTTAGCATCTCTGTAGAGAGATTTTTACAAATTTGTGCTACCCAAAGGTTATTCTACGAACAATCGTTTGTCAAGAGACAATGCTATTTCCTAAGTGTGTGATTAACACTTTAAAATGTTAAAAAATAATTATGAAGTTATTCGCACACTAAGAAAATTGAAAAAGACATATTTAGAAAACGTATACGAATTTGAACGCAGCGGGATTTGAACCCATGTCTGTTGAAACCCGTTCAAGAACGGTCTTCGGTCGGTCTTTTTTTAAATAATTATACTTATTTAAATTAATTTAATTTTTCTGCACTCGTATGACAGATCGCCGCCTTTGAGTTCGGTATTTTTCAACATGCTGACTGAATATGGTATAAAGTTATTCTGAATAACATGCTTCATATTCATATATTAAATTTATCTTTGTTTCATAATAGTTTAAAGATGTTTTTTTTTTTTTTAATGTAATATTTCTATATTAATTTAAATCTATGCAGCACAATTTCATAATTTGTTAATTTTTATATTAGTGCATGCTGTATCCATCTTAAAAGATAATGCATTTAGTTTTAAGATATAATCTATACTTTTAATTTGTATTATTATATTTAATGTTTTTATCATGGATGGATCTAAATAAAATAACCTCTTTGGTGACAAAAAATAAACACGTCAAAAAATTATTGTGGCTCTAAGTTTGATTTTGCGGATTGACTGTTGTGTTGATTGAAAGGTTGATTGTGCGGACGATGGTATTCACGGGGAGGTGAATGAGTAATAACTTGCGGGATTAAATAAAAAAAGAGAGAAAGAAAAAAACAATAAAACTAAAGAGCTAATCTAGTGTCTAGGCACTCTGTTCTCCGCTTTCTAACTCTGACTCACTGAATAAGTTTGTACTTTACCACTCTGCTATTATAGTGTCACATTTCAGTGTTTTTCATTTGACTGTAACGTTCGTATATTCGTATAAAAAAATCGGGTTACGACCGTTTTTTGTTATTTTTGCGGTTGCAATTATAAAATTTAGATGCAAATGAAAAATGCAATAGGAAAATATTTTGCTATTATAAATTATATAGTATATGTATAAAAAACGTTGAAGTATTTGTAATAATGATCCATTAGTGGTAAAACTGTTATTAGGGCAATTATGACTCAGTGGGACAGCGTCTGAATTTTAATAACGACATTGTGGGTTCGATTCTCACTCGGAGGAATATATTTAAATTATTTTCATTTCTCCGCCCTGGTACCTAAGACAAAGCGCTGCGTTGAGTTTCGCCACTCAATCGCAACGTTTCGATTTCGGGCTGTAAGTGGAGTGTCTTGACACTAGGTTCTCTCCTACCCCGCTATTTAGCTTAAAACATGACGTAGAAAGATGCAGATGACATGAGCATAAACTTATCACAACGCTAGGAACTTGTTCAGTAAAATGTCTCAGATAAAAAAAGATAATAAGAAATGACAAGCTCATGTTCAAGATACGGATTAAACAGTACCATTATACAAATAAAATATGGCAATACGTACTATGATTATTTATTTTATTATACACTAGCTATGCCCGAGTCTTCGTCCGCTTGTAATTCTAAAATAAAAGTAGCCTAATTTATTCCTAATTACATCTGCTGACTGCTGGTGAAACCCCGAATAGTTTCTTTCGTTTGAGAAATTAGCCGAAACAGTCAGACAAAAATTGTAAAAAAATTTATTTTGGTATATGTAGCGTATATATACAGATGCATCTGATAATAATATTTTAATATAACAAACAGCCACTCTAATTTTATTTATTTGTATAAATATATGTTTTTCTTGGTGCATCCCCTCCGAATTGTGCAAGGACAACGATTTATATATCTTCATTATATTTCAAAAAAAATACAGTCAAAGCAAATAAATTTATTACTTCACTAATAATATCTGTGCGTTCATGCACGCTAATGTCAGAAACGGCTTAACCGACTTAAGTTTATACTACTGTATGCTGGCAAATTTGCCTTAACAAAAAAAAATCCATTAACTGTGTATTTAACTTCAATCGATTCACAAGTAAAAAAGTTACAACAATTTAAATTATAAAGTTAAACAAAGTGTCGTGATTTAAGTGAGAGCGCTTACGGGTTAAACGCAAGAGACGTAATGCTTCAGTCGTCAGTATTTTACAGAGGCGGAGCCGCTAGCTGGTCGCTAGTATTTAATAAATACAGAGTGTTCCGATACTAAACATAATTTTTATATAGATGACATGAAACAAATAGCGATTTATTAATTACGACTATTTTTAACAAACTAATAGAATAAGATTTACTGGTTTGTTTTTTTCGTACTAAAAACATACTAGACCGATTTGTAACATATATTCACCGTTAGAAAGCTACATCTTCAGTAACGTACAAACAAAATACAAAATATGTATAGTCGTGTAGTACACTCGTTCGAAGCCGTGAGCAGGTTACTAGTATATAGATTCTAATCTATCAAATCGATCAATGTATTTTGACCCACTTGCAATGCCGTTCGATTTACGCATAAGCTTGCACACGTTGACACTGACATTTTTTAATAGCCTTAACTATATATCCTGGCTGGGAAGACTGGGTACTCTAGAAAATAAGTTCAACCATGTGCCTTTAAGTTTCTTTTGTAACGAATTTGTAATTAGTTATGAGGCCATCGTGACGCAGAACGCGATTGGTTATGGGTTCGATTCCCACTTGTAGGATTGCATATATTTTAATTAAGTTAATTTCTCCGCCCTGGTAGCTAAGACAATGCGCGGCGTTGCGTTTCGCCTCTCATTACGCAACGTTTTGATTTCGGGCGGTAAGTGGAGAACTTCTAATTAATCTTGATACTAGGTTCTCTCTGACTGACTGTGACTAGTGATATGCGAGAAAAAGCGTGAAATTGTCTAGTTATCACTACATTCTCTGCATTTTATTATTTAATGGATTGAGTAGCGTAAGTTAATGCCGCATTTAGTTTAACCCGATCGAAAACTCACATTATAAATATAACCGCACTTATATAAATAGTCCCGAGTTGATTCGAACACGCACTCTACACGTGTAGCCATTGTCAATAACATGCTGTATTTTTTTTTATTATGGTTGCCATGTTACGAAGTATTGCGCAACCAAACACCGCGCTTTATTGTTACTGAATCAACGTTTTATTATTTTAACCTGCTACTAACCTGGAGTCACTCATTCTACTGTGCCACGACGGCGTTTATACATAAATTTATGTAAAAAGGATGTATATATGGTGAATTTAAGATATTGAATTTTTGATTTTAAATCCTTTTTACAGAATTTAAAGTTATAACATTTTCTTAATTTCTAAAACAGTGTTGGTTATAGGATTATTTATACAATTTTTTCCATAGTTGCAAAGTTCATAAAAAGCTCCCAGTATATATGAAACTTATAATAAAAAGTGAAAGTTCGCAAAGAAGGCTTAAATGCAAAAACTTACCGTTACAATTTATAATATTCTGTATATATTATAAGAAACGGCGCACCGAAGTAATTAAAATGTATTTCCTGTTAAAATGTTCTATGAAAACTCGTAATTATATAGTTATTTCAAAGGACAGGACCTCCGGCGGTATGATTGAAGTGAACACTGTATACGTCGTATTGACATTCGCGAATGAAAACGTGACTTTGACATAACATAAGTGTTTCGATGTTGCCAGTTTTGTGAAAAATGAAATAAAATTGTATCATAAATTGTTGACAGCCTATAATTTTATTGAACAAATCTTCGTGTGTTTTCGTTATAATGTGAGATTTTTATGATAGGCGAATAGATGTGTGCTCAAATGGCATATTTGAATTTATTTAACTAACAAAATCGTCTAAAGTAGTTTTATTTAAATTTCGTAGGTTGATTGTAAGTTCAAATTTCACTTGGAGCATGTCAATATGTGAATTATAACAAATACGGCGTATAATTTCCTTAAATACAAAAATCTACTATTAATATTTTTAGTAAACTAATATTAATATTCATTATTCTTCTTTCTGCTACATCTTTTACCTATATTATGCATTTCTCTAAAAACTTTTATAAAATGATTGTAGTTCATAGCCCAAAGGAACTTAGTGTTTAAAACACAAGGGTAAAAAAGTGTTAAAATTAGTGTTAGAAACTCTGTTCTCTATTCACGCCTGAATTCGAGGCACTTGTTGAGTTGTGGAACTCAACTCCGCGCCTTATCTTACGATTGGTAAAGAATCGTACCTTAAAGCATTGTGCTCTTAGTCAGATGATGAGAAATGTCACACGAAAACTATAAAATAATATTTATTTAGTTAATATGCTTGAAATAATTAAGTTAGCTAAGTCTTAATTATTTCTTATCTTAGTATGATCACGAAGTTAATATTTAAACAAGTGTTGTTTTAAATCAAATAAAAAAATATATTTCAATTAACAGTTTCCGCCTTGTTATTTGAAAATAGTACTTTACAGCGCCTTTAATATTATCTTACAAGGTCAAACTAAATAATTAACTTTTCACTTATTGTCTTTAACAAATTGAGTCAAGTGTTACTATACAAAAAAATATTAATATTATTTGAGTTTTAAAAGTCACAACCACAAAACGGATTTTCATGAAATTATTTATCTGTTATATATATAATTTATGTTTGAAGAAGGTATTCAAAATATTATAATCAGGTATTTCTGTAATAGTAAATGTTATATATATTTTCATTATATCCAATGATACATCGAAATAACATACTACGAAAATGTATATCGTAAATTAGCCTACAAAAAAATCTGTGACAGTATATTTCTATCTCGTAAGGTTGACAACTTTAGTAACCATCTTTATCAATAAATTAAAATGTTCTTAAAATATTACCTTGTATGCAAAAGGTAATTTCCCCGCTCCCCGTACTACTAATTGAATTTCCCATCAATTTAATGTTGTAAATTTAAACAATTCATATGTGTATAATTAATGTGTGTAAATTTAAACAGTTGGACGAAACATATAATCCGGTAAAGATGATTAAAACGAAAATACGGAGTATTTATAGTCGTTTAGCCAGCAAAATCGCGAGCGGATCACTAGTATATGATAATTTGATGGATAAACGTTTAGATTTAAATAGTTGAAATAAAAAACAGTTTAACAAATAACTATTTAATATATAATACAAACAAATATACAAACATATTCATAAAAAAACATAATTTATTATTCATATATTTGAAAAAAAAATTATAAAACACCATTAAGTCAAACATAAAGAGATTTGTCACTAAATCCTCTCTATTCTTTTCACAAATAATGTTTAATTGAAAAACCATCATAATAATATTAATCTGGCAACATCGAGATATCTATCAAATGTCAACGTCACTGGAAAGCGCGGCTGTCTAATGTCAACACGAGTACTACTAACAGCGAACTAGTAACCACAGTATACAATCTAATGACATTGAGAGAGGTTTTGTCCATTCAAATAAAAAACATTCTTACGAGTTCAGAAATATATACATTCATTTCTTTCGTGTGCCATTTCATTATAATATTTATGACGTATTATAAATTATATTGGTAAGTTTTTTGATATTTAGCAAGTGCACTTTTACAAATTTCATACATACAGACTTAGGAACTTTAGGAGGAAGTTTGTGTAACCTTGAAAGTATTAAAAAGTTTTGTCTAAACATGTTATATATGTAAATAGATATACTAATCTAGATGTCTGAAAGCTTATATATGTATATACGGTAATTTGTATTTATAATAAAAAACATTATATACCATAATGTGTTTTTATTTATGTAATATTATATATTAAAAACACTGCCTATTTATTGCACATTGGTTGCGGGTTCAAATCACGCATTTAATTAATTGTATAAAATGCGATATTCGATAAAAAAACAACATTAATATTTAAAATACATTTAAAGTTATAAACGGAATAATACGTCACAAAAATTTCTCCGCTTAGTCTATACATAGATATTACGTAATAGAAATTTAAATAGTATACCAATACGTTTAGTCCATACAAAGACAAACTAATAAAAAATATGATTTAAAAACCACATACAATATAACACCAACTGCCAACGTTGGAGGGTTCGATCCCATTCGGAGGAATGATTATATTTGAATTATTTCCATTGTTCGCTTCGGTATCTAAGACAAAGCACAGCACGTTCCGCCAATCAACGTCTAAAGTCTCGATTTGAGGCGGAAGGAGGGAACGGAGTGTCTAGCCACTATCTGCTATGCGGGATAAAGCTTGAAGCTGAAACTATATATTTTTTTCTTTACATTATCACATTTTCTTACTCTACTTAGTAACAATGTATAACTATTTTTAAAAAAAGTGTTATTCGCACACTTAGGAAATTGGGAAATACATATTTAACAAAACGTATAAAAATTTATTAAAATGTATAATAATTTAAGAAAACGTATAAAATTCGAACGCAGCAGGGTTTGAGCCCACGCCTCTTGAAAACCGTTCAAGCGCTCTGACCGCTAAACCATGCGTTCTACATCCGGCTCCGTGGAAATTCTTATACGCTTATTACAACTTTTTTTTATACGCTTTCTAAATATATGTTTTTCAATTTCCTAAGTGTGTGAATAACACTTTAATAAACACTAATGTTTTAATTATGCAATATTTGCAACACAAGTTGTCGCCCGCGACTTTGTATGCCACTATCATAATGACGTCATCCTACGCATGACACAGCATATGGCATGTTACCTCGATGATTGTGAGTATTATTTGTACTCATTGTTATTTCTTTGAAGTTATGTTATTTTCTTCACGTTGGTAAGATATAGCGCGGCGTTTAATTACGCCAATCAACCAGTTAATTTCTTTAAGTCTGGCAGTACACGAAGAACGGTGTGTCCTGGGTTCACACTTGGTTCTGTTAGAGTTTATATTTAAAATTGTATATAATTGCCTATCGTATTACGACCATACTTGTTGGTTATTATTTACTGGAATATTTGTTTGCTATTTACCCTTTGTTACTTTAAATATTTTTAGTATATATTTCATAAGTATTTGAAGTTGTTTGTCAGTTGTGTCTGAGACATTGTAGAAAGGGGAGTATTAAAGTCTAAAATAGTATCAAATACTTTTATTCTGAGCCCCCTTTCTGATTACCCTGATGTCCTGTACATTACACAACAAGCCTAAAACTGTTTTTTGGATGGAAATGGCTTTTTTACTTATAACAGGGGTAAACATCCCGCGGCCCGCTTATTAATTCTGTGCACCCCGCTATTTATACTAAAGTTCTACCAAACTAATGTGTCTTGTTCCAACATACAATTTGATTGTGAAATTACATTATATATTTTTTATTTTTTTCTTAAATTTTGTATGTAATCTATTTCATCATATTTCATGATTTTGTAATCTAGTGTTTATAAATTGATACATTTTTAAATACTAATAACAAGTGTTACTTTGGGTTGCCTATAAAATTTAAAGCTTTGATAGGCCCGTTCGTAAATAAGGTTGGTTAGAATCTTCTAAGCCAGGGGTAACCAAAAGTTTAAGGTTTTGATATGCTCAATTTTTATAGGCAATTTCCATACCTATAAATATATTCAAATTATACAAACATTTTCCTTATTAATAAATACGTGAAGGAAAATCTTTGACCCCTTTCTACGAAAATTATGGGAGTATATATGTATGTATGGGGGATGAGGGAGTAATAAATTTCACATAGTTAAACTTTGTATGGAGATGAAGCGCATTAGAAACACATTTAATTTACAAAATAAATATTACACACACTGCCATGAGTTTGACATACACTTTTATGAAGAGTAACAGACCCGTTGCTACGGTAGCGCCGTATTTTACACATCAACTAGTAATAGTTTATAAATATTATTATTAAAAACAAGATTACTGAGTTTTTATTATTTAGTTATAACTTAGTAATTTGCCACACAAGATGTTTAAGGAAAACAATTGTCATTTAATTCAATTCATTCAAACATTCAATCATATATTAGTGACGTCAAAGATGACATAGAAAATTACAGAGAGAAGCAGAGAATATTTTCATAGGATTATGACAAGGTTGGCACCTAACCTACTGTCAAGACACTCCGCTCTCCACTTACCGTCTATAACAGGGGTGGCCAAGCTCCTTGATAGCTATTTTACAAAGTTTGAAATTTTTGGCGAGCTGCAATTAAATGCGTATTTTAAAGGAATGCAAAAATAAATAATTATTTTTATTTAAAACATAATAACACAAAAAAAGGAATTTTAGGTACATTTTTCGAGACCCACAAATAATGTTACTAAGAGCTGCTTGTGGTTTGAGCACCCGCAGGTTACGATTGGTTGCCACATCGATCCCAATCGGGAGAATGATTATATTTAAATTATTTTCATTAATCCACTTTGGTGAATGAGGCAAATCGCGGCGTTGAGTTTCACTACTGAACACGCAATGTCTCGATTCGGGCGGAGAGTGAAGAACGAAGTGTTTTGACACTGGTTCCGGTTTTCTCTGACTTCGCTGATATGCAAGAAAAAGCGTAAGACTGAGATTTTTGAAAAAAAAGTAGCTTTTGCTGGACCCAGGATCTTCAACTAATTTCATTCCAAACTCTTCCAAATCGGGCCGGTGGTTTAGCCGTGAAAGCGTCACAGACAGACTTTCGCATTTATAATATTAGTATGGATAATCATTCCACGAATGGGAATCGAACCAACGACCGTCGCGTTTACAGTCACACTGCGACACGATGAGTGGTTAATATTTAATTGTGTGAAAATATTTTATGAAATAAAATGTAATTATAATGTTTATTGTAACAAAACAATGACGTCATCTAAGCGCACTTGAGAAGTGTCGTAAGTATACACGCGATGCTTGTTTTTACTTAAGTTATTATTTAGTTATTACTAATCGCAAAAAAGAGAAACAACACGCTTATAAATATTTTCATTTTTCAATTTTGGTACGTAACGCCAAGCGCGGCGTTGAGATCCGCTATTTAAGACGTAATGGAGAATGGAGTTTTACATATTTGTAGAAAGCGTATAAAAGTTTGAACGCAGCGGGATTCGAACCCGCGTCTCTTTGAAACTGTCCATCGTCCGTCAATTACCTAAGTGTGTGATTAACACTTTAAAATATAGAAAAAATAGAAAACGGAGTGTCTTGACGTAATTTAATTATTGTTATTGTTTGTGTTATTATGTATATATTATTGTTTTTCTTTTATCCGTTCTGGTTAATAAGATAAAGTACGGCGTTTGAGTTCCACCACTCAACACTCAATGTCTCGGATCGGGTTGAAAATGGAGAACGGAGTGTTTTGACACTAGGTTCTCTTTGACTACCCATTTATGCTGGAAAAAGCGTGTCGCTATAAAAGAAGAACCTAATATCCTTGCCAGGATGACGAGATAATAACCTAAAAATACTGGTTCCTTTAGTTTCCTAATTTGCTTTTTAACAATGGTGCGACAAATGGCTATTGATTTCTGTCATCGAAAACGCAATGTCCCGAAAAATATTCAAAAAGGAGTAATGGACTAAGTAAGAAAGTTAAGTTTTTATTACTAGTTAAGTTTAGTTTTTTTAGTCTGTATGTTTATATTTGGTATACAGTGAAATTGAAAATCTATACATATAATAAAAATTTAACTGATCGCTGTATATACATAGAAGGCATATGAAAAGAAAATTTTTTGGGAGCCTTTGTCAGTAATAGGATCCAAAACAATGATTGTTAATTTTATTTTCTATTTATTTTGTCTGTTTGTGCATGTTAATCTAAGAAACAGCTTAGCCAATTAAATTACTTAATAGCTTATTTTTTTATATCAATAGCTTAATTTTTCATATGTCATTTCAATCGGTTCATAAATAAAAAGGTTACAAGCATTTAAAATTATAAATTTAAGCAAATTTTGTGATTTAAGTGTGAACGAATACACAAAATGATTTAGTCATGTAGTTTACGCAGGCGAGGCCGCGAGCGGGTCGCTAGTGTACAATATAAATAAACTTAGAGCCATTATAGTTTAGAGGCCACCACGATTAACATCAATATGGTTTTTATTTACATCTATTGACATAAAAATATATTCGACAATAGGCGTTCGGTGACGACGACGCGAGTTCCATGTGTGTTTGTGTGTGTGTTTTTAATACCTTATTTTATAAGAACTTTGTCCTAAAAATAGCTTTTTTCTTTAAAAATGTTAAATTGTTTAATAAATAATATTTCTCTAGCTAAATTGTTAATAGAAAATAATCTTTGTGTAGCAGAAATTTGTAAAAACCTCTCTACAGAGATGCTAACAACTAAAATAAGTTGTATTAAGCGTATAAGAATTTCGACTTAGCTTAGCATATGTAGAACACATTAGCTTAGCGGGCTGAGCGCTTGGACGGTTTCCAAGAGGCGCGGGTTCGAATACCGCTGCGTTCAAATATTTACACGTTTTATAAAGATATTTTTCAATAATATCGAAGTTATTGCAGTCGTTCGGAGGTTATACACGCGTACATACATATATACACACATATCAGTGATTCATTATTACTTATTAACATTATCAGTGGTATAAAAGAAAGAACGAAAAACGCAATCTTTAAGTCTTATGTAAAATGTACATACGCTGTATTTAAAGCCTTTTTTCCTTAATAAAACCTTGCATGCTTTTTTAGTAGATATAGTAGTCGACTTGTTTATATTTTTTTAAGTGAAGGTTTATCCTGCATAGCAAGGTAGCCAGAGAGAACCCAGTGTCACGAGTCCGTTCTCCACTTTTCGCTCGAAATCCAAACATTGTGTGTTGGGTGGCGGATTTAAACGCCGCGCTTTGTCTAGCCAGAGCAGAAACATAAATATAATTTAAATATTATTCCTACAAGTGTATATCGAAGCCACAACAAACCGAGTTTACAGTTACACACTGCACCACAGCGCCACGATGGCCTTCGCTACGTAAAGTCACTTATCACGAAATATAGAAAACCACTTGACGTACAAAAAATTAAACTTACCATTGATATAGCTTAAAGCCAATAGAAGTTCGTTTAGAACGGATTTTACAACAGGGCCGGATTAACGAGATCTAAAAGGCTGCCGCAAGTTTTGCCCGTGTTGTACCACGGACATGCAAATTGTAGAATTACCTAAATCCTAAATTAGGAGACGAGCTCATGGACGGTTTTCAAGAGGCGCGGGTTCCAATTCCGCTGTGTTCAAATTTTTATACGTTTACAAAAAATATTTTTCAATTTCCTCAGCATTTGAATAACACTTTAAAAAAAATATATAAAAAAAAAAGAATTTATGAGTACCAGTCATAAGCTAAGAAAGAATTTTGCGACAGAACTGAAAAAAAGAGCTCTTGTATGTTTATCTGAAGTCCCTACTCTTGTTGAATCTGACAATTGGAAGAGTAATTTTCAGTACTACGCGAACGAAGTCGCGTACACCAGCTTGTACATAATATAAACGTGGCCTAGACGGATTTCATAATATTAAAACACATTTGGCAAAATATGTTTATATATTCGTTAGTCTAAATACGTATTGTAAAACAGATGGTGCTTGGTATATATTATCTTTTCCAATTTCCATACATCTCTTTTTAGATATATGGTTAAAATAACCATTTTGGCGCAAATTAATGTGGTACTAAAATTTTTCAAAAATATATATTTTTTAATATTTGTTTCTAAAGTGTTATTCACATACTTAGGAAATTGAGAAACATATATATTTATATGTTTCTCAATTTGTTTTATTAGAGCAGAGAAATGAAAATATTTGAAATATAATCATTCCCTCGAGTGGGAATCGAATCCACAACCACAAATTGCGCTTCCAGTCAGACGCTGTCCCACCGCACCGCGATATCTTTTTTGGGATATTTGTATAATTAAATGAAACGATGTGCTTATCATAATTTTTATATTTATTATCTAAATGCAGCATTGTTAAAAAATTAAGCGTGTGAATTAGAAGCCAAAGAGCTAAGATAATGTGGCGCGACATAATGAAATCTATGTTTGTACGTTTGTATAACGTTTATATACATATAATAAAAATGTAACTGATCGCTGTCTGTACATGGAACAATTATAAAAAAAATATTATTATGGGGCATTTATTTAATATAATAGAACCCAAAACAATGATTTTCTTTTGTCTTTTTGTTTGTGCACGCTAATCTCAGAAACGGCTTAACCGATTTAAATGACTTATGTGTCGTGGTAAACTTCCCTTAACATTTAGTGTTTATGTCATTTCAATCGGTTCATAAACAAAAATTTTACAACCATTTAAATTATAAATTTAAGCAAAGTTTGTGATTTAAATAAGAACATTAATTCGTCTCAGACTGAGACTTCGATGAGAGTTTAGCCATGCAGTTTACGCAGGCAAAGCAGCGAGCGGGTCGCTAGTTAGAAATAAATTAAATGTTAAAAAGATTTGTAAAACCAGCTTTTTCAAATGATTCTCAGCAAGTTTTTATATTTGATATTGATCTTAACGGAGTGTATTAAAAATAACTAGTCCGCCTTAGACCTTGGATTCCACCATCTTGTTTATCCCGCCATCTTTCGCCGGGTTCAGAATAACGTCACAGCTAACCACGCATTGTCATCTAAACTAAACGTGTATAAAGCATTTCAGTTAAATCGGTTAAGGGTATATACTTTAATATACCATATGGTATGTCCATTGACTGCAACTTACAGTGGGAACCTCATATTGATGTATTGGCGAATAGACTTGTCTCAGCAGCCATCGCAGCTATAAAAGTAGATCACTGAACTGAACTAACGTGGAAACGACTCTTCTTTCTTACTTCAGTTTCTTTCATAGTATTATATCCTATGGCATTATACTTTGGGGTAATGCAGCCGCAATCAATTCGATTTTTGTCTTGCAGAAGCGAGCTAGCTATTCTCGCAATGTATAACTTAGGCCCGAAAGAATCCTTAAGGCATAAATTTAAAGAAATAAATATATTGACAGTTGCGTCTAAATATATATTTGATAATTTAATGTATGTAAAGAAAAATGTTAATGAGTTTTACAAAATCGTTGATATACATAATATTAATACTAGAAATAGGCTTAAACTTACCGCGCCTGTAACTTGATTGTATAGAACTCGTAATTCTTTTATGGGACATATGTAGGCTTTTACCCCCCAGAAAATGCTCTATATCACAATTTAAAAAAGTTGTGTAAAGACGTTTGTGTGTTAAAGGTTATTACCTAATTAACAATTTTATAAATTATAACAGGCCTTGAGAATGAAATGCTCGCTCCAGTCTATTTCAAAGGAATCATTGTCACTAATAAATCTGTAAACTATTGTATCGAAAAAAAAAAGAAATGGAAGTCCCACTGAGTTCTTCTCAGTTCTGAGGCATTAACTTTAGTGAACCGGTGGTAAATTGTTTGAAGTTCAAATCAAAATGAAGCATGTAACTTCTGTGTTTTGAATAAAATTATTTGACTTTGATTTTGGTTGTATCGATAATAATTAAAATAGTACAATGGATATCCATTGTCTATATAATCATACATTAAAAATAAGCATCTATGTTCGTTTTCATATCAATGTTTTTTTACCCTAAGTGTGTGAATAAGTAATCGTTAAAAATTATAAAATAGTCATTTATCGTTATTATTATTTTCATTTCCTTTAGCTCCGCCACTCAACACGCAATGTCAAATTCGAGGAGAAAACGGAGTGTTTTGACTCTAGGTCCTCTCTGCCTATGCTGGAATAACGTGAAGCTAAAACAAATGTTTACAAAGTATTTTTTATTTTAATTTCAAGTAATACCAAGGTATGATACTAGTTTTATATAAAAGTCAACATTCATTCAGCCTCGACGTGTTATCATATTTAGTTTGCACTTTAATCTCAATTTATCATTTTATTACTATATACTTTTTTAATAAAAACAGTTTATGAAGGATTGTTTTGTTTACTGATATACGTAGATAGGGAGGACCTAAGTTTTGTCCGTTCTTTCAACTTACCAGAGTGTAAAAAGGAAAATAACTTAAATATGGCTATATTATACGTTATTTCCCCCGAGACATGATTGAACTCACACCCAAAACTGGGGAAAAAGGTATTGACCTTTTTTTATATTGTTTCATAGGGAAGAGAGATGGCCAAAAAGTGGTAGAACTCTTACGTAATAAATGAATGAGACCTCAAGAAGTTTTTATTGAGTCTTACCTAAGATCCGTTGTACATCCGTAGCGGCGAATGTCAAAAAATCAGTAATCCGGCGTCCCTGACTTGGGCCATACTAAGATAAAAAAATCATTTACAAAATTATCTGGAAATGATTCAAAAACAAATCTGATGACAATTGGCAATGATCACAAATTAAACAGCCTATACAAAAATGTGTACATAGATAAATATACAAATGTGTTATCTCATTACTGATAAATAAGTAAAAATCAAACAAATATTACTCATATTATGTTATCTTAATAATGTATCTATTTTTTATCGCAGTCGATAGATTTTACATACTAAGAGTGATTTAGCAATTTCAATGTTCACAATATTTTTAAGTAGCTTATGGTTTTCTGTGTCAAAGGCCTTTGAGAGGTCTGCATACAGAATCAACTTTATTACCCCGACAGTTCTTGTGAAATGACATATGTTTATATTACTCAAACAGTGAGCCATGAATACCGGTAATGTTGATTCCTTTCGCAATATGTAACATTGTGTAAGGAGGATTCGACGTGGCTAGATAAGAAGATAAGAACGACTAAACTAGCACTCGGGTGGGTTCTAAGAGTTCCGCGTCCAAATTTAAATAATAATTTTATACGCGAATAATACTTTATATGACTACTAAGAGGTTTAAATGATATCTATATATAATAATAATGTGGCGATAATTATCAAGGCCTTCTTCCAGAAGACGATCGTGTGATTTTATATTTACCTTATAATTTATCTGTTCGGATCGGTTAAATTTAAGAAAAATGACTAAGTGTATTTAAATAAAACGATTGTAAATAAATATATATAAATAGTTTTTTAGCAGCTACACGCTTTTACCCGCATAGTTAGAGGGTAAAAATATTGATTGATACGAGACATTGTGTGTTGATTGGCAGAACTAGACGCCGCGCTTTGTCTTCCAAAATATTTATAATTTGTCCAAAATATTTTAATTTCCCTTTCAATAAAAACAAATAATTTTGAATATAAACATTCCCTCGAATGGGAATATAACACACAACCAATTGTGCTTACAGTCAGACGCTGTTCCATCGCGTCACGATGGCATCAACAAATAATTTATATCTTACACAAAAATCACATATTTAGGAAACATATAAAAATATGAACGCGTGGGATTTGAACCCGCACCTCTTGAAAACCATTCAAGCGCTCTGACGGCTAAGCCACGAAGTCTACATCCGGCTACGTCGAAATTCTTATACGCTTATTACAACTTATTATTGTTGTTAGCATCTCTAGAGAGATTTTTACAAATTTCTTATACCCAAAAATTATTATACGAACAATCGTTTGGCAAGAGAGAAGGCTATTTATTTAATATTTTTTAACATTTCTAAGTGTGCGACTTAGACTTAGACTTTAAAAATGTTAATATATAATATTTGACATCCAAAATCGCTTAAAATCGAAATTAATCACACTATTGAGAATATCTAATAAAAATTGTGCTAGATCATCGTGAATGTGTACAATATATATATATATATATATAGATACAAATTAATATTGTTAGATACTAAAAGTCATGATGACTTGCAACGTCACAAAATTCGCTGAAATTGTAATAAAATTTTTTTTTTTTTTCATTCACATCGATAATTATCTACTGCTTAAGTTGTTTTGACGAAATATTTGTCTGGCTTTTGTGTAAAAGGTTAAGAAAAAGGTGACAGATCTGGAACAAAAAATGTTTTTCTATGCAGGTCATTATTATGTTATATACTAGTACCGTGGACATAATGACTGTTCGCACTAAAACACATATCCCACTGAAAAATATTTGTTATGACGCCATTTCCACGTTTCTCTTAGTTTAGCTGGTCCATTATGGTTTTTCATCAAGTGTCAAACATGTATATTATACCCTGGGTCCGGAACGGGCTTAAAAGCTATACAACAAAAACGTTTCACTTAAATTGGTCCAGTGACTATGAAGATGTGCGCGTACAATCAGACAAACAGATTTAGAAAAAAATAGAAACAATCATAGATTCTATTACTGTTTTTTCATCAACCTAATTTATTTTTTTGTAAATATATTCAACTAGCGACCTGCTCGTGTCTTCGCCGCGGAAACTATAAGTATACTGTTTCGTGTTTTATGCGGTCTTTTAGGTAAATTCCTGGATAACCTAAAAAAAATGGAAGCAAAAAGAAGCCTATGTTCATCCAATACCCTCAAGTATCTCTATATAAAATTACATCACTGTTTAGCCGTCATGACGTGACAGACAGACAGAGTTACTTTCGTGTTTAAAATATTAGTATGGATGGATGTTCATTATTTGTACCAATTTATCATAGTATAGATTATATAAATTAGGTGTCAGGTCCGAATTGAAAATTCCTATGAGTTTGACATTTCTAATAAAAAATACAAGGAATACTCTATATAATAAAATAATTATTCGCTGGCATCTCTCTACAGTCTACATCATTAAGTGCATGGCTTTCTTGTAAATAAAAGAAAAAAAACTTAAAGACACCAAACTCTTATTAAGGACATTTAGTGAACCAACTAAACTGATAACCTTGTGGGTTGCGATGGCGATAGCGATACATTTTCCTCGAGCTGTCGACTTAATTACCATCATTACGGTCAAATGACGTCACTAGCCGAAAATATATTACAAGGGGATGCGGAAAGCGATGGCGCTTTTAGCAGATTAAGGATAACTAAAGGTGTCGCCCTTGTGTATTGTAATATTATGTATTGTATGGTCGCGATACGATAGCTATATCCCATATAGAGCTTAATATTTCAAAGCCATATACAAATAATCAATTGTATTTCGTCAGCAGTTTTGGCGCAGGAGGCTTTTAAGTATGGGTCAACCTTAAAACGGTACACCAATGACGGTAATATCTACTACTGCGATATAATAATATTGCCTATCTTTCGGTTTTCATTCGCGATAAACATACCTGTTTTTAAACAGTACCTTTATTATTAGCCTAAACAACTTTCAAATTTTTAACTTATCTAATAAAATCATAATTTAATTTTTTTAACATTTTTTAAAGTGTTATTCGCACACTAAGGAAATTGATAAAGACATATTTAGAAAACGTATAAAAAATTGAACGCAGCGGGATTTGTCAGCGCGCCTCTTTAAAACCGTTCAAGCGCTCTGACCGCTAAGCCATGCGTTCTACATCCAGCTACGTCGAAATTCTTATACGCTTATTACAACTTATATTTGTTGTTAGCATCTCTGTAGAGAGATTTTTACAAATTTCCGCTACACAAAAATTATCATACGAACTATTCTACGAAATTTTTTATACTTTTTAAAAACGTTTAATTATTCCCTTGAGTATTTATTTATCGATCAATATAAGAAAATTATGCATCTCTATTTTGACCCACTTCTTATTGTTCTCGTGCGTCCGAATCTTAGGGCAATACAATATTTTACATAGCATGTACCTGGATGTCCTTTCAAGACGATAAAAGTAATGAACTAAACGATAGCCATGATACAAAACATTAAAAAAAATGTATTTCCATAAAGCCTTATCTCCTGACCCACTAATGAGTAGCGAATAATAAATTGCCCATATAAGCAATAACATTATTTTTTATTTAGAGTATAAATTAGTAACAATTTCCTTTTATCAATAGTTTTTTTGCATATTAAATAAGTGTGTCATTGAGATATACGAATTCCCTCTAACGTTCTGTATGTGAATGGAAAATTTACCAAATTAGCATTTAATTTATTATCTACATAATAATTTAATATAAACTATTAACTTTCTAAGAATTAAAAAAAAGTAATTATATAAATTCCGAACATCACAATTTGCCAAATAAAATTATATTAAATCAAAATAAGTCAAAATTGATTAATGTTTACTTTGACTAACAAAACAAACATCAATCAATTAGCTCAAACTGCTACCGGAAGTTATAAATACAGCCTTTTCTGTAATTTGTTCTATCATTTCAAAAGCTCCACGTAACGTTGTTCTTTATATATCCACAGCTGAACGCCGATACGCAAATGTATTTTCCTTGACGTTTTCGATAATTGCATTTTTTGTGGAAAATTTGAAATCTATATATATTTGTTTTGTTTTAAAAGGAATATCTTAACAGGATATGAGATAGGGACAGCGTCTTACTGTAATCGCGACTACCACTTCGATTCTCATTCGTGGGAAAGGTTATATTAAAATTATTTTCATTTGTCCGCTCTGGTTAACAAAACAACACGCAGTATTGAGCTTCGCCGCTCAATACGCAATATCTTGAATTCGGGCGACCGAAATGGATGCCGTCGAAAATGGAGACCGGAATTTCTCTTTGATAACAGGAAAAAGTGTGAAGCTGTAAAGAAAAGAAATATTATGGCAAATAATTCCAGAACTACCCACCAAATGTTTAGTAAATATCAAGTCAAGCCTAAAATGAGTTTCTTTTTGAACTAAAAAAACAAGATTTACAGTATTTTCTCATCATTGAGGTCTGGCAAAGACATTAGTTCCATGTCGTATAGTCATCGCGTCCGGACACGTCACACGTGTGAACGTTTTAAGGCGATTCGGCCTTGAAGATGTAGGACAAAAATGTTTTTTTGTAAACCAGGTCATCCTGTCAAAAGATTAGAAATTATATATATATATATATATATATATATTACTTAAACTATTAAAAAGTTGGGAACGATAATTAATAGAACGATAGGTTCTGTCAGCCCACGCCCTATATTGCAAGCAAAACTGTGATAATTATTTTTTTTCAAATTTCTTATATTTTTTCAGGGTAGCGAAATAGAAATTACTGCTTAAATACTCCATTCTTCACATTCCACTCGAAATGTAGAGTGTAGATGTAGAGTGGGAGAACTCAACGTCGTCAAATAAAATGAATTTAAACAAAATTATTCCCTGGACTGTGTTTCGAACCAATCATTGCGCTTAGAATCAAATTTACAAAATTTCATGTCGTTTTAAACTAAATTTTCAAGTTAGCTCTGACAAAATTAGGAGTGAAAGCTTGTTTAGATGCGACCTTTACCTACCCGTATGTACAGCGTGTTTTAACATTATTTTAAAGTGATATTCACAAATTTATGAAATAGAATAATAAATATATTTAGAAAACGTACAAAAAATTTAACGCAGCAGGATTTCAACAACGGTTTCCAAGAGGTGCGTTTTCTAAATATCTGTTATACTATTCTTTTCATTATATGATCTATTTTTTAAGCTACACGCTTTTTCCAGCATTGCAAAGTAGGCAGACAGAAACTAGTGTCAAGACACTCCGTTCTCCACTTTCCGCCACAAGCCAAGAGATTGAGTGATTGAAGGTTCCACACCTTGCCAGAACGGAGGAATGAAAATAATTTACAAACTATCGTTCCTTCGGTGATCAAAGTCAAATAATAAGTTACAAGCTTCATTTCTGAATGTCAAACAATTAACCACTGGTTTACTAAAGCTAATACCTCAGACCTGAAAGGAACCGGCGTAAGTAACTCAGCGGGACCACTCTTTTTTTCAAACCAATTATTTATATCTTTTAGTGACAATGATACCTTTGAAATAGGTTGGACCGAGCATTTCATACCCAAGGCCAAGGTGTTACCGTTTATAAAATCATTAATTAGCTAATTGCTTTTTTTTAATTGGCTTTTAATTTGGAATATAGAACATTCTCGGACATTTTCTGGGATCCTATTGTAAAAGCCTACTGAAAAGAATTATTGAGTCTATGCAATCGAGTTACAGGCGGTTTATATTTGATCGAACTTACAACAAAAGGTATACAGTAGCTGTTCCACTGTCATCCTATGGATTTTGATATTATTTTTTTATTATAACTTGTTTAAAACTAAGTTAAGTCAAACATGCTTAATCTCAGTAATGATTAGTGTATTATTCTTATCAAAATAGATATAACATTACCTTATTATATATATCTGCTATATCAATACTGTTAACAGTTGCTGCCTTAACTTCGACGCGATAGCTTTTTTTATATTAAAACGCATATACTATGCGTCTACTTGTATATTTAAATTTTATATAAACTTGGAAACCTATAAATATACATTAGGTACGTTTTTTCAACTATTTCCTTGCAATTCGTGGTTTTAGCTTGTAAGACTGACTGAATACTGACATTTTTATGTTGACTGACGATTTGAAAGTGTTATAGCATATTTTTATGAAGAATATTATTTTTTTGACTTGGTTTTAATAAAGCGAAACGTGTGTGATTTTTGTATGGAATAATTCAGAAAAGGAAACGGAAAGTTTTTTTGGGATTTTTGTTCATATTAGTGCTGTGTGTAAGTTCGTTCATTGATATATATATATATATATATATATATATATATATATATATATATATACAGCTACGTGTGAAATTGTTATACATGAATATTATTTTTTGTTGTTATCATCTCTGTAGAGCAGTATTCACATTTATTAATATTTGTCGAAGAATAATCGATAAACAATTTTAGAAAACGTATAAAAATTTTAACGCAGCGAGATTCGAACCCGCGCCTCTTTGATAATGTACAAATGCTGTGACCGCTATGCCCTTCGTTGGCATGGAGAGAACTCAATTTTTCATACGGTTTCTAAAATTGAAATTGTTTTAATTTCCTAGGTGTGTTAAATTAAAATAATCCGTTGGAACGTCTAAAAAAAATCGCATTAAATATTTTAACATTTTCATAGTGTTCTTGATATCATAAAACCGCGTGTCTTTTAGTTTTTTATCGAATTATTCCCAATGTTGTTTTTTCGCTGCCATTTGCTGATATTCCGATGTGTTTTAGTGATTTTCATTCATATTGGAATTTATGTGATCTTTCAACATAGTGATTAAACTCACCTGTGATACATCCGCTTTTAGTTACCGAAAAAACGGTAACACCGGTATTCTGGTACTAGCTATACGAACATTACGCCTTTCGTCACACTTGAACTAGACTGTTGTGTGACCTAACTTAACACCGTGTTTTGTTTTATCAGAGCAATTAACCTATTGTCTAATTATTGCAGAATTTCAATTTTTATTGGTATTGAGGCTTGGGTTTTTAAAATTTTAAGCTTCTCCTTTCTCATAATGATGGGCAATGCCTGTAAATCGGAAGGTTATTTGCTTTGAGAGTATTTATTTTTGCTCTAATGTCGTAGTTTGGATCAAACTTTGGAACTACCATTAAATTGAAATAAAACTATTTTTAAACGTAGTCCGTTTCAAAACTATTTTTAAACGTAAACGTAATCCGTTTTTAACCGGATTAATCGCGTATAATATTGGTATTTGACTGGTGGTGGTGGTGGTGGGGTCCATGGACCTCTGTAAAGTGTTCGAAACGTCGGTTTCTAAAACGTATTTTCGAATACCAATATTATACGCGATTAATCCGTTAAAAAACAGTTTCATTTCAAAATTTGTAATAATCGTGAAAATCTTATTACCATTAACCACATAAAAAAAACTTATTACCATTAAATTGTCTCAACGACTCTATCGAAAGCTTTTTCACAAATTCACAATCGAATTTTGAAATTTATTTAAAATCTATCAATTTTTCCTTTTGCCCACTACCTGTATTTTCGTGGTCATGCAAATTGAAAAAGACCAGACCAGACTCTCTCTCAATAACCTCTTAGACGTTTTTAACATTATGTAACTGTTGCATTTTTGAAAAAAAAAAAGGTTTTAGTTTTTTAACTTTACTTTTTTTGTATTAATCCTATTTTAGGATTTTAAAATAAACTTTGAAAATTTAACTGGGAGAATGTTATCTGCTTCCGTTTTTATTTTCATCACAATCGATTCGGGTTTCACTGGTGTGGCCGTGAAAAGATAACATACTTGTATATATAGATAACCAAAGTAATCTTTTTAATGAATTAGATTTGTAACTTTATTTATCTTTATTAATCGTTCGTTTTGTAATTATCGATTAGAACTATGCGGAAAGTTATCTTTCTTGTGTTATAAACTAACGAATGGTACGCTTCTTCGCCCGCGTGACCAATAGCTGTTTCGTATTTTCACTGTATCTCTATATAAAATGACATCAAAATCGGTTCAGTGGTTTAGCCGTTATGACGTCACAAGCAGACAGAGACAATTATTTTAACATTTATAATATTAGTATGGATTCAGCGTTCAGAATTTTTTAACATCCTAATTGTATAATTACAAAATTTCAATCTCCTCTTTCCTCGCCTATACTTCAGTTTCACGCTTATTTTCGAGAGGCCGTCATGGCGCAGTGGGACAGCGTCTGACACGCGATTGGTTGGGATTCGATTTTCACTCGGGATAATGATTATATATGATACATTTTCATTTCTCCGCTCTGGCACCCAAGACAAAGCGCGGCGTTGAGTACCACCAAGTACTGAACACGCAGTGTCTCGATTTCTAGCGAAAAGTGAAGTGTCTTGACACCAAAGTCTATATAATCTAGATGGATAGACGGTAAAATTGTTTTTTAAACATTTTAAGCATTTGATAGAAAATATTGTTTTGAACATAATTAGAAACGTATAAAAAATTTGAACGCAGCGGGATTTGAACCCGGTCCTCTTCACTTTAATTTTTTAGAGTTTTTTTTTAGAGTTCCATCTCCAGAGTAATTATGTACTCCTGGTATCTAATAATAAAAAGGTATTACAAATAATTGTCTATTTCCATTTTCAGGCTTCAGAAAATTTGTAAAGGAAAAAAAATAGTATACAATATATACTTAAAGAAGACCGACAAACAAAATGGACCCCGGCTATTTTGATGTGGAAAGGAAGCAAAACCCGCAGGAAACAGCCAATGTGTTTTCAAAATTATGGTTCTTGTAAGTAATACTCGCATATTTTCAATTTTTTTATTTAATTTAAATAATTTTATATGAGATTGTTTAGTTAGAGAGAGAGGCTTTTGTGGTGCAGTGTCAAGACACTTAATTCTCTACTTACCGCCTAAGAACGAGACATTGAGTGGAGAAACTCAACGACTTGCTTTTTTTACCAGAGGGGAGAGAAATTAATTTATATATAATTTTGAAATGACACTTGTTTTAACTGGATTAATCGCGTATATTATTAGTATTCGAAAATACATTTAAAAAAAAGCAGACGTTTCGAACACTTTACAATAGTCCCTGATACCCGGTAGACTGAGAAATTAAGAAATCGGTGGCGGTAGTTTCATATAATAATTATATCAAATGACAGACAAATGCCACCTCAGTCTACCTGTGACCACGGACTACTGAAAAGTGTCCGTCGGGTTCTTAAATGTATTTTCGAATACCAATAATATACTATATTAATCCGGTTAAAAATAGTTTAATTTCAAAATGTGTAGTAATCGTGAAAGCCAAATATCTTATTAATATATATAGATATATATATAAATCGATCCGAGTTTGAATCGAACCCACGACCAATTGCGTTTACAGTCAGACGCTATTCCACTGCATCATGATAGCATTTATTCAGGAGCTTTGACTTGATTATAATTTACTTTTAAATGCCTTAGTTTTAACAATGGTGTATTTTCTAACTTTCAGATACACTCGTCCAATTTTCGAGAAAGGTCGAAAAGGTCAGCTTAGCATATCAGATATGTACAGGTACAGTATATATCTATAATTGTATACATAGTTACAGAACAAATAAAACAAAAAAAAATATTAATAAAATAAAAAATATTACAGACTTGATATTTTTGTAATCTAAATATGAACGAAATTAATATAGTCGTTCTCAAATTATGGCAAGACCGAGAGAAATAGGGATTATGGACTCACTAGCGATCCGATCGCGGCTTCGCCCACGTGAACTGTATCTGTTTAGTATTTTCAGCGGTGTTTTCGTTAAACAATGATTTTCTTTAATAAATTCTATTTATTTATTCTATCTATTCTATTCTATTTAAAATAGAAATAAAAGGGAGTAAAAAGTAACTTTTGTTCATCCCAAGACCCTCAAGTATCTCTGTATAAAATTTCAGTGATGATATTACAGTCAGACATACACTTTTCAGAGTTTATAATATCAGTATGTACATTTAAAACATATTTTTATAATTCTTTACCCATATATAATCTAGAGTAGCATATCATTAAGGAGAGGTAACGAAATTCTACCGGAATATTTTGTGATTTAACTAAAGCGTTTGATGCGTCCCATATTGACCACAAACGGTGACATTTATTCTAAAATGATATTAAAGTATAAATAACACCATATGTGACCTCATTTCTTTACAACATAAGTTACTGCAAATAATTTAAGCTGGCTGGTTCTTATTTATGAACAGGTGTACCACGAGGAGCAATTTTAGATCTTTTTTGTTTTGATTTACATCAACGATTTTCCACTTTTAATTAACTTAACATTCCATTCTTATCTCGTTCTATCGTTGCTTATTTATTCTTTACTTGAGTGAATAATACTACAATAATGTAAATATCAACAGTCAGTCATAGTCATATCATGATTTATATTTTTGAAACTTACGCAGATTAGCTAATTGTATATTATTTATTATACTTAAAAATCAGATAAATAACATTAGAGAAATTTAGTTAGCAACAGTTAATTTACTTAATTATTATAAATATGATCTTAAAAAGTCTATCTTCAGTTTTTTTATCAATTATTAGCCGAATAATCTTCTAAACTGGTAAAAACTTATATTTTTTAACATATTTTTAAAGTGTTATTCGCACACTAAGGAAATTGGATAATACATATTTAGAAAACGTGTAAAAATTTGAACGCAGCAGGATTTGAACCTGCGCCTCTTGAAAACCGTTCAAGCGCTCTGACCGCTAAGCCATTCGTTCTACATCCAGCTACGTCGAAATTAATATACGCTTATTACAACTTATATTTGTTGTTAGCATCTCTGTAGAGGGATTTTTACAAATTTCTGCTACCCAAAGATTATTCTACGAACAATCGTTTGGCAAGAGAGAATGCTATTTACTAAATATATATTTTTTTACATTTTTTTAAACGGTTTTCAAGAGGCGCGGGTTCAAATCCCGCTGCGTTCAAATTTTTATACATTTTCTAAATATGTATATGTCTTTTTGGTAAAAACTTTTTGTAGCATTGATTAATATTCAACGTTTTATGTTCATTTACATCTATTAATTACATTACAAAACATATATAGATATTATATTCTCCAGGTGTATGCCTGGACATCGCTCAGCTCCGCGAGGTGATGTTATGGCACAGAGTTGGAAAGAGGAATTAGCTTACAAAGGTAAGTAAAACAAATAAAAGTAACTCGTGCAAATTGTAGATACGATTTTTTCATTTTAGCAGTTCATTCTTGATTTTTTTTATTTCGTTTACTATATTGCTTAAATAATAGTTTTCTCTAATCAGAAGACAGGGAAAACAATATATAATTGAAGCGTTGAACTACAAGTATTAGACTAACTAACAATTAACAGAAATCGTAACATATTTTGAGGCCATTGTGGCGCATTGTGACAACGGTTATGAGTTCGGTTCCCACTCGGGATAATAAAGATATTTAAATTATTTTCATTTCTCCACTCTGGTGACAAGACACAGCTCGGCGTTCAGTTTCGCGTCTCAATACGCAATGTCTCGGATTTGGGCGGAAAGTCCAAAAACGAAAGAACAAAAAATGAGTCTTGAAACTAGTTATCTCTGACTACCCCACAATTCGGGAAATCGCATAATTTTTTTGTTACTTTTTTTAATTTCAGAAGGTGTCGGCAAAAAGCCCTCATTATTCAAAACCATACTTAAAATATACGGAGTTAGGTTCTTTTTGGTGAACTTCATTTTCTCTCTAATAGATTGCGCTGTGAGGTATGTATATATAAATATGTATATTATCTTTACTATTATAAAACAGTGAAAAGAGTTTGTCCGTACGTACGTCTTCGAAACTATTGGACGGAAAGTAATGAAATTTTTTTTCTGGTAATATAAGCAGATCTTAGGTTTTAGTTGTTTTTGAAAAGTCAAATACCTGATATAGAACCATAATAGGCCAGCTATATACTATAAGATATTAGTGGAAAAAATCATTAAGTCAAAGCTAGACACTTAATATAGAGGAGTTTCTAACAAAGTGCAACACTGCCCGCTACTTCGTTTGCGCGGACTTAAGAACCTTTTCCACCTAAATGCCCACCGCGCTGAACAAATTTTGTAAAGGCGCAATTTCCTTATATTTTATAGTATAGCTGGTCTTTTATGGTCTTACATCAGGTGCGCCACTCTTAAAAATCTATACAACAAAAAGGGTTTTATTTGAATCCGTCCAGTAGTTCCGAAAATATGCGCGTAGAAACATTACGTTCTTACTGTTTCATTATAGTATAGACGTTTCATTTGTAAAAGTTTTATATAAAAGAGTATCAATTATTTAACCTTTATATACAAAAAATAATAAAATAAAATTATATTATAAGCATATACATATATTTGCACGAACTAGATTTGTATCCAAGACTATTGCGTTCCACTATAGAGTTTTTAACGGTTTTTGGCTAGTCTTGAATGGTAGGTGTAAAAAGGCAGTTTTAATGTAATAATTCTTAACCGGATAACCGGATTAATCGCAGGTAGTCAGTCTACCTGTGACCATGGACTACTGTAAAGTGTTCGAAACGTCGGGTCCTAAAATGTATTTTCGAATACCAATATTGTACGCGATTAATCCGGTTAAAAATAGTTTCATTTCAAAATGTGTAATAATCGTGAAAATCGAAGAACTTATTAATTATATTTATGTAACAATATAAGAACCTAAGACTTGCCGTGTTTTTCAGATTAACAACACCAATGTGCCTAGAAGGATTAATAAAATACTTTTCACCGTCTCATTCAGGAATTGCTAAATCTGATGCATATTTGTACGCTGTAGGTGTTGTGGGGTGAGTAAATATACCTTTTGCTGTTCGGCCCCCTTTTATGGTATTTAAAATAATCATTTAACCATGTAACCTTTTCTGACTAAACTTCAGAATTAGGATATCAATACCATATTAAAAGACAATAAATTTACTTAAGGACGTTTAAAGCCAGTGTGGCGCTGTGTGATAGCGTTTAAATGTAATAGCAATTGGTTGTGGGTTCAATTCACACTCGGTGTAATAATTATAATTTAAGTATTTTTCTCTACTGGTGAACAAAAAAAAAGTATGGCGTTGAGTTCCGCCAACCAACATGCAATGTCTCGATTTTGGGCGGAAAATAGAGAACGATGTGACACTAGTGGCTTAGGTGCTGCCTATCCTGCTATGTGGGAAAAGCGTGAAACTTGAAAAAAATTGCCAAAAACGTTATGTAGTGTATCAAGGTAATTTATTATAACCTATACAGGGTGTATCTTTTAGGTAGGTTATGACATACTATATTTAGTGTAAAATATTTCTAGGCTGTATACAAAAAGCGAGACAAATCTCATCTTTTCTTAATATATGCTTAACATAGTACTTATATTAACTTATACGAAATCAGATAACTGTTTATTTCTTATTAATTATTGCGACAAGCTATTATAAGAAGTTGGAACAAAAAAAAATAAATGCTTCGTAAAGGTTTTGTTGTCAGTTTAAGGCAAAACGTGGCGCATATTTGTTTATGTATTCAGACACAAATTAAACGTTTCGAACAGTTATAAGTTCAATGTATCAGTGCCGTCAGTAAATCGACAAAATCATAATTGTGATTTTGAATCAAATATCAATCCAATGGCCACCATTCTATTTCTTCAATGAGATGGTGGGCGACGTTCCGCTCCGACAGGGTAGTGTTCACTTGCGTCATACGTAACAAATGGCGTTTGATTTTATAACGATTATTTTATTGTTTATTTTGTTCGAAAAAATTTGAATACAATTGCTTATTTTATAAGTGTGTTGCATTTATATGAAGTACTTAAAACTATGTTTTCATTAAAATTATCGATTGCATCGACATCCTGTATATGGTAAATTTTATTTAAACCGTTCAGCTGCAGTTGGTTGGCGAGTTAAAAAGTCAAATATAAATGAATATTAAACTAAATCCGACACATTGCGTGCTGAGTGGTGGAACTCAACGCCGCGCTTTGCCTTAGGTACCAGAACGGCCTATTTATAATCACTCCCCCGAGTGGGAATCAAACATACTACCAATCGCGTTTACAGTCAGACTGTGTCCCACTGCGCCACAGTGGCCTCAAATTAAACAATATTTACTTCTATATTAAAAGTTAGGTTTGATCCAGTCTGTAGTAAATTGTGGTAAATTGATTTGATATGAGAATCGGAGTAAAGAGAAGAATTTTAAAAAATATATTTTTTTTATAGTTTAATGGCGATGAATGCAACGATGATGCATCCGATGTTGTTGTTCCTTTTGCATATGGCGATGAAAATAAGGGTCTCATGCTGTTCACTTATATATAGAAAGGTAGAGTCTATTTTTCAGCTACACTTTGCTTGCATAACAGGGTAGCAGAGAGAACCTAGTGTCAAGACACTCCGTTCTCCACATTCACCAGAGCGTAAAACTGAAAATAATTTAAAAATAATCATCGTAGTTTAACGAAACGCCATTGTTTGTATAATAAGTACCACCAAAAACCACCTGTCTGTCTGTATTACAATAAACCAGTAAAAATTAAAGTTTGCGCATACAAATCTGTGGACACACATTTTATGGAACTTCTGAACGGATTTGAATTTAACATTTACATTGTGTAGTATTTGAGCTTAGGTAAGTCTTAGGCTATAAATTATTTTGAAGAGTGGAACGCCTGATGTACAGAACCATAATGCACCAGCGATACTAAAATATATAAGGAAATTGCGCCTTAACAAAAGTTGGCATTAAGTCCACGCTAGCGGAGCTGCGGGCAGCTACTAGTCTATACATATATTAAAAATGTGACTGATCGCTGTCGATATAAGAAAAAAATAATGTTGGGGACATTTATCAATGTAATAGAACACAATGATATTTAATGTCTTTTGTTCTTTTCTGTTTGTGTTTGTTTGTGCGTTTGTGCACGCTAATCTCAGAAACTTTTTGGTAAACTTCGTTAACATTTAGTGTATTTCCATCGGCTAATAAATAAAAAGTTATAAATTTAAGCAAATTATGTGATCGAAAAAACTGTCTCTCTAACACTATGTTAAAGGAAGTGTACCTCGATACAATACTTAAATTTGCATTTAAAATTGTTAATCCGCTTCTGAGATTAACATGCATAAACGCAAAGGCAAATAGACAAAAAAAAAATTGTTTCAGCTGTCTATTAAATTGATTGCGCCCAATAATATTTTTTCACATATCTTCCATGTACAGACCGCGATTAATTACATTTTTATTATATGTATAGATATAGATATACTCATCCTTCTTCTCTTTGATTAAATATAAAGACTTAAAAGACTTTTTTAAAGAATTTAACATGTTCAAAATGTGTTTTTCACTATTAGGCTGTTTTTTTTTCTTTTCTAGCTACTACGTATAGATGTAGCGGCGGGTGGGCAATCTTCAGAAGGCCTCGCTGGTCACGTGATTAACTTGTTGACGACAGACGCACAAAGATTCGATATGGCCAGTCTGTTTATAGTAGATTTAGTTAGAGCGCCAATAGAGAGTCTAGTCATCGTGTTTTTAATGTACAGGCAGATTGGAGTTGCAACGCTACTAGGACTTGCTTTCTTGCTACTCTTTATTCCTTTCCAAGGTCAGTAATTTTACGAAGAAAATTGATTGTGATTTTCAATATTCTTTTGTACATTAAAATTATTATTTGTCGCAACTGTTCAAATGTAAGGGATTATTTTCATGGTTTTTGTGTCAGCTTAGAATATTATTATATTATTGTTTATTTTGTATAAAGAGGGGGGAGGGGGGGAGGAGGGGGGCTTTTTCAAAAACAGAAACCTGAATCTATCCAATTGCGAACGGTAACGGAAACGATTAAATTTTGAATTTTTTAGGCTCGCCAAATTCACACGTCTGTATAATATTTAAAATTATATTTATATTATATAAACATTAGATTTGAAATTGTATTTATATTATAAAAACAAAAAAAATATTACATATAAAAATAAAGAAAATAATAAAAAAAAACAATATGTAGTTCGCGATCATGTAGCATATTGGAACAAGTCGCATTAATTTGGTAAAATTAAATATATTAGCGGGACAATATTTGTCATATAAATAAACGCTTGGCGTCCGCATCAAATTATGAAGGGGACCGCGAATTGTTCACCCCTGGTCCAAAATATGAAAATAATAAATGCATAATAATATGTTACAGGTTACCTCGGTAAGATCTCGTCTAATTTACGTCATAAAACCACGATACGGACAGACAATCGTATTAGACTAATGAACGAAGTGGTGCACAGTATAGAAGCTATCAAAATGTTCGCGTGGGAGAAAGCTTTTGCCGGTATTATTGGGCATGCGAGAAGGTATAATTTTTTTTATTTCTTATTTCAGACTATTATCATTCATATTACTGGACTGGAACCAATAATCATTACTCACTCAATGTTGCTTACACCCAAAATATCTCGGATTCAGGTGAAAAGTGGAGAACGGAGTGTTTTGTTACTAGGTTCTCTCTAGGCCTTAAGGGTATTATATATTTTTATGGAAACTATTAAAAATTTCGACCTTAAAATTTGAAAAAGTAATAAAATATAAATTAGAATGAAGCATAATATCTATTTGGTTTTATTTATATGTTCTATTTGGATGCACATCATTATTCGCTGCCTTACACATTTATTCAAAGTGTAAGAACTTGATGTATATTCATTTAAATTATAAATATCACTAATATCATAATAAACAAGCTGCGTCCTTCGTTCGCATAGTAATGAGCACCTTCCTGTCAAATTCCAAGTTACCACCAAAAAATGAAGGACTTTCAAGTAAACTTGCGTGAGCCCTTAGACCTTCTAAATCCGGCTAAAATATTAAGTATAAACTACATACCTGCTTAAATTCATGGTTGTTTATTAAACAGTTTTTGATTATTTCATGATACGTTGATTTTCGCTTCCAGAAAAGAAATGAACGTCATCAAAAAAATGTCCTGGCTCCGAGCTGTCATGTTATCATGCGTTAAGCTAAACACTAAAATTGCCATCTTCCTAAGCATCATGGCCTACATTTCCATCTATGACGAGCTGACTGCAGCAAAGGTGTTCGTCATATTCTCGTATTACGATATATTAAAGTATACTCTAGTGGACTTCTTACCTTTGGCTATCACGTCCACATTGGAAGCGTTCGTGAGCATCAAAAGAGTTGAAGAGTTTCTTTTGTTACCGGAAGTTGATAATAAAGATGGCGTTGATCTGATTAATATTGACAGTGACAAATCTAATGGGATGTTCGAGAAAATTGTGAATGGGTAAGAATCTTTTGAATCTCTTAATGCATATCTAGCTAATGCAAGAAAGGCACAGTTTATGATAATAGTAATTATACCTGATGATAAGGTCTATAGTTTTCGCGATATTTACACATTTTGAAAAGAAATCATTAAAAACGGATTAGTCAATTTCGTAGTTGTTTCGCGTACTGCCCTAGAAATCATTGGCAATACTTTGATATAATATTTTAAATCATTGTATCAACTTAAAGACGTATGCCACGCTGTCTAACCGCGAATGTGTTAAGTTAACAAAGTCAAGTAAAAAACGTCAAGTTATCAAAAATGTATTTTCGTATAACAAAAGTATACGCCATTGAAACGCGGTTTCAGAACTATATCTGATATAATTTTCCAGTAATCAAGCGTCCACAAATTTGGATTCGCAATCGTCAGAGAAATCTGCAACGCTGGTGAGCTTTAAGGACTACACGGCGCACTGGAACGGTGAGAGCGAAAAGGACGAGAAGATAAACGCACTTAAAGACATTAATTTAAGTGTAAGTTTCATTGATTAGTTATTATATTCGTTAACGGAGAAACGAGGTTTTATCCCGTAAATAATGTTATGAAAAAAATCCTTCAGACCGCCATGTCGCAGTGGAATAGCGTCTGAGTGTAATCGCGATTGGTTGTGGGTTTGATTCCCACTCAGAAGGATGATAATTATTTAACTATTTACATTTGTTCGTTCTGGTAACAAGACAAGCATAGAAATGAGCTCCGGCACTCAACCGCAATGTCTCTCGAAAAGTGGAGTACGGAGTGTTTTGGCTCTAAGTTCTCTCTAACTACCCTGATATGCGGGCAAAAGCGTGAAGCTGAAAAAAAAGGACAGAAATATAATAATATTCATTAGGTAATCATAAATATAAAGTCTTAAATGAATAAATCATATTAAAAGCCTAATCATAAGTTACACACATTTTATATAATATAGGTATAGAATAGAATTATAGGTACGTACATTCCCCATAGATAAAACCAGAAACGCTGACAACAGTGGTGGGTTCCGTGGGATCAGGTAAGACCACGTTGCTCTTGGCGATGCTGAAAGAGGTACCTCCCAGCAGTGGACATGTCTCCGTCAACGGAGTGCTCTCGTATGCAGCTCAGGATCCTTGGCTGTTTGATGCTTCGGTAAGATTCTATAATCATTTGTATTTTTTACCAGCATAGCAGGTATTATTAGACACTGTATATTCCTCAGGTGGTCAGAGAGAAGACACTGGTTCTCAACTTTCACGAGATATGAAAATATTTTCAATATAATCCTTATCCCCAACGGGAATTGATCCCACGACCAATTGCGCCCAATCCCAATGGCGGTTGCCGCATTGGTAATTATTGAGAATATAAATACAAATAAATATTTTGTAAAATATTCAACCTTTATTTTAAATTACTTTTACATTGATTGCATTTCATATATCCTAGAAATTAAGAACTACATAGCATACATACATTTTAACTAAATAGCTAGCATTTTTTCTATTAACCAGTGTTATTTTGTAGTTTGTTTTGTTGGATTTTGAACTATCAAACATGTATTTTATATGAACAAGCTTATTTACGTGTAGAATAAGAATATAATTGAGACATAATATTTGTACACCAATGTATTATTAGTATGTAACGATGGCCACCTAATGAATAAATACATAAAACTGCGAACACATTTAAGAATTTCGTGGTGTGGGATTTATAGGTGAGACAAAATATTCTGTTCGGACAACCGATGGACCTGCGCAGATATCAACAAGTGATTAAGTGCTGCCAGTTGCGCAGCGACCTGGACATCTTACCGCACGGCGATAAATCGGTGGTGGGAGAAAATGGTACGTACGAGTCTGAGAGGCTAAACTTCTTAGAATTCCAAGGGTTCAACGTATGGGAAGCCCATCACGTCACAGAAAGAGGACCTCGGAATCGGATGTATTTGTGATCGAAATGTAGGCTTAAAGAGCTTCCCTTTTCTACGTTTTTTCCCCCAAATAAGGAGAGTAAAAGAGAACCTAGTGTCAAGGCACTGCTTTTTATTTTTCACCAGAGTAGATAAATGAAAAACAAATTAACAAATATCCCACTAATGCCGATTCTTTTTAAGTAATAATAATCTAACCGAATTTGTTCGCAACACAGGTGCATCACTGTCGGGTGGGCAGCGCGCACGTGTCGCGTTGGCTCGCTGTGTGTATCGCCACGCTGATTTGTACTTGTTGGACGATCCGTTGGCCGCTGTTGATGCCAAGGTAAGTGACTCTGGTCACTCCGGACACACAGGGCAGAGGTGGATGCGAGTAAATATAATATATTCGCCGATTCTTCTCAGGTCTGAGGCATTAACTTTAGCGAACCGGTAGTACATTTAAAAGTTTGACGTTGAAAACTTGAAGCAAATTATTTAAGTTAAGTTAAGTTTTTCTTAGCTATATGAGAAGCAGTTATATGGATTACTTTGGTTTGGCAACTGAGAATGTCAAATATTCAGTAAGGTTCGGCAAGTTGTCATGAATCATTTATAACATTAAAAAGAACGCTTCCTAACTGTGTTTTTTTTTAAATATCACGCTTTTTCCCGCATAACAGGGTAGTCAGAGAGAACTTAGTGTCAATACACTACGTTCTCCACTTTCCTGCCGAATCGGACACATTGCGTGTTGTTGAGTGGCCGAACTCAACACTACGTTCTGTATTGTCGCCAGAGGGAAGAAATGAAAATAATAAAAATATAATCAATTCTCCGAATGAGGATCAAACCCACCACCACACTGCGCCACGATGGCCTCAATCCAGTCGCCAGCAATTCATGCAGTTACTGATAATTTCCGTACTATTTCTGCAAAATCATTAACAACAAAGCAGGTATTTGTTTAACGTTTTTTTTTTTGGTATATAGGTGGCACAAGCTATCTATGCGGAGTGCGTCCGCGGCTTGCTGCGTAGTAAAGCGACGGTGTTGGTAACGCACCACGTGCAGTACGCGCAGCACGCAGCCAACGTGTGCGTCATGCGCGCCGGGAAGGTAACTAGCTCGTGTACTTCTCTTACAAGCTCTTCTTCTTTTTACTTCTTTTGCTTGAATTTATTTATATTACCCATATCCATATTAATATTATAAATGAGAAGGTAACTCTGTATGTGACGTCATCGCGGCCAATCAGCTGAACCGATTATAATGAAATTTTATATAAAAATATTTGTAAGTGTTGGGTGTGCAAAGAAGACCTTTTCGTTCTCCCATTTTTGTTAAAGATTTTCCATGAATTTCATTGTTTTACGTAAAAGCCGCCGAAAATACGAAACAGCTAAAGTTCACATACTTACATAAAAACTTTAACAGCTTACATCGCAATTATATTAGAAGAGAGAATAATTTCTTATTATTTATATATAAATTCCGATATATATATATATATATATATATATATATATATATATATATATATATGGAATTGGAATTTGATGAGTCCGTAGCACTAGTCCCTTGGCGTTAAACTGTATATTGTACATAATAATTAAGGTTATAATTATATTTAATTTAAGACTCAAAAAGTATTAAGCAAACTCTCTTAGCTAACTCTCTTAGGGTATATATGGAGACACAAACTTTTCTATGTATGTAATAAACTTCAGTTCGCAGTACTGAACTTGTAATAAAAGATTGTATATTTAAAAACGAACAATATTTTCCATAAATGGTACCAACTATATGACCGTAGTGTTTTAATAAAATATTTAAATAAATAAGCATTTCTCACACAACTGTCTCTTATCTTCGTATAGTAAACTTCGGTTAAGTTGCCAGTTTGCATGCTGCCAGTTTTTTTTTTTACTTAAAACTAATATACTAATCTTTGATTTAGAATTTTTAATCACAAGTACTTAATTATCGATAGAGGCCATCGTGTCGCAATGGGAAAGCGTCTGACTGTTTGGTTGTGGGTTCGATTTCCCCTAAATATTTTATTTTTATATGTACGGCGTTGAGTTCCGAAACTATATAGGCAATTTCTCAATTTTCGAAAGGAAAGTAAAGAACGAATTGTCTTAAATGAAATCATACAGTTTTTTATTATATGGAATAGAATTTATAATTCAATGTATTTGTAAAACAAACCACGTTTTTTTTATTTAAAAATAGATAGTGGCGCAAGGAACGTATGACGAACTGAAAAACGGTGTACCAGAGTTCGAGAAGCTAATAGAAATGGGACAGAAGGTGGAAGAAGAGAAGTTGAAGAAGGATGGAGCTAAATCTGAAGCAGGAGTACGTAAAATTAAATTAAATCATATGAAAGTAATTAGTTGGATATTTTTTATGATATATCCGAAGTTCATAATTTTTTTTCAAACTTTAATAGTATAGAACAATGCCTGGGTCCTTGCATATTATAACATTAATAGCTTCATGCTTTTCTCCACATAACTAGGTAGGCAAAGAGAATACCATTATTTGTTTTATTTTGAGGCAATTGTGGCGTAGTGGGACAGAATCTAACTGTAAGCACGTCGGTAGGTTCGATCGCAATTCGGGGAAATGATTATATTTAAACGATTTGCATGTAGTAGCATAGTAGCCGCGCAATACCTATTTTATAGCTGCCTTGAATTCCCGAAGAAAATCGAAGAACGGACTGTCTTGGCACTAGGTTCTCTCGGACTACCCTGCTGTGCGGGAAAAAGGGTTAAGTTGAATGTTTTTTTTATTAGGTACTACCAAAACTCCGAACTCAACGCTCCATGTCAACATCATCTCAGCTGTCATTCAATATGGATTTGGATAAGAACGTTGATCCCGAATATGAAGGTAATATCGAACAACTATTATTTTTAAACGAGACGAAAAAATTTAGGGCGTCTGAGTGTAACTGCGATTGGACGTGGGTTCGATTTCCATTCATCGGAAATTATTATATTTGAAATAATTTAATTTCTCCGCTCTGGTACCTAAGACAAAGCACGGCCTTGATTTTCTCTCCAGAAAATGTGTGAAGCTGCCAGAAAAATGCAGGAGACTCTCAACTTTTTAAAGAGTGTATCTATTTTTTTATTTAATGAATACAGTATACTCTAAAGTTGGTCACATAAAAGTTTTAAACAAAAATTCTTGGAGTAGAGAAATAGGGGATGATGGCGTGTTCACTTACTGATTCCACTGAGTTATATTCGATGAGATTTTTGTTAAAAAGTAATTAAATAAAAAAAACATATTTAGAAAACGTATAAATTTTTTAACGCAGCAGGATTTGAACCCTTGAAAGTTTGAGAAAGCAAACATTGAATAACATTTTTTAAAGTTAAAAAAAAGTTTTTCAATGTTTTTTATTCGCACACTTAGGAAATAAAAAAATATTTTTTAATAAAAATTATATTTAGAAAACGTATAAAAATTTGAAAACCGCCTCTTGAAAACCGTTCAGGCGCTCTGATCGCTAAACCATGCGTTCTACATTCAGCTGCGTCGAAATTCTTATACGCTTATTAGAGCTTATATTTGTTTGTTAGCATCTCTGTAGAGAGATTTTTACGGTTTTGAACTGTTTTCAAGAGGCGGTTTTCAAATTTTTATACGTTTTCTAAATATGATTTTTATTAAAAAATATTTTTTTATTTCCTAAGTGTGCGAATAAAAAACATTGAATAACTTTTTTTTAACTTTAAAAAATGTTATTCAATGTTTGCTTTCTCAAACTTTTTAAAATAAGCCCACAAGACATATTTAACTTGTACATGTATAATAATAATCGCCTTTTTACTAGACATTACACTGCTTAAGCTTAATTTTTTTTAGAAACAATCTTTTTATGGCAGAAATTTCTTAAAATTTATATTTGTAAAAATAAATTAGGAACAAGCGTATAAGAATTTCAACGTGTAGAGAACGCATGGCTTAGCGGTCAAAGCGCTTAGACGGTTTCCGCCCCAACAGGCGCGGGTTTGAATCGCGCTACGTTAAAAAAAAATATACGTTTTCTGAATAAACTATTAATATTTATTAGGTGAAGAGCAGCACGAAGGTTCCGTGGACTTCAGTGTGTATATAAATTATGTGAAGAGTGGTGGAGGAACCCTGGCAGTGTTCCTTCTTTGCTCGTTGTTCATACTCGCCCAAGTGTTCTATTCATCTACAGATCTATGGCTAAAAGAATGGTAAGTTTTTGTTAGCCTCCTTTTAGTTAGCCCCGCATAGTAATGTAGTCTGAGAGAAACTAGTGTCGAGACACTCCGTTCTCCACACACCGGTGGTATGGTGGTACTCAATGCCGCGATTTAGAAGAAGAAGAAATAAAAACATTGTTCTGAATGGGATCGAACCCACAACCAGTCACTTTTCAGTCAGACGCTGTCCCACCACCACCTTATCGCGGTGGCCTCACTTAAGACAGTATTTTTCTAATATTTTCCATACAAACATAAAACAATATCTTTTATTTTTAAAATAACATTTTTACTAATACCTTTTGTACTAATCACTTTAAACTATCCCCAGGGTAAATATAGAAGAAGCAAATAGTGCGCTGAGAGCAATGTATAGGAATGTAACAACGAATGAAAGTATTCCATGTAAGTGAAGTAACATTTTTACAGATGATACTGCAGCTTCACGCTTTTTCCCGCATAAACACGCCGTCCTCCACTTTACGCCCGAATTCGAGACATTGTGTTTTAACTCGAGTGACGCCGTGACGGAACAAAAAGTGTCTGGTGACACACAGCGCCGAAGTGACACTTAATGGGGTTTTTTTTAATTGCTAGAAACTTTAAATTCGTTTCAAAAAGTCCTAGTTGTTAAAAAGCATCTTCAAATGTATTAAGCAATAATAGCTGCCTGCAACTTCCTTTGTATGGACTTAATAATCTACTTATTACTTTGAATACCTTTGGCTAAGTCGGCATTTCGTAATTCAGCACGCAATGTCTTGTTTGCGGGCGAAAAGTGGAGAACGGAGTGTCCTGGGACTAGGTTCTCTCTGAATGTAGCAGGGCTACATGGAAAAATGCGTAAATCTGGTTTATTACAATCACTTTTACTTATAGATTTTAAAACAATCACGTTCTTTCCAGTTAACTTTGAAGACATTCCAATAAATCGCTTCCAATTGACCAGGGATCAATGCGTCTACATCTACGCGGGACTCATTCTCGTCTGCGCCTTTTTCACGTGGAACAAGTTGTTTGTATTTTACAACACTTGTATCAAGGCCTCTATAACGCTGCACGACGCCATGTTTAAGTAAGTAAGCCTGTCAGCTAAATGATATGACGAAGGGTTTCAAATTTTTCTATTCATAAACTTGGAAACACAGTGAATCGCTTTATTCCGCACGCATCTACGTAGTCAGAGAGAATCAGAAGAGGACCAGAAGAGGAATTTGAGATATTGCATGTTGAGTGGCGGAACTCAACGCCGCGACTTACTAGAGCAGAGTGAGTGAGAGTGGGGTTTGAACACTTAACCATCGTGCTTACAGTCAGATGCTCTCCCACTGCACCATGATACACTTTTATTATGTTATTTTGCAATACTTTATTGTATACCTTATATATATTTCTTTACTCTTTCTCTGTCCCTATTCTATATTCTATCTATTTTATACTAAGATATTTTATTTATTTGAATAATTTGTCAACAGTGGTATATCAAAGGCACCCATGTGGTTCTTCCACCATAACCCCTCAGGTCGGATCTTGAACAGGTTCTCTAAAGACATGGGTCAAATAGACTCTATGTTACCTGATTCGCTTGTCGATTGTCTTGGGGTAAGTAGACTGTTAAAATATACATTTATATGTACATATATTATCTAATTTTTTTCTTCAGTTGTACCCTGGCATAGCAGGGTCACCATAGAGAGGACCTAGTGTCAAATCACACCGGTTTCCACTTTCTAATGCTCGAGACTCAAGTAGCATAGCATATTGTGGCGGAACTCAACGCCGCACTTCATCTTACCAAAGCAGGGAAATGAAAATGATTTACCCATTTCCTAGAACTTCACTTACTTATTACAACTTATATTTGTAGTTATAGTTGTAAAAATAAATTTAAAATATTTAATAAATAGCATTCTCTCTTGTTAAACGATTGTTCGTAGAATAATTTTTGGGTAGCAGAAATTTGTAAAAATCTCTCTACAGAGATGCTAACAACGCGTATAAGAATTTCGACGCATCTGGATGTAGAACGCATGGCTTAGCGGTTTTCAAGAGGCGCGTGTTCAAATCTCGCTGCATTCAATTTTTTATAGGTTTTCTAAATATGTCGTTTTCAATATACTGTACTGTACTCGCATTAACACTCAGTCACCATGATGATCTAAAATATATAATTATAATATTATTCCTCTTTTTACTTCTAGTTCTTCCTAGAAATAGTAGCAATATTGGCAGTAGTGTGTCTAGTGAACTGGTGGCTCCTCCTCCCAACTGCGGTGATAGCGTTCGTCTTGCATATGCTGCGCTCACTGTTTTTACGCACGAGTCGAGAACTGAAGAGAATTGAAGCTATCGGTGAGATGGGTTTTTAATTATTTTATGCAAATACAAAATCTATAATGCAAAAAGTATTGGGCCACCCCTTTTTTAAATTGGGTCAGCTCCTATTGCATGAGCGACCTTGTTTTTTTATGCACATACGTCCCTTTCTTGCCGGCATTCGGGTTGGTTCTCTCGACTGTATCGCGATCTTGGGTTATCGGTATTCTATAGCTTCCTAGCATTCTTCTTTATTACGATTTTTATATTATCTTTCTTCCTTAATTTTTTTTTTTTAGCATTCTTCTTTATTACGATTTTTATATTATCTTTCTTCCTTAATAAATTGTCTATTACTGTATTCTTCATATTGTGTTTTGCTTTGTTCATTATTTATCCTTTATTGTTTTGCATTTATATACAGTAAATTTAGAATTAGTAAAAATAAAAACTAAGTTAATTATAGGTGTGTAATATTGTCCTACATTGTTATTATTAATTTCCATTAATCTATTAAAATATTTATTATAAATATACTTATCCCTATTTTTCGACTTCACGCTTTTGTCCCATATAGCATTGTAGAGCAAGAAAACCTAGTGTCAAAACAATGAAGAGCAAGAAAACCTAGTGTCAAGACACTCCTCTCGAATCCGAGATTATGCGTATTGAGTGGCGGAACTCAACACTGCGCTTTTCTTATCAAAGCGCGGAATGGAAAATAGTTGAAATAATAATTCCATATACTTGATAGATATTGAAAAATATCCACCATTTTTCAAATTTGACCATGAGGTCGTCGTGGCGAACGTGTGATTGTGTTTATTTGTGAGTTCGATTCCCAATAGTCGAAATGACCATAGTTTAATTACTTTAATTTCTCGCTCGCTTGGGTTAACAAGACAAAGAACGGCGTTGAGTTCCGCCACCGTTCTAAAGTGGAAAAGTGGAGAAGTCTTGTCAAGACAGTTAGGTTCTTTCTAATTACCCCTTCTATTCGGGAAAAACCCTGAATGTGTTACAATTTCTTTTTTTTATAATAAATTAAACCATAAAGCATATTTAGAAAACGTATACAAATTTAAACGCAGCGGGATTCGAACCCGCGCCTTCTGGAAACCGTCCAGGTGCTCCGACCGCTGATTTGAACGCATGCTTAGCGTTTATACGTTTTCCAAATATGCCTTTCAATATCCTAAGTGTGTGATTAACACTTCATAACATCAATTGGTTTAACAAACTGCTTCAATTAACAATGCACCTAATGTTGTAACAATTTTCAGCTCGCAGTCAAAGTCTTAACCACGCCGCAGCAACAGTATCGGGTCTAACAACGATTAGATCAACGCAGGCGCAGCAAAGGACGCTGGCGCAGGAATTTGATAAACTCCAAGATTTGCATTCTTCTGCTTGGACCTTAATACTGTCTGCGGGCAGAGCGTTCGGACTTTGGATGGACATGGCTTGCTGTTTATATCTCGCGGCGGTCACGTTCAGCTTTTTCATTTTCTTAGACGATAGTAAGTTGGTAACATTGTATCGTTACATTTATGATGTCCTTACTTTAGGTCTCAGTATTACG
Organism: Podotricha telesiphe; assembly: GCA_038994665.1. Taxonomy (NCBI): domain Eukaryota; kingdom Metazoa; phylum Arthropoda; class Insecta; order Lepidoptera; family Nymphalidae; genus Podotricha; species Podotricha telesiphe. Next base: position 605,548 of record JAOYRR010000459.1, read on the forward strand.
AGAACCCGAATCGTTTTACGATCCCGCGTATTGCGGGATTACACGGGATTTGTAAGACTAGAAAGACAGATTTAAAACATATTGTTCTGTTTAAGGATACTGTACTGATGTTAATGTGTGGAGTTAAATGCTGTCAAACCATAATTATATAGTAATAGTATTTATATATTATAACAGTTGCTTATAACAGTCTTGTTGTTATAAGCAACTGTTGAGTTTCTTGCAGCTCTTTTCAGCAGAACTGCCTACCAAGCCGGTGGTGGCGTCCAGTGGTACTGACAATACTGTCATTTTTATGTTAATTAATTTGATTTTTGTATGTAAAGTCAATGTTAGTAACACTAATGTTATTGACTATAACATTTTGTGTGTATAGTTTAATAATTATTCCAAATTCGTCCCATTCGTTCTCATCAAATTTCTGCTTCCAAGTCAAGTAGTTTCAGTTCTGTTTAATATTTTGGATGGTATCGATATATACATTTGTCTTTTTGCCAGCAAGAGGTGGTAGCGTCGGTCTGGCCATTACTCAAGTTATTGGTCTGGTTGGTATGTGTCAACATGGAATGACACAAACTGCTGAAGTTGAAAACGAGATGACATCTGTGAGTATATATATATATTTTTTTCCATTTCAAGTTTATCCTCGCATAGCAGATCGCAGATAACCTAGTGTTAAGACACTCCATTCTCCACTTTTCGTTTAAATCCGACACATTGCCAGAGCGAAGAAATGAATATATAATCATCCCCTCAAGTGGAAACCAACCCCACAACCATCGCGTATACAGTTAGAGGCTTTATCACTGCGTCGCAATGGCCCCCTTTTTTAATAATTTATAATATTTAATAATAAAGCAAAATAACCACTAGCCTTTTTTTTTAAGGTTATTAAAGGTTTTTTCTTTTCATTGTTATAAGGTGGAAAGAATACTGGAATACAAGAATTTACCCCCAGAAAAGCCTGTTGAACCTGATATGAAGGCTTTGCGGCGAGAGCATCCATCACTCAACTTTGAGGAATGGCCTACTCAGGGTAAGCATCTAGACAGTATAATATTAGGTAGTATTACAAACGTTTTATATTCCGTATATCATATCATCATCACCAGCTGAAGGACCATAGATCGTGTCCTGGTAGTGGAAGCCGACCCGCGCTACGCTTCCCAGTCCGTGGTCGCTACTCGAGAACATTTGCTCCACCTCAATTCAATCATTGGATGTATAAAACTGTGTAATTTGTCATATTGGTTTCTTGGAGAGTGTGTGAGAGCTCTAAGAGAGGGTTTCTCGGAACAGGCAAAATATAAAAAAAGAATTTACGATTTATAGTCCAAATTAATCGGCTCTCAATTTTTTTGTTTTATAGATTTCTTTCTTTTTTCAGATATATCTGTATTGTTAGCATAAATAAACGAACATACAAAACATTTTTAATTAAACACACAAAATTTAAAATATTGATGTACAAGAAATAATTAAAAACGAACAATAATCTTGAAGGGACTTATCGCTTAAAGCGATCTGTTCCAGACAGCCTTTGGAAGTTGGAGTTGTATAAAGTGATAGTAGGTGGTGCACTGAATAGGGCATTTACACATAAAGCACATTAAGCTTTTATAAAGTACATCAAATATAAATAAATACATATATACACACAAATATATTTAAAGTAATATATTATATACACAATTATATAGATACTTTTCCGAGATCAAATGTTTAAATAGTAATTTTTAAGTGTAGTTTTGAAAATATGAAAATTTTAGTAACTTTTAACCAAGTGTATCTTTTTAGGCGAAATAGTCTTCGAAGATGTGTCTTTAGAATATGAGAGACCACCCAAAAATTCTAGTGATGATCCATCTAAAGGAGTGAAGATGGAAGAGCCTGCGTACGCTATCCGCGGTGTGAATTTCACCATTCGTCCTGGAGAGAAGGTGGCCGTGGTGGGAAGGACTGGAGCTGGAAAGAGTTCATTAATTGCAGCTTTATTCAGGTAACTGTCTTGACATGACTTCTACATTCACTTTATCAAATACTCTCATATTGTTATATTTAAAAGAAAAAGAAAAGAAAAAATATGTTTAGGGATTTTTGAATTGAGGCCATACTGGCGCAGTGAGCCAGCTTTTGACTGTAAATACGAATGACTGGTTCCTCTAGCATACACTTCGAATATACGTCTTCTGACAGGGTTTTTTTCCAACTCTCTTCGAAAAATTGGATATACACCCATTTCACAAAGGTGGTGACCAAAAAATATATAGTAGTTATAGATCAATATCTATCTTGCCTTATTTATCAAAGATTTTAGAAACAATAATTATTAAAACTATAAATTGCTTAGAAACAAATAATTTACTGTCTCGTACTCTATTTGGGTTTTAGTCAACAAGAAAGTAATTTCAATATTTTTAGGCTTAGTTAATTGAGAGCTTTTTCTGTGAGAACCCTCAATGCATTCGCATCGGTGATTGTGTTAGTAGCATTCCCATTGATTGCGGGGTACCTCAAGGCAGTATCTTAATACCTATATTATTCAGAATATATAATTTATCTTACTTACTTTTACAACAAGGAAAATTTTTGCATATTGAAACGATACTGCCTTCTTTGTTACTGCTGATTGTTGGTCTGAAGTCTTTGCTTCTTCTCAAAATGACTTGGATACGTCTTAATGAATGGTTGTATAATAAACTAAATATGTGTGTAAAATGGAACAATGTAAATATCTCATTCTTGCAGACAGAATCCAAATTGTTCTTACAAATCAATTGAACTTGTCAAATCGATTAAATATTTAAGAGTTAGGAAAATAGATATAGATAGCACACTTAAAGCCGCATACACTTGCTGTATCTAATAAAACTAGCAGATTAATACATTTATTCAGAAACCACAAACTTTATTGTTCCGCTTACTGTGCCAATGTGTCAATATCTTATCTCTTATACAATATCTTCTTTGGGTGTTGTATCGAAATATATAATAAAGAAGAATATAATAAAATCTCTTGAAGTTGTGCAATGTGCAGTTCTTAAAATCAATGTGCAGTTGTGCAATGTGCAGTTCTTAAAATGTTGAAACAGAGGTTAAATAAAAATCAGCAATACTGCATAAACGTAGGCACTATGTAGTGTGCGGGAAATATTTAAAAGTATATTTATAAATATAAATTTTACTATAACTTAAGGCCACAAAATTATAAGTACGTAAACCAAAACTTAAATATTTAATCAGTCAATAACAAAACATGTAAGTTATGTGTAAGGTTGCTGATTATTTTATGAAATTTGTTATATAAGGAAACGAAAAGATTTTTGAACTTACAACTAGATACTAATAGTACTTTGTAACCAAGGGGTTGGTGCTGTATGCCGTAATACAGGTTCTCTTAGGGCGAAAGTGACCACACAAATTATAATGTAATATTTTGTAGTCACCCATAAGTTGAAGCAAAGAATTCTTAAAATTATAAAGTGTTATCTGGCCAATTCCGTTCAGCCTGAGCAAGCTATCTGGCCTCGTGACGGTTAAGTGTTGGTTGAAGTAAAACCACGGGCCGCTTAGCGGTCGACGGAGTGTTAAACACTGTCTCGTTATTTATACTCAATTTTACAATTTATTTCCTTCTCTTCCCCCAGACTGAGCAAGATCTCGGGCCGCGTGACGGTGGACGGCGTGTCGGTGGAGCAGGCGGGGCTGCGGCGGTGGCGCTCGCGGCTCTGCGCTCTGCCGCAGCGCCCCGCGCTTTTCGCCGCTACGTTGCGGGACAACCTCGACCCCGAGCAGACCTACAGCGACGCGCAAATACACGCTGCGCTGCAAGAGGTAAGGGGGAACGACCAGACATAAATGGGAAAAGGTGGAATGATGAATGTCCAAACACTAGGTTCTCTCTGTAAACTAATAACAAAAATAATAATAACGACATTTGATCATTTAATTTCAGGTGGAACTTGACAAATCAATTTCGTCGATGCCAGCAGGTCTGTCAACTAAAGTTGGAGACGGTGGTAGCAACTTCTCTAGTGGACAGCGACAACTGCTGTGCCTGGCTCGAGCTGTGCTCGTGAAACGCTCAGTACTCGTGTTGGACGAGGCCACCGCCAACGTTGATACCGAGTGAGTGCCTTTCGGATGCCGGTATCTTTATTACTAAGAATTGTTAAAAATTACATGTTTGGCAAGCCAAGCTCAAATCAAAACAAGCTTGCGGCAATCGTTTAAGCTTGCGTGTTCTGCTCTTCTATCGGGATTATCTTGGCTTGGATTGCTTTTCTGTAAAGAAAATTCTTCCACAGGACAGACAAGCACATCCAGAACACTATCCGCACAAAGTTCGCGGACTCCACAGTACTGACGATCGCTCACAGACTCAACACCGTCATGGACTACGACCGAGTCATCGTCATGGATAAGTAAGTTAAAGAAAATTTTAGTTATATTATTATTTATTTATATAACTTGTGAAATTAGAAATATTAGAATTTCTGGTTGTCACGTGGTATCGCCCCACCAGTACCAGCGACGTGGATCAGTTGGGGTATGAATCAAAAGCCACGATTTCTTTTATATCTTTATCCATACTATATATATATACTATTATATAATAAATGCTAAAGTAACTGTCTGTCTGTGACGTCTTCACGGCCAAACCGCTGAACCGATTGTGATTTTATATAGAGATACTTGAAGGCCTTGGGATGAACATAGGCAATCCCATTTTTTTAGTATCTCATTTATTATTTCACTGTTTAAGTTTCACTGCTAGAGTTCGGACGCGGGTGAAGCCACGGGCGGGTCGCTAGTATTAAATATATCTTATTTATGTTATTTCAGGGGTGGTGTGGTAGAATCTGGTCATCCCTATGAACTGTTGACGGCTTCAAAGGATCCTAAAACAGGCAGTAGCGCATCGCTGCGGCAGAGAACACAGGTTCAAATACATAATATCAGATATAGATAAATCTAGTACTTAATATGGGAAACGACACATTGAGTGTTGAGTAGCTGAACTCAACGCCGCCCTTTATGTTACCAGAGCGGAGAAATTATAATAATTGATATATAATAATTTCAATAAACTAATATATTTTGAGTATAAATATATATAATAACGAAATCTACCATAGCGCAATGGGATAACGTTTGACTGTAATAACAGTTGGTTGGGGGTTCGATTCTCACTCGGTGTAATGATCATTATTTAATTATTTTCCGTTCTCCACTCCGCTCTGACGAACCAGACAAAATGCGGCGTTGAACTCCGCTATATCAACAAGCAAAATCTCGAATTAGTATGGAGCGTGGAGAACGGCGTGTCGTGACACTAGGTTCTCTCTGACTACACTGCTATGCTAGTAGAAAACAAACAAATTAAAAAAACTTACGGACAACTTGTACGGTACATCCAAAAGAGCGTAAAACAACAGACACAGATTAAATAGTTTTATCATTTTAAAGCGTTATTCACACAATTAGGAAATATAAAAACATATTTTCTAGAAAACGTCTAAAATTTTTGAACGCAGCGGGATCCGACCCGCGCCTCTTGAACGCATTGCTGAGCGGTAAGAGCGCTTGGACTTGGTAATTTTTATACGTTTTTTTAACAATATGTTTTACAGAATAAATAGGTTCCAAGTATGTGAATATATTTTTCTGCTTTTAGGCGCACGCAATGCTAGAAGCCTCAACGATTGCATCCAAATATGGACAACCGGAACCTTTACTGCAACAAATAGAACGCACACGAACTTATTCTAATAGGTAAGTACCTATGTTATATAAATCTTATATAAAATAGTTATTATTAAAAAAAAGTTTTTTTAGGAAACGTATAAAAACTAGCTTATATAATAAACGTATAACTGCTAACAAATATAAGTTGTAATAAGCGTATAAGAGTTTCGACGTAGCTGGATGTAGAACGTATGGTTTAACGGTTACAGCGCTTGGACGGTATTCAAGAGGCGCGGGTTTAAATCGCAGTCGCGGAGCCGCTGTCACACGTTGCTAAGCAACGCGTGTTTAACATATTATTTATTATTAATGATTCATTCAACAGATCGGAAGTTAGCGACAGTGGTGCAGAAAGCGGTATCTTCAAGTCGTTGGTGGCGCAAACGGGTCCTGAGACCGCCGCGCTTTTGTACTCAATGGCAGAAGAGGTTAGTACCCATCATGCCAAAAATATAACTTTATTTATGTGAGACCATTTTTTTTTAATATGTCTGGCGTATGTCGCATTACACTCGGGTGTAGGATCGATATGGCTGCCAATAATTAATAAATTGCTAGTTGTTGCCCGCAACTTTGCCCGCGTGGTGGTAAGCAGCTATGCCAAAGTAGCAAGACCTCTTTATACGGCCCTGTTGCAAAATCAGCGTCACGCTTTCAAGATACGAAATGGAAACGAACTCAACATCGTGCTTTGAATTATTCACCAGAGCGGAGACATGAAAATAATTTATTTGTGATTATTACACCGAGTGGGAATCGAACCCACGACCAGTCGCGCTGTGACAGTGAGACGCTGTACCATGGCGCCAGGATGGCCTCAGTACAGTTTTTGTATTTTTATTATTTATAATAATTAGTTTATAATCTAGACATATATTATATTAGATTTTTTTTCTATTTTACAGAGTTACAAAAAAACATTGGTGAAGAAAAATTCTTAAAATAAAGATCTTCAAATTAATAAAAATGCTTGAAACGTGCTTGAATGAATAAATGTACTTAGATATTTATTTTTTATCTATTAAGACTAACATGTTACTTAAATAAGTTTTAGTGTTTTTATTTTTGTATATTAATTTTATCTAAAAGAAACTGTAAATTTTAAGAAAAAAATATGTATGTGTGTACTTAAAATGAACAAAATAAATCTGGTAATATTAACTCAATTTCTAACCAACTCGAAGGACCATATTTTAAAGTGAAAATGATATTTTAACACTTTTAGAAAATAAAAATTTGATCGCAGCGGGATTTGAACCCGCGCCTCTTGGAAATCGCTCATCCAAGCGCTCCGATCGCTGTGCCATGCATTCTAGATCCAGCTGTATCGAAATTCTTATATCATCTCTGTAGAGTGTGTGAATAACACTTTAGAACGTTAAAGATATTTTAACATTTTTAAAGTATATTTCTAAGCCAAACGTTCGCGTATGGCTAGTGGTCAGAGCGTCTAGACGATAAACAAGAGGCGCGGGTTCAAATCCCGCTACGTAAAAAAAATTATACGTTTTCTAAAAGCGTGTAACATTTTCAAAGTGTTTAAATGTTTCGTTTTATTTGTGAAATGATATTTTTTACATCAGGTATTCACATCCATAAAGTATATTTATTTAAATAATTAAAGTTCATATGTAATTTTGTTTTATATATTTTTTACTAACATAAGTATATTATATATAGGAGAAAAAAATGTACCTAATATAAACAAAAGGTCCCTTTATGCATAACGTACGAAAGCTGACTTGAAAGTCCAATACAAATACCGAATACTGCCATATGTGTGTTTAATATTTAAAATATGTTAAATAAAAGAAATGAAGAAATTTAGAAAATTAATGAATAATTAAATAAATAAATGAAGTGCAATTTTTAAATTAGTTATAAATGTAAGAAAATGCCTTATTGAAGCCTCTTTATCTAGTTTTATATAAATATTAATGATTTTGATTAATGTGTATGTAATTTTGTATGGATTATTAAGTAACTGGTATCTGAGTGATAGTTTCTTTATTCTATTTTCTATTAAACAATAAAAAAATAAATTTATAAAAGATTATATATTTTATTATTTACACTTAGCGTTACATTGGGCAAGCTAGTGCTCGTTTTGCGTCTGCGTCTGCGCTACAAGCAGTACAGATCACAAGATGTTCGCGCGATTTGCGAATTTTCCAATTTTTTTTATATATGACGTCATGAATTTTTTTTTAAATATTTTACACCAAAATTATATTTGATACTATATGCCAAGGTGCATTGTTCTGAGTTAACAAGTTGTTTTTTGTTATTTATAAACATAATACTATTATATTCGTAGCTTTCTTTTTTAAATATTGTTTGTGCTGTATTAAAATATAATTTGTTTTCTTAACAATTTCAGTACTTAAAAGCTTTATAAGATACAAAGACAAGTAAGTGTCGTAAGAAACCCGCCCAATCGGGGACTCGGTCGCCTTTATGTCGGACTGGCAGATGGCCGCCGTATACAATATCACGGTATAAAACTTCACGGTGCTCCCCCTCGACCGCCACAAGCCGAAACAACGGGAACTGCCCCAAACTTCTGTGAACCAATCCATGAATTCTAAGAGAAGCCAGTTCCTGTTATTTAGTTGCCTTGCTTAAATCTTTAAAGTTTTTTGAAACTATGTTGATTATTATTGAATTTTTATTTACTTGGGAAATATTTATATATATATATATATTACAAAAACCTTTACATTCTCACACACTTACACTTTTTTAAAATTATAGAATTAAAACTTTGAATGAATCTTTTTTTATAGTATATGTTTTAATCGTGGGTAGGACTTCACCTTGCTTCGTGGGTAGGGGTTAATTAATTTTGATTGAATTTTGAAATAAATACGACTACCAGCTAAACTATAAGAAATAGAAAGCCACTTAATAAAATCGGTGAGCTTTGGCAGCTGTTCTAGTGCAAACTGGGTTACAACCAGCACCTTTGCCCCTTGAAATGCTACATCTATGACATATTTAAAAATTTACATGAAATATATAAATAAAAAGCTAGAACCAATTCCAGACACATCGTTCGTTGTCAACAGAAGGATCGTTATGTATGTATGAGGTCTAATAAAACAGAATGAATCGATGCAGGCGATTTTGTCAATTATTTTCCATGTACCTTTAAGATTTAACTTCTATAAATTTTCAAATTCTCTTTTCTCAAACACTGTCTTTACTTTTTTTTATTAAACTATTATATGAAAAATTACGATATCTGGAGTATTTCTAATACACCGGACTAATCTCGGAGTATTATGGTTAAAAAAAGTCTTACTTTATAAAGTAAAAAGGTGGCTACAACATTCGCGTCAGTAGAATTGAAAATACATGTGTAGTCAGTGTTGAAAATTGCTTGAGTTAAAGACATATAGTCTGTTTTAGAAAAAGTGGTCTTATATTTAAGGTTTCTGGTACATTGGAAACCAAAACCCACGGTACGGTACGGTGTGGTCATCTCTCTGCAACTAGCAGGGGAGAGAAAAAACAATATCAGGGCGATGCCCTATATATAATATGGGAGGGTTAGGCCTTACTGCCTGGGCGGTCCACCCAGCTAGGTGAGACCCCTGAGTACTCAAGAGAGGCCCAGCTCAGGCAACCAGCGACCAATGGCACGTGATCAGTTATATATATATATATATATTAAGTATATACGTGGCTGAGCATCTGTTTAATCTCATCAACAAATGGTCTATGGAACTCTAGTTACGAGTGGGAAAAGGTGTGAGCAGTTAAAAAATGGTATGCCATTACTTGCTGTCAGAGTTTTCTAGCAATGTTTATGTTCATATCACCAATAACAACTACGGATTACAATCCCTTTAAGAGACGAGAGACAGATCGAGAGTATCACAAAAATTTATAATATTACTATTAGATTGTGAGCGGTAAGCTGCCACAATTGTGTATCATCAATCATCATACTTTAAGACTAGACAACTGGCTCCAGATAATTTAATGTTAAATAATAAAATACAATAAAAATAAGTTCCCAGTTAGTTATCTACGATACTTGTGTTGGAAATCACTCGCGTCTCAAATGTTTTTTTTTATTTTGTATCATAAAACCCTCAGATACCTCACCATCACGCTGGCGCTTACAGATCCGTGGTCTGTTAGTGATATTACGTAAGTCTTCATTGTCAGTGTCTGTAACAGCTGAGCTACGATGAGTTCCCAAAATTGGCGTAGTAAGTTTATATCTAGAATATAGAATATGGAGAAGTCTTCGTTTTTGGCGTATTAAAAACTAGATAAAACTCTCCTCATGGATTAGTTTTACTCTCAGAGACAAAGCGATGTAGGTACGGTATTGTAAAGCGTATGAGACGTCACTGGAAACTCGAACACGACAAGTTATATTCAAGCATCGAACCGCGTAAAATGAACTTGTTAGATATCGGTGGTTCAATAAAAAGTTAATTATTAGACGTTTTCTATATATGTATTTGTTAATAAAAAGTATTTGGTATTTGTATAGCGAATTCGCCAATTTAAGCGTTTGCTTTTTATATAACTTTTTTGTAATATATATTTAACTGAAATTAGTAAATCAATTTAGGATAGTTTTATTCATGAATAATGATGAATTATAATGATTTACCATATGAATTTAAATGCAGGGGCAAAATGCTGATTACTGTAAATTCGATTGGTTGTGGGTTGTCGTAAGAAAATAAAATATTTATTATTTTCATTTTTCCGCTCTGGTGACAAGGCAAAAGCGCCGCGATGAGTTTCGACACACAACACGCACTGCCTTGAGTTCAGGCGGAAACTGGAGAACGGAGAGTTTTAAAAGTAGGTTCTCTTTGACCCTGCTTGACTTGAAATAGCATGAAGCTGAATATATACAAAAATGAAATATATAAGATCTTGAAGTCTTGATTGCGCACATTAGAAAATATAATCAGTACAAATTAAATAATATAATAATATGCACAAAGGCAATAAATAAGGCAATGGGTTTTTAGAAAACCATTCATAACCTAATTAGATAGAAATACTTACATACAATACAAGGAGTACTGTTCATAGTATTTTATAAGTAGTGTTCAAAGGCGGTCTTATTGCTGGTTGCAATCTCTGCCAGACAACCTTTGGTTAGAGCGTTCGTCTTAACACATACGGTTTAGTGCAAATAAAGAAAACTAAAAGATTTAAAAAAAAAAACAAATATATAATTTTTCAATAATTTTTAAAATGGGTCTCTTGCGCCTCTTCTTAAACGCATGGCTTAGCAGTCAAAGCGCTTTGACAGTTCCCGATAGTCACGGGTTCGAATCCAAATCGTTTAAATTTTCACGTTTTCTAAAAATGTTTTACTTTAATTTTATTAACACTTGACAAAAAAGCTTTCCTATCTTTCGTTGACGTACATAGAGAAGAAATGCAGGAGACCATAATTAATGTAACAATTCAAATTCAAAATATCCAAATAGACTTTTACACTTATCCAAATAGACTATTAAATAGACTTTTACAAAATTTATTTAAATAGACTTTTGCAAGCACTTTTGAATCGTCGAACGAACATAAAGCTACCACCGGCTCGGAAGCCAGTTCTGCTGAGAAGGGCCGGCGGGAAACTCAACAGTTGCTCTATTCAAATACAAAAGTTACAATTTTATTATTTAATACAGTGGTAGCTAACCTACGCCAAACTCAACACACATTTTTATCTTTTAAATATGATCTTTACTTAGTAACATTGTTTTTATAATGAGTTTTAGTTTGTGCAAAAGCAAATTTAACATAGGTTGTGGCATTGTATTGTAATTGCGTGTACCCAGGCCAATAAAAGACCTATTTCATTTTGGAGGCGATAACTTGTCCTTACTAGCTTATATATTTTTATGCTTTATGCCTTAGCTAACAATGCATTATAAATACACTATATGAATAAAACTAATATAACAGATTTTATCATTCTATCACTTTAGTATAAAATGGTGGTTGTTATGGCAACGCGTACTGTACACCTTAATGAGATTACTAGTTAGTATTAAAATATACACATATAAATATTAAACAGCAAAATATTGCAAATATGATTGAATTGTTATATCAAAATCACTGGAAACATAAAGCCAATACAAAGCAACCACCTTTTACAAGTTAGTGTCAAAACATTCCGTTCTCCATTCTCCTTAACGGAGCGGAGATATGAAAAATATACTTATCACCCCTCCAGGGTTTCCGGGGTCCAATATTTGTGGATCCCAAATCTCGTATAAGTACAGTTGAACCCTATTCCATTATTTTTCGTACAGTCGGGCCCCAAATATATATTCTAACTACCTAATATATTGTAAAGGATTGTCATACACCAATACAATACAAAACAATACAAATGACACAGACCATTTTTAATAGTCATGAGTCTGTTTTAAATCAGCTTCACGCTTTTTCCCGCATAGCAGGGTAGTCAGGCAGTACCTAGTGTCAAGTCACTCCGTTCTCCAGTTCCCCCGGTATCCGAGGCAGGTTGAGTGGCGGGGCTCAACGCCGCGCGTCCCATACAGATCCAGTTTAGACTAATTAAATATGGCCTCAGTAAATTACCATTATGATTACTTTGATTCTGTATATTAACACCGTTTATTATATTTTTCTTAAAATGCCTTTATCTCCACCGTAAAGGCCGACCTACCTAACCTCATCTGGTTTTACACGGGATTATGTCTATAAGGAAATATATGTGTTATGTTTTAATTAATTTTTGTAAAAATGTAAATAAAAATGTACTCTACATAAATGTATTCTTAGTGTGTAATGTGGGCTTCTTAATAAATAAATAATTAGATTTTGGACGGCGGTGTTCACCTACCATCAGATGAATAAGTATCTAAATTTTAATAAACAAGCGAAGCATGAAATTCCGCCACTCGACACGCAATATCTCGAATTCGGAAAAAAGGACAGGACAGAGTGTCTTGACACTGGATTATCTCTGACTACGACGCTAAAGTCAAAGTCAAATAGTTTTATTTAAAATAAGAAAATACATGCTTCATTTTTTGAACGTCAAACAATTATTTTTTTACCACCGGTTCACTAAAGTTAATGCCTCTGACCTGAGAAGAACCGGCGCACCTTTGAAATAGACTGGAGCGAGCATTTCATCCCCAAGGCGTGTTATCATTTTTAAAATTGTTAGTTAGCACAAAAACAACTTTTTAAAATTGTGATAAAAAGAACAATCTCGAACGTTTTCTGGGATCCTATTGTAAAAGCGTCCACAATGTCTCATCAAAGAATTACAGATTCAATGAAATCGAGTTACAGGTGCGGTAAGTAAGTATCGATAAATCCATAGTTAGGCAACCCATAGTTGGCAGTAACTTTTAATATCAAATAAAGTATGAACTGGGGCTTCCAATGTGCGGGACCGAAATCTCAGTATTACGGGATCTCACATCGCTCTCCAATCCCGCATGTTGCGGGAACTGTGGAATTTGCGGGACTAGAAAGAAACATGCACTTGGCGACCTCTTGGCAGCATGGTGCACTGACAAAGGAACGAAGATGGTCGAAAGAAGATAAAAAGAAGAACTAAGATTCACTTAACGATTTTTAGGCTGAAATAAATAGTTACATATCAAATATAACTATAGAGTTTGAAGATGATGGATTTACAGTTGTATATTTTACTGATATAATTAATTAGGTTCCGATAATTGATACTTGTTTAGAAACTCAATAACTAAAACTCATGTATGCTGTATGTATTTTGTACTGTCCATATACTTTTTTCGGTATCCTTTTCTTTTCTCTGATAAATAAAGTTGGTAATTTGGCTGGCCTGAGATGAGTAAAACTTTAAGAAATGTGGAAATCCCGCGTGATCGACAATTCCCAGCATGTGTTCAGATGCTGCAGGATTGGAAGCCCTCGCATGAACAGCCGGAAGGAAAACGAGCTCAGCCACTAGCTTCTCATTATCTATCGCAATGTGCCAGATAACCGTGAATATGAATTAAATAAAACAATCTTTGTATATCTTTACAGCATCAAAATTTGAAGGTCACGATGATTATACAAAACAAGTTAGATACAATATGACGATTTCTCCCAAAGACTCCCAACAAATATTTTTAACTTTAATGGCTATCGTAAACTACTTAAGTGAGTCTGATGAATTTATTATACATATGCATGGGCCCAGTTTGGCGCAGTGGGACCACGTCGACTGCAAACGCGATTGGTTGTGGGTTCGAACTACTTAAATGAGTCTGATGAATTTATTACAGTGCGGGCGCAGTGGGACTACGTTGAATGCAAACGCGATTGCTTGTGGGTTCGATTGCCAATCCGGGGAACGTTTATATTTAAAATATTTTTACATCTCCATTCTCGTATTTAAAGTAAAGTGCTGCATTGAGGTGCGCCAGCCAACACGCAAAGTCTCGTTTAAGTGCGGAAAGTGGAGAACTGAGTGTCTTGACACTAGGTTCTCTCTGATTACCCTGTTATGTGGGATTTGAAAAAGCGTGAAACTGCGATACAAGATATTATGTCATATAAAATTAGATTGAAGTCAGTTGCGCCATTGTGATGGAACTATTAGATATTAGGCTGCAAAGAACATACTGCAATTTAATCTTAGCCAAAATGCCGATGGGGGTTCCTTTGCCGACTGGCGGTCGAGGGTAAGTAACTTGAGGTTGCAGTGGATATACGGACGGCCTTCAAGTAAAAAAAAATACATACGTTTGACTTTTTAATTGTACTCCGCCACTCAATAAGGACTTCAAGGATTCTTAAAGAGACTTTACAGTTCACCACTTTCTGCCTGAATCTGAGACATTGCGGTTTAAGTGGCGGTAATCAACGCCGCGCTTTGTCTTCTGAGACGCTTGTCAGACGCTGTCATATTGCGCTACGATGGATTTAGGATAGTAAGATAAAAATATTCTAATAAATGAATGTGTATCATCTAACTTGCAAATGGGCACTTGCCACAATCTTGTGGAGAATGGTGTCTACTCGCTTACAAAGGTATATCGAAACATGCATAACATTTGTATGAATATAAAAACCTATTTATAAAACGTATAAAGAATTAACGTCTCGAACCCGGTCCCGAATCCTACTCTCTTGGAATACTTTCAAGCGCTCTGACCGCTAAGACATATGCACTACATGTCAAAATTCTTATACGCTTAGCTCAACTTATTTTTGTTTTTAGCATCTCTAAGGAGTTATAGTAATAATATGTACAACCGTTCAGGTCCATTTGTGGGATCTTTGAAAGCCTAAAAATATATTTGTTCTGTCTAAAAAACAAATATCTTCAGAAGTTAGATATTAATATAGATAAATGATCATGTAAACAAAATCTAAGCTTAAATGTTCTATGAAAAAACTTTAATTTTCGAGGGTTCGATTCCCACTTGGGGCAATGATTAATATTTAAAGTCATTACATTTCTCCGCTCTGGTACCTAAGACAAAGCGCAGCGTTGAGTACCGTGACTAAATACGTCGAGACTTTGGGTGGAAAGTGGAGAACGGAGTGTCTTGACAGTGTCAAGGAAAGGAAAGGAACAAGCGTGAAGCAGCTATTCTTAACATCAAGCTCTTTGTGGCAACTACAAACTTTGTGCGACCAAAATAACAATGAATAGTCATAGCTTATGCGAGCAATACTGCCATGATGGCCTCTGATGGATCAGAATCAGCTTCCCGCTTTTCCCGTATAGCAGGCAAGTCAAGACACTCCGTTCCCCATTTTCTGTGTAAATTCTAAACATTGTGTGTTGTCTGGTGGAAACGCTGCGTTTTGTCTTACAGAAAAATATTATTTTGTCCGACTAAGAATCGAACCCACACCAATAGCATTTACAGTCGAACGCTGCCCAACTGTGCCAAGATAACCACTTAGATATCAAAGCATCATAAAAATCTTTTGATAGAAACGCTAACGACACTTTATTTCTAGCCGGTTCCTATAGCTTAATGTTTCAAAGCCCTCGGACAGTGTCCAAAAGAAGCAAGTTCAAAGTCAGGCACGTTATTTTGCTAAGAATGATTCACTATGTTTATTATACCCTATAAGAAAATATTTTAAGATAATACAAAGAAGATCTTATTACAGCTCCCCTATAAAGTGACTTAAATACAATAGTCGTGTATAATCTCAGCGATGATTTTGGTGTTTCTCTTATCTAATGAGATGTGTGTAGCTTCCTTATTATATATATACGAGTATATATCAACTTCATACATTTCCCATACAGTTCTTGTATATAATTAATTTCGTACTGTTAAGACGTATGTCTAATTTAAAACCAGTTTGATTAGTTTAATTTGAAATTTTACACTCATAATCTTTTTGTGTTATATACAGGCTGTTATGTATTAGGTACGTTCTTTTAATACTTTTTGAAGTTAGTGCGATGTGGGCGCGATTTTTTTTGTTTTATAAAATTGTGTTTGAGCTAGTGTTGTGATAGTAATACAATTGAGTAATTAAGGTTTTATGAAAACATATTAAATATGTTTATTTCTTCGCTCTGTATTGAAACTAAGCGCAGAGAAAGGAGTGTCTTGACACTAGATTAGACACTTTCTGACTACCCTGCTATGTCCCGCACCAGTGTGAATAAAGTGTAATGATTAATCGTTACGGGCTTCTAAAACGGTATAATTATTATTTAGTCATATATATATTACATTAGCACTGTCTTTTCGTGAAAGATATATAAAAAAAAAAAAATTGGGGGCATTTTTTAATGTAATACAACCCAAATCAATGTATTTTAATATAATTTTCTAATCTCATAAACCGAAGTTTAACTGATTTAAATGCAGTTTTGACTATTGCACATTATACTTTTGTATAACTTCTATTGACATTTAGTGTGTATTTCATTTCAATCTGTTCATAAATAAAAAAATTACAACAATTTTTTATTTTTATTCATGAACCCATTGAAATTAAATAAATTATATAATTAAATAGTGATTCTAATAATATATTTAAATTTAAATTTATATCATAAATTTTAATTGTAAATTTATATCATAAATTTAAATTGTCAATTATAATTTAAATTATAATTTAAATAACAAATTTAAATTATAAATTTAAGTTATAAATTTATTTATTTATCCCTGTGTAGTACTGACAACTCTTACATCATTATGTTAATTAACGATGTGAAAAAGCTTGTGAAAGCCTATTTCAATTTAATTCAATAATAGGCGTCAGTAGGTCTATAAGACGATGCATTTAATTTTTTTTGATTTAATAGGCATTAGGATTTGTGTTATTTATAGTGACAAAATTATCAAACCTAAAAATTAAAAGCAAATTGAACAATTTCACATATTTATATAATACTAGCTGTGCCCGTGACTTCATCCGCGTTGAATTCTAAAATAAAAGTAGCATTAGTTACACTTTATGACATGTGTCTGAAAGTCCCATCGAGATCGGTCCAGCCGTTGTTGAGATTAGCCGGATCAAACAGACAGACATAAAAATTAAAAAAATATATATTTTGGTATGTGTACCGTGATATTACACATATAAATATGCATTTAGTAAAAAGCAGTTATTTTAATATTCCAAATAGACACTCCAATTTTATTTATTAATGTAGAAAAAACAGGATTTATGAATACATATTACACTTACAACGCCTGCCTTGAAAAGTGTGGATTTACGATTCAACTTTGTCACGCCTGGTACGGGTTTACAAGACCTATTATAAGAGCCCACTGGATGGAAATCGAGGTTCCAGTCCCACAAATGGTGCCTTCATGACTGACCGCCGACCACACCTTCTTAACCAGCGTTGTGCTTCTATTTTCGCAAGGACTGAAACCTCCACCCGGTGTCGCTCTCAAGACCCACAGGGTCAAAGACAACAATCGAAGCGAACAATTTTATTTATTATCCTCTTATTTTTTACCTTTAGGGTTACAATTGTTGTTCACGGGACGGGTTCACAGGTTTTTACGAGAGCAACTTCGGAGTATATACTATCCATTAAACAAAGAATTATCAAAATAGGTATACTCTAAGATCTAAGATATGCGTAGTCTTACATAAAAAAAAAATATTCGTGTCGAGTTGAGACCTTCGTCTTTCATGTCGGTTAAATGAAAGGTTATTGCAAAATTAAGAGAACGACTTTGTTTTTTTATATCTTTTTCTTTTTTACTATCAGGTGAAAAAGAGAAATCTAAACAAAATAATTTTGAGAATTGGATGTCTATAATAAAAGCGGGTAAAGATGGATCCCGGTTACTTCGACATGGACAGGAAGCAGAATCCTCGAACAACAGCTAACTTATTTTCTAAATTAGTGTTCTGGTAAATATAAAAATTTTCACTTCGTCATTCGTTGAGAATCGTGTCGTAGTGGACAGGTGACTATAAACGCGTTTGGCGTTTGTGGGCTCTATTCTCACTCGGGTGATTATATATTATGCGTAACCCACTTAAGCTTATTTTTAAAAAATGTATAAAAAATTCAAGGCAGCGGGATTTGAACCTGCGACTCTTGGAAGCCGTCCAAGCGCACTGACTGCTAAGCCAAGCGTTCTACATCAGGCTACGTGAAAATTCATATACGCTTATTACATCTTATTTTTGTTGCATCTCTGTAGAGAGATTTGTACAAATTTCTGCTACCCAAAGATTATTCTATGAACAATCGTTTTGGCAAGAGAGAATAATATTTATTAAATATTAAAAAAAAATTATATAGTGTTATTTACATAGTTTAAAAACTTATTTTTAGAAAATGTATTTATAAATACTACTTATTTATACAAATTTTAACACAGCGGGATTTGAACCCGCGCCTCTTGGAAACCGTTTCCAAGATATTCCAAGGTTTTTATGTATTGTTTGGTAAAACTTATACTGAAAATTTTCTTATTAAATATTGTCAATATGAAAATTGAAGCCACTACTGCGTTTCCACAATCAAACTCACATGCGCCATAATTTTTATAAGAAGCTACTACAATAAGCTGGGAATATGAAATTTGAAACTTCATACAAGAAGTATCTAGTACTTGTAGTTGTAGTAAGCTACTTATAAAAAAAATACTTAAAACTCAATGTCTAACAGTTTGGAACTTTCAGGCACACTCGTCCAATATTTGCGAAAGGGCGAAATGGTCAACTTAATATATCAGATATGTACAGGTAAAGTAAAAAGTCAACAATTATTTAGCATCTTTTGAAATAAACATTTTTGAAATCCTGCTCGAGGCTATTTTGGCGCAGTGGCGCAGGACAGCTTCTAATTGTAAGCGCAATTGTTAATGGGTTCGATTTCCATTTAGGGAAATGATTATATATTTAAAATATTTTTACTTCTGCACTTTGGTACATAATACAAAGTGGGGAATAGAGTGTCTAATTTTAAATATATATATTTTATATTAACTTTTTTATCATGCAAAGAACTATTCTAGGTCCTTTTTTACTTTTAATGTATTCCTTTAAAATTGTAATTTCGGATAGAAAGGAAAATCTTGATTTTTTTATGTTCAAACATATTTGAATAAAGGATTTTTAAATTTTCCAGATGTATACCTGGGCATCGTGCAGCCCCACGGGGAGATGTTATGTCCCAAGTTTGGAAAAAGGAGGTAACCAAACAAGGTGAGGTGGACTTCATGGTTGGTGGTGGTGGGTGGTGGTAATTCATGGTAACCTAAAGCTGTACCATTAGTTAAGCTGAAACAATAGTAAGAAATTCAGCCTTTAAGTTACAATATTTTATTAATCAGAAATATAAAACAATATTTTATATAATGCATGTGTGATACACTCGTGAGTGTATAACAGCGAAATCTCTCCATAATCTACTAAAAGATATTGGCCTGTCTATCATTAGATAAATTCTTGCATGTATTTTGAAAGTGGATCATTAGTAGGATCCTTTCTAATTTTGGTGAAGGTGGAAGGTGGAGTTTAAGCTCTTCTCGAGCTCGGACAGCGAAGGCGTCCGGTAATGCGCGTTTTAAATTGGCACATCAAGCCTACACCTTGGTTAGAAGTCCCAGACACACTGCTCCGAGCTCCTCCTTCTACAATGCGATGTGCACTCGCACGACGAATCCATCGATGGAGTTTCTTTTTTAGCATATGATAATTTTTTCAACAAAATCCGGAAATGGTGCTGTTTGTTCCAGCATCACATTAATAAGAATATTTTATTATGTATTACTTAACTTAAAGGTTGGATGTCCCAATTCAAGTAAAAAAATTATAAAGTTTGCTTTCACATTGACTTCAGTTAAATAGTAAATAATATTCAAAAATCGCCTTCATTGCCTACCTGGTGTTTAGAATTAATTTATATAGATAATATCTTTAAAATATATAAAAAAAACACTTTCTTTTTAATTTCAGATATCGGCAAAATTCCCTCATTATTTAAAACTATACTCAGACTATATGGTGTCAAGTTCTTTTTGGTTAACACCATTTTCGCTCTAATAGACTGCGCTGTCAGGTACGTGAATATCATTCTCCTTTAATTCTTTTTTTGCCTATATTCCACAAAATGCGATGCCGGCGGAGAGAACATAGAGAAATATCACTCTATTATTCCGTAGTAGGGATATTGCATATACTTCATCTAACAAGAGAAGAGTAACGTCTACATTTTAAATTAAAATAAATTACCTATACTTATAATGAAAATGTTATAGATCGCTGTCTGTACATGGAAGATATATAAGAAAAATATTATTGGAAGCATTCATCAGTGTAATAGAACAGAAAATAATATAGTTTTTTCTGTCTGTCTGTTTGTCTATGCGTTCGTGCACGCTAATCGCTCGCTTAACCGATTTAAATGCAATTTTGAACCAATCAATAAATCCAATAGAATCCACAACCGTCGATACAATCGTGTATATACATAAATTGTTTATTAGATCTTAGTACATTTTTTTTGTAAATATAAAAAAATACAAGTTCAGAATAGGGTAGAGACTATTATGTCGCATTTTAAATTATTTTTATTTTTCGGCTCGGTGGCAAAACGTGGTATTAAATTTCGCCACGCAATGTCCCAGATTAGGGCGGAAAAAGAAAAACGCAGTGTCTTGACACTAGGTTCTCGTTGACTACCTGCTATATGGGCAAAAGTGTGAAGCTGATTATCAGGATATGAATCCCTAATAGTCCCTCGCATTACATACTTTTATAATCTTCTAATTCATTTCAGGTTAACAACACCAATGTGCCTTGAGGGATTAATAAATTATTTTTCACCGAATAATACTAGTATCGCTAAAAAGGACGCATATTTATACGCCACAGGTGTTGTAGGGTAAGTAAAAATAGAATTTTTCTTTCGATTGATCAAATAGTTTTAAAATATAACTTTGAAGATCTTCTAAGACTTATCCAAGTTACTTCTAAGAGTGGTGAAATACCACATTACAGCAATGTTTATCACAATGTTAGTCACAATTTTGTCTGCATAATCATCGACGTCAAATCTCTTGTAATACCTGTTCTTTACCAAAACTTGTTTGGAAACCATAAATTGATAGAACGCATGGCTTACAGGTTAAAAAAGACGAGAGCTAGAATCCCGATACTTTCAAATTAATATACGTTTTCCAAAACAAAATTTTATAACCAAATTTTTAATTTACAGTTTAATGGCTCTTAATGCGACGATGATGCATCCCATGCTGCATTTCCTCTTGCATATGGCGATGAAAATAAGAGTATCATGCTGTTCCCTCGTATACAGAAAGGTAACAAATTTGTGTCTTACTCATTGTTGTCCGATGGTTGTGGGTTTGATTTACACGCAATGTTTCGGAAAACGGTGAACGATCTATCAGCCGGTCTTGCTATGTGAACTTATCTTCCAATTAAATTTTATTAAAAATGACTTATAATTAAGGTAATTAGTTAAAGATGCTAAGCTTCAAGCTGCTATCAAATTTTAACAGTTATTTTATTTATTTTTATAGCTCCTCCGTCTGGATGTAGCAGCCGGTGGACAATCCTCAGAAGGCCTAGCTGGTCACGTGATCAATTTATTAACCACCGATGCACAAAGATTCGATATGGCGAGTCTCTTTATTGTAGAGTTAGTTAGGGCGCCTATAGAAAGTGTATTTATTGTATACCTAATGTACAGGCAGATTGGATTAGCGACTCTTCTCGGAGTTGGTTTCTTGTTAATGTTCATTCCATTCCAAGGTGAGTTTTTATGTATTTTTCAATATTAAGAAAGAATATAGGCTATAGCTAGATTAGGTTGTTATTTTGAGGTTTTTTTTAAATCATTGACTGTTATAAAGCATCAGCATACCTACTTTTATAGTTTAAATATAAATTCATATTTCTCCCTATATGAATTGAAGATAAATTTGTTCTTGTCACAGGAATTATACTGATTTATACAAATGTAAAGTATATAGAGTCATTTAAATATAGAGTATATTAAGTCTTAGGAACAAATATGTATATATAAATTAGAAACTTTAAAACTAGAAATAAGTATTAATGATGTCAAGAACTCTTTTGATAATATCGTGATGGAATTGGCTAAACAAACTTTCTTGGCACGAAAGTCCGAACAATCCAAATATAATCAAACCTTCCTATTTTTACCAAAAATGTGTTAATTTTACGGTTTAAATGTAAAAAATATTTTTCAGGATACCTTGGGAAAATATCGTCCCGATTACGTCACAAGACAACGATGCGTACAGACAATCGTATTAGACTAATGAACGAAGTGGTACACAGTATAGAAGCTATCAAAATGTTCGCGTGGGAGAAAGCTTTTGCTGGCATTATTGGGCAAGCGAGAAGGTATTTTTGTCCAACTTCATATATTGTCATCCCATACCTTTATTTTTATATTTAATTTAAAGTTATTATATTACCGTATACATTTGAAGACAAAGCAATGTCCCGAATTCGAACTGTGAGCAAAACAACGGAGTGTTTTAACACTAGGTCCTTTGTGACAAAATTTATCGTCCAATTGATTAAGTTCATTTGGATTGCTTCATATATATTTCGTATAGCTAGCTCTTTTGAATTATATACAGGAACCTTAACCTCCTTTAAGTATCTAAAGTGTATTCAAGTGTTAATACTGTTGTGTAGTATAAAAATCCTAAAACTGCTCGTCTGTTGCTTTTAGCAAATAGAATCCAGGATGCTGCAAAAGTTGAAAATAATTTTCTATTTTAAAAGTTTTTGCAATTCAAAATTTCAGAAAGCTTTCTAATAAGATTGTCGTCAAACGTTATCCCTTTAAGCGTGTGTCAGTACTTACCTATATTTAACATAATTTTTATTTCGCTTTATCAGGAAGGAAATGAATGTGATCAAGAAAATATCCTGGCTCCGAGCCGTCATGTTGTCATGTGTCAAGCTCAACACTAAGATTGCCATTTTCATAAGCATCATCGCTTATATTTCCATCAGAAGTGACTTGACAGCAGCGAAGGTGTTCGTTATTTTCTCATATTACGACATTTTGAAATACACTCTTGTTGACTTCTTGCCTCTTGCAATCACAGCCACATTAGAAGCGTTTGTAAGCATCAAAAGAGTAGAAGAGTTTCTTTTGCTACCGGAAGTTGATAATAAAGATGGTGTTGACTTGGTCACTATCGATAGTGAAAAAGTCAATATGGAGTTGGCTGAAAAAATTGGAAATGGGTAAGTTTACTTAATTATTATATTTTGTTTTTCTCGCTAATCTTCAAACAAGAGAGAGCTTCCAAACGTTATTTCATCCAAGATAATAATGGTTTATATCATGAATTCGATACTATTGAGTTTCCCAAGTGTGGATCGTATAGCTAGCTCTTTTGAATTATATACAGGAACCTTAACCTCCTTTAAGTATCTAAAGTGTATTCAAGTGTTAATACTCTTGTGTAGTATAAAAATCTATCCCTATTAAATATCTAATTTTAATTTATATAGACTTTTCTTATCATACAACTACGTAAGATTTATCTAAAAACTAATAATATTCAATAGTTTGTTTATTTAAAATAAACATTAAAATGTGATAAAAATATATAGGACGTGGCAAATCACTACATAATGAGAATGAAATATAATATACACCTGCAGCTTAAGCTATTTTAAAACTTTTTTCAGTCAACCTGCGTATATAAAATCAGATTCAAATATGGAGTCACAAAAACCAGCAGTGCTGGTAAGCTTCATGCATTACTCAGCGGTCTGGAAGGGTGATAACGAAAAAGACGAAAAAATCCCTGCGCTCAGCGATATTAATTTAAATGTAAGGCTTTTTAGATATTTTTTACTTTTCAGAAATAAGTTTTTGCGCATAATTTGTTGTCCAACACGGTTGTTGTTGTTGTGTTGTTGTCCATCTTAATATAAAGGATCGACTGCAATCTAAATTGGACAATCAAATGACAAATACTTCTTGTAAAAAATATTAATTAAGTTTCTGAATATCGATGAAATAATAATATAAAATTTAGACAGGATCCGACTGTAAACGCCATTGGTTGTGGGTTCGATTCCCTCTCGGTGGAATAGATATATATTACTTCAATTTTTCTCTAGTGCGCCGTTGAGCTTCGCCACCTAACATGAAATGTCTCGATTCCGAGTGGAAAGACAAGATTGAAGTGCCTTGACACGCTGTTTGGGAAAAATCGTAAAGCCGACGTTCTTAGAATTAAATCAATATAATATAATATACTTATTTATAGATATGTATATTTATCACAGATAAGACCAGAAACATTAACAACAGTAGTGGGTTCCGTGGGATCAGGCAAAACCACGTTGCTCCTAGCGATGATAAAAGAAA
The DNA here is from genome assembly GCA_038994665.1 of Podotricha telesiphe. Classification (NCBI taxonomy): domain Eukaryota; kingdom Metazoa; phylum Arthropoda; class Insecta; order Lepidoptera; family Nymphalidae; genus Podotricha; species Podotricha telesiphe. The sequence goes on from JAOYRR010000459.1 coordinate 630,143, forward strand.
TCTCTCCTAGTAGCGGCCAACTCACCACGAATGGAGTATTGTCATATGCCGCTCAAGACCCTTGGCTGTTTGAGGCCTCGGTAAGTTTTTATATTTATTATACTTTAATGGACATATCTTTTCAGATTTTGTAAGTCTTCTATTTATTAGTATAAGTCATAAGATAAAAAAAAATGAAACCTTTAGTGAAGTTACTAGTTTTAAAGGTAAAAACCTCTTAGCCTTAAAAACCTTTTTTTAAATCACTTCGGACACGGTCTGTACCTTTTTCGGATTTATTAATTACATTATATGTTTCTTAAACTTCAAATTCACCTGCTATAACATATACATTTTTTCAAGAAATATTCTTAACAAGTCGATTAAAAGTTATGTCTTACTCACAGGTAAGACAGAACATTCTATTCGGACAACCGATGGACCTACGCAGATACAAACAAGTGATCAAATGCTGTCAGTTACGAAGTGACCTGGACATTTTACCGTACGGAGATAAGACCGGAGTGGGAGAGAATGGTGAACACATTTTTATAAGATTCGCGCATATCGGGGTGGGCAGAGAAAATCTAGTATCAAGACACTCTGTTTTCCAATTTCGAGACATTGTGTGTTGAGTGGCAGAACTCGACGCCGTACTTGTACTTGTACTACTTGTCTTGTCACCAGAGATGGAAAATGAACATATTGAAATATAATCATTCCCCCAATGGGATCGAACCTACAACCATAGCATGTACGGCCAGACGTCATCACACTGCACCACGATCTCTTACTTTTAGTGGGGACATATATATATTTGAGTGGAGAATTTGATTCAGTCGATTCCTGGCATGGAAGTATTTCCTAACACATTCTGTTTGTCACGCAGGCGCATCACTGTCAGGCGGGCAACGTGCTCGTGTAGCCTTGGCACGCTGTGTTTACCGGCAGGCTGACGTGTACCTGTTGGACGATCCATTAGCTGCCGTTGATGCTAAGGTATGCAGCCTCACATGCTCATGAACATGCGTGAACATGTACATGGCAGTACATGTGGTGAGTAAGTTTCTGTATATATCTAATTGATTCTGTTTGTGCGTGTAGGTTGCGCAGGCCATCTACGCAGAGTGTATACGCGGTTTACTGCGTTACAAGGCGACAGTGTTAGTGACTCATCACGTGCAGTACGCGCAGCATGCTGACAACGTGTGTGTATTGCGCGCTGGCAAGGTATAATATTCTTCTTTTCCTCCGATTCATGGCTCCATTGTACATATGGTTTTCTATAAATATAAATAAAATTGGAGTGTCTGTTTGTAGTGTTAAAATAACAGTTGTTTACTAAATGCTTATTATGTATGTACAAGTATACACGGTACATATACCAAGATATTTTTTTTATCAATCTTTGTCTATCTGTCTGTCTGTTTGTTTGTTCGTTCTGGCTAATTTTTGGAACGTGTACTGATGTTGACTGGACTTTCACTGGCAGATAGCTGATGTTATTACATTACACAAGTTACTCCCTATTGGGAGTAACATAGGTTACATTTATTTTAGAAATAAAAATTAATTTGCAGCACCAAAGGTTGTAGAGTTGTCCCTTCGAAATATTTGAACGGTTTCCAAAAGACATGGGATTGAATCCTGCCATTTTTATAGTTTGATACGATACGATAAAAATATTTTTGTCAGTATCAGTGTGAATAACAATTTAAAAATTTATTTAATTAAGTAAATAATAATATTTGCTTTCCATAATATTATATTTTAATAAATGATTATTTTCTTTGTTAACGGAAACGTCTGCTTGATAAATTCTTTAACAGATAGTAGCGCAAGGAACATACGGTGAATTGCAGTATGGCGTCCCAGAATTTGAAAAACTAATAGAGATGGGACAAAAAGTGGAAGAAGAGAGAAAGAAGGAAGGGGCTAAACAAGAAGGAGTGGTACGTAAAAATTATAGATGAAGTGTAATCATTTGATTACTGTTCGCCACTTAAAGTTCTTATAACAAATGGGTCTTTAAAATATTATTGCCTCACCAGTGTAGTTAATCGGTGTATAGAAGTAATATTAAGTAACGAAAGCCATCGTGGCGCAATGGGACAACGCCTGTCTGTAATGGTTGTGTGTTCGAATCCCACTAAGAGGAATTCACTCACAATGTATTTATTTTAATTTAGCAGCTCTGGTGAGACAATGCGCGATGAAATTTCGCCACTCAACACGCATTGTCTCGAATTTGGGCGGAAAGTGACGAACGGAGTGTCTTGACACCACGTTTTCTCTGGTTACTTATACTGCTATGCGTGAAGCTAAAATCAATGAATACCAAAAGATATTGTAACTTCCTCTTTTTCGCAAAATGTAGACGTTTTTGAAATAGACTTTTGTCTGTTCACCAAAAATATCACTTATCTAGTTTTATATAAACGTTTTTGTTTACCTAATATCCTTATAAGCTGAGAATGTTCTTGTATACCCATCGAAACTATGAATGGCTTCATCATGCATTTTGCCGGTAACAATATCGTCCAGTGCTAGAAAATATTGAGACTTCTTGGATTTGGACACTAAAACATAATCTTATTATCTTTGAATCCTATTATCTTCGAGAATCGCGTACCAATCTACTACCGATGATGGGCATACGTTTGTAGAGCTGTATACTAATTTGCTAATATATTTGTAACCCTTGCATTGCTGAGTGACTGACTGACAGACAATGCACAGCCGTAGCTACTGGACGCAGGAAGCTGACGTCTTTGGAAGGAAATTTGACGTCTATGCAAATGAAGTAGCGGGTCCATGCAAACGAAGTAGCGGGTCATTATCTTGTACTATATTTATATTTTTCTGGTATTAGGATCCAAAAAAGTTACGTACTCAACGTTCCATGTCAACGGTATCTCAGCAGTCTCTCAATATGGATTTGGATAAGACCTTGGCTCCGGAATATGAGGGTGAGATTTTTAATTAATCTGTTTACAGTAATTATATTTGTAACCAAATCTTAAACGTTACTGATGCTAGTTCAGTTCAGTTGTGTTGTTATTGTTGTTGTTGTAGTTTGAGGTTCATAGTTCATATTTATTGCCGACTAAAATATTTCCAATTTGATTTGCAAATCTTGAAGCTAGCTCAAAATATTCTATATTCTTCACGCTATCTAATCAGACAAAACACTCCATTTACCACTTTCCGCCTAAATTAGAGTTGAGTTGCGGGATTCAACGCTGCGCTTTATCATACCAGAGTAGGGAAATGAAAATAGTTTAAATATAATCATTCACACGAGCGGAAATTGAACTGAACTAGTCGAGCTTTTAGTAATGCTATTTATTAATTAGATTAAAACAATAGCATTCTCCCTTGCCAAGTTATCACTCATGGAAACAATATTTGGGTAGCGAAAATTTGTAAAAATCTCTCTTCGGAGGTGCTACAACAAAAATAAGATAGGCGCAAAGGCGCAAGTTCGAATCTAACTACATTAAATTTGTTTACATTTTTTAAGAATATAATTAAATATACAGCCATCTTGTCGCAGTGGGACAGCATGTGACTGTCAGCGCGATTTGTCGTGGACTCAACTCCCACTCGGGGGGATGATTATTTTTACACTACTTTGCCACTTTGAGACTTTGCTTCCGTTTGAGACTTTGAGTTCCGCCACTCAACACGAAATGTTTCGAGCTCAAGCGAAAAGTGCAAATGCAGTAAAAGCAAGAAAATAATTGTATCTTATTTTAGGTGAAGCGCAGCATGAGGGTTCCGTGGAGTTTAGCGTGTATTTCAACTATATAAAGAGTGGTGGAGGTACATGTGCTGTAATCCTGCTCTGCTCGCTGTTCCTATTGGCCCAAATATTCTACTCATCGACAGACCTTTGGCTTAAGGAATGGTAAGTAATAATAATAATAATAATAACTCTTTATTGTACATCCACAAATAGAAATAAAAACAGAAAATAAGTAAAATATTTTTTTTAAAAAAAATATGCGAAATGAATAACAAAGAATATACCAAATACAAGAATACTCGTATCGTATACAATAAATTGCCAATAATAAATAAGTAATGTAACTGTTTGAAGTAAGGCCTAATTGAAGATGGATGAATGAAAATTTTGATTTCTATGCATAAATGCAGATTTTAAATGCATGTAAATTTTCACTGTATATGATAAAATACTAAAGTATGATGTAATAATGTATGTACATAAATAAGGGTCATCGTGTCGCAGTGGAACGGCATCTGACTGTAAACTCGATTGGCTGTAGGTTCGATACACACTCAGGGGAATATATTTAAATTATTTTCATCACACACTAGATTCGACTCTGACTGCACTGCAATGCGGAAAAAGCGTGCAGCTGCTTTTTTTTAATTATTTATAATCTACTCTATCTACTAAGTTTTATACTTTTTTAATTCTTAAAAGGTCTCGCAAAGGTCGCAAAGGTTTAAACTTTTAACTTATTATTTTTACCTAAACTTCTCTTCATATATAATTTTTTTAACTAACAATAATATATAAACAGATTTGATAATATTTCTCAATAATTTTTAGGGTGAATATAGAAGAAGCGAACAGTGCGATGAGCAGAATTTATAGGAACGCATCTATAAATAGTACTTGTAAGTTACTAGCTATTATCTTTATATATAGCACCTTATCATAGCACCTTATCTTTGAGTAAACACGATTCTATTTTGAATAAGACGGAGTGTCTTGACACTAGGTTCTCTTTGACTACCCTGCTATGCGAGAAAAGGAGTTAAGCTGATTCTTCCATATTAATGATATTTTTGGGGTTAGGTGAATTTGAACGCAGCAGGATTCGAACCCGTGCCTTTTGGAAACCATCCAAGTGCTCTGACCGCTAAGCCATGCTTTCTACATCCGGCTACGTTGAAATTCTTCTTAAGTGTGTAATAACACTAAATAAAAATTCTGATTCCAATAACTGATTGCGTTCTGGGGCTTTATAGTATTTATTTTATGTTTCCTGGGTTAATAGGCAAAATGGACAACCAAGTTATATATCACTAAGTAATATAAATAATAGAATATTGTAATAGTTTTTATCGAATAAATAAAATCTATCTATGAGGTTATGGTGACGCTATGGGACTGTAAATGCGATTTGTTGTGGGTTCGATTGTTTCACTCGAGGATATGATTTTAATTTCTCCGCTGTCGTAAGAGAAAGCGTGGCGTTGGATCCCACCACTGAACACGCAATGTCTGCATTTTGGGCGGAAAGTGAAGAACGGGGTGACTTGGTTATCTCTGACTACGGAAAAAACCGTAAAGTTGAAAGAAATATCTGAAAGTCGCTGCATTTAAGAGAAACCAGATCTATAAAATTCAAAATCAACATCCTGCATTCCACCTGACATGATTGAAATACTTTCCAGTCCTTTATCAAGACCTTCCAATAAACCGGTTCCACTTGACAAGAGAGCAGTGCCTGTACATCTATGCGGCCCTAATACTCATCTGCGTATTCTTCACATGGAACAAACTGTTCGTATTCTATAACACGTGCATCAAGTCTTCTATTTCGCTGCACGATTTGATGTTCAAGTAAGTTATTTTACAGCTAAAAGTAAAAAAATGCCAAGTTTATTTACAATTATAATCTAGTATACTAACTATAGCAAATAATTTAATTCAAAATTAGTAGTTACATGTTACATTTTTTGAACGTCAAACAATTTACCACCGGTTCACTAAAGTTAATGCCTCAGACCTGAGAAGAACTGTCGCAAGAAACTCAGCTTGCTCAATTTTTTTCTTATTTTTTAAACTACAATTTACTAATTTATCAATGAGAGTTATAACGTACGAGTGTGTAATTATACACATTATTAACGTAAAACAATGAGATTGCTGGTGAAACTGAAAAAAAGGAAGAATAAGTAGACTATGTTTATCCTAAGACCCTCAAGTATCTCTATATAAAATTACATTGGAATCGGTTAAGCGTTTTGGCCGTAATGATGTCACAGACAGACAGAAATACAGAGTTACTTTATTACAATTTTATTACAGCGGTGTATCAAACGCGCCTATGTGGTTCTTTCATCATAACCCTTCAGGACGGATCTTGAACAGATTCTCTAAGGATATGGGTCAAGTGGATGCTACGTTACCTGACGCTCTTGTTGACTGTCTCGGAGTGAGTAGAATATAATATAAATTTGTTTTATGCTTAAAGATTTTATTCGGTAAAAATCATCTGCATTTTTATTTTAACAGAGAATAATTTAAATATATCATTCCCCCATATGTGTATCAAATCAAGTCCACAATTTTAACGTGTTAGCAATAAAAACACATTGCTTAGCAGTCAGAGCGTTTGGACGGCTTCCGAAAGGCGCGGGTTCAAATACCGCTAAGTTCAAATTTTTATACGTTTTCAAAAAAAAAATTCCATTTCCTAAGTGTGTGATAAACACTTTAGAAATGTTTAAACTACTTAACAAGACTGCTTGAAGCTGTCATTCTTGAATGATAAACTGATTAGGTCAATGAATGTTGCAGTCTACGTTTCCAAACATTGGCAAAATACTATTTGAGTATCTAGAATAAGCGCAGGTTCGATCGAATACAATTTCAGACAATTGTGGCAGACATCTTGTTTAATTTCTTATTACATTATTATTGACTTTTCTTACTCTTTTTCTTTCAGTTCTTCCTAGAAATAATAGCAATATTGGCAGTAGTATGTCTGGTAAACTGGTGGCTTCTTATACCTACTGCAGTGGTAGCGTTCCTCTTACATATACTGCGAACGTTATTCTTAACGACAAGTCGGGAACTGAAAAGGATTGAAGCTATTGGTGAGTTAATAATAAATGGAGAACGGAATGTTTTTACACTAAGTCCTCTCTGACGACCCCTATGTGCAGATAAAAGCGTGGAGCTAAAAAAAATAAGTGAAATTAAATATGGTAAAAAGTTTTCTTACCGACCGACCTAATTCTTTGTGTTCTGGTCTTTTCTCGGTAAGGGTTGCCTGGAAGATATCACTTGTAGTGATAAGGCCTATTCTCTATAAATAAATAACTATTCTCTATTATTATTTATCTTAGCGTAATAAAGAGTATAATGAAAAAAAAATTCTCGCTCACTAGATGTGAAAAAAAATTTGATAACAGAAAAAATTGTTGTACAAAAATTACGCGGACAGAGGAGATGAAATATAGCATAGTTAAAATTTATATGGAGAATAATTAATTAATATGGAGATAATTAATTAATATTTCTCTAAGAAATACACACTACCATGTGTTTGATATTGTGGATTAAGTGGCATGCACGTTCCTAAGACAACTAACTCTCTTTTTACGAGTTAACGGTACTACTAGTGTAATTATCATTTCAACTTTTACAGTAGCGATACATAACACACGTTGATTCTTGGTTTAATTCTACAAAAGTAATACATTTAATTATAATTGGGATAATTAAATGATTCATGAAATAATAAACTATTTTCAGCCCGAAGTCAAAGTCTAAATCATGCAGCAGCAACAGTATCAGGGTTAACCACTATTAGAACAACTCAAGTACAGCAAAGGATGTTGGCGCAGGAATTCGATAAACTCCAAGATTTACATTCATCTGCATGGACCTTAGTGCTGTCTACTGGCAGGGCATTCGGACTTTGGATGGACATGGCTTGCTGTTTATACCTTGCGGCAGTTACCTTTAGCTTTTTCCTTTTCCTTGGGGAAGGTAAGTTATATAGAAATATGTAAAATTGAATCACCAAGTTAGCTACTCTAGCTACTACTAAACACTCTTAGAACGTGAGATATTTAAAAAGATACTACACATTTGTTTGGATACTATAACTGTATATTTCAAATAAATAAACTATTCCCGCATGGCACGAACGGAGAACCTAGTGTCAAGACAAACTGGTCTTTAATAACTCAATGTGAATGACGTAACTATATCCACACCTCGAATGAGGTCGAACTCACAATCAATCGCGTTTACAGTCTAACGCTGGCCCATTGTGACACGATTGCCTTCTAAATGTTAAAAAAAATCTTCAATTCACAGATATTTAGTAGCTGTTTAATAGATTTTCATTAAAATATTAATTGGTCTTCTTGCAGCAAGAGGTGGTAGCGTCGGTCTGGCCATAACCCAGGTTATAGGCTTAGTCGGTATGTGTCAACATGGCATGACACAAACTGCTGAAGTTGAAAATCAGATGACTTCTGTGAGTACACATTTTAATTTATGATTTACAATTTGCAATCTTAAACGCTCCTTTGATCCTCATCTTGAGTGAAATGAAATGTGAATGTGTTAATTTATAACATTTCAGTAAAGGTTTTTTGACTATGCTTAGACTTTACATTTTGTCTTTGTTTTATTGAAGTGAACATATAAAGTGTTTTTGACATTTAATTAATTACACATACTCGTACATTTTTGTCGTTAGGTGGAAAGAATATTAGAATACAAGAATTTACCTTCGGAAAAGCCAGTGGAACCTGACATGCAGGCATTGAAGCGGGAACAGCCAACTCTTGATTTTGAGAAGTGGCCTACACAAGGTAACCTCAAATAATATTTTGTTTCTTAGAATTGACACCGATTGCCAAGAGATGCATGGGTTGGAATATGGCGAGACCCATTAATTTCGAATTTTCATACGTTTTCTATAAATGATTTTCTTATAATAAATATATAAATAACATTATAAGCTAGGAAATAATTACATTTGCGCATCCAACATTTGATATTTTAATAATGTCCCAATTTCATAAAATAATATATTAACTGCATTTGGGAAAAGTATGAAGAAATTGGCAACAACAACTACAAGCTAGCATATTTTTACAGGTGAAATTGTTTTTGAAGACGTATCCCTAGAATATGAAAGGCCTCCTAAATATCCATCGGAGGCCCCATCTGAAGGCATAAAGATGGAAGAACCTACATACGCTATCCGTGGTGTAAATTTCACAATCCGTTCTGGAGAGAAAGTGGCGGTGGTGGGAAGAACTGGAGCTGGAAAAAGCTCACTAATTTCCGCTTTATTCAGGTGACTTATTCTTTTGTGGGACATGACTTCACTCATTTCAGTTCTCATTTAAGACAATACAAATCCTTAATAATTGAAGCGGAGAAAATGGGTTTTAAAAGTAAATTTACAGTGATACAAGTTCTCGAATACCTTTCTCGCCTAAATAGATTTTATTGTATTAACATTATTCTAGTACCTTGATTTCTCAACTTCAATTCGACATAATCAAAATATGGTGGTCACTCAAAAGTTTTAATACCAAACAAAGATCATCAATTTATTCATATTAATAAGTTTATTGTGATTAAAAAGTAGGCCCAAAACACATCCTGTAATCCTCATGAAATGAAAGATGATGTTAATAGTTGAAAATATACATGTACAAATTAAAAGGAGCTATGTTGTTTAAAAGAGATTATTTTTATTACTATGAAACGATTTTAAACATATTTTTGTCAATAACCAACTTTAACACTTTGGAACTGCTTCTTTTAGATTGAACAAGATTTCTGGGCGTGTCACGGTGGATGGCGTGACGGCTGAACAGGCAGGACTATGGCGGTGGCGGTCACGCCTTTGTGCCTTGCCGCAACGTCCCGCGCTCTTTGCTGCCTCGCTGCGTGACAACCTCGACCCTGAAGAGGCATACACTGATGCTCAGATACACGCTGCCTTGCAAGAAGTGAGTTTAGTAGCAAAATTTGTAGAGTAGATTAGTTAAAGGATTGCTTATCGAGCTTCCTCAGATTTGATTGACGATCTATTAGAATTTGTGTAGCCTAATATGATGTAATTTCAAGATAAACTCTATTCCTAGAAGATAATTATGAATTGGACGATGTTATCTAAGTAGTAAGTGTGAAGGAGAAAGAAATGAGGCAAGATAGGTTAGATTGTTAGTTGGAGTCGTTATTGAAATTATATATTTTTAGCTTTAACTAGAACTTTCCGCATGGAATGAAAATAATTGAATATAATCGTTCGCCCAAATAAGATCGAATGGAATACCAGTCGAATTTAGCCAGACGCTATCGCATTGCACCACAATGGCCTCATATATTTTTTTAAGTTTTGTAAATGCAATATGTAATACTTTATTATATAATTACCAGGTGGAACTTGACAAAACAGTAACAACGATGGCTGCAGGTCTATCTATGAAAGTCGGGGACGGTGGCAGTAATTTCTCTAGTGGACAACGGCAGCTGTTATGTCTGGCGCGCGCTGTATTGTCTCGGCGAGCTGTGCTAGTTTTGGATGAGGCAACAGCCAACGTTGACACTGAGTAAGTTTGTTGGGAGCTGAGAACCGAGAGCGATTGGTTCAGATGACTGAAGGATAAAGTTAACGAATTCTCGAATATTTAATTATTCTGTATGGTGGTATAACTGTGTTTGTCATTCTCTTTATCTTTTAAAATAAAAAGAGTCAATATTAATACACCAATTAAAATACACTTTTCGGGAAATGCTTAAGTTTTAAAAGACTGCTTAAGGATGAAGGCACCAGTGTGATAGTACACTACTAATTTTTTCATTCCTCCACAGGACAGACAAACAAATCCAGAACACTATCCGCACAAAGTTCGCGGACTCCACAGTACTGACGATCGCTCACAGACTCAACACCGTCATGGACTACGACCGAGTCATCGTCATGGATAAGTAAGTTAATAAGGTTTTACATTTATAAAATTTTTGCTATTTCGAATATTTCCGAAAAAATAAAGGAATTACACAAAAAATGAAGATGAGGACTTCTTTTTATTTCATGATGCATATTTTTTTTAACTTAACGCTTTCCGGCATAGTATTACAGAGAGAACTTATCCACTTATAGCCACATCATTCCCCCGAATGGGAATCGAACCCACAACGAATCGTGTTGACAATCAGACGTTAGCCTACTGCGGCATGATGGCCTCATATGGGCTCACATATTTGATTATATTTATGTTATTATTGCAGGGGTCGTGTAGTTGAATCTGGCCATCCCTATGAATTGTTGACAGTCTCCAAAGTACAGAGAAGAGGAAGCAAGGTATCATTGTTGCCAGGAACACAGGTATTAATTTAAAATAAATGCAATCACTTACGCTATAATCTTTTCATATATAATATAGTATATATATAATTATTTCTGTTATGTATTTAAAAAAATGTATTGCATTTTCATTTATTCTAGCTATTATTTTGCACTCATCTACCTACAATTTTGGCTGGAAGTCTCTTGTAGTGATATTAAGTCCTTTATGCCTTATTAAGACCGAAAAACGAACAATTTTATTAGTATTTTTAACATTTTAATGTGTTAATCACACTTAGGAAATTAAAAAACATATTTAGAAAACTTATAAAAATTTAAACGCTACAGAGATCCTAACAACAAAAATAAGTTGTACTTGGCGTATAAGACTTTTGACGTAGCTGGATGTAGAACGTATGGCTTAGCGGTCAGAGCGCTTGGACAGTTTCCAAAAGACGCGGGTCAAATCCCGCTGCGTTCAAATACGTTTTTAATTTATTATTCTTTCTGTTTTGATACTATTTAGTGCAATAAAGAATATACTAGTGTAACCTTTCATGCTCCACCTGCTTTTTTTGGGATAGGCTTCTTCATGTACTGTCTGTACCGGTCCTTTTTCCGGTTTTCACTTTCCACTATACCATTAGACTGGACTATTTGGATATAATAAAATGAAATAGAAAACCTAGAAAATATAAAGAAGGAGAAAGAAAATGTAAAATAAATTTTCATTTTCAGGCACCTTCGATAATAGAGGATACAACTTCGAACAGAATACGAACTGATTCCAATAGGTATGAAATTAAATAAATCAATTAATAAAAATGAAGGCAGGCAATTGAGGCCATCGTGGCGCAGTGTCTGACTGATTGTGGGTTCGATTCTCACTCAGAGGCTGCGGCGGCTCAGAGGCGACTTTGAGTTATGCCACTCAACAAGTAGAATTTGAATTTTTTGCCTGAATAGGCAGAAAGTAGAAAACGGAGTGTTTTGACACTAGGTTCTCTCTGATTACACTATGCGGGAAAAAGCGTAAAGCTGCTTTATCTTATATCTAAATATCTTATATCTAAATACATCTAAAAACCGCACGCAACGATGGAGATTCAAAATCAAAATATTCTTTATTCAAATAGGCTATTACAAGCACTTTCGAATAGTCAATTAATATAAAATGTCAGTAATGTCAGTCCTAGCGGCAGCTACCATCGATCGACACAAGTACATACTTTTTTGACACAAATAATACCTAATACATGTGCAACGTTATTTTAAAGAACATGTTGAAATTTACAAGCTAAATTTTTATTCATATATATAAAATTAGTAATAACAATAATGAAAATAAGCAAAAAAACTTTTTTTTAAATTCATGAGAATTTAATACATTTCCTTTACTGTTTAGGTCAGAAATGAATGAGACGGATAGTGGTATCTTCAAGACATTGGTGGAACAAACAGGTCCAGAGACCTCTGCGTTGCTGTATACGATGGCAGAAGAGGTTAGTGCCCACCATGCCACAAATATTAGAATTTTTATTAAGGTTTCATATAAAGAAAAACAGTTAATGCTCAATAGTTTGTTATAAACAAGAAGAATATTAAATGTTGCAATATTCATCATTATAATATTGAAAATGGAAGGCTTTGGACAACTTTTTTATTGAAAACTGTCACTGTAATAGTTTATATGAGAAGAAAAAGTGCGTAAAGCCAATTGTATTCCATATACAAAACATTTTTGAATGGAGTGATAACGCGCGTTTTACGCATCAATTGCTCTACTCATTAGTATGGTTATATTGTGTTTACAAGTTTTTAATTAAAATTTAGGATTTTCTCCAATATTTGGAATTTTATTTAGTTCAAAATATTTAATTTTGTACAAGTGTTCAGTAAATTTCTTGATTAGGCATATACATACACGATTGTGTATGTTTGTAATACAACAAATTTTATAGTAACCGATTTAATAGTAGCCGATTCATGTTCCGTTTCACTTTTAATACTAAAAAGAAAATTCAATTTGTTTCTCTCCCTCTCTCTCTCTCTTTTTCTGTCTTATTGCAATTTAAATATTCTTCTTCTTCTTTCTTTTACAGAGTTACAATAAAATGCTGGCAAAGAAGAATTCGTGAATTAGTATTTAGTATTGAAGACAAGCGAAGATGATATTCGTATTTTCGGATTTTCGCAGTTCTATGCATAAATTGCGATTTCAAGTTCACATACATTTACTATGAACCTTAAATATTACGTGTCTTGCTATTGTTTCATTAACAATTGTTTGTTTCTTCAAACAAATAAAATTGGAGTGTCTGTTTGAAATATTAAAATAATCGCTTTTCATATATCAAAACAACACTGTTTACAATTTTTATGTGTCCGTCTGTCTGTTTGATCCGGCATTTTGGAACGGCTGGATTACTAGCATATAGTTAATGTAATAAGGAATAACTTAGACTTACTTTTATCATACAATACCATGCAGACAAAGTCACGGGCACGGGTGGTTTATTATAAACCATAAGCGTAGTTTATCATAAATAAATTATGATTTATTTGCTATTTTTTGCTATTAAATATTTTTTTCTTTTTAATATTCTCTATAAAAATAATTATTTAAAGTCATCGTGTCTGTATATGTGTAAAAATATGTATTAATTTTATTTATTAAACTGAAAATTTTATTTTTCAAATGACCTTCTTTTTATTTTAAAAGTAATTGATGACTTATTTATCATTACCATTAATAACCCTAAGAAATTGAAACATACATATTTAGAAAACGTATAAAAAATTGAAACCGCGCCTCTTGAAACCCGTCCAAGAAATAGAAACACATCAAGAAACACTTTAAAAAATATTAAAAAATAATAACCCTGCCTAAGCTTAAAAGCTACGCAACAAAAAAGGTCCAGAAGTTACCAAGTTTGCGCTTGCGGTCTTTCGTCACGCGGCGCAACCCGGCGCGCCTACACCCGCGACGTCTTTACCAGGCCAGCCTCTCCACGCCCTCCAGGACGGTTTATGACCCCGCAGTCCTTGCTGCACAGGCACATGATCGATCATCGTCATGGCGGAGCTCCAGCACAAGAAAGCGTCGAGCAGGAAATTGATCAATTAACAATGACCGTACACAGGCGTTGGGCCTGACTTAGTCCCAGCCCACCATCATCCAGACTCCAGTACGCCGACAGCGCACACAAGATTTCAAAACTTAGGTACAGTTTAGCACTACAGCCAGGTAGCCAACAACTACAGCTGGCCAGTAGCGCGACTCAGGCATAGAGAGACGGAAGGAACAAACAGGGATATCCTCCTCTTAGTTCTCTTGTTCGGAAAGTGAAGTGGCTTAGAATATTTCTACATATAAATAACGTTTTAAAAGGTTACGATTTTTATATAAGTATTTGCCACGTATATCTAATTTTTCTATATAATGTTAACTTTATAAGTTAATTTTCTTTCATGACAACACATATTTATTAGAAATAATTGAGAATCTAATTACTATCAAATTCCATTCTTTTTAATTGATATTGGTATATTTATTAGTAATTAGAAAAAACTAACGGTAATACTCTTTTATGTTTTAATAACTACTTTTCTCTGATGAAATTCAATGTTTTTTAAGTCTATAAAATAAATAACTTTTTTTAAAAATCTTTGGAAACTCATCATAGGGATATTCTTTACAAATAGATTTTTATTACACTACTTACGACCATGCAATATATCAATGGCTTAACATCGTTACGGGTAGGCAGGTGTCATGGGTTACAAGGACCCGAACCTAATATTCTTAAAAAGGATTGGTCGACCCCAGCATCCACAGCGGGAGGTAGTGGAAATTAATTTAGCAAGAGATAGATACTTTCAGAGAATGACTGAGATGCCCATCACTTGTTTTCTGAAACTATCTCACAAGAGGATGAGATAGGTGATGCTAAATAGCTCTAAAGATAATATGGAGTTTAAGGATTTTAAGAATAGTTTCGTACCTCAATAACCAACTGAAGTCCCAATCGTTTCTGGAAATCGATATTTGAGCGGCAATTATACTTTTTGACTGTGATAATAAAATGTAACTCTATGCTTCTTTCCCTGCTATGCGGAAGGTAGAAAGAACCTCGTGTCCTCTCCATTCTCCACTTTTCATATTTTCCTATTTTTTTTGTGGGCGACCAAGCTAGCTCTTACGTCTTCTAAAAGTGTTCTCAGTATTTAATTTTTAATTTTTCGCGCTATAGTTTTAAACTGACGGTAACTATAAGATATTTGATTAAATTGCTTAGTGTAAAGTGCTCATATTTTACCAGTGCAAATATAAATAAATAAAAGATAAATAAGTATTTAAAAAATAATAAACTCATTTGTGATTTAAATTTCGCGATTTTAAAAATCCTGTACATCTATAACAATTAACATTAAATAAAATAAACACTGTCAAACAAGCTTGTTAGCTTGGTTATATAATCTGTATTACAGATTTTAATATAAAACTGTATTATTTAACTCCTTCAGTCTGTTTTAATAAATATAATTGAGCAAGACTTAGGTGTAAATTTGAAAACAAATATACAAATAAAATTGTTAAAATTAAAATTGATTTATTTTTAATTTACCTCCCCGAACTTTAACATGTACAGTTAAAATATATTATTTTTATATTAAGTCAATCCATAAAACAAATAACTAAAACAAGATTTGCAAAATCTACTATATAGTAGAATAGTTTTCGATAATAGCAACACTTGACGAATTGTCATTAGCGTTGTCATTGTCCGTATCACAACCAATAGAGTTCAGATTTAGTACGCTCCTTTATCATACTAATAAAGGTTCTGCAAAGTTTATACTCGATCACTTTTTTTTATAATAATACGGCGGGAATAGTCCAATTTAAAATTTTTTTTATGTGTGTATTGTGTGAGAAAAAGCAGTCGTTTATGTGTGGTTTAATGTGATCTGAGTAAGTTACTATTTGTGAGCTTATTTTATTAGGTAAAAACTTTCACTTATGCTTCAACTACCTTTTATTATAAAGATGTGAATAACAAGGCCATATAAATATATGGTATTTTTTAAATAAAACTGTTTAAACAAAATATAATATATAAAAAAAACTTATATATCTTTGTTTATTTATATTTATATAGAAAATTGATTAACAGTTACTTACTTTAAAGTACTTTTCCTGGTTTGATTAGATAAATGACTAGTGAATGTTTTTCATTGAGCGTAAAGCGGAGAACGGAGAATTTTTGGAACCCCTACATGGGAGATTGCAGCTTCTTGCGTGTAGTAATTTCAGCTGTCTGACTGACTGTCAGCAACGCGAGTTATATATACATACTAGCGACCCGCTCGCGGTTTCGCCCGCGTGAACTATAGCTGTTTCGTGTTTTCGGCGCCATTTTCGTAAAACAATGCAACTCCTAGAAAAACTATAAAAAAATGGGAATTAAGTAGCCTATATTCATCCCAAGATCCTCATTTATTACAATCGGTTTAGCGGTTTGGCCGTAATGACGTCACAGAGAAACAAACAGACAAACAGAGTTAATTTCGCATTTTTTTTTATATTAATATCCTTTCTAACCCAAAATACGAATAAAAAAAATCTTTAATACTCTACAAGTACAAGAAGTACGATATGCTAGAAATATATTAATTACAAAAATATATATAAATATAGAAATTTCATTAGTCATATTGGAGTCATAGCGTGCTAAAGTTACCATCACGATATCTGTCAAGTGTATAGAGGCCATCGTTTCGCAGTGGAACAATGTCATTGGTTGTAAGTTCGATTTCTATTGGGGGGAATGATTATATTTAAATTCTTTTCATTTCTCTGCTCCCTGGTAAAACAAAACGCGACGTTGATCTCTGACATGTAATATTTCGAATTCGGATGAATAGTGGAGAGTTCTAGGTTCTCTCTGACTGCCCTGCTATGCGGGAAAAAGCGTGAAGCTGGCAAAATATATTTTATGATTATTTTAGATAAGGCAAATAGAATGAAATCTAATTCCGGTCCCGTTTTGTATATCTAGACCGAAGGATTTTTTTTTTTATATATAAATATTCCATCGAATTGGAATCAAAGTCACAACCAATCGCGATTACAGTCGAACACTGTCCCACTGCGGCCTAATCACGTCGTATATATAAATGAACAAATATATATAGTTACTAATAATAGTATATCGTACGCCTGCCTGCTTAACAAGGAGTACGAGAGTCAAAACATTAAGCTCTTCTCTTTCTACCTTTATTTGAGACTAGCGACCCGCTCGCGGCTTCGCCCGCGTGAACTTCGTGTGATGACACGTCGCAGATCTACTGACCCGCACCCTCCCCACTAATGAACTCTCTATAATTTTGTTGTCGAGTTATTTAAAAGCTGTGATATCCCCATATATATTCATTACAATCAAAATAATGACAATTTCGCAAATTATAGGCAATTTCGTTCAAAATTAAATACTTGCGATAATTTTAAGGTTGAGGATTAATTTCATGCTTATAAAAACACCTTCGCAAATAAATTAATTATTTAAAAATAAATTATTTCAGGACAAATTTCATTACCATAAAAAAGTTTGTACTTTAAGGGTTGACCTTAAGAGATAGACTTAAGCCGTCGCGGACTTTGCTTCAGAACTTTTAAAGGGGCACAATTCCGTCATGCATGATGTTTACATAACTTTAATCGTATTAGCAGCTTAAGCTGCGGAAGCTGTCAAAAGTGGAATCATATTATAATAATAAAATAATAATATGATAAAGTCCTATTGATCGTACTCTGATGTTATATAGATTATCGCCTTTCTTGATAAATGGACTGTCCAATACAAAAAGATTTTTTGAATTCGAACCAGTAGTCTCTGAGATTGCAACCAAACTAACAAATTCTTCAGCCTTATAATATAAATATAGCTATTGCATTTTAAGTTGCGGAACTTTACGTCGCGCTATCTCTTACCAAAAAGGGGAAATGTAAGTAGTTTACATTCAATATTTCCCCCGAATGGGGATCGAATCCGTTATCATATATTCACTAGCATAGCAGTTTATCTATTGTACATTCATGATTACAACCCACTACTACGGTGTAATATTCAAAACATATAAAAGTTGAATAACCTATAGGTTACTCAACTTTGACCTTTTGAACAACACCATAAAGAAATGCGTGTAAAAAATCCTCACGCAAAAGAGAAAGGAAGAATGTCGATTCTATACGTTTCTATATATCTAGATATGAGATAACATATTGCGGCGTTTACTTCCGCCAGTCAAAACAATGTCTGGGAGTCAGGCGTAAACTGGAGTATGGAGTGTTTTTACACTAGGTTCTCTCTGTATATTACTAAAATATCACTAGAATCTAATTTTCGAATTTTGTTATACGAAGCCTTATTCAACGGCATAGTTTACAAAAAAAAATACTTATATTAACGTCAATGGGTTTTTGAACTCAAGCTTAAATTGAACGTGTAAATACGGATACATAAATCATAAAGGGACTCCCCGAAACGCTTATTGATTTATTGAGAGATTATTTTATTTTTATTTAGTTGACGCGTAAACACGCGTTGCTATAGCAACGTGTATGTCACTTTGTACGGACGTGGGTGTTAAAGACATGGTAATGTGTGTTACATTTATTTAATGTGTTATTTAAAAAATATATTAGCATCCCTTGTCTAGGTAAACTATAACTGTGCCAAATTTCATAATTTTCGTTCACAATCAAATCAAATCACAATTTTGTGCACCGAAAAATTGTTCGCTTCACGCATAAATATATAGATAACTAGCGACCTATTCGCTGCTTCGCTCACTTGAACTATAGCTGTTTTGTATTTTCGGCAGCCTTTTCGTAAAACAATGAAATTCCTGGAAATACGAAAAAAAATTGGGAGAAAAACGTAGCCAATGTTCTTCGTAAGACCCGTCGACTCTATCAATGAGCATTGCTGCAAACTATCGAGTTGTTATTTCGAAAAAGCTGCAGCTCATCCAAATCCGCTGGTGATAAACGCCTGTAATTACGACGTCAAACGATGCCCATGGGAACCCTTCAGGCCCCGTAGCCTACTATCAGAATAAACTGACGCCATTACGCTTTCGAACAATGCCAAAACCGCAGTAGCCACTATACAAACACGCAAACGCATAAGCTACACACACCGTCCCCGCCGGTGGAGACGAGGTTAAAGTTTTCCAACGGCCCGATGCCGACCAGTACGTACGGGGCATCAAGCGCCCTAGCCAGTATGCTGAACTTGGACTGAGGGAAGCAAAGTCCCCCACGACAAACGTTCGATTCTCACATGAGGCGCCCTTGCGTCACCGTGGAACTAATTTGATGGTTTGCTTTCCGTTTTCGAATTTTACACTTTATAGTCCATACAAGCAAAACAAATAAAAAACACTGTTCCCCACTTACACACTGGTGCCGCCCGTAATAAAGACATTTTGCGTAATCATTCCCCCAAGTGGGAATCAAACCTACAGCCAGATGCTCTTACAATCCATATGTACCACCTAACTATTGACACAGCAATATAATATAGGTGTCACCTCTTTACGCTTACGATTCACAATTAAAAAACAGTTAACAATTAAAAAAGGGAAATAATACATTAAAAAATTTGTCATTTATTTCTTGTTGTATTTAATATGGTGGGACAATATATACATTATTCAGGTGTTATAATTTTAAGTATATCCTTATCAGTAAGATCTTAGGCTGTTTCTGATAGATCGTTGTCCGATGTTATTATATATATATTAAAAAAAAACGGAATTATTCATATATTATGGTTTTTAATGTTAATTTCATAATTTTATTTTTTAAATAAAAAATATGAATTGTATGCGTAATAAAATAAATGTGAAATTTTGAAACGGAAACCTTTTTTTTTAATAATGGGAAAGTTCCTATATATTTTTTTCACGTATAGAAGATAGGCATACACATACATGGTGGTCGGTACTAACCTAGGTAGAAAAAACTTCATGTTCTCTAAATATGTCGCTCAATGGAGTGTTGTGAAACTGTACACGATAGTTTTGGGTTCGATTCTCTCGAAGGCCCACCCAGTCTGTTCATAATAATCAAAATAACAAAAATTGAAACATATGAAAGATAGAGGGATTCTATTTCACATTTAATGTATCTAAACATTCACTCGGATATACAAACATATATATATATCGCCGTTGAATTAACGATGTCAAGAAATGATCAGCCATATCACGAAATAGTCGCATGAAATGCTCAATAATCGATTGGCCAAATCAATGAGCGTTGACAAGATTAATGATAACCAATCGTTTCACGATATGACCAACTGAACGCGTGGTTACTTCATGAAATGGTCGACTTTCTTTTATCCAAATCGTAAAATAACTTAGTCTGTCCATAAATACTTATTTTTAAGAATAAACAAAATAATAGTTTTGAATTTGTAATCTGTGAATTTTATATGATTGTTCATTGTGTTTTTTTTATTTTCGCGCCAATATATTGTAAAATATTCTGTTATATTAAAATGGAGTGGGAAGATAAAGAGAACCGAATCGCTGTGATTATATTACATAAAACAAGTATGGTGCCAAATACGATTTTAATAAAATCCTCCATACGCTTGGTGTTAGTCAAATGTATGTGTACCGAGCTATTGTCAGGAACAATGAAACCTCCTATGCTTGTGACAGAAAAAGATCTTGCCGTCCACGTAGTGTTCGTACGAAAAAGGCGATCAAAGCAGGAAGGGAAAGAATTCGAAGAAGTCCTGCCCGAAAGCAAAAGATTTTATCTCGGGAGATGAAAATAGCACCTAGAACCATGTCGTATATTTTAAAAGATGACTTAGTACTTGCAGCCTATAAGATATTTACTGGTCGTTTTTTAACTGATAATTTAAAAAAGAATAATGTGGTAAAATCAAAACAACTCTTTAAGCGGTATGCAAAGGAAGGTCACAGAAATTTATTGTTTACGGATGAGAAAAAATTTACAATTTAGAAATATTGTAACAATCAAAACTACCGTATTTATGCTGACAGCTCTAAAGAAACTTCCTTAATGTCAACAGAGTACAATACGGGCATTATACGTCTTCAGTGATGATTTGGTGGGGTGTTATCTATTAAGGAGTGACTGAGCCATAATTTTTTATGAAATAGGTATCAAAACATTAGTAGAAGTATATCAAGATACCATTCTTGAGAAGGTAGTTAAGTCCCTTTACAACACTGTGTTCAATAACCAACAAAGGTCCTTTCAGCATCTCTCGGCGCCGGGTCATGAAGCCCCATCCACCCAATCTTGGCTAGAGACGAACGTTCCAGACTTCATCAGAGCTCAAGACTGACCGTCATCTAGTCCTAATTGTAATCCACTGGATTATCATTTATAATCAGTTTTAGAGAGTAAAGCTTGCTCTAAAAGCCATGATAGTTTGGAGTCCCTAAAACAATCCATACGATTGACAGTGAAGAATTTTCAAATAAAAAGAGTGCGCGCTGCTATTGACAACTAGCCTCAACGTTTAAAGGACTGTATTGCAGCCAATGGAGATCATTCGAATAAGCTTTATATGTTTTTAATGGTTTTATATTAGTGTATTAAACTAACACACTGTAATAATATTAAATGTTACGTGCAATAAAAGATGTTTTAACTTTGTAACAATATTTATGGCAAGATTAGTCTTGCCATAAATATTCATAAATTCATATATAAATGTTCATAAATTATCGATAAAGGCGCTAATAGCTCTTTTTTGCATATCAAATAATATTATAATAAAGTCAAAACTAATATTTTTTACCGAATTAAGTAGAAATCGTTTCTCTATTATGTAAAAAATATGTTTTTTCTATAATCTTCGGTCTCCCCGCGTCTCTTGCACGGTTGGTAAGAGGTGCGGGTTCGAATACCGCTACGTAAACATTTTTACACGTTTTCCAAATATGCTACATAATTTCGTGAAATTGTTAATTCTACAAAATGACAACGACATACATATGTCAAATGTCGTAAATGTCGTTAGAATGATATATATATAATTCTTGTTAACTTTCCAGTATTGTGTTTTATTAAAGAAATATTACGAAATATTTTCTTAATCGAGTTTGAATGCTTTTTGCTTTTATCAGTATCACGACCAAATCAGTTTTATCATCTTGAAGATATAATAATTCAAATAAAACCGATACTAGTTATTATCATTTCGTGGTAATATCGTAAAGTATTTCTATGAATTATCTGGGTATACTATAAAGGCCATGGGACACGTAGTGGGACAGCGTCTGTCTGTAAACGCGATTGGTTGTGGGTTTGATTCTCACTTAAGGGAATGATAATATTATAACATTTTCATTTCTCCGCCCTAGTAACTAAGACGAAATGCGGCATTGAGTTCCGCCACTCAACACGCAATGTCTCGATTTTAGGAGGAAAGTAGTGAACCTCTCTTGTTTTTATTTATTTATTTACAATCGTTAGTGATAATAACATTAAACAAAATACAAATTAAAACTATAACAATTTCAAATAATAAACAAAGATTACAAAAAAAACTGCGTATGAACTAAAAAATAAAACATAGATAATTTGTTTATATTAATCTTATATATGTCATTATTTTTAATTAATTTAAATCTGAATATAATAATTTCATAAAAAAATTTAAATATATTCATAAATATAATGAAAAATAAAACAATGAGTCTCCAAATGGATGTAAGGAGTCCTTATTGACGTTAAATAATTTAGACAGTCGTGAAACCGGTGAGTTCATACCCAGGATTGTTCGCCGGAGAGGTCCTCCAAAAGGAGTAATTTGTTTTCGTGGAGACGGAACATTAGGGTTAATGATACTAAACAAGTCCCTTCTGTTTCTTAGAGTATGTATTTTCAAATATGCTAGTTTGTCTTTGTACAAACTGAGTTTTTTGCCTTGCCCTGAGACAATGTCAGATGCGTTTTTGCACCATTTCTATCGTAGACAATGTGTCGTATAATACCATACTCTAAAACAGTCCTAACTAAGCTGTTGTCAAGGTAACAAGACTATTTTAGTATTAGATTCCTACAGAAAGACAATACCTACTATTTTTTAAGCTTTTGTGAGTCTATGTGTGAAATAAAAGTCAATCTTTCGTCAAATATCACACCAAGATCTCTAATAGTGCTGACCCCTTGTAATGTTAGGTCTGCGCTGTAGTACTGTTGTTTTTATTCAACTTGATTACGGGTAAATGTAATGCAATAAAATTTTTCGGCGTAAAGTACCGTTCATCTTGCACCAATTATACAACTTTGTTAGATCATTCTGTAAATGTGTGACATCGTTAATATCTTTTAATATTTTTTGGTGAAAATTCGTGTCACTTTTAATACTGTCTTCTGAGCTTTGATATACGCATTGCAACTTTTCAAAGACAACTCATTACATCTCTTTCCTAGAATTTTCAGTGATATTTGGTCCATTGGATATTTATATTTTCTATACTTTTGTCTGAGTTTTTCTTTTTTCTTGAGTTCGTGTAATAAGAATTTTATTCTTCCAAGGAGGGGTGTTTATTTCGGACTATTTTTCTTTGTATTTCTTAGTATAGTAAGCTCTATACATGATTTTATGATATAATCTAGAATTTCATTTCTTTAACATCTATATGTTTTGTAAGCATTTTAGGTCAATTTGCTTTTTCTGGGTATAATATCCTTAGATAAAATAAATAAATAATAAAATTATCGTTATATCTAACATAATCAGGGTTCACATCTAAGAGCTTCATATTAAAATTATTAAGATTGACGTTAATGTCTAATGGTGGATGTAGCGGATCTATCCGACTCATTATATTAATTGATGCATCAACTGTTAATTCAAAAGTATCATTGTCACATAAGACGAAATCTAGAATTTTATTTTGTTGATTTTTTATACGACTGTGTTGACAAAAATTGTTTACCTCAGAAAAATTTAAAAAAGATTGAGCTAAAGGAGGTCTTTGGAAGGTTTTGACACTAGGTTATCTGACTACAGGATAGCAGGGTGCTATGCGGGGAAAGCGTAGAGCTAAAAGGAACATTTTTTAAATAAAATAATCATTTTTTTCACAGGTACGAATTACAATGAACGTATATACAATGAAATAATTTATTTATGGTCTATATATTTATATAAAAAATGGATCCAGGACATTCAGATGTACAAAGGAAACAGAATCCGCGGGAAAGAGCTAACTTAATTTCTAAGTTATTTTATTTGTAAGTAAAAATTCTTAAACTAATATATTAACTGCATCTTCAGTATGAAATCAGGTTAATGGCAGTGGACAAGGCGCAAGAAATACGTAGGGACCGTAGCGTTTGGCGCTCCGATCCCTCTGACTACCCTGATGGAGATAAAGCGTGAAGCTGTGTAAATAAAGAATATTTTAATTTTGATTTTTAATTTTAAACAGCTTCGTGCATATTACCGCATTTTGGTAGTCAGATAGAACCTATTCAAACGCTCCATTCTCCGCTTCCTGTCCCATTATTGTGAGACACTAAAAAATATATTTAGAAAACGAATAAAAAATTGAACGGAGTCAATTTTGACACAAAAGTCAGTTATTAATTCAATATTTGAAAATATTTTGCTTCTTTCAGGTACACGAATGAAATTTTCACACAGGGTCGACAACGTCAGCTGACGCCCTCCGATGTATACATGTAAGCACATCTTTTCCCATATTTAGTACCAGCTGTGGCCCGTGACTTCGTCCGCGTAATAATGGAGATCAATTTGCTAAATTTCAAGTTTGTGGCATAAAAACTCGCGAGAGCCTATTTTCTTCTTAAATCCGAATCAAACAGGGCCGGCCCTGTCACCGTTTTGTCACTATTTCTTTTTTATTGAAAAAGATAAATGAACTCTGCCAAATTTCATCTTTATGCGTCAAGCTGTTTTCTATATTTTGTAAATTTTCGCTCTTATTATAGTTTAGTGGATAGAGACCGAACTCTCTGTTAAAACTCTCCGTGTAAAAAGCAACGAGGATTAAGAAATATGGAGTTATATGAATATATTTTAAATATATACTAGCTCTGTTGCTTTAATAACTAAATGTGTTAGTTTTTTTTTTTACATTTTTTAAAGTGTTATTCGCACACTTAGGAAATTGAAAATGACATATTTAGAAAACCGGTTCAAATCACCAAAATTTTTATACGTTTTCTAAATATGTCTTTTACATTTTATTTATTTAAAATAGCGATACACATCGTTTTTTTGTCCCTTACCCTTACAGTTATGTGGGTCACGCTTAAGGAATTATAAAGAATTATAAGGAATATATTTTTCAGTATCTAACATATTATAATAAAGATTATGTATTTATATATAAAAAAATATGTAGTCATCTTCGCGTTTGGCGCTTCATTCTCTCTGGGAATCGAACCCACAACCGATTGCGTTTACAAGCAGACGCTGTCCCACTGCTCCACGATGGGATTCTAATATAAATATATATTGATATTCGAAACAGATGCTCACCCGGACATCGGGCGGCGCCACGCGGTGATGCTTTAGGCGAGAAATGGAGAGAAGAATTAAAGAAACAAGGTAAATTGTTTATACACTAGCGATCCGATCGCGGCTTCGCCTGCGTAAAATACACGACTAAACTATTTCGTTCTTTCGTCCGCCTGCGTTTTAATTAAATCACAAACTTTGCCTAATTTTATAATTTAAAATTGTTGTAACTTTTTAATTTGTGCTCGATAAACTCAGAACCGGCTTAACCGATTTTAATGCTGTTTTGACTATTGTATTTTCTTCCGCTTCTAGATCCGATAGAATTTTTTTTTGGTACGTAACTAAAAATATTACATCAATAAATTTAAGCAAACTTTGTGATTTAATTAATAATGCGGGCGTGCGAGGAAACGAAATAGTTATAATCTTGTAGTTTACGCAGTCGAAGCTGCGAGCGGATCGCTAGTATGTCATTTATCTCTGTGGATAACAAACCGAGCCATGCCTCGTTCTCTATTTTCTACGAAACCGTTCTCTTTTTGTTTACTAACAAAATGGCATGGGTCTTAAACAGTTCTTCATACGTTTAAGGTAATAACTTTTAGAAAAATGTATATAATTTTTTGAAGGCTTCGAACCCGCACCACTTGTGTACCCGTATTATGTACAAGCAACTAGGCTGTACGTTGTCATCGAGCTATGTCGAAATTGTTGCTTTAATTTTTTACACAAGCTTAGCTTTTTTTTTAATGTTTTGTTGTTTGGTGTTATTACGGACATATGGTGGGTACTTTTGGTTCAAATAGCAATTCTTAATATATTTTTTAACATTTTTAGTATTTAAAGGTGTCTCTATGTATAACCTAAAAGAGTTAAATTAAATTTAATTAACTAAAAAAATTTATACAAACTACTGTAAAAGTAACATTGAGGATAAGAACGGGACGTGCATAGCTTTACTATAAATACATTGACAATATAAAAATATGTAATTATATGAAAAATCCGCGTGAAATTCTCAAATAAAAGTAGCCTAATTTACTTATATTTACATCAGCTATCTGCCAGTGAAAGTCCCATCAACATCGGTCCTCCCGTTCGAGAGATTAGCCAGAACAAACAGACAGACGGACAAAAATTGAGAAAATTAAAAATTGAAAATTTTGGTATATATACTGTGTATACATACATGTGTTTAGTGAAAAGCAGTTATTTTAATATATAAACACAGACGCTTCTATTTCATTTACTTGTATAGATAATTTTCCAGAAAAACAGGCATTAATTAGACATTGCTTCTAGTTGACGTTTGTTTGTTTGTCGTCAAAAAACCTTGTGTAATTGCTAATATTGATAAAACTTATTTCACTTGTACTGTAATACTTCACACAGTTCATAGAATTGATAGGTAGGAATGAGGCCATTGTGGCGCAGTGGGACAGCGTCTCACTTTAAAAGCGATGGTTGTGAGTTCGATTTCCACTTAAGGAAATAATAATATATAAATTATTTTCATTCTTCCGCTCTGGTACCTGAGACAAAAGCGCGGCATTGAGGTCCCCCCCCCCACTCAACACGCATAGTTTCGAAAGCAGACCGAAAGTGGAGAATGGAGTGTCTTGACACTAGGTTTTTTGTGACTTTTACAATTTCGAACGAAATACAATTGATCCCGAAAGGCTTGTTTGTTTTTATGTTTTGTTTTAGAAAAAGGCGGAAAGCCGCTGCTGTTGCACGCTATTATAAGGATATATGGATTAAAATTTTTCCTTTTTAAGTTAATTTACACTATTTTTGACTGTGGTATAAAGTAAGTATGGAAAATTTTGTAATACAGTTTTTGTTAAGAGGCGTGTCGCAGTTGCGCAGCTTCTGACTCTAAACGCGATTGGTTGTGGGTTCGATTCCCACTCGGGGGAATGTATATATTTAAATTATTTTCATTGCTCCGCTCTGGTAAGATGGCAAATTGTTAGGTTTAGTTTCTCCACTCGCCACGTCATGTCTTTATTTCGGACGTGAAGTGGAGAACGAAGTGTCTTGTCACTAGGTTCTCTGTGATTATCCTGCTATGTGGGAAATAGCGTGAAGCTAAAAACAACCGTTTTTTTTACATACCTGTATATATTCTGATTTTCGCGATTACTGCAAATTTTGAAATGAAACTATTTTACTATAATCCTTTTTTTTACATTTTTTAAAGTACGCTTAGAAAATTGAAAAAGACATATTTAGAAAACGTATAAAAATTTGAACGCAGCGGTTTTTATTAATATGTCTTATACTATAATCCCCCCTATAACGCGGTACCCTTTATAACGTGTGTTCATATTACGCGATTTCAATCCCCCATATAATACGGACATTCCCCCATAAAACGCGGGGATTTCCCACACACATATTAACTACTATATATATAATATATTAACAATATTTAAAATAAAATACTTTTATTACGTTTACTTGCATCTATATATCAATGTAAGAAAATCTTGAAACTATTTTGACCGACTTCTTTCTGTAACATTTGTTTGAAAATGTGATCAAATGTGGATCCGGATAATATTTTCGAAGCATGATTCCGCTATCCGTAATATGATTTATTTTTCAGGTTATCACTGCCAATGTGCCTTGAGGGTTTGATAAATTATTTTTCACCAACTCGTACTGGTATCAAGACGTACGAGGCTTATTTGTATGCGACAGGGCTAGTGGGGTGAGTGATTAGTGTTTAAATTTCTTTTGTTCCCACAAAGCCTATGCCACGGTATGTAGCTGTAGCTTAGTATCAAGACACTCCGTTTTACATTTTCTACCGGAGTCCATTGCGAAACTCAACGTTGCGCTTCGTCTTGTTACCAAAGCGGAGAAATAAAAATAATTTGAATATAAAAATTCAGCTGAGTGTGAAGTGTGAGTAATTAAACCCACAACCATCGCGTCACAGTCTGACGCTGTCACATTGCGCAACAGTGCCCTCTTGAATATAGCGTTATAAACATTAATTTAAAAAAGACAAAAATCGAGACGTTTAAAGACATTCCGTTGTCCACGTTTCGCCTCTTTTACGGACTTTAAACATTGCGCGTTACATAAAAGGGATCCTAAGGGTAACAGTTCCCGTGCCCTCAGCCAGTGGTGGTCGAGGGTGGGCCGGGGAACGAATGGTATAATAAAATAGAGAGAAACACGGGTTAAGTAAGCTATATTACTGCAATATGGCAAGTTTAAATTCTGTGACAGTAAAATAGAACTGTAAAATATTAAGTTTATTCAAAATTTAAAAACAAATTCTGAGTGGACAGCGTTAGAAAATTATGAGACCATCGACAAAGCGTATCCTGTGGGTTTAGTGGCTCTCATTCAATACTTTTGATTCTAACAAGTTTTTTTTATTATATAGACATGGCTAAATAACGTTCGAGTCACCTAAGTAATTAAAAGTGAATTTGAAGTTGATAACAATAAATTTGAAACTCAAACAAAACGAATTTCAGATATAATAGTTCAAAACCCACATACACTGGTTCGATCGAACCTGTGACTACTTGCTCACTGTATAAATTTGTTTAATTTACAGGTTTATGACAATAAATGCAATTATAATGCATCCCATGTTATTGTTTATTTTGGATATGGCATTAAAAATAAGAATAACTTGCTGTTCTCTTATATATAGGAAGGTGGGTTTTATTATTTAACATGTACCCTACAATTGTTCTTTATGCAGATAGTTTTTAGTGATTTATTTCTACGTTGCTATATTGAAATGTTTATGCAGATAAAAAAAGGTTAATATTGTTTTAATTTTTTTTGGGGGTTTGACCTTTTGAAATTTGGGTACAAGACCCATGACACTGGCATTGCTTCAGTCTTCTATATGAAACCTATTCGAAAAGTCTTTGTAATAGTGTACACTATTACAAAGATATATATACTAAATATCGTCATAATAAAATAATATTTATTTTAAGGCTTTGTCTTATCAAATCAAGGGAATGATAGTGGCTTTAAATAAAAAATTTCCACTGTGTAGGTATTTAACGCACAACCATCGCGTCTACAACCAAACATTTCTTCATTGCGCCTAAATAACAGCTTCACACTTTTTCCCGCATAGTATTCAGAGAGAACCTAGTGTCAAGACACTCTGTTCTCCACGCACCGCCCAAATTCGAGACATTGCGTATTTAGTGACGGAACCTCAATGTCGCGCTTTGTCTTGTCACCAGAGCGAAGAAATGAATATAATTTAAATATAACCATTCCTAACGAGTGGGAATCGAATTGACAACCATCGTGTATACTTTGTCCCTTTGGGCAATGATGGCTTCAACAGCGTTTTAAATTAATAATAATGTCAGAATTTCAACGCAGCTCAATAAAAACATATATGTCCATGAGATTTTTAGAAAACGTATAAAAATTTTAACGCACCGGGATTCATACCCGATCCTGTTGGTAACTGCCCAAGCGCTCTGACCGCTAAGCGTCTATGCGTTCATCCGGCTGTGTCGAAATGCTTACACGCTTGTTACAACTTGTTTTTGTCCGAGAAACTAGTGTCAAGACACTCCGTTCTCCACTTTTCACTCTAGACTTTAAAATTCTGTTTTTTTTAGTTAATACTTTAAAGTTAAGTGTATGAAAATCTCTATATAACATATTGAAATAAGCTATTTTATTTTATTTTTCTAGCTGCTCCGTTTAGATTTAACAGCTGGTGGTAAAGCCTCAGAAGGCCTAGTGGGTCACGTCATCAATCTCTTGACAACAGATGCTCAAAGATTCGATATGGCCAGCCTATTTCTTATAGATCTAGGAAAAGCGCCGTTGGAAAGTATTGTTGTTATTTATATTATGTATATGCATATAGGCGTGTCAACGCTTATAGGTGTGGTGTTTCTGTTACTGTTTATTCCGTTGCAAGGTGAGTTTCTTTTTTTTAAACTTACGTTTGTTTTTTTTTTTATTTAGTGTAGCGGAACTTAACGCCGCATTCAGTTTAACAACGGCTTCACCCGCGTGAACTATAGCTGTTTCTTATTTTCGGCGTCGTTTTCGTAAAAACCAAAAAAAAAGGAGAACAATGTAGAATATGTTCATCCCAAGACCCTCAAGTATCTCGATATAAACAATTTCATCACAATCGGTTCAGCGGTTTGACCGTGATGTCGTGACGTCACAGATAGACAAACAGAGTTACTTTCACATTTATAATATTAGTACATACAGTGGATGTCAATAAAACTGTAGTAAAAAAAAGAAATAGATTTAGAAGTTATTATCTCACTGATTGATACACATATCAACTTTTTAGGCTACCTAAGTAAAATCTCATCTAGGTTAAGACAGAAAACAACCATAAGGACGGACAAACGTATGAGATTAATGAACGAAGTGATACAGAGTATAGAAGCTATCAAAATGTTCGCGTGGGAGAAAGCATTTGCCGGCATTATTGGACATGCGAGACGGTATGTCGAAATTTTATATGGTGAAAATATTTTAAAGAAAAAATATTTTATAATAGCGGCCTGTCCGCGGCTTTGAGATAATTAGAATAAAATAACATGGATAGTTTATACTTTCAAAGTCGTCGTAAAGAAATTTTTATGTAATTAAGTCCTATTTTGACACCACAATTTTTCTGTTCGATGTCAAAATGACAAGGCTGCTAATATTTATTAGTGATTCTTGGACAGGACAGGCAAGGCGGTCTTTTTAGGTTGCCGCTCTCCGGTCTGTGTCCATTTTGAAATGATTAAACTTATGTATTTATAACTTCTAAAAGAAATCAATATTTTTTTTTTAGTTTAGCTGAGTAGTGAAGTGCCACCTTCTGGTGCCAGCTTATCGTTGAATTTTGGGGCACGATGTAAATAAATTTACCGCATAAATCATAATAATCTGTATAATTAGATTTTTAATGAAAATCGTATTAAAATCAATTGCGTAATTACAAAGAGCCAAGTGAACATTGTTTTTTACTATTATAAAAAAAAAATCCTCGAAGCCGTATTCGAACCCATAACAATTCAGTGTTGATTTACTGAAACATTAAAGTTAATTATATTACCAAAAGCTGTCATTATTTTTATAAGGGTCACACTGAAACTTTTAACTTTCCAGGAAAGAAATGAACGTAATAAAAAAAATGTCCTGGCTGCGAGCCGTAATGATATCCTGTAGTAAACTCAACACTAAAGTTGCCATATTTATAAGCATTATATCCTTTATTTCTCTTAAAAATGATTTGACAGCGGCTAAAGTTTTCGTTATTTTCTCTTACTTTAACATTTTGAAAAACGCCATGGTCGATGTGTTACCCCAAGCTATTACTTACACTTTGGAAGCGTATGTGAGCATTAAAAGAATGCAAGAGTTCCTCCTCTTACCGGAAGTTGATAATCAAGATGGCGTTGATTTGGTTAAAATCGATGAAAATAATGAAATGAAAGTGTTGGAGAAAGTAGTTAATGGGTAAGTGTAAAATTTATATTATTTAAATTAAGTGTTATTTGAATTTGTGTACTGATTAACTTCCGCGAATGATTATTAATGAAATAAATTGCAAAATATTTTAAGTTCCATATTATATAAATATAATAATAAAAAATGTTTGTTAAATTAAACCTATATATATATATTATTATTCAAAGAATTTTCTCTTTATTTCTAAAAATTTAAACTACGCACATTCATATAATTTTTACTCAGTTGCTCTTTTTCGTTAAAAAATTCACGTATAAAAAACAATGTGTTTTTTTTATTTTTTTTTATTAATTTGTTATAAAATTAAACACCTGAGATAATCAAAACAATAAAAGAAGCTCATTATTACTTTAATTTTATAGCATACTTTATTGTTTTTTATGTAATTTCAGTCTACAACCGTGCATAAAACCGGAATCGAACCTAGAACGACCGTCGGTGCTAGTGAGCTTTAAAGAGTACACTGCACATTGGAAGGCTGAGGCTGAAGAGGACACAAGAATACCTTCGCTTAGTGATATCAACTTAAATGTAAATCTATTTATATATTATATTACTAGCGACCCGCTCGTGGCTTCGCCCGCGTGAACTACAGATGTTTCGTATTTGGGGGCCTTTTCGTAAAACAATGATTTTTTTGGCAAAACTAAAAGAAATGTGTGTAAGTCTCCAGTCCCAAGACTGACAAGTAATTTTATACAAAATTTCATCACAATTGGTTCAGCGGTGTGGCGGTGATGACATCACAGACAGATAGAGTTACTTTTGCATTTATATTTATATTTACATTTAATATTAGTATGGATATTATTTTGTTTGACACCATCGCAGTTGAACACTGTACACGCAATGGTTGTGGGTTCGATTCCTCACTCTGAAAACATGTTAATATTTAAATTATTGTCATTTCTTCGGTCGGATAAAACTTAATTATTTAATCACGAAATACACAATATGTGTAAAATCGGCGAGAAGAGAGTTCTAGTACGAAGTGTTGGTAAGGTTACGTTCGGGGAAGCTAAAACCTTTATTACTATTACAAATTTAGTTTTGTTTTTATTTTTATTTGGGTAACATACAGCAAATTGTACTCATACAATTAAGACAAATTACATAATACATAAACGAATAAAGTTTCCACTTCAAAATTTTACCCAAAATTAACACTAAGCAGAAAAAATAAATTACATATCCAAAATTTATATTAAAAATATAACAATTATTTCACAATAAGTCTTCAATCAGTAATTCATCAAATAGTCATCAATAAGTCATCAAACAAGCATTTGTGTTGTAAAACGAAATAATTAATTAGTGTTATTTACTCATTTAGTGTTATCGAAAAACATTTTTAGAAAACGTATAAAAATTTGAACCGCTGCGTTCAAATTTTTTAATTTTTAAATATCCAGAAAACATATGTAAATATACAAAAAACCACAATATTTTGTCCACAGATAAAACCGGAAACCCTAACGACAGTAGTAGGTTCAGTGGGGTCGGGCAAGACCACGCTTTTGTTAGCGATGCTGAGAGAGATCACTCCCAGTAGTGGCCATCTCTCCGTTGACGGAGTGTTGTCGTACGCCGCTCAGGACCCTTGGCTGTTTGAGGCTTCGGTAATACTTTATCTTATTTTACAGCATAATTGCATTATATTGTTATTCTGAAATGTTATTTAAAATACGCAATTACAGCGTATAAAATAAAATAAAATAAAATCATAAAAACGTACTTGTATTTAAAAAAAATTAAGTATCATTCCCACACATTAGGTTAAGTAAACACATTTATAGAATATTTATAAAAAATTAAAGGTCTGGGGCTCAAACCTGAGCCTCTTAGAAACCGTCCAAGTGCTCTGACCGCTAAGCCATACGTTCTACATCCAGCTCATTTTTGTTATTATATCAAAAGACAATGTTTACGTCTTTTAAAAATGTTTTACTCATATTTTTATTTAACCAAGCTGGTTATACAAAACGGTGGGTTTGTTTGCGCTAACCATTTCTCATCGCGAAATGTGATACATGATGATAAATCTAACGTATAGTTTTTGTCCCGTAATAATTTAAGACACGTGTCAATGCTTCACGCTTTTCCCATAGCAGACCCAGTCAGAGAGAACCTAGTGTGACGACACGCCGGTGTAGACTTTCTGCCCGAATATGAGACATTATTAAGTGAGTGGAACTCAACGCCGCGCTTTGTTTTGCCACCAGAGTGGAGAAATAACAATATTTAAAATTTAATTATTCCCCCCACTGTGGATCACAACCATCTCGAATATAGTCAAACGCTCTATCACTGCGCCTAGATGGTCTCATGGCAATGATATTTGAATTTGATCTTTCAACGACTGTTCTTCTTTCAAGGACATTTCTAATGCCCCATGTTCTCTTCTTTTCAGGTAAGACAGAACATTCTATTCGGACAACCGATGGACCTCAGCAGATACAAGCAAGTGGTCAAATGCTGTCAGTTGCACAGCGACCTGGACATCTTACCGCACGGCGACAAGACTGTAGTGGGGGAGAAGGGTGAGTGTGTAGTGCTCGTTGAGGACTGTTTACTGACGCTGTGATGGGCAGCGTGCTTTCACTGCGTGCCCAGATACGCTAACATGTACTTACTAGACAGAAACACTGACTGACATAACTGACCTAACTCTCCATGTTCTCCGCAGGTGCGTCCCTGTCGGGCGGACAGCGTGCTCGCGTGTCGCTAGCACGCTGCGTGTACAGACACGCCGACGTGTACTTGCTGGACGACCCGCTAGCTGCCGTCGATGCTAAGGTATACATATGGCATATTCTTCTATTTTATTCTATTGTGGTATTCCTTCTGCATTCACTAGGAATTTTGTTTTTATATAATCTGTTCGCCGTACTTGATTTCTGGCTCACACAGACTTACGCTGTCGCTTTTACTTGATCCTACCCAGGCGAATGTATTAAAATTATAACCATTACTAAGCTTTTCGTCTTTTAAGTGAACCCTAAGGAACGCCGAGTATATTGACAATATGTCCTCCGTTTCTATCCCGCTGTATATGGATGATTGAAAAAGATATAAATCTATTGGTTTTGAACTCTTACTTCGTTTGTTTTCGCATCAAATTCATCTCTTTTAATTCTATAGTTTATTTTGATGCTACGTTTTCAATAGTTTTAACTTATCAATAGAATGAATTTGAGAATCCAGAGAACTAGCTTGAAGTGGAGAACGGAGTGTCTTGACACTAGGTTCTCTCTGTCTACCCTGCTATGCGGGAAAAAGCGTGAAGCTGAGTGTAAAGATCACGAACTTTAAACTTAAAAAGATGAATTTCTTGCATCACTAACTAAATTTGAAATTCAAAAATATCAAAAGCTCAAAATCAAAATATTCTTTATTCAAATAGGCTATTACAAGCAGCCTATAGGTTTTCTAAAAATGTTTTACAATTACCTAAGTATGTGAATAATATTTTAAAATGTTAAAAAGAAAAGAATTATTTTGAAGTGTTAATATCTATGCTTTTTTATATATAGGTAGCGCAGGCTATATACGCAGGGTGCGTACGAGGCTTTTTACGTGATAAGGCGGTCATACTGATAACGCATCACGTGCAATATGCGCAAAATGCTGATAACGTGTGCGTTATGAGATCTGGAAAGGTAATAGGTTTATTCATTTACTTCTACTGTTGTTCCTTTTTTGACTGAACTGACTGATTGTCAATTCAATTCATTTTATTCAAAATAAGAAATTACATGCTTAATTTATTGGACGTCAAACAATTTACCATCGGTTCACTAAAGTTTGCCTCATGTCAATTGTTTAATCTGTAAATAAAACAAAACCTTAATATTGAAAAAAAAATGTTTAAGCAATTTGATCGGAACAAACAGACAGACAAACAAATATAAAAACTATATATTTATACTGTGGTTATTCCAATATTATAAACATACACTCCAGTTTTATTTATGTCTTATAAAGTTTTTTTTTATTTATCCTTACGATAGATAGTAGCTCAAGGAACTTATGATGAATTGAAAGATGATGTACCGGAATTCGAAAAGTTAATAGAGATGAGGGAAAAAGTCGATGAAGAGATGGAAAAGGAGGCGGCTTCTATGGAGAATGTAGATAATATGGTTTGTACATTTTCTATACATATATATATATATATATATATATATATATATATATATATAAATATATATAATGTTTTATTAAAGCAGTCTTTATTATACATCCACAAATAGAAATAAAAACAGAAAATAAGTTAAATAAATAAAAACATGCGAAAGGAAAAAAATAACAAAAGAATATACAAAGTACAAGAATATTCGGCCTATAAAACTAAAATGTTATCTATTTCAAATATTCGTATTGTATTTAAATAATAGATGATATATAGGTGATGGTCCCACGCAATTTTAATTAATTTATTTGTAGTATGAAAATTCTATAAAGACTTGATTTAATGCAGACTTTATTTTAGCATCGTATCGCAGCGTCTGACTGTTAAATTGTTTGTAGGTTCGATACCCACTCTTCGAATGGTTATATTTAAATTATTCTCATTTCGCCGTTTGGTCAGACTAAGCGCAGTATTTAGTTACGCAGCTGAACACGCAATGTCTCAGATTCAGGTGGTAAGTGGAGAACTGAGTGTCTTGACTCTAGGTTTTCTCTTACTGCCCATGCTATGCGGGAAATAGTGTTAAGCGGATTTTTTTTTATATTTACCTATTTTTCAATGAAAACCAGGAACACGGTGAAAAAGTTTTATCGAAAAAGTCACTGACAGAAGGATCGCAACAATCACTGGACATAGATTTAGAAACAAAATCTAGCCCTATATTCGAAGGTGAGTTGATTTTGCTTAAGAATTTTGGCTAAGAATTTGGAAATTATGCCAGCTTTTGGTAAAAAATACTAATGCTTTTTGAACTATAACATAAATAAAATGTTTTTAATTAAGTAGAGTTTGGGAGAGATTAGTTCTTTTTGAAAAATAGAGAATAATTGTTGTGTTTTAGGTCTGTAGAGATATATATTGTTGGGTAACAGTGCGCTATCTGATCATATAAAATTATCTTTGTTCAGAGAAACAAATTCTCTAAACTGATTAGAAAAATTGCGGCGTTCGATTCCGCCTCTGAACAATCTATTTTCCTATTTTTAAACGATAAGCTTATTATTTGTAATAACGGAAGCAACATTCCTTAAAGTGTCATTCGCACACTTAGGAAATTGAAAGACATGTTTTAGTTTTCAGCGGGTTTTGAATCCGCGCCATAGTAAAACGCATGGCTTAGCGGCCAGGGCGCTTGGGCGGTTTCCAAGAGTTTCAATTTTTATACCTTTTCTAAAAATTAAATATAATTGTTTATTTACTACTTATTTCCATTATTCCATTTTTTAGGTGAAACTCAGCAGAAGGGTTCAGTTGAATTTAGCGTGTACATGAGCTATATAAAGAGTGGTGGGGGTTCTCTAACTATGTTGTTCCTTAGTACTTTGTTCATAGTTACCCAGATATTCTTTTCATCTACAGACATTTGGTTGAAAGATTGGTAAGTTATTTTTTTCTTAAATATACCATTTTTGAAAATGACTACAACTGAAATGTGAGAGGATTTGAACCCACACATAGCGTGTTACATGTTCAACGGTACTGATCCAAATTTTTATATTTATTACTAGTATATATTAAATTAAATACTTAATATCATATTGTTCATTAAAAATAACTTGGGGGTACATTTGATGTACAAGGGTAACAATGAACGTACGATATTCGAATATTTACCATCGTTTCGTTAGAATCTGCACTTTGTGAATATCTTTCTATGTTGCTACATTATATACATTATTTTTGTATAATCGTGATTATATATCCTATAATTTTTTTATCATATTAAATCCTTCTTTAAACAAGAATTTAATCTTTAACTTCTACCATAGGAATGCTTAAGCCATCTGTTTCTCCCAAAAGTTAACCATCATATAATAATTACATATAACGCCTGTTAAACGCTAAATGGCATACATATCTGAGTTCTTATTTACTTTAAAGAACATGTTTTAAGTTTTAAATATATATAAAATAAACTATTACTATATATATATATATATATATATATATAGGCAACTTGTGATCGTGGCTGCTGTAAAGTGTTCGAAACGTCGGTTTTTCTTAAATTTATTCTAATATATCAAATATCTTATTGTATATTTATTATTTTAGTATATTATAGGTTTGATATTTGTAAATATTTTAAGGGTTAATATGGAAGAAGCGAACAGTGCTCAAATTATAGCCAGCAGAAATATATCGACAAATGATACGCGAAGTGGTATGTTTTAAAATTTATTTATCGTCTTTGTTTCGTGGGGTAAAGGAAATCACTGCTCTCTTTAATTTGTACTTGCATAGAGGCACTGCCTGTTGAATGATGGAAATCGATGCAAATTGGTT
The DNA here is from genome assembly GCA_038994665.1 of Podotricha telesiphe. Classification (NCBI taxonomy): domain Eukaryota; kingdom Metazoa; phylum Arthropoda; class Insecta; order Lepidoptera; family Nymphalidae; genus Podotricha; species Podotricha telesiphe. The sequence continues at coordinate 668,740 of JAOYRR010000459.1, forward strand.
GGTTTATACAAACCGCGGAAATATTTTGGCAACGGTCTCTGGGCTCTATTTTTTATAAAGCAGAAGCTAGTCTCGTTGTCCCACGCGTTACCTTACCATCATCTATGTCCCTATACACAGACGTATATGTGAAACATATAGTATTGTGTGAAATGTGTACTTTATTAATAAAAAAAAGCACCTTCACGCTTTTTCCCACATATCACAGAGTCAGGGAGAAACTAGTGTCATGACACACCGCTCTCCAGTTTCCATCCGAAATCGAGACATTGCGTATTAAGTGGCGGAACTCAACGCCGCCTTTTTTCTTACTCAAGCGGAGATATGAAAATAACATATAAATAATTATTAAAATCTAACCCACGACCATCAAGTTTACAGTCTGACTGACTGTGCCCATGCGCCACGATGGCCGAGATTCTATATATCTGATTATTAACAAAACCGTTCTCCTTTCTGCCTCTCCATATAAATTTTAACAATATTTTTAACATTTTAAATTGTAACACTTAGTAAATTGAAAATACAATATAAGAAACCGTATAAAATGTGAACTCAGCGGGATTCGTACACGCGCTTCTTGTTCACCGTCCAAGTGCTCTGACCGCTAAGCCATGCGTTCTACATCCGGCTACGACGAAATTCTTATACGCTTATTACAACTTATATTTGTTGTTTGTATCTCTGTCGAGAGATTTTTACTAATTTCTGCTACCCAAAGATTATTCTAAGAACAATCGTTTGGCAAGAGAGAGTGCTATTATTATTAATATAATGATGAACTTTCTGATATTATGACACTAAACGTGTAGAGTAGAGTGTCTTGACACTGGATTCTCCTTATCGACAATGCTATATATTTTTTACAACTTCACGCTTTTCCCTTCAGGTTTTCTAGGTTGTGATCATCTAAGTTTTCTCTGAATACCCTGATATGCGACATATCACCTGATATATGACAATAGTGGCATAACACTCCGTTCTCCACGTTCCGCTCGAAATCGAGACACTGTGTGTTGAGTGGCGGTACTCGACGCCGCGCTTTATTTATCTTAGCCTGGATGAACGGCGAAATAACAATATTTCAAATATAATGATTCCCCCGATATCGGCAATCGCATTGAAATGTTATATGTAATTTGGTTTTCAGTAAATTTTCAGGACATACCAATAAATCGTTTCCACCTCACAAGGGAGCAGTGCGTCTACATTTACGCTGGACTTATTCTTTTATGTGTATTCTTCACATGGAAGAAACTGTTTGTTTTCTACAACACTTGTATTAAAGCGTCTATTGTACTCCACGATACTATGTTTCGGTAAGCTGACTGTTGTTTTTTTTTTTTTATTTATAATTATCAATGTATATGTGATAGTACTATTATCTTAGGTGTATTAGGTGTGCTAATCTGAAACCAATCTTTCTTTTATATATATATATATATATATATATATATATATATATATATATATAAAAGGGTTACGTTACATAGCAACTGCCTGACAGACAATGTCGAAACTTTTGGCAGCAATAAGTAAAAATTTGGCATTTAAGTTCCTTAAGTAGTAATAATAAGGGAACACCAAGAGAAAATTTCTCGAAATTTTATAAACCATTGGTTGTGGGTTCAATTCCCATTTGAGCGGAATGGTTATATTCAAAATATTTTTATTTCTTCGCTCTGATACCGTACTAGGTGCAGCGTTAAGTTCCGCCACTCAACACGCACTGTCTCGATTTCGGTTGTAAAATGGAGAACAGAGTGTCTTGACACTAGGCTCTCTATGACTACTCTACTATGCGGGAAAATGTGTGAGGCTGCATTTTATTGTCCACTAAACAGTAGCGGGCTCCAACTTGTTTATTATAAATTATTCTACTTAGAATCATTTAGAAGATGTTTTTTGTCAACAGAGGCGTCACGAATGCTCCCATGTGGTTCTTCCACCATAACCCATCAGGTCGTATAATGAACAGGTTCTCCGATGACATGGGGCAAGTGGATACTTTGCTACCGGCTTTGCTTGTTGATTGCTTAGGGGTGAGTATGCTTGTTTGGGTATATTAAAATTATTATCTTTTTAAATGAATTGGTATTATTAGTATAAAAACTACATTAATTTTCACATGTAACGGGCTACTAGCTCCTAAGCAAATGTGTAATTATAGACTCTGTTGACTCTATTTTCCACAGATACCTGAAATTACCCAAACTTATTAAATATATAAAATTAAACAAATATTAATAATATACTCGTATTCAAATTTGATAGTAAACAAATATTCGCATGGTTTTTTTTAATTAGAAATTATAACATAGAAAAAGAATTAATAAATGAGGGTTTAAGATTGTAGACTATACTCATATTCATACTGAAAAACTTACAAATTGTGTAAAATCATCAAAAATACCAAATTCCAAATATGCTTTGTTAAGATAGAGTTTTGCAACTTTTGAATTGTCGAACGAACATAAAACTACCACCGGCTCGGAAGGCAGTTTTGCTGAGAAGGGCCGGCGAGAAACTCGACAGTTGGTCTTTTCAAATACAAAAGTTACAATTTTATTATTTAAAACAGTGGTAGCGCTAACATGCAAAATACTCAAATCATATTACTTCCACACATTTTTATCTTTTAAATATTCTTCTACAGAGTAATAAGCTTTACTTATTAACATTGTTTTTACATCATACACAATAAGAATAGGCTATTGTTGGAACTGTTCTGATTTTTTTTGAGTTAATACATTTTTATTCTAAGAATGCTTATTGACTACAAAAGTCCAATGGAAATAACACAAAATCGTTTTGTCCACAGTTCTTTCTAGAAGTGTTATCAGTTTTAGTCATAGTATGTCTTGTAAATTGGTGGCTGTTGGTCCCCACCAGTGTTGTGGTGTTCCTATTTTTTTTCCTGCGATCTTACTTTTTGTGCACAAGCCGGGAATTGAAGAGAATGGCAGCTATTGGTAAGTTGGAATTCAAGGAAACTGGAGAGTGAGGAGAGAACCGACTGTCTGAACACTAAGATCTCTCCGGCTACCCGACTATGTGTGCGACATGCGTCAAAATAAGAAAGACGTTGTGTGTAGTTGCGTCTTTAGGATAGGAAGCAAACAAAAATAACTTCACGCTTTATCCACATAGCAGAGTAGGCGGAGAGAACCTAATGTCAGGAGACTACGGCTTCTCTTCTTCCTGTCCAAACATGACACATTGAGTATTCAAAGGCGGTACTCGTCACGCTTTGACTTTAGTATATTTATATGATCTAATTGTTATAGTGTAGATTGCACTATCAAACTGAAAATATTGACTATTAACTTACATAACATTAAGCAATGCTTGTTAAATATTATTTAAGGTATCATACCAGATAATATTTTCGTTTCTTATGTTCGGTAAGATTGAGTACGGTGTTATTTTCAGAAAAAAAAATGTATCCCAAAAATGCGATGGGTGTAGAACGGCGTTTTTTTAAAATTTGTGAGATATAAACTCTGTTCATTTACGCATTAAATTCTGTTTTTGTTGTATTTCAAATTCATCCTCTTCCATATTTTTTATGGTTTTGAAAGTTAAATTTGAAAATTTATTTGAAACTGAACAAGATAAGTTTGTTATGAAAATAACTAATTTTAATCTTAAATAAGTGACTAGTGCTTAAAATAATGAAATTGGATTTCAAAATCTATGTACATCAAAATATTTTTTTAAACCAGACTAATTTATCCCATCTTATATTATGCATGCTCTCGAAAGTTAATTTAAGAAAATCAAAAAGTCTATGAAGTTTAAAAGAGTGCATTTGAAATTAAAGTAGAAGAATGTGTCAAGTAATTAATTTTTAAATCAATATAATAATGTTACAGCCCGAAGTCAAAGTCTATCCCATGCAGTAGCAACAGTATCAGGTCTATCAACAATCCGGTCGACACAAAAACAACAACGCACAGTTGCCCAAGAGTTCGACAAAATCCAAGATTTGTATACATCGTCTTGGGCGTTAGTACTGTATACGAACAGAGCGTTCGGATTCTGGATTGATATGATTTGCTCCATTTATCTTGGAATTGTGACGTTCAGCTTCTTTTTGGGTGGAGAAGGTAAGAATATAGGGATAAGGAAAGTATTGGTTCACATAATAAGATCTTTGGTTTTCGCGATATTACCGGGTAATAATCGCGTATATTACCCGTGTATGCGTATTTTACCCTATGGTGGGTCCACAGGGTAAAATACGCTAGGTAGATTGTGACTACTATACCACGGACTACTGTAAAGTGTTCGAAACGTCGGGTTCCTTAAATGTATTTTCGAATACCATTCATATACGCGATTAATTCAGTTAAAAATAGATAGTCTTTGAGAATTTCAGTTCGAGAGAGCCTAGTGTCAAAACACTCCGTCTATAACTATCCGTCCTCTACTTTCGGCCCGATATCGAAACATTGCGTGTTGTGTGCAGACCTCAGCACCGTGCTGCGTCTTGCCAGAACGGAGAATTTAAAATAATTTAAATTCCTCCGAGTGACTACAACCGCGTTTACAGATTTCACATGATGATTTTAAATTTATTGCTTTATTATAATTTTTAGACTTAATGGGCGGTAACGTGGGTCTAGCTATAACCCAAGTGATCGGGCTAGTTGGTGTGTGCCAATACGGAATCCGACAAACGGCCAAATTGGAAAATCAAATGACATCTGTAAGTTATCTATCAATACTATTGTAGAAAAGTAAAAAGGGTGTAAAAAATAATAGTACTGAACTTCAGAATACAGATACTTTCTGAGTCACCTTGACGCGTAAACAACGCGTCTCCGACCAAAGTCTATATCACGTTATATAAACGTGTATGTTATACATATGTTAGTGTGGATAATATTTCTGATGGATTACTTAAAAAATAGCCTTCTGCACTTCATATTCATACAGACTAACTATGCCAAATGGCATAGTCCTGCGTCCACACCATTTTTGTAAAGAGTTGTCCACAGTTTTTTCATTATGTTATGTATATATAATGATTAATATTTCAGGTAGAAAGAATAATGGAGTATAGTAACCTACCTTCAGAGAAACCAGTGGATCCAGATATGAAATCACTGAGCGTCGATCACCCGACCCTTGATTTTGAAAAATGGCCTAATAAAGGTATATTTCCTACTACTTCACTATTTGGACGGAGTGTCTTGAAAGCTGCTGCTTTTACTAGAATTTATTTTTACATAAATCTGAACAGACTTTCTCTGTCACAGACATATTTGACCATGATTTTAAGACTTTTTATGGTCTTCGTAGTTATTTAGAAACGTTCAAATTGTGCGGTTTCTATTAATCTGGCCTTTTCTGGGAAATAGCGCGTACATCGCGGACGTCGTGGAGCAGCGGGACAGCATCTGACTGTAATCGCGATTGGTTGTAAGTTCGATTCCCACTCGGTGTAACGATCACAATTTATTTCTTTTCATTTCATATTCATTTATTTCTAGTAATAATTATACGTATATACACATCACTGTGTATTCAGCCTACTGCTGATTATTTATAGAAATATAAATTATTTTATTACAGGTGAAATAGTTTTCGAAAATGTTTGCCTAGAATATGAGAAACCACCCAAAAGAGAACCAGCAGATTCGGACAATAAGGAGGAGATAACTTACGCTATCCGCGGAGTGAATTTCTCTGTCCGTCCTGGAGAGAAAGTGGCGGTGGTGGGGAGGACTGGGGCTGGAAAGAGTTCTTTAATTGGTGCTCTATTTAGGTATAATCATAACTAATTGTAATTAAATTTGTAATCTGTTATATTTTTACTTCGAATATTATGATGACCATCGTCTCTGTAAGGTACAGTCATTGATTGTAAATGGGATGTTTGCGGGTTAGATTCCCACTTGAAACCATTTGAGTTTCGCCATTCAATACGGTGTATCTCAAATTCGGTCGGACAGCTGAGTGTCTTCACTCTATACCCTTCTACTCTGCTTAACGGTAATTTAAACATCTCTTTGTATATTAAGAGCTTTGATATTCGTGATTATTACACATTTTGAAATGAAATTATTTTAAACCGAATTAATCGCGTATATTTTTGGTATTCGAAAATACATTTTAGAAACCCGGTGCTTAGTTAGTTTGATATAATAATTATATCATCTGACAGACAAATGCTACCTCAGTCTACTTGTAGCCAAGGACAACTGTTAAGTGTTCGAAACGTGGGCTTTCTAAAATGTATTTTTGAATACCAAAAATATACGCGATTAATCTGGTTAAAAATAGTTTCATTTCAAAATATCTTTGTTTAACTTAAGATCGGATATCGAAAATAAAATAGATAATATAGATTAGCTTTATTTTCAAGGTTTCGAGTATTGCAATTCTATTATTTGTATTACATTCGATCTGCACCATCAGAATGAAGAATATTATGAAAAATATTATATAATAGCTATCCAAAAAATTTAACTTCCAAGCCTTTAGACTTCCTTAATCCAACCACTGTCGCTAAATTCGTCATTAGAAAATGACTACTGACAGTAAATGTGTAGTTATAAACTACCTCCCTGCCAAGTTTCATCTTTTTATTCAAGCAGTTTTATTTTATATTTCATGAGTGGAAGTGGAGTCAAAATATTTATAGGATAAAGAAAGGAGTGTCTCAACCTTTATCCTACATGCTACAAATTGTTTACTTCACTTCCCCCAGACTGAGCAAGATATCGGGTCTCATGACGGTGGCCCGATACAATTTCATTGACTTCCTCCAGACTTAGTAAGATCTCGGGCCACATGACGGTGGACGGTGTGTCTCAACACTTTGCCTTATTTCCCCCAGACTGAGCAAGATCTCGGGCCGCGTGACGGTGGACGGCGTGTCTCAATACGTTGCCTTAACTTCCCCCAGACTTAGCAAGATCTCGGGTCTCATGATGGTGGCCTAATACAATTTCATTTTCTTCCTCCAGACTTAGTAAGATCTCGGGCCACATGACGGTGGACGGCGTGTCTCAACACTTTGCTTTTTTTTTTTTTTTTTTTTTTTTTTTTTTTTTTTTTTTTTTTTTTTTTTTTTTTTTTTTTTTTTTTTTTTTTTTTTTTTTTTTTTTTTTTTTTTTTTTTTCGGGCCACATGACGGTGGACGGCGTGTCTCAACACTTTGCCTTATTTCCCCCAGACTGAGCAAGATCTCGGGCCGCGTGACGGTGGACGGCGTGTCTCAACACTTTGCCTTAATTTCCCCCAGACTGAGCAAGATCTCGGGCCACATGACGGTGGACGGCGTGTCTCAACACTTTGCCTTATTTCCCCCAGACTGAGCAAGATCTCGGGCCGCGTGACGGTGGACGGCGTGTCGGTGGAGCAGGCGGGGCTGCGGCGGTGGCGCTCGCGGCTCTGCGCTCTGCCGCAGCGCCCCGCGCTCTTCGCCGCTACGTTGCGGGACAACCTCGACCCCGAGCAGACCTACAGCGACGCGCAGATATATGCCGCTTTGGAGGAGGTAAGGGATAGGAATGGGTAGACTTTACTCCTGATTTCAGGGGATATGCAAAATTCCGTGGATGTTACCTAGCTCGGTAACCGAAACTATCAGGATATCTCTAATATAAAACTATCCGTAACCATAACTGAGTCCTATACAAAAGTCTCGAAAATTAGCGGAGTCTAAATCAGAGCTGTCAGTAATAGCTTTTTGAAATAATTGAGACATCTATAGTGAAAGTTATATAAATAAAAAAATATAATGATAAATTAGTGGCCGAAATCTAATTAGATTCCTCAAAAATCTTCCTTAAATATCCGTTATCGTAACTGATTTAGTATGCTTCCTAAATGTTAGTCTGTATCCAGATCTGAAATGTTACATTTGTAACAACAATGCACATTTACGTAGTACCCCACAACCGCTTTGATGGTATCAAGTCAAGGTTTGAGTTCCGCTCGGGGCGCCCTTTTGACAGACACTCTCTCAAGCAGCCAAGTCTCAAGTGCCTGCGTTTTTATATGGAATGAATACCCTTTTATTTTCAGTGCCTATTCTTCGAAAAAAAACACTACTATAGAATTTATTGTATCCATCCAGCCCTCAAAAAAGTCTGAGGTCACAGCCATCTTAAAATCGGCAAGCCGGAGTATGAATACGGAGATGATTATAATTGAGAAACTCGCACTAGTTATTTTTTTTTATTTTATTCATATGATACTGTGATATTGAAATGTCACGTGATTTCGTGAAGCCCATCGTGCCTATAACGGCAGGTCCCTGCTTGTGTCTGTTTATACGTTAGTATGAATGCAACAGAAGATATACTAACATCAGGACAATATACTTAGATATATTTTGAAATGAAACTATTTTAACCGGATTAATCGCGTATAATTTTGGTATTCGAAAATACATTTTGAACTCGACGTTTCGAACACTTTACAGTAGTCCGTGGTCACACTCGCGGGTAGACTGAGGTGGCATTTGTCTGTCAGTTGACACAATTATTATATTAAACTGTATTTTCGAATACCAATATTATACCCGTATAATCCGGTTAAAATAGTTTCATTTCAAAATTTGTAATAATCGTGAAAATCAAAGAACTTATTACTTAGATATATGTTACTTGAATGGGATGAGGATGTGGCAGAGTGGGATGAGGTTTCGATCTACGTAATTATAGAAAAAAAGCAAGAATATATATGTGAATAGACTTACACGCATATATTCTAACGTCTAGAGTGACGAAACTCAACTAAATAGGGAATTTTAAATTATATAAATAAAATGATTACCCCGAAATTGGATGGAACTGACGATCTATCACCATCAGTCAAGCATTTGAAATATATTTTTAGAAAACGTATAAAAATTGGAACGCTGCTGGATTCAAACCCTCGCCTCCTATTTTTTTAAACCGTGCAAGCGCTCTGGCCGATGAGCCATGCATGCGTTCATGGCAATTTTTACGTCTTCAAAAAGTGTTTTAAATTTCCTGAGTGTGTGAATAACACTTTAAAAAATGTTACAAATAGTCACACATTTCCCAACGCGGCAATTGTATCAAATAATCTGTACTACAGATAAATTAAATTTGTGTGTCTCTTTGTAATATTAAAATAACTGCAATTTACTAAATGCATATGTATGTATACATGGTATATATACTAAAATAATTTTTTTTTTACAATTTTTGTCTGTCTGTTTGTTTCGGCTAATTTATGGAACAGCTGGACCGATTTTGGCGGGATTTACTGGCAGATAGCTGATATAATAAGGAGTAACTACTTTTATTTCTGAATTTCACGCGGACGTAGTCGCGGGCACAGCTTATAAAGAAAAACTTTTCCATTTTCAGGTAGAACTCCAAGACCTGGTTCAAAGCTTGCCAGCAGGTCTATCCTCCAAAGTAGGAGATGGTGGTGGTAACTTCTCCAGTGGGCAAAGACAGCTGCTTTGTCTCGCTCGAGCAGTTCTAGCTAGACGTGCTGTGCTTATACTGGACGAAGCTACAGCGAATGTTGATACTGAGTGAGTTAACCGAAAATGAACCCGTTACTACCTATTTTATTTATTTTTTAAAGTGTTGTTCACAGACTTATGATATAAAAAAGTTCTGGAAAACGTATAAAAAATTGAACTCTCCCTAAATGTGTAAATAACACTTAAACAAATAAATGTTAAAATATATTTAATATATAGCATTCTCTCTTGCCAAATGATTCTTCGTAGAATAATCTTTGGGTAGCAGAAATTTGTAAAAATCTCTCCACAGAGATGCTAACAACAAATATAACTTGTAATAAGCGTATAAGAACTTCGACGTAACCGGATGTAGAACGCATGGCTTAGCGGCCGGAACGCTTGGACGGTTTCTATAAGGCGCGGGTTCGAATTCAGCTGCATTTAAATTTTTATACGTTTTCTAAAAATAATTTTGTATTGCGTTACTATTGTCTAGTTAATTTTTGATGCGTTATTGAAAACCTGTTGTGTTTATTGTCTGCTAATTTTCCGTTATGGTAATAGATAAGTAAAATTAACAAATTGTTATAATATTAAAAATATTTAGATCTATTATAATATAACGTTTATTTAGCGTATCTCTGTTTTGGGTGGAGAGTTGAAAACGGAGTGATTTTTCGCTAGATTCTCTATATATATATATACGGAAGAGGTCTACAGGGACAATACGTGCAGAGATTGAAATATAATAATAAATACAAAATCTTGCCAAAATGCAATAATCAAAACTGCATTTACATCAGTGAAGCCGATACAAGCGTGCACAAACGCACAGACAGACAAACCAAACAGAAAAGAAATTCAATATCATTATTTTTTGGGTTGATATTGATAAATTATTTCTCATAAATTTTCCATGTACAGATAGCGATCATTTACATTTTTATTATATATAGATTATGTATAGACAATTGAATAGATATGTTCTTATAAAAATTAAATATTAATAATTTATGAAACCAGCTTTTGTAGTATCGAGTTTTTATTTCTGATAATTTAATTACCTGCCTTGAATTTAACTTATACTTATATATTAAAAATCTATGTAATATTGTAATAACAAGTCCAAGGCAAACTTTGACAACTAGATAACACAGATCAGCTTTCAAATATTTGATATACGAGTAGACGCCGTCGTGGCGCAAAACCAGCGTCTGCCTACAAACGTGATACTTGTAGGTTCGATACTCACTTGAAGAAATGATTATTTTTATATTATTATTATTTTCATTTCTGCGTTCAGTTCCGCCACTCAACAAGTAAGTCTGGAATTCGGGTGAAAAGTGTAGAACACAGTGTCTTGACACTTTGTTTTCTCTGACTAAGCTGCTATTAGGGTATTTATTGTATTAATATTATAGCTGTCCTTTTGAGAATATACAGCATCGATTCCTATGTATAAAGTGTTTCTACAATAAATAAAATATTTCGACAATTGCAATTCAACTCACTCACTCTCTCTCTCGTTATCTCTCTCCACAGGACAGACAAACACATCCAGAAGACTATCCGCACAAAGTTCGCGGACTCCACAGTACTTACGATCGCTCATCGACTCAACACCGTCATGGACTACGACCGAGTCATCGTCATGGATAAGTCAGTTAAAGAAAAAGTTATACTATTATATATATATATATATGAACGCAGTGGGATTGGAAACCATTCAAGTTCTTGAACGGTTTTCAAGAGGCGCGGGTTCAAATATCGCTGAGTTGACATTTTTATACGTTTTCTAAACATGTATTTTTCAATTTCCTCAGTGTGCCCATAACACTTTAAAAAATGTTAAGATTTTTTTTTTTATGACATGTTAGACTATATATTTTTCGAATTATTACAGTAAGATAAAATAAAGTATATATAGATGTTTCTTTCCGATAATATTAGAATTTTAATATTAAAAAAAGAAATAATGGCACACTAGTCATAAGCTTCTCAGGGAAAAGTGTGAAGCTGCAAAAACAATTTTACGTAATGACAATTTTATACATTATTTTTAAAGAAAATTCTAATGACAAGGTTCATAAAAACTTATATGCCTTTAAAATGTATGCATAGAATTATGAAAATGCGACACAACTCCTTCAAACGTGCATGTTGGCCAATTAGCCTTTGTATGTTTTTGAATATATATTTAATAATTAATTTTAATTTTATTACAGTGGTCGTGTGGTGGAATCTGGTCACCCCTTCGAGCTCTTAACTACAAGGGACTTTATCTCGAGGGAACAGAGAGAAGAGAGTGAGATCCCTCTTCTTACCAAGGCACAGGTAGACTTCAGATTTTTTAACATTTTTTAGTGTTAATTGCACACTTAGGAAATTGAAAAAGACATTTAGAAAATTTGAACACTTTAAAAAAATGTTAAAAGTGCCCACGTCGCTTATATAACTGATTGGTTATATTACGTCACTAGGACCAGCTCGCGGTTTCGCCTGCGTAAACGACACGGCTAAATCCTAGCCATTTTGTCGAGTCCCAACTGCCAAACGCGTTAAGAATACCGTTATTTTGTCTAACAAAATTTCAATTGTTGTGACTTTTTTTTTATTTATTACGATACGATTTAAATAGAATAAACAATATATGTTAAGGGATTTTTTGCCTCAATACAATAGTCAAAACTGCATTTAAATTGCTAAGCCATTTCTGAAATTAATGTACAGACAGAGAACAGAGTAAAAAATCATTGTTTTGGGTTCTATTACATTGAATAATATATTTTATTATATATCTTTAATGTACACACAACGATCAGTTACATTTTAATTATATGTATATAAATAAAAATAGATTATTTTATTTTTTTAAATGATTAATATTTAAAATTATATAATATTTTCCAGCATTCTGACACATTGCAAGAGACTAGTCATAGAGGACGGAGTCGTTCTGATGGGTAAGCGATTTTTTTTTTATATTTCTTTTTTTATGGAGCTCTCTTTGTAAGTAGTGTTACAAATCTCCGCTTTCTTTCAAGTTTCACCATAAAAGCAGCATTTCACCATAAAAAATAACTATAATTATTTTTTTTGGGGAAAACTGTATAAAGTTGCAGTTAGTATTAATAGTTGCATCCGTTGACTGAGTAAGGCAAGTTTTTTTTTTTGTGTTTTTATTTTTTTCAGAGAGAACCTAGTGTCAAGACACTCCGTTCTCTACGCATTTGCTGATATATACGTTGCGTGTTGGGTGGCGGAACTCAACGCCGCGCTTTGGCTTATACGCGATACCAGAGCGAAGGAAATAATGATTATTTTTTGTTACTGCAAATGCGGAATGTCTCAATTTAATGCGGAAAATGTAGAACGGACTGTCTTAACACTAGGTTCTCTCTGACTACTGATGAAGCATTTAGCTATAAAAAGAAATGATTGATCCCTTCACAGTTGCACAGTCTGAATGTAAGCGTGATGGTTGTGGGTGGGTGGGTTTTTTTTAATCTCCATTCGGGGCGATAATTATTTGTAAGTTTATATCATTTCCCCGTTAAAACGCGGCGTTGATCTCCGCCAATTAACACGCAATGTATCGAATTCAGAATTTTTATCTATTTACTCATATATATAACATCCGATTACTATATAACCCAATGATATATTTGCGCTATCATGGCGGCAGTACTTGACTGTACTCGATGGATGGCGGGTTCGATTCCAATTCAGGGGATTGATGAAATTTTGAAATTATTTGGTTTTTTTCTAATTTTTTTATATATGTGTGCTATTCTCAATATTTTTTTTTCATAGTTACATTCTTATTATAACAAATTCTTTTCAAAAAATTACAAATAATAACAAATAATTAATCAAAATTGCAAGTAATCATAGTATATTAAATAAAAGAAAGTTACAAGTACATAAATAATAATATATTGTAAAAGTAATGTAAATAATAAAAATGTAAAAACATATTTAGAACACTTATAAAATTTGTAACGCACCGGGATTGCAACCCGCACCTCTTGGAAACCGTCCAAGCGCTCTGACCGCTAAGCCATGCGCTCTACATCCGTTTTGTTCGTAGTAAAACTTTTGGGTAGCACAAATTTGTAAAAATCTCTCTGCAGAAATATATAAATAAATTTTATACGTTTTCTAAAATTGTTTTTCAATTTCCTAAGTGTGTGAATAACACTTTAAAAATAACAATGTATTTAATTAATAAGCATCGGCAGTTATATGGTGCTTCTTTTTACATTAGATGATGCAAGGGACCCGTCAAAGACGATTACTTGAGACGGTCGCACTATTGGCTGCAAGTCAAAGTAAACCTTACGCACTTGTTAATAGGTGTCAGTTTAACTTCTTCATGTGTTAAGTCTATGTGTTCTCTTTTATATACTTTATGTTTATTGTTATGTGTTTTAATTTATCATGTGTACTTTCCTTCTGTGGTGTGTATTTGTGTAATTTAATATATATTTTGATAAGGACATAAAAAGACTTTATTTTATCTTACCGTAATAATTCGAAAAGTATAAAGTCTAAACTGTCATATGTATTTTTTTTTACAACTTTTAAAGTGTTATTGGCACACTTAGGAAATTGAAAAAGCTATATTTAGAAAACGTATAAAAATGTGAACGCAGCGGTATTTGAACCCGCGCCTCTTGAAAACTGTTCACGAACTTAAATGGTTTTAAATGGTTTTTATACGTTTTCTAAATATGTCTTTATCATATAAACTTCTTTACATATGTTTTATAAATATGGACAAGGGGCTCGTTCGTACATTTTTTTTTTAAACTTTACCAATTTAATATGTTTTCTAGTTTAGTGAGACAGGTGTGCTTAGATTATGAGAGTTGGCAAGAGGACAGAGTGTCTTAAAACTCTATTTTTCTTGGCTTGCAATTTAAAAAAGTGAAATATTATTAGTTAAGCAATGAAAAAACATATTATTATTTCTACACAGGTCGACTAATGAGGGTGGCGTGTTCAAATCCTTAGTGGAACAGACGGGTGTGGAAACCGCCGCACTTTTATATTCTATGGCGGAAGAGGTTTGTATGCACTGCTTTATTTCTTCCCTCTCCTTCTCCCTTCATTTTGCATATTATGAAATTTAGAAAAAATATATAAAATTTCCATTCACACAGTCTAATTAAACATACATGTGTTTATATTAAATAATATATATATTTTTTTATCACGTGTCTTCTTTTGACAATCTTTTACAGAGTTACAAGAAACTATTAGAAAAGAAGAATTTTTAATTGCGCGAACCTTTGGAGAATATGACGAAGAATGTATAAAAATGAGGAATTCGCCGTTCGCCACTCTCCGCTCAATAAGCCGCTATTAAGTAATGGAGTTTGACGTTTAAAACTTTTATATATACTGTACGTGTCAAAGAATACTCTGACAGACAGTTAGAATCGCGTTTGTTTTTAATTCGTAATTTTCTTTTTATTATACAATTTCTTAGATTTAAGTTAGATCGTCGAACCTATTTTATATTATTTCAATATCAACACGGCCCAATAACAAAACTCAATGTAATATACTTTTTTGCAAAACAAAAAAGGTTTAAATAAGGAACTTAAAAGAAAACGCTTTAAACTATTATATCTTATGTGTATATCTTATGTACACCTGGTCGTCATGGCAACTAGATGAGGACCAAGAAATGGGTCAAAATAGCTAAACAAGATTTACTTACATTGTGAGAATATATATATGTGTGAATCTATTAAATAATGTATACAACATGTTAAAAATCACAATGGTGCTAACAAACAAAATTTCTTATAATCGTATAAGAATTTAGATGTAACTCGATAAGAACGTATAGCGTAATGGTCGGGAGCGCCTGGACGTACACAAGAAGCGCGGGTTCGAATACTATTGTGTTCAGATTTTTATATACGAGTACATGTAAATTATAATGTATGAATGACGTCCTCCATATATTATAAAATATGTCGCTTAAGTACTTACCGAAATATTTGTTTGCATTTTCATCACTTAAACATTACTTCGCTTTCTGTTGTATAGTGGAGTTTAACGCCGTAATTTATCTAAGAAAAAACCGCAATATACATTTATTTTTAATATACTGGGGTTCGAACCTATTTTTGTTTTTAATTTAAATCAAACTTGAAATGACTTATTTAGAAAACGTATAAAAAATCTTGAACGGCTTTCAAGAGGCGCGGGTTCGAATCCCGCTGCGTTCATTTTTTTATAAGTTTTTTAAATATGTCTCTTTTCAATTTTTCTTAGTGTATATGCCATTTGTGCCATGAACACTTTAAAAAATGTGTAAAACATATAAATCAAACTTGATATCTAAATTTTCACAAATATTTCTGTTATTTTGCGATAAACCATATAATTAGCTCTTTTATTTTCTTTCCTTACTTACTAATTTTATTACTTATTATATTTCGCTTTATTCGTCTCGCAATTGGGCGGAGAGTGTAAAACGTAGTGTCTTAACTCTCTTGTATTTGACATTGATACATTACGCGTTAAATTAAAAAGATATACACTAACTATATATTTTATTAAGATATTAATATTATAATATAATAAAGTTACATTCTTAATTTATTCATTTTTAGCTTTACATTGTATAAATTGTATTTTTATATGAAAAAGTTATATAAACAGTTACATGTGGTTAGTTACCAGTTCGATTCTTGAACGTGCCAATTGTTTTTTCTTAAAGTTTTTCATTTACGTAAAGACAATAATGCAGATTTACATGCAACATATTTCAAAAGTAGTACATAATATTTAAAACTGTTGTATTATTTATTTAAAAATTAATTTAAATATAGATGATGAATTTTGTAAATCCTTGTCAGTAATGTCAGTCTGATAAGAAACTCACAAACTTGAAACAGTCAAATATAATATATTGTGCTATTTTCAATTATTGAATTCAATATATAGTAAATACATTGTTTATTTTCGTGTAATCGATATAAATGTTTATTGTATAAAGTATAAATATACTTACTTTGTAATTTCATAAGCAAAGTTGTGAAATAATAAGAAATACTATAACAAAATTGTACAAAACGTTTTCTTTGTGTAATTTCCATTCATCTGTCAATAATTATAATGTTTCCCGCGTATTTTTGTTTGACGCAGGCCTTAATTATGCCTAAGCTAATTTATTGAAAATAATTCTAATTTTAAATAGTAACAATGCTTATTTAGAATTTATGTTTTTAATATGCTCAAAGTTTAAACGTGAATTTTGGTATTTTTTTATAAATTTTTATGTAAAATATTTTTATAGTTTATTTTTCTCTCACTTTAATAAAATGATAAAAAATGTATTTTTATATAGCTATGTGGCATAAACATATGTTGTTTCAGTATTATATATTTTTTATGTATTATAAATACTTTAAATGAACAATGATGAATTTAAAATTTTTACTTACGTAAGCATGTGATATAAAACTGTATATTATGTTAGTACTTAAATAAATATTATAAGTTGTAAACGTGTTTTTTTATTTTATCCCTTAATAGTTAAAATGAATATATCAATTGAACTTACATTCATTCAACAAAAGTACATAAACGCGCTTACTAAATCACACCCAAATAATTATCCTGCCGTATTTCGTGGAATTCAAAAAAATACTATAAACTTAAGGCCATCGTGGCGCAGTGGGACAACGTCTGATTTGGATCGCGATTAGTCGTGGTTTGGATATGTAAACTATTTTTACCTTTACTTTTAATTATTATTTTCATTTCTACGCTCTGGTGGCCAAAACTCACGGAGTTGAGGTCCGCCACTCAACACTCAATGTCTCGAATTCGGAGTACTGAGTGTCTTGACACTAGATTCTCTCTGACTCTGATCTCTGATTCTCTCTACTATACGGTAAACAGCATAAAGCTTAAAAAACTTAAAACGTCTCAAAAAATTACAAGCAATATTCATATATTCTAATCTGATAAAACAAAAACTTCAGCACGTCACTAGGTGCAGTTTTTAAGTTTAAAAGATTGACATTATTTAATATAAAATTTAAATATCAAAACTTAGATCCATCATCATGTAACTCTGGTCGAATGATAAATACAAATAGTTGTGGATATTAAGATATTTTCTAATATCTTCATATTTAAAAATGGAAAATTATTTTAGAAAGAAATAATATACATGACTGCTATTCAATATCTTATATTAAAAATATTAAACAACAAACACAATAAAAACATAATTAAAATGATGTCTAATTATTTACCAAACATATTTACAGTTTCACAAGCAGAAATTAACAAAAATCATTACTTTAGTATTACCACATTATAAAAAATTATCGAACGCAACATTTTGTTTTTGTAGCAGCAACATTGCGAAGCTGCCAACATAAACACTTACGTCACGGCGTCAAGTTGGCGGCATTGCCAGTGCTAATGCCCGCTGGGTCACGAGTGTGAGTTATATTATACTTAAGTGAAATTTAAATATTAATTTATATTAAATACAGGTGAGTCTTCAATCATTATATTTTACTTAACCATGGCGGTAGCTTATTAATTAATTGTGGTACTGTAATAATTTTGCGTTTGTATGCCGGTGTAGCAAATTTGTAAGAATTTTGCAAACAGGTTTCCCATACATTTTGTTTTAACCGCCGCTAAAACGAAAGTACTATATATTATATATTAATAAATACACGCATAACTTGAAAAGTGCAATCGGAGTATACTTTCGCTTATCAAAATGTAATATTTGTACTTGTGTATGAAAAACTCCGGTTTAAAATCTCTTATTGGGTGCATATTTCGCGTTTTTTTAATTTTATTTTATTATCATACAGTTTTATTATGAAATGTGAACATTAGGTTTTAAAAACGGTTGTGTTTTATTTGTTTTTATTAAAGAAGTATTTATCAACATTACTTTTTGAAACGTCGGGTAAATCAATTACGGCGTTTCTATTTAGCGTCAAATAAGAAATACGTATCTTTTATTTTAAAATTACTATTATATTTAAATTTAAGTTAATTATTATAATTATTAATTACTTAGTACTTAGGGGAATGATATATTAAAATTAGTTTTATATCTTCTGGCTGGTGTACAAGACAAAGCGCGGCGCTGAATTTAGTCACTCGACACGCAATGTCTGGAATTCGAACGGAGTGTCTTGACACTAGGTTCTCTCAGACTAACCCTGATATGCGGGAAAAAGCGTGAAGCTGAATATAATACAAATATATTATCTTGGCATATAAGGATTGAAGAATAAAACTAAGATATCAAACAAAAAATCTTAATGTATACAAAAAAATCTATTAATAGGCAAATTAACAAGAGGCAAACTATATTTTAAAATCACAGCATTAACATGATTTTTTCTTCTATACTAAAAAATATTGTACCCATATCTCATTTCATATTGTTTTACGTATTTAAACTGATGATTAGTTAATTAATTAATTAATTAATACAAAGATATTTACAGTAGACCGATATAACGTAGTTTCCAGTTCTCCGCTTTCCGTACGAATTAGAAACATTGTGTGCTTAGTGGCAGATGTCAACGCCCCGATTTGTCTTACCACAATCGGTAAATAAACGAAATATAATCATTACCCCGAGTGGGAATTGAATCGATGTCCATATCGCTATAACTACACAGTCAGTCAATGGCCATTTTTAAAATTTGCAATAGGCAGGCAAACGTCTTTATCTCAATACTCTAGTGACCATTTCCATGTCTATCTAACATTTGACATTTTTAAAAGATACATAATCCATATTTTTTGTACATTTTTTAAAGTGTTATTCGCACACTAAAGAAATTGAAAAAGAGATATTTAGAAAACGTATAAAAATTTTGAAACCAGCGGGATTTTAACCCGCGCCTCTTGAACGGTTTTCAAGAGGCGCGGGTTCAAATCCCGCTGCGTTCAAAATTTTTATACGTTTTCTAAAGATACATAATCCTTTTAATATTTTACCATTGCATTTCACATGTGTCAGTCAAGAAAAAGATGTATTTCCAAATCCACGGCTTACTTACGTCACTCTGCACCAAATATATGTAGAATTGCGGAAAGTGTAGAGTATAATATTTCAATCTCTCTGTAAGGACAATATATTGATGACGCGAAATGAGGATAATGTCAAACACATTATTCTATATATAGAGGCCCTGTAGATAAAACAAGCTGTGTTATTGTATCTTTGTGTGTAATTAAATAAATTGAAAAAATAGGTACATGAATGTGTGTGTGTATGAAGATTACGTGTAACATTTTTGGGCTTTCTACAGTCCCATACATAAATTACTTTTTTAAATTCTTATCAGTACATTAGTAAAATAATGATTTTGGAGCGTCTTTTGCGAAAATCGTGCGGACGGAGCAGTGTGATTTAACGTGTATTCTGCCATTTTTATCGGCCGTATATCACAAACTTTACTATGATTTGCCGAATACTAAATCAGGAAATAATAGAATTGAAAAATTTCAAAGATATAACAATGGAGTTCAAAGATTTAAGCAACAAATTAACATTAATATTTGAAATATATTAATGGTATGTTGTGATAAATTAAAATATTTTTTGCAGTATTTCCTCAGTGCATTTTTCCTCATAATTCAGTTATACGTACTTCCGTAAACAGCCGAAACAGTTCGGAAAACAGTAGAAAACAGTTTTATCGGTAAAACGGAGACGACAAATAAATATCTGGAAATTGTGAGAAATTTGGATACCGTTTTGCGTTTGTTGGCCACCACTTGTAAGGGTCTGCTGTCCAATACAGGCGAACAGATGCCATGTAAAAATCAAGTTCATTTGCAACCGAACTTATCTGATTTTACACCTCCATATGACCGTACATTTTCTGCAGTACCTTAAAACAATTCCAGAAACGATCATGAGTCTTAATGCCCAAACTAAGAACTTATCTAAAAAAACAATCTTTTCATTTTTTTTTTACTTGCACTAACCCGTATCAGTCAAGACCATGCTCCTCTCACCAAAGGTTGTCTGGTAGAGGTTGCTACCAGCAATAAGATCGCCTTTGCACACACTGATAACTTATCAAATCTTGTAGACTGTTCCTTGTGTTGTCTTTGTGTGCAATAAAGTTTTTCTATCTATCTATCTAAATATATTTTTCAGAGTGTTAGAGTTGCTTGAGCTTCAGCCAAGAGCCTCGCTGTATATTCGATATTCGTCGCATCACTAATTATTATTAAAAACTTGAAAACTCAATTTTGTAATAAATTCTTATGAAGTAAAATAAAAAAAAAGTATGTTTGATTCACTATAATCTTGCAAGCAAGGAATGCAGATAGAATCCAGCGTCAAGACTCTCCGTTCTCTGTTTCCGTTTTCATTTATTTTGTACCGATTTGTCAAATAACTAACAAAGTTGCTAATACAGTAGATTCAATTAATTAACTTTAAAAGAGGAAATTTATATTAATTTAAATTTAGAAATTAAACTAACTAATAAGTTACTCATAACTTCACGCTACATATTTCATACATCACTACACGTCATAAATAAAATGTAGAATCCAGTGACGCGACACTGTTTCATTTCAAATTTGTTTTTTCTGCATAGCAGGATGATTATAGAGAACCTAGTGTCAAGACACTCCGTTCTCCACTTTCAGCCCGAAATCCAGACATTGCATGTTCAGTGGCTCACCAGAGAGGAGAAACGAAAACATTCTCCCGAGTGGGACTTAACTCACAATCAAACACGTTTTCCAGTCAGACGCTGTCCCACTGCCCAACGAAGGATTCAGTTATGTAAAAAAATTATGCCAAATCTGGATATGAACCCGTGATATATTCGATACATACAGCACACAAAACAACACTTGTGCAAATATTTAAGTGTAAAATTCAGTTAAGCATTCGTCAGATCGGTTTTTAATACAAACACCAAATAAGGCAATGTCGTATAAAAGTAGTTTTATCAGTTATGTACTTACTATTCTTTGGGATTGCAAGGACGCGGGCAAGATATGTTATTATATGTTCAAATATAGTATGCGTATATATAAGTAAAAATGTATATGCCAGTGGCTATGAGTTCATTTCCCGCGAAATTGATATTTATGAGGTAAGAGAGTTGAATTTAGTGAATAGTTCCCGTGATGATGCAGTAAAGTCACGTAAAAAGTATGAAAAGGCTTATTGTCTAATTTAGGCTATTTGTGCTATGTGAAATATTTTTATTAGCTTTCTCATCATCATCATCTGTAGACCTCCTTTCTCTCGGAACCAAGACATCATCCTCACTTTGTCTTAACTGAGCGAAAAATATTAAAGCATCCCTCCCAATAGGGATATTGAACCCACAGCCAATCGTGATTACTAAATCTTTTTTAATTTAAAAATTTTATTAAAGCGCAATTTCCTTTTATCTTATAGTATAGCTGCTCTCATATGGTTATACATCAGGTGTTCCACTCTTCAAAATCAATTAAAGTCTTAGGTCATGCTTAAAAGCTATACAACGGAAAAAGTTTCATTCGAATCCGTCCAGTGGTCACGAAGATGTGCGCGTACTAAAGTTCTGTTTTTACTGCTTTATTGTAATACTAGCTACGAGCTCGCGGCTTCGCTCGCGTAAACTACACGACTAAACTATTTCGTTTGTTCGCCCGCTCCCATCTCCTTACTTATATCACAAACTTTGCTTAATTTTATAATTTAAATACTTGTAACTTTTTTGTTTGTATATGATTGTAATTGAATAAACACTTAATGTGTAGGGAAGTTTCCACAATACAGTAGTAAAAATGCATTTAATATCGGTTGAGCCGTTTCTGTGATTAGTGTGCACAAACAAACAGATAACCAGACACACATTAAGAAAACTAAAAATCATTGTTTTTGGGTATTTATTTTTATCATATATATATATATATATATATATATATATATATTCATATTGATGATATTATTTTTCATATATCCACCTGTCTGTGTACAGACAGTGATCAGTTACATTTTTATTATATGTATAGATATAATAAGTATGGTGTAAGTTTAATATATTTAATTGTATGATTAAATCTTTTAATACTTTCAAGTATGGCGGCACTTCACACAAGTGCAATTTAAATACTTATTGTTCTACTTTAATAGTGAATTGCCCACATTGTTCCTTCATTGAGTCAATCCAAATTTACTTGTGAATAGCATATTACATTTTTTATGTACATTTATTATACCTGATGCGTAAACAACGCGTTGCCTTAGCAACGTGTATGTCGGTTTGTACAGACGTGTATGTGAAACACATTACTATGTGTTTCACATAAATCTATATCAATAAATGTAACACACACTACTGTTTGTGTTATATGTATTACTTTAATGAGTTTTTTTTGTTAACATTTGGTTTAAAGTGTTATTCACACACTTAGGAAATATATATTTATATATATAGCTTGCATGGCTTAGCTGTCAGAGCGCCTGAACGGTTATCAAGAGGCGCGGGTTCAAATTTTTATACGCTTTATAATTTGTCTTATTCAAAAGGTAAAAAGAATAGGAATATATATCTATACAAGTAAATAAAATTGGAAATGTCTGTTTATAATATTAAAGTAATCGTTTTATACTAAATTAATACATATGCATGAAAATGTTTTTTTGTACATGGTACATGTACTATTTTTTATCTGTCTGTCTGTTTGTTCCGGATAATCTCTGGAACAGCTGGACCGATTTTGACAGGACTTTTACTGGCAGATAGCTGATCTAATAAATAGTAACTAAGGCTACCTTTATTTAAGAATGCCACGCGGACGAAGTCGCGGGCACCGCTAGTACGTAGTAATAATGCATAGTTTTATAGTATAAATGTATAAGTTACAAATTATCACAGTATACAGGCCCAATATATTCTCATCTATTGGGATTGTGCGTCGAATATCGGAACTAAACGCCGCACTTTGAAACCGGATACATATGTATATATAATTGGACCATAAACTTCTTACTATTGAGTGTTAATAAAACATTTTAAATGATCAATATAATATGAAAAGGTAAGTGGGTATTTAAAATTGAAAGTATTATAAGTAAAAGTGAAAGTTCGCAGGTAGACAACTGAAGTATATAAATATTCGGACATTTTGTTACTTTATCAGATAAAAAGAAGCTTTTCATGGTGTGTATATAGAAAACTAGTATACACGCGAATATATTACTATTTATAACATATATAATTAATAATTGCACTATTTCATTTAATAAGTGTTTCTGAGTTTCGTTTACCATAACTTTACGATTATGATAACTGAAGTAAATAAATATTCAGACATTTTATTACATTATATTTGATAACAGAATTTTTTTAATTTGTGTTGAAAAAATGCCTTTGTAAACCGTGGTAACTTCCAATATGACGGACAATACTGGCATTTTTATGTTAATTGATTTTAAAGTTATCATCATCATCTAAGGCACTACAGCCGCGGCCCTTGGCCTGGTCCAGAAAAGCCCCCCATTCTACTTTGCCTTACCTTGTTGGCCTTTTTCCAATTTGTTATGGCCAGAATTCTCAGGTCTTGTTCAATTGCATCCAGCCATCTGAGTTTTGGTCTGCATTCATCAAGGGTTGGGGCGTTCTAAATTGTTTCTTGTTCTGATTTTAAAGTGCTTGTAATAAATTGCATATTTCAATAAAGCATTTGCATTAGTTTGATAAACTTTTAAAATCATAGTAATTAGTAAAATTACACTATATTTGACTATGCCGAAAGTCATATCCCCTGTCTGCATAATTTTCGTAAAAAAGGGGTCAAAAATATATCCGTCAAGCATTTATATAATTTATATTTATAAACAAACACTTTATTATTAATATATTAATATATATGAGGATGTTACCACAATATAAAATACTTGAAAATTTTCGTGCCAATCTCTATTCTAGGACAATATTTTCTTTGAGGCATCGATTGCTTCAGAGAGCATACAAAAGACACGTTTTGTCGCAGTACGCTTAAACGCATACTTACTTCTGGGTGGCGACCCGCTCGCGTTTTCGCCTGCGTAAACTATACGACTAAGCTTTTTAGTTTTTTTTTACCCTCCCACGTTCCCAGTTAAATCGAAAATGTTACTTAAATTTTATAATTAAAATTGTTTTAACTTTTTGATTTTTAACATATGAATTTATGTAATAAAATAAATATTATATGTTAACGGAAGTTTATTAAAATACAATCGTCAAAACTGCATTTCAACCGTTCTAGCCGCAGACAAAAACAAATAAAAAATATTATATTGGTTTATTACATTGATAAATGCCCAAGAATATTTTTTCTTATATATCTTCCATGTACAGACAGCGATCAATTACATTTTTATTATGTGTATAGATTATTTTAGCGTTACGCTTTATCTCACATACCAGGGTAGGCATTAATAACCTAGTGTAGTGATAAACATTGGACGGTTACCAAGAGGCGCGGGTTCGAATCCCGCTGCGCTAAATTCTTATACGTTTTCTAAATATGTTTTTCAAGTACCTAATTGTGTGATTGACACTTCAGAAATGTAAAAAATAGTGTAGTGATAGCCCCGCCCCAATTTGGGAAATTTCGGTTGATTGGCGGTACTCAACGGCGCGTTCTGTCTTACTGCTATCACTAGCAGGTAAATAAAAAAAAAGTGATAACACATACCGCTCAGTGGGATTAAAACCTACCGTCAGATGCCACTGCGCCACACAAAAGGCCTCGATTTCTTATATAAATACTATTTTAAACGGCTATGCCATTCACGCAGTCGGCAGTATGCACTCAATACGCACCCATTTCGCACTCAGTTCGCATTTAATACACTTATCTGATACCATTCAATACGTAAATCTTATAAAACGGAATACGTAGTGATATTATTATGTCAAGATACTCCGTTCTCCACTTTCCGCATGAATTCCATATACAGTCAGACGCTTTAAAAAAAAAAAAAAAAAAAAAAAAAAAAAAAAAAAAAAAAAAAAAAAAAAAAAAAAAAAAAAAAAAAAAAAAAAAAAAAAAAAAAAAAAAAAAAAAAAAATATATATATATATATATATATATATATATATATATATATATATAAAATTGGTATTTTAGATTTTACTTTACGTAAGTAAACGCTACTGTGCACGAGCTTTCGGTGCCAATAACAATCTAATATGTCCAATTGTATGGAGACTTGCCAGAATTCGAGCAATATATTTTGTTCAACTTGAAAAGTTTTAAGTTTTACAAATAGGTGGTAAAATTTCAGATCTTGTTTTAAGTCTCAAATATGGCCTAAATCTTATGGACTAATGTTTTTTTTGTTAGATAAGTGCCATCGTGACTCAGTGTGACAGCGTCTGACAGTATACGCGATTGGTTGTGAATTCGGTTCCCATTCAAGGGAATAATTATATTTAAATTATTTTACTTTCTCCGTTCTGATGAAATGACAAAGCACGGTGTTAAGTTCCGCCATTCAACACACAATGTCTCGGATTCGAGCTGAAAGCGGAGAATGGAATGTCTTAACACTAGGTCCTATCTGCCTATCTTGAAATAAAAATAAATTGCAAAGTGACTTAAGTTATTTTTGTATACACAATTACTATTCATCCAAGATGTGTGTTCTATACACAAAAATAAATCTTGTAAATCAATATACCTAATTGTTTAATTGAAAAGAAACAAGTTCCAATTACACTAATTTTTTAGCATTTTTTTTTCTAGTGAGTCTTCCAATTAATAAGTTATCTAAAATGCCATATCTTAATACGTAAAGAAATGTTTTTTACAAAATGTATGCGGCCGAGCGATCATGAAATTTCCCTCGTCCACAGATTATATACAGATCAATTTTCTATAATAATACCTTGCCATGTATTGCGCATACAAAAGTGACATACACGTCGCTAAGGCAACGCGCATTTTACGCGTAAACGGGTCTAATAATTCAACATTTATAAGTTTTCTCTATATTAACATATATAATTACCGCGTATTTCCACCTCATTAATTACTTAGCCCCATCCGATTTTCAAACTAGCTATATCTCCAGGCCAAATTCTATCATATCCCAAATTTTCCCATAGTCGAGCGTTCAAACGAAATTATTGTTTAAAACAATGGACCTTGGGAAGATGCTGCATTGCTTTCTACTGATAAGTTATCTTGCAGCGCATTTCAGATTACAATTACACTAGCGTGTCACGGTTAGTTTTAATTTTATACATTTTCTGTTATTTTTTAAGTGCTGTTCAAACAGTTTGATGTTAGATGTGCATAAGTGAAGGTGGTGGTGGGGAAGGTTGTGGATTCGATTCCCATACAGGGAAATGCTTATATTCGATTTATTTTTATTTCTTCGCTCTAGTCCAAGACAAAGCGCGGCGTTGAGTTCCGCCGCTCATCATGCAATGCCTCGAATTCAGGCGGACGGTACGGACAATAGGTTATCTCTGACATAGCAGGGTGCTATGCGGGAAGTGATATGTTACAAGATTTGGATTTCGAAAAAATTTTTTTGTAAGATTGGCATTGGCAAACTTTAGATGGTATTGAATGATTAGAACTTTAATATATTATAGTGTATAATAATAGGAGGGGATTGATAAAAATATCAAATATAATGAATATTTAGTCCTTTATTACAAAAAAACAACTGATATGTCTTCTTTTCTAGTGGGAATCGAACCCACAACCAATAGCGCGTACAGTCAGAGGCTACACCACTGTTGATGGCTTCAATTAAGATTATTAGTATGTTTTTTTTTTTACATTAATACCTCGTTTGTAGGGTAGGCGGTGAATTTATGAATTATGTGACTCACTTTGTACTCCAGTTACTTAAGTAAACGAAGGAACATTAAGTTATATGGAGAAGTTATGTTCGAGGTCGTGGCATAGTTGTGATATAAATTTGTAGCAGTTGCTTTTTGCGCAGAGAGCAAGGTGGGCAAAGAGAAAACACTTTTCATGTTTCCATCCTATTCTTAAAAATATAACCATGAATTTCGTTATTTTACGCAATGGACGCCAATTATACGAAACTGCGGCAGCCGCTAGCGGTTCGCTGGTGATTAATAATTACACAAGCTGAACGGTATGTGAGTGCTTGGTTATGTAATCTATAAAGTGCAGATTCAAATCCAGCTGAGTTCAACATTTTTAGACGGATTTCTTATATAATTATAAATAACACCGCAATGGCATAATCTCAGATGCGCCAAAATGACGTATAGTGTGTTTTTTTTTTAATATTTACTTATTTTATTACATTGTAAAGGAAGGCTCATATTTGGTAATATTGCAATTAAAAATACTGTGGATTTTACTTGTGACATTTTCAAGGCCGCGCCGATAACATGATCTCTTTGAACAGTGCGAGTGCCATTTTTATCTATGCAAGTAATTTATATGCTCTTACGGAAAATATTTTTTTTACTTTCGTAAATCGCAGTGGTGGCGCAGTGTACCTATGTGGATTGAACGAAACAGTTATAGGTTCATATTCCATTTAGGGAACATGTGATGTTTTATATGATGGAACTCAACGCCGCGCTTAATCTAGTCTCACACCTTAGTACAACATAATTCGAAAATTAAAAAAATCGATAAGTGAAGATAATTGCTTAAGTGTGTGAATAACACTTAAAAAATGTGTATATATATATATATATATATATATATATTTATATCGAATCTATTTTTACATGAATTATGCGGTTGAAAACGTATTTTTTTTTATGTAATATTTTTAATAATTTAAAAAATTATACAATTAGTAATAATTTTATTTAAATTTCAACTAACGCAAACAAAGTTGCGAAGAATGTCTAGTTATAAAAAGAAATAATCGGGAGAACCCTCTCAATCCCTATAAGTGTAATGCTACACATGGCTTCTTGTTGATGACTTAAAATTTGCACTTGGTACTCATAAAAATGCAATTTGCTTAAGATCGTGTGACACGGCGGTGGGTTTACTGTTTGTTAAGTATATGTTTGTAGCACTTTCTGCTTATACATTTTTTTTATTAGTTTCACCCTCTTTTATAGCAAAGTACAAGGCACAGAGAACCTTGTGTTTGAACCAAGACACTCCGTTCTCCACTTTCCACCGGAATTCGAGACATTGTGTGTTGGAGTGGCGGAGTTCACCGCCGCGCTTTGTTTGGTCACCAGAGCGGATAAATGTAAATAATCTATATATATAAAAAAAGACATATATAGTTTTCTAAATATGCCTTTTTCAATTTCCTTAGTGTGGGAATAACACTTTAAAAAATGTTAAAAAAAAAAAAAAATTATATATATCAGATGGTGGCCACTTTAAAGCGGATTAGACAGATAAATGTTAGTCTTATAACACTCCGTTCTTTATATTCCGTGTAATTTCGAGATATTGCATGTTGATTGGAGACAACCTTCGCGATCGCGATTGTACTTCGATAAATCAATTATTATTAGAACTGTATGTTTTATATATTAATATTTTTAAAGTGTTCTGCACAAATTTAGGATATGTTAATCATTTTTAAGAAACTTATAGAAATTAAAACGCAGCGGAACTCGAACACATGACTTAGCGGTCAGAGCGCTTGGACGGTTTTCAAGAAGCACGAGTTCGAGTCCCGTTGCGTGTAAATTTTTATACATTTTCTAAAAATGTTTTTCTTATTCTAAGTGCAAGTTTAGTTTTAGGTTTTAGAATATATGAAATAGTTGTTTTATTCGATTTGTAGCTTGGCCAAGTTTTTGTTTTCTAGTGCGTTAAGAAAGATTAATTTTGTTTTGTCCTGTGGGAGGAAACGAAAATAGTAATAGTATGGCAAAAATGAAGTCTGCACAAATGAAATTGCTGGCGAAAAGTAATATTTTATCATATTTTTTTTTTTACTATTAAATTTTATAATTGCATTTATAGTATTCTTAAAGTTACAAGCAATATTTTCGCTTTTTCAGCTTCACGCTGTTCCCGCAAGGCACGATAGTCAGAGAGAACTAGTGTTAAGCCTCTACATCGTCCATTTTCTGCCCGAAATCAGATATTGAGATATTGCGTGATGAGTGGTGGAGCTCAACGCCGCGCTATACCTATATATATATATGGATTCTCTCTAGAAACGAACGTACCAAACTTTAGCTTTCTACGGTCAGTCAGGAAGAACGTTATATTTATATTTTTTTGTATATATATATATATATATATATATATATATACAAAGTTTGGTACGTTCGTTTCTGTAACTGTAACTGGTCTTTTCGTAATATTATCAAAAATGCTATACATCTATTATAAACATTTTATAAGTCTTAAGTTGTTTAACATTCCTTTTATATTTTTGACGCATAACTTCCCGATAACTTGAAATTTGAATTTTGCGGCTTATACCCTTGCTATCCATGCAAGTTTTTATTGAAGACAAGGTATCCTTTTGTGGGTTCAATGCCCACTCGAGGAAATTATAATTATATTTAAATTATCATCCCTTTATTTCTCCGCTCTGGTAAGACAAAAGATCCAGAACCAAGATTCTATCTGCCTACCGTGTGCGAGAGCGTGAAGCTAAAATTCAATGTCCTCAACCAAAACTGTCAGGGAGAACCTGCGACCTTCATCAAACCAGACAGGCCTTCCTATCATTGTAGACGAAACAAAAGGAAATTGTAAATATTATCCCTATGATTCACATGCGCGCGTACGTTTGAATTTTAAATTAATTTCTTGTTTAAAATCTGACTCATGCTTAGAATATCGGATGTCCTTTTAGTGCCTATTGTAGCGAGTTATAGTTCCGCTCGGTGTGGAAACTCTTCATGACTCAGTAGTTACAATATTTTAACTGTGAGGAAGGAAGTTCAAATTGTTTAGCTAAAACCGCTTTACGTATAGGTACAGGTGAAATTTGTCAAGCCGGTAGTTTATAGTTACTAAAAGTCCAGCTAGGAACGAATTTTGCGACTGAGCCGGATTAAGGAGGTCTAAGGGCTCTGGCAAGTTTGTTTAAATCGTCCAATGATTTAATTTTGAAATTTGTCAGAGAGGACTTAATTACTACGCGGACATAGTAGCGGGCAACACCCAGTTAGAAATGTGTTGATTTTAGAAGAATGTTTAGGGAAGGCACATCGCGGCGCTGAGTTCCGACACTCAACAAACAATTTCTATAAAACCTAGGAGAGTAGAAGGCGGAGTATCTGAACACCAGCTCTCTATCATATGATTTGTACAAGAAGTTCAAGGGACACACATTATGTTCGTTTTTATTGTTTTATAATATAACAATTATATATGTTTAATGTTGGCCTCGTTACGTCCTTGCTCCACCGCGTCTTATCGTACCGTGACGATATATAGTGCTGTCGTATACGGACTTCAAGGCCCACTTTTGCAAGTTTAATAAGACTATGGGAAAGAAAAGGGTGGGCACATATTACCACCTGGGACTCAATACTGAAAACTTTGAAGTCTCAATCCCACCACACCAGAGAGCAAGATACAGTCAGCTCATTTTTCAAGAATCCAGGGCAGTACGCGAGGCAACTAAGAAATCGTTGGCGGTAGTTTGAGATAATAATTGTATCGAATGACAGACAAATGCCACCTCTCAGTCTACCTGTGACCACGGACTCCTGTAAAGTGGTCGAAACGTCGGGTTCTAAAAATGTATTTTCGAATGCCAAAATTATAGGCGATTAATCCGGTTAAAATAGTTCCATTTCAAAATGTGTAATAATCGCGAAAATCAAAGAACTTATCACATATATCGTTAACAATATGTCATATATAGATATAGTACTTGTAATATGATTTTATATTTTTGTAATATGAGACTAAAAAGTTATTTTCATCCTGTTATTTTTTTGTTATTATTAAGTTTTATTGGACATTGTAATTTTTTTTTTTCTTTTTTTTTCGCCTAACAGTATAGGCAGAATTAACCTGGTGTCAAGACACTCAGTTCTCCGCTTTCCGGCCGAATAAGAGAGAATGCGTGTTTAGTGGCGGAACTTATTTTAATAATATTTTCCTCCTCTAAAACTGTATGTGTGTCTGTACTGTGGTTTTTGCGTATTTAAGGTATGTTGATATTGAAAAATATTTTTTTTAAAACCCGACGTTTCGAACATTATACACCACATATTTTTCCAGCTACACGCTTTTACCTGCATAGCAGGCTATTAAGAGAGACACTCGGTTGTCCATTTGCCGCCCGGAAATTCGAAAAGTCGAATATTCAAAAATATCCGGTTCGGTCTCCGTTATCCGGTGAAATATATTAGTTTCATTTAAAAGAATGTTATTATATTCTTATAACATTATTTGAGTCAATTTCATATTACTTATGCTTCTAGTTTCATACTAGTGATGAATCACTCGGTTCTCTACTTTCCATTTATTTCGAGATATTCTTGATATTCAAATTTTATCAAACTAAGCGGCTGAAACACTTATATCATAAAAGAGTCTTGACCCTTTTTTACAAAAAATATGCAAACGGCAGCGGTGTAAAATTTGGTTTAATTATTGTTTGTTTGTTACAAAATGAAAAATATATTTTATAATAATGCATATACAATAACAATAGCTTAATAATTTTACCCACTGTACTACATGACTTTACACGTCAATAGGTCTATTAATTAGCCTAAATATATATAATGAATTTAGTCATAGATTTGTGATGTCACATCACATATATTGTTATTAATAAATTCAACTTGTCTGTTTGTTCACAATGGAATG
This sequence comes from Podotricha telesiphe, assembly GCA_038994665.1. Lineage (NCBI taxonomy): Eukaryota > Metazoa > Arthropoda > Insecta > Lepidoptera > Nymphalidae > Podotricha > Podotricha telesiphe. The sequence goes on from JAOYRR010000459.1 coordinate 700,994, forward strand.
TCTGTCCATATAATAGAACAATAGCATTGTATGGCAACATACATATATACACACGTACATACATACTTACTGAAAAATAAAAAATAACGTTTTCATTAAATATCTTTTGGTTTAAGATTAAGGCAACCTATCCAAATGGGCCACAGACCATAGTGTTACGACACTTTGTTTTAATGTTTTCTAAGTGTTACTCACATACTTAGGAAATTGAAAAATCATTTTTTTTGTCATGTCAATCATGGATTTGAAGCCACGCCTCATGGTTGGATCATTTCCAACGTTTCTTGAAAACTCCGTTGTTTCCTTTCCATTTTCATAGACATACCGTATTGAAAAGAACTGATCAACTATGTATAGAATTTTTCTTTAAGTGAAAATCGAATCCACAACCAATATGTGTACGCTACTCTCTATCTTCTTTTTTTAATTAAAAAAAAAAAACATTTTATGAATGGTGAATGAAGCGTAATAATTACAATAGTCAAAGCATTATATAAATAATGCTTTGACTATTGTAATTATTACGCTTTTAGTACTTCATTATATGTTTGGTACAATGATGGTTCGAAAATTTCTTTAAGAAATAAAAATAAATTTACAGTACTTGGCACTCCGTTTCCCTTTTTCGGGCTGAATCTCGAATTGGCACATTGAATGTCGAATGGCGAAACTTAACGCCGCATTTTGTTTTACTAGACTGATATATGAAACGGATCCATCGTACAGTCGTAAAGAATTCGTTGTCCCTTTGAACCAACAAGGCCTATAAATAAAAAAAAAGTGGAGAACGCAGTGTCTTGAAACTAGGTTCGCTGTCGTGGTATGCGGGAAAAAAATAAAGCTGAACATGGAGTATTCGAAAATACATTTTTTTAACTTTCCTATTCGAAATGTCCTATATTCACTTTCGGGGTGGAAAGTGGAGAATAGTGTCTGGGTTAGACACTAGGTTCTCCGCCTACTCTGCTATATGAGTAAAAGAATCGAGTACAAAAATAACATTAGTACTTGACACGGTAATGGATTAATACGGCCCACGTCATCATAACGTTTGCAGTCAATTGGTAAAATGTGAATTTCTCACGTGTTTTGTAATGAGATATACAAAATGTATGCTATGCGGTGAAATTTTAAACTTTCACTCCGATCACAATGCTTGTGCATTTTGTTATATCTGTAAACTTGGTTATGTTGAGAGAGGAGAGAGGACAGTGGAGGCGAAGTGAGGGGTTAAACCCCTATTAGCTACTAAAAGATCTAGTCTAGAACTAACATCAGTTAATTTCTAGCATGTATTACAAAGGCGGTATTAGTAGGGTCTATTTCATTAGGTAGAGAGAAGAGCTCGGAGGAGTGGAGGCGAGCGTTGATGTTAAATTTAAATGGACCCGTTAAGGCTATACTCGGGGCGCAAGTCCTAGACGCTGGCCCTAGTTCCTCTTTCTGCCACGCGATGGACACATGCACGGTGAATCCATGGAATGCTTAATATAAAATAAATATATAGAAACGTTTAACGTTTTGGAAGGTAAAGGGACTCGAACCCGCACCTCAAAACTGTGAACTATGGAAGCGGTCGAGTTAATTCATATTTTTCTTGTATTAAGTGTCTGATTAATTACAGGCTATGGTTATATAGGATACAGTAAAGCAAGTTTATTTATTTATAATTTATTGCAGCTTCCTGTTTTTCCGCAAAAAAGGGTAGTCATAAAGAACCTAGTGTTAAGACACTCCGTTCTCCGCTTTCCGCCCGAAATCAAAATATGGTGTGTTGAGTCCCGGAACTCAACGCCGCGTTTTTTCTTTTTACCACAGCGAACGAATCAAAACACATTAAATAAAAGATGTAAACGTACATTTTTATTTTTTTTTAAATAATATATAAGTATTCTAACTAATTTTTGAAGGCCACCATCCTGATGAAGTCGGGTAGGTTTTTTAATGGGCTGTAATTTATTCGTGGAATTTCCTTTGAAACCGTATCTAAAACAAAATTGCCGTAACGCCTTTTTGCTTGATTTTTAAAGCTGCAGTTAGGTCTTAGGTTTGAATTCTGGGTAGGGCTAATTATTGGAGTTACGAGCTACTTTTGCATTCACTCGTTGTTTGTTGTTGAAAACGAAATTTATTATTATTAAAGATGTCTTTGAAATAATTTAATTGTTTTTCTAAAGAACGGAGATTTAATTCACTGCAGACACTTTATCAGTACTTTTTTTATCTATTCCATTATTAACAGCTTCACGCTTCCCCGCATAGAGTTAACGTAGTGTCAAGACACTCCGTTCTCCACTTTCCGCTCAAATTTGAAATATTACGGGTTGAATTGTAGCCGACACGCTCGCTTTTGTCTTTTTTTTAGAATGTAGAAATAAAAATACTTTAAATATAAAAGTTCCACCGAGTAGGAATCGAACCCACAACCAATCACTTTCACAACCTGACGCTGTCTCACTGCTCCACAATGGAGATATAAATAATGATATATAAGTTAATAAGAATCTACTCAAGTCGCAAGAAATCTTTTAACGAATGACATCATTCTTATTTTGGATACGATTTGTAATTGAGACCACATGTCGGTAGTCCTCGTGTTGAATCCAATGTATATTATAATAACTGGCTGGAAATTCAATGGAAACGCGATTAGTTGTGGGATCGATTCCCATTCCTCGGAGGACAGGGTTTTATTTAAACTATTTTCTTTTCCCCGCTCTGGTACCTAAGACAAAGCGCGGCGTTGAGTTACGCCATTCAACACACAATATTTCGATTTCGTGCTGAAGGTTTCACTTTCACTTTCCGCATCCGTTATCTTTGACTATTTTGCTTATGCGTAAAAAGGTGTAAAGCTGCTTTTTTATATACTACATAGATAGCGGGAAACTGACGCTGCGTTTTATCTAACTAGACATATACAGATATTTATGTATGAACATTCCCTCAATTGGTATTTACACCCACAGCCATCGTGTCTTATCATACATGCCGTAACTGCGCCACCACATTTTCGGTATTTTTTGTAATTTTGAATTCTTAAATGAAATATGAATTATCATCTTACTGGATACTTATCACGTATTTAAAGTAATCAAGGCAGCTTCACTTTTTCTTAGCAGGGTGGGCAGAGAGGACCTAGTGTCAAGACACTCCGTTCTCTTCCCTCCGACCGAATTTGAGACGTTGCGTGCTTAGTAGTGAAATTCAACCGCGCAAAAATTAAATAATGATTATTCCACTGAATGGAAATCGAACGCAAAACCAATCGCGATCACAGTTCAGACGCTATCCCACTGCGCCACGACGGCTTAATATTATATGAGTAGATTTTAAGTAATAGAGTGAAAACCAAAATAATATTAGTTAATAATTAGCTAAGGAGTACTTTATAAAAACACTCGTCTATCGTGTATTTTTTAAAAGAAACATTCAATTTCAACCAAAGAAGCATTAAGTGGCGCAAACACCTATTCAAGGCTGTTAAATGGCGGAACCGAACACTGCAGTGGCACCTAAATTTGTACGGGAAATTATTATTTCATTTTGTTTTTTTAATTATATTCTCATATGGGACACGAGTCTATAACTTTATCTTATAATAATACATACTAATATAATAATTGCGAAAGTAACTCGTGTCTGTCTGTGGCGTCTTCACGGCCAAACCGCTGAATCGATCGTGATGAATTTTATATAGTTATACTTGAGTGTATTGGCTGAACATATGCTTTTTAAAATTCCATTATTTTTTAGTTTTTCCAGGAATTTCATTGATTTCCGAAAAGGCCGCTGAAAGTACGAAACAGCTATATTTATATAGCTGTATATATAAACAGTTATTTAAAGTAGTAATTAAAATAATTTTAATACAAAAAATAATAAAGAACTGCCACTGCTAACGACAGTTTTCAACATAGACATCTGTTTGCCCTAATTTGCCAAAGAAATCCCTTCCAAACGTTCTAACCCGTATTTTTTATAACTTTTTGTTTTTTTTATTTATTTTTCGTTTTTGTTTACTTATTTACAGTTAAAAACAATAAGTCAATATGATAAATGCGGTCAACGAGTTCTTAGACGACCTGCGGTGAGTTTCTTTTTTTTTTATTATTTTTATTTTAATCGTTATTTTATTGTACTCTATATCTCGATTTCGGATGGAAAGTGGAGAAAGAAGTGTCTTGTCACTAGGTTCTCTCCGACTACCACCCTGCTATATGAGGGACAAAGCGTGAAGCAAAAAAAAACTAATTTCAAGTCTTTTACTCTTTCATCGACCGTACACATGTCCGGTGAGATTATAATATTTTTATCGTGTGAGCGTGATGTCCTAGCTAGGACAGGACAGGCCACCATCAGTGTCAGTAAACGCAATTGGTTGTCGGTTCAATTCCCACTCGGGGGAATGATTATATTCGAAATTAGATATTAAATAAGTATAAATCTTAGTAAATCCGTCGTTTCTAATACTTTACGGTAGTCCAGTAGCAGTGGTTTAATATAATAATTAGTATCAACTGACAGACGTATGCCACCTTAATCTACCTGTGACCACGGAATACTGTTAGGTTTTTGAAACTTAATGTTTTTTAAAATGTATATGTTCAAATACCAAAATTTGGAAGTTTCATTTCAAAATATGTAAAAATCGCGAATATATAAAATATAGTGTCATTTCATACTAAGTAGCCGATGTAGCAAATTCGAAATTTGTTCTAAATTAATTTTTTTGCTTTGCTCGGCTCTGAATTCTGGTCGAAATGCATTGGGCTGAAGTCGTCTTACAACTTTTTGTGATAAAGCGTTAATAAAGCCCACCTGGCGAAGTGGTGTTCTACAGGTTTATTCGACGAAGGTCATAGGTTTTTTCCTCGTGTTTGTCGTGTAACTTGGCGGATGATAAACCTAAAAATTTAAACCTTTTAAGTTTTTTTTTTCATTTTTTTTTTATTCCGTTTGTCGTTGGTATTGTGAACCCAAAAGTTTCACATTTCAAACTTAATCCTCGTGGTATTAATTAAGTTAGACATGTTACTCAATAATCCCAAAAAAATTATAAGTTTTTGATAGTGAAAGTGAAAACTATTTGTATCCGCAATGTATTCTGAAATATTTTTTTTCTTTTTAAGACGATTTACTAGTTTCGGCTGTAAGTAAATCTTGCAATGCAATTTTTTGACGCACTCCTTGACGTCCTATTTGTTTGAAAATTTGCACGCGTGTCCGGATCTGATTATAATACATTTTTTTTATAGCATGAACCTGAATGACCTTGCCGCGACACGGATGAGGGGAATATGACTAAAAGTTCTTTATTCAAAGATATTGTTATGTTTTAGTTTTTGGTTTGAAATCATTTCCAATCTTTTGTGTTATTCTAATTTGTAAAAGTTAACTTTGATTTGTTTGTGCGAATTAAATTGTATTGACGTTTGAATGCGTTTTTAATATTGACAACTTTGCAGTAAAAGCTGGAAGGAGAGAATGGTCACTAAGTTCTATTTACAAAAAAAAGAAAAGGTTTATTGTAAATTTTGTATGTCCTTGTCTTGTACTTATGCCTTCACAAATTTTTACCTAAACATTTTCAAATGTTATTCAGACACACTTGATTTGAAAAACATTTTTTAAAAACTTATTAAAAATTAAACGTAGCGGGATTCGAACCCGCGTCTCTTGGAAGGTTAGTCCCACAGGCGCGGGTTCGAATCCTGCTAAGTTAAAAAATTTTTACGTGTTCTAGAAAATGATTTTCATATCTTAAGTGTGTGACTAACACTTTTATGTATGTAATAGATAGCACTCTATCTTGCCAAACGATTGTTTGTAGAAATCTTTGGATAATCGGCAAATTTGCGAACATCTCGGTATAGATAAACTAACAACTAGCCGGCTATAAAACGTATGGCTTAGCGGTCTGAAAAGAAGTTCTAGAACTTCCTTAATAATAATTTATTTTATTGATTCTTGATATATGAATTGAACGAGGTCAAACCTGAGTTGGTACATTTCGGTTTGTTTGCGGTAGAGGCTGCATTACACTGGCCTTGCTTCTTAAGTAGATATATTTATATAAATAAATCTGTTTCAAATATCTTGCTTATTGCTATTATGTATATAATACTAACTGTTATCCGCAACTTCGTACGCAAAATAATAGAGTCCTCTGCCAAATTTCAAATTTGAAGAAAAAACATATGAAGGTTACAAAGTTGCGAGACTTCCTTATCCGGTCTGTCGCAAAATCCGTTCTTAGCGGACGTCTACTAACTATAAACTACTTTTCTGACATTTTCTTATTGTACGACATGTGGTTATTATAGCAGTGCCTGTAACTTACGACCCAGGTGTAGATTTTTTTTTTTAATTATTTTATTAACACACTAGGGACATATAGTCCATACGTACGTACGTAAGTACACCCTAACAGAGGCCAGTTTCTGTAAATTTGTTGCATTCCTTAATTTTTTTCGAATCCTTAATTGAACTAATCAAACCTAATCTTTTACGGCCATCTTCAAATCACACTCCACAATGCTTTTGGTCGTTACCCCCGTATCAGTCTTTTTTTACCTGCGCCGTCCTCGCCACCGGTGTTGTACCGAAATGCTGTCACGCAGCTACAGTTTCGTTGACTGTCGACTTTTAGTGTTCACCACTACAACAGTGGCATTTCGAACAGATTCTCCCGGTCAATATAGGTAAGTTGGTTTACATCTCTGATAAGCAGTATATCCTCCAACATCACTCGCGTACACATGGCGATGGCCTCTATACGGTCATTAGGGGTGCTTGCTTCAACAGGGTGATTCTTTTCCCTGTAGTTCACCTGGTGTTAAACGGGCCCATTTTGCCTATTGTCGTGCCTCCTTGTAAAATACATGCTGGAAATTAACTGATGGGTAGTTCTAGTCTAGATCTTTTAGTAGATTATAGAACGATTTTGCTGTTATACCTCACGCTTTTACTTCTGCCGCGAACAAAAAATATTGTAAAATAAGTTTAGCTTTTAGTTTACTGGAGTAACGGGAATAAAAATGTAACAATTCAGATTTTGTTAACAAAAGGATGGACTATTTGTCCGTGGTGTTTAAATAAAACCATTAAAATAAATAATCGGTTTTTTTATATCTTTCTCAATCGTGATAGGAGACGATATGTTACTATGTCACATTCATTTACTAATTTACGGAGTTAACTTAGATTTACATCACATTTTCCTTAATTTTTTGGACACTTCTAATGTTTGATGTTACTACAATGCGGGACTTGACCGGCACTTTGTGCATCTCAAACTTAGACATATGTACCTATATATATATGTGTATTATAAATTGTATATTCACGTGGACTATATATCACACTTGCCATCACTGTGACCTAATTTTAACTGAAAATTGAAAATCTCCTAATTTTCCGTTTAAATTTCACAGAAATTTCGGAAAACAATTTCCCTATTACCATAACAATTTCACACCTACACACTCTAAGGAGCTCGAAGAGAGAACCCACCCTGTAGGTACATATAGCTGATTGTTAAGTCTCATTCACTCTGCGAGTCATTGCGTGTTGGGTGGTGAAACTCAACGCTGCGCTTTCTCTTACCAGAGCGGAGAAATGAGAATAATTTTGAATATAATAGTTCCTTCGAGTGGTGGTCGAATCGAGTCAAATATTTTTTAACCTGAAATTACCATATTTTATAAATTTATATGTCTATAAATAATGTATTTTTAAATAATTGAATAAATAATACTATTTATTTATTAATTTTATAATTGAATAAAATACTATTTATTCAATTACTTAGACATAGCTTAAGAACTTAACGTGATACAATAGGAACATATAATGTTTTTGGTTAAAACGGGATGTGTCCATTAGACGTGAGTTGAAATCTAAGTGATCAGATTTTTTGCCGATACATATTTTCTCGCCATAGCATATATATACACAGAGAGAATCCAGTGCCAAAATACCCCGTTCTCCGCTTTCCATCTACATTCAAAACATTAAATGAATAATTGAAGCGGACGCCGTGGTTTGTCGCCCCAGAGCGGGAAAATTTAAACCATTAAGACATAATGATGCCACTGAATGGGAATCGAACCCACAACCAATCGCGCTTACAGTCACAAGGTTCTACTGATGGCCTTACTATGATACCTATTTCTTGCATAACCATATTTGCTTCTAACGTTATCATGTAATTAATACGTTATAGTGTGAATTGATTCTGGCCCATACTTCAGTTGCCATTGAGCAGTTCTACTATAAATGTGTGAAGTAATTTAGCTTCGTATACTCTGGGTATTATACTAGTCTTGACACGTGGGTCTAGATAGACTGAAGCGTGTTTTTGAACTGACGGCATACAACATTGTGTTCTTTAAAAACACTTGTTACTGGAGACTTAATTGGATTTTATATAAGTCTTGAGCGCTATATGGCAGAAACTTGCGAAGAGTTTCATCATAGTTAAACGAATTGTCCTTCGTTTTATACTCGCACGGGAATCGAAGCTGCTACCTCTCGGCAAGAGGCTTGTTAATAAGAAAATATTAAATTACTTCAAAACTAAGCCTCACGGAGACGTTTGGTCAACTATTGGTGAAGATTTGAATATCCATGTGTATCAATTAGACACGGAAGATGTTGATATAGGTCCTCTAAGGCTGCATATGCCTGAGAGTAATAAGAGGGAAACTTTAGTGGACTTTAAGATGTTGCGTTGGTAAGATAGACTTATTTTTAATGAATTAATAAACTATTTTAAACGAATTAATCGCGTATATCTTGGTATTCGAAATTACTTTGTCGCGAAAACGACGTTTTGAAACTTTTACAGTGGTCCGTGGTAACAAGGAGACATTATTCATTCGAGTTTTCTAAAGCGTATTAACGAATACCAAAATGTTTATTTTATCTGTTTAAAATACTTTCAATTAAAATGTGTTAAAATCGCGACAACCTGAGAAAGATCTTATACAGATGCGCTAAGTTATAATTAGAAAGAGAGTGTAACCTAAATATTAACTCTTATGTGCAAATGAACAAAAGATATAATTTAAAAGATTTAAAAACAGAAAAAGAAGCTAGGAAAAAAAGTTCTCTTCTGCCAGAAAACTTGGCATCACCAGCTATTCTACTGCGAAACCTAAATCATTCTTATATTAACGTTAATGAAATATTTTAAGTCATCTGACGCCATCATCGCCCAACCGACGTGACTATTAGCCATTTCTGATGCTGTTTTGACAATATAATAGATTAGAAATGTTATTTTTCTACTAAAAATTCTATCAAGATAGTAATGATAAATAGGCGCCTATAATCTTATCTCATATTGACTCGTGATTCGGCTCAGTGCTGTTTGTGCGTGAGCTGAAAGAGTGTCTCCTGTAATATAAGGTAAGTGAAGTCTATGATGGATGTAGCAGGTTCATTTTTAACCTAAAATCCATTTAAAAGAACACTATTGAATATACTCAACTACATATATAAAAAAGCGAAGGGTCACTCATACGAAATATTCGAAACCGCTTGACGTTGAAAGATGAAACTTAGCAGAGGCAGTTTATAGTTGGTACACACGTCCCTAAGGACGGATTTTGCGACAGGAACGGATTAAGGAGTCTCTCACAAATTGTATGAAATTCCTTGCCATGTATGAAATTCCTTGTAACCATGTATGAAATTCCTTGGTTCCACGAATAAAGTCGCGTTCAAAAGCTGTTTGGTAAATAAATAATTGACTAGTGGAGAACGGAGTGTTTTTACGCTAGGCTTTTTTCTACACTGCAATTAGTTACAAGATACCGTGTAAAGTTAAAAAAATATACTATTGATTTTAATGTTAATGTCATCAACAACAGAAAAACATGTTGCACGTTTGGGAGGTAACGGATGCTTCTACATGCGATGATTGTGGATTCGAGTCCTATTATGGGGATTTTTCTGTCCTTTTCACTTTGCGTAAGTTCTATCTACCTAACTTGCAAGTAAAGTATAGATACATAAATAAATTTAGCCTTTATATGCTAATATCTATGTCTCTATGGACTTTTTGGCCGTAAGAAATCGTGAACTCGTTTAGGTACGATCAGGCAAATAGGAAAATGATGATGGTTTCGCAGCTTAGCACTTTTTTCCGCATATCAGGGTAGTTAAAAAGAACCTAGTGTCAAGACATTCCATTATCTAGTTTCGGGCCGAAATCGAGACATTGCGTGGCCCAAGGCCGCGCTTTGACTTAGATACCAGAGCGGGTAAAAGAAAATAATTAAAATATTCTAGTAGAAATCGAAGCCACAATTAAAATAAAATTTTTTGGTAATAACTTTTTGACACTCTTTCATCATCCGAAGCATTACAGTTAAAACTTGAAAATATTCCTATACAGAAAAAGATGACAAGTACTGATAGATAACCTTATCAAAGTTACGACTCAACTAGTCGCAGGTGGTTTTGAAATTGCATCTTTATATTATCTCGACGGAAACCAAGGTACTTAAGTTATAAAGTAAAAATCTAAAACCTTTGAAAAAAAAAGGTACGTAAGTTTGAACGCACCAAGATTCGAAGCCGCGCAAGCCTCTTGAGAACCGTCCAAGCCATAGTAAAGCCGTCTCTGCCCTACCACTAAAATGGTATCCTTGCGATGATAACCTGGCGCACGAGAAAGTAATTTAAAGAGCGCACTATTATATATTTATATATAATTATATTTTATTTATATATTCACAATAATATATAATAAACTTTACGATTTCGAGTAAAATTAAAGACAATTTTGTATAGTTGTCTGTATATAAAATTTAATAATAAGAAAATAAAAAATGTTGAATTTCAAATAGATGACAATAATAATGCAAATACAAAGATGTCGGAGTTCTAAGCTGCGAGTATATAATAACATGGGAGAGGTGGTCCAACCTTATCAATTTTTCACACGTTCTGCATATTACTATTATCACTCATGACATGAGTAAAACAAACAAAGTATTTCCATTTTATTTTTATTTTATAACACTAAACGGTATCAACATTAATCACGATAATTCCTTGATTGGCCACAAATAAGCATTCCCGACACTTTTCCGCTTACACAGAGAAAACACAACACTTTATGCAAACACTGATAACACCAACACTTATTTCACTAACACTTATTTCACTAACACTTATTTCACTAATACACTAACACTTATTACACTAACACTTATTACACTAACACTTATTACACTAACACTGATTTCACAAACACTATAACTTGAAGTTGAAACTGCGCTTGTCGATGAGGTAATTAACCCCTTGCCGCCAGCGCACCCTTTATAAATAGTCTGGAATGGAGTCCAATAAACACTCGTGATCGTCGATTTCCGGTCACGCTACTGTTTTCGGTATTGATTTATAGATGGCGACAATGTGCCACTACTAAATATGTCACTCGCGCCTCTTGAAAAACGACAAAATTTGTAATACGTTTTCTTAAAAAGGTTTTTCAATTTCCTAAGTGCGTGAACACTTTAAAATGTTGAAAAATGTTATGTCACTTCACGGTGTTGCTGCATAGCAAGGTGGTCGGAGAGAGCCTAGTCTCAGACACCAGTCTGGAGTGTATTTAGACTAGGATTAAGATGTTTCATTTTGACAGGCGGAGCTCAACGCCGCGTTGTGTCGTACAAAAGCGGACAAATGAAAATAATAATTCCCCCATGTTTAACTCGAACCCACAACCAATCGCGGTTACATTCAGACGCTGTCCCACTGCCCCACATGGCATCAATCTACATTAAATTTGAATTGATTAGGCAACACGCTAATTCCATTAGATTGTAAAATGTATGTTATTTGTTTTTAATCGTATCGTAACTGAGTAATGATGATAATTTAGGAAACATTATCTATAAATATATGTACATCTATGCATATGATAAAATCAGTCTGTATATGGAAGATTTATAAAAATATATATATATATATATATATATATATATATATATATATATATATTGTCTGTATAAGGAAGATATATATATACATTGATAAATATTATCAATGTAATAGAAACCCTTTTTTTTTTGTTGGTGCACGCCAATCTCAGAAACGGCTTAACCGATTTGTATGCAGTTTTGTCTAACAATAAATGATTTTGGTAAATTTTCCTTCAAATTTTCCTTTTGTTTTATTAAATCGGTTCATACACATAAAGAGTTACTACCATTTAAATTATAAATATATGCAAAGCTTGTGATTTAAGCGAGAACGAGGTCGGGCGATGAAACAACATAGTTTAGTCATGTAATTTACGCAGGCGAAGCCGCGAGTGGGTCGCTAGTATATATATATGATTTTGTCTTACTTATACTTCTACTAAATACAAGTACTGACATATATAAATAATTAAAATGTTTAATTTTTAATTCCAGTGGCGGCAGAATGGTTGACTCACCGGTCGTGAGGGTTGAAGAGGGTGAATTACAGGGAAAATTGGTGAATTCACCAAATGGCAAGGCGTTCTACAGCTTCCAAGGCATACCCTATGCTAAGCCACCTATCGGATCTTTAAGATTTAGGGTGAGTTTTTATTAATACGTTTTTATCACTTCTATGTATATATCTTGCTTTCAATACACTTCGTTCTCCATTTTCCGTCCGAATTCAAGATATTACGTGTCAAGTGGCGGAGCTCAACGCTTTATATTTGGTACCAGAAATGAAAGAAATGAAAATATTTTATTTCGATTTCATTTGGGATTCGATCCCACATTTTATATAAAACCTATGGCATATTATGTAAATGGAAACCAGGATCAAACTACACTTGAAATGCAATTAGGACCAGCTTTAGGCGCTTGTCAGTTCAAAACCCACTCATAGAAGTTTTGACAAGTTGATAATAACATATATTTAGAAAACGTCTAAAAATTTGAACGCAGCGCGATTCGGACCATCGTATAGCAAGAGAGAAAGAATGCTGTTTATTAAATTAAATATTTCTAACATTATTAAACGGTTTTAATAAATATAAAAGATATTTAGTATATCATATATAGATTGTTCGTATATATTTTTTGGGTAGCAAAAATTTGTAAGGATCTCTCTAGGGAGATGCTAGCAACAAAAATAAATTGTAATAAAGCGTATAAAAATTTCGATGTAGCGGCATGTGGAACGCATGGATTAGCGGTCTGAGCGCTTGGACGGTTTCCAAAATGCGCGGGTTCGGCTCCCGCTGCGATCAATTTTTTATACGTTTTCTAAATATGTTTTTTTAATCTTCTAAGTGTGTGAATTAAAAATGTTATAAATATTCGTAATAACATTTATTCAAAAAACACACAACATGTGAATTCCACTGTAACTCTTTGAGGAAAATTCTTTCTTATTTTTGATTACTTTTTCCATTATATGTCGCATTTGCTGATTTTGGTATATATATGAGTGTAACTTATTTAATCTTTAAACTTTGATTAAGAGGAGATTGGTCATTTTTTTTTGTATAGAAAAAGCCAAAATATATTATAGTAATTTAATTCATGACAAATACAGCAAATGCTGACTGACAATTATTTAAGAAAGACATTAGTATAGAAAATAATTAAAAAGTACCGCCGCAATTATAGGTGATGACATATGACGGCATACATATCTTACCTACAATACAATTGATTAACTACACAAACGAAACGCGAAACTACACAAAAAACAGTAAAAATAACAATAATAGATAGATACATACATAGAAATTCTATATTGCTCACAACATTATAAAAGGAAAATAGTAAAAAGGTTATAACAGTAAATGCAGAGTGTGTGAAGGCGTCTTATAGCTTAAACTAGTAAAGGCTTGAGACAATTATATGGGAACACAAGATGCGATTTCAAATTTTAATCCGAAAACTGGCTGAAATTTTCTCCAAATTTCCATCTACAATTCCAATATATTATAATAAAGTATACGTAAATATTTTATATTATCGTCAAGAGAAAAAATAACAAGCGCGCAATGTAAGATGAGATAGGGAATGATCCGAACAAATAAGATAACTATAGTGATGTGATAAAATTGTCTGCAGATACACTTATGTTGTAGAAAACTGTTGAAATAAACTCATAAATCTTGATTCTCTCTAGAACAAATGAAAATTGGTAATACCTTGGCTTTTTCTGAAAAATATGTATTATTAAAACATTTTTTTTTCTTTATATGTAATAAGTATATAGGCTGTCGCAGTGGTACAGAGGTCTGATTGTAAACGTGATTGGTTGTGGGTTCTATACACACTCGGGTGGTATGATTGTATTTGATTTATTTTTGGTTCTCCGCTCTGGTTGGTACCTAAGGCAAAGCGTGGCATTGAGTTCCGCCGCTCAACACACAATGTCTCGATTTAGGACGGAATGTGGAGAACTGAGTGTCTCGGTTACTAGGCCTTCTCTGACAACCTGCTATAAGCGGAATAGCGTGAAAATTCAAAACAAATATAGGTTTTAATTTTTAGTTCTCGCTAAAATTGTTATTGATATTTTTTTTTATAAGGCAACATTTAAGCTTTTACGGCATTAATATAATTCTCATAGAGCTTTTGTCTTCAATTTTGTTTTGTTTTGCTATTGATTAATAATAATAAACAATTTCGTATTATTACACATTTGTATTTATATAATATCTTATACACGCTGTAAATTAAAAATGGTTTAATTTACAGCGTGTATAAGATATTATATAAATACAAATGTGTAATAATACGTAATGGTTACCTTGAACGGGTGACAAATAGGCAATGACTTTTGTTTTTTTTTAAATATTACTAAGCAAATAGCTGTTAGATATAAGTCAGCTAAATTGAAGCGCCCATAAATTCTTATTGGGTGACTAACCTTTTTTAGAGCTATGAGAACAAGTCTTATCACATCTAATCTAAACATATTCTACGTAACGTGCTACGTCATTTAAATATATTTTAGTAAAATTCTTTTATTTTTGGTACTTTTTAATTAATTAAAATACAAAAAAGTTAAAACACATAATGATAATAAGCGTTTCTTTGTATTAAATTCTATGGACACTATTTATACTTAAATTTTGATATAATTGAAAGAAAAAAAATTTTAAATGAAAAGAAATTGTAATTTGGTCTAATTTTAATCCTTTCAGGCGCCACAACCGCCAGAGCCATGGGAAGGTGTTCGAGATGCCACCTGCGAGGGCAACATCGCTGCTCAATTTGGACCATTCCAAAACAAATCCTTTATGGGAGATGAAAATTGCTTATTCTTGAACGTGTATACACCAAATATCGATGGTGAATTCCTCCCAGTCATGGTTTTCATTCATGGTGGAGGATTCCAATTCGGTTCCGGTAATGCAAGTCTTTACGGTGGTGATTTTTTAGTGGAAAAAGATGTGGTCGTAGTTACCATCAACTATAGAGTTGGGCCATTGGGCTTTCTAAGCCTCAATACTCCAGAAGTACCAGGAAATGCTGGAATGAAGGATATGGTTCAAGCGTTACGATGGGTTCACCAAAATATAAAATTTTTTGGCGGTAACTCTGGAAATATAACTGTTTTCGGAGAAAGTTGCGGTGGCGCATCAGTTTCTTTGCTCACAGCAAGTCCGTTATCAAAGAATCTTATCGCCAAAGGGATAGTCCAGTCCGGTTGTGCACTAAACCCTTGGGCAATCCAAAAAGCACCGATCGAAAACGCGAGACGCTTAGCAGAAGAATTAGGTTGTGAATCGTCAGACGTTGGTGATATTTTGGAATTCTTAAAAACAACTCCAGTGAGAGATATCGTTGAAACCAGCGATAGAGTTTTTTCATTTGATAATAATATAAAAAAATTCTCAAACACCTTCTGTCCTGTTGTTGAGGAGGAGTTTCCTGGAGTCGAAGCTTTCATGACGGAGCCGTTCATCAACATTCTGACATCAGGTCGAACAGCAGACGTACCATTAATGATTGGATCGACAACTTTAGAATTCGCAATGGATATAGGAGCAGAAGATCTTCAAGTGTACATCCCAAAAGATTTGAACATCGAGAGAAATACACAGCAAGCCCTGGAAGTTGTGGACAAAATTAAAGAGTTATATTTTAAAGGCAATCCATCGAGTGTCGAAAGTCTGAACGGCC
The DNA here is from genome assembly GCA_038994665.1 of Podotricha telesiphe. Taxonomy (NCBI): domain Eukaryota; kingdom Metazoa; phylum Arthropoda; class Insecta; order Lepidoptera; family Nymphalidae; genus Podotricha; species Podotricha telesiphe. Next base: position 717,142 of record JAOYRR010000459.1, read on the forward strand.
GATTCCATTTGTTTTCAGATGTATCTATCAATATTGACACACACAGATACATACAATATCTACTAAATGTCAAAAACAAACCAATATATTACTACAAGTTTGATTATATCGGAGCTTTGAACATCTCTGGCAGTGTGATAAAGAACTTCGATCTGAAACATGCCGGACACATGGACGAATTGGCCTATTTATTCAGGAATGATATGCAAAAAGACGTGGAACTAACTCCTCAAGATGAGAAGATGAGGGAGAGGATGGTGCGACTGTGGACCAATTTCGCTAAGTCTGGGTGAGATGTGTTCCTTTAAGTATCAAGTTTATATATGAAATCAATGATTAGTAGCCATTTAAATTCATGAAACGCAATTACTGCCTAATTGTAAGTAAGGTTTCAGGCCCTCGTGACGCAGTGTGACAGCGTATGAATATAAAGATGAATGAATGGTAGCGGGTTCAAAACCCACTACGTGACTATATTTAAAGTATTTTTATTTCTCCGCTCTGGTAAATAATACAAAGCGCGGCGTTAAGTTCCGCCAGTCAACACCCACTGTCTCGATTTCATGCAGAAACTGAAAAATGAAGTCTTAACACTAGGTTCTCTCTCTTACTGCTTTGCAATGCGGGAAAAGCTAATAAAGATGGTTAAAATAAGTTTTTTCTAAATGTTATTTCTTTTTAAATAAAATTGGATAGTCTGTCGCTAATTTTATTTTTCATCTATTTAAATATTATCACTAATTTTTTTCAAAAGCAGCAATACTTATATTTTTTTTCATTTCAGTAATCCAACACCAGACGAAAACCATTATTTAACAGTAACCTGGCTGCCGATTAACAAAGACACCTTGTATTATATCAACCTGTCAAACGAACTGTCCATCGGCACAAATCCAGACAAAGAAAAAATTAACTTCTGGGATGAATTATACAGCAAATATTATAAAATATGGGATGAAGTGGATGACAGTAAGGAGAGTGAAAAGATCGAATACTCAACTGCACCAGTTATAGTTGAGGAAACGATTATAACTACAGTCACTACAGTTGTAAATAACTGTGAAGAAGTCACAAAGAGTGAAGTGCTCATCGATGTCCAAGATAATTCAGGGGAACTGGTTCAAATCCAAGAAAACAATAAATCACAAGATAATGATAACGAACAGCCAATAGATAATGAAAGGGAAGTTCAAGAGCAAGTTAGTGTTGTCGAAGAAAATAATCATGAAGCAGATAGCGTAATTGTGGTAGAAGAAAATAATATAGAAAAGAAAACTAACAACGTAGACGAAAAAGAGAAAGTAAACTTTGTACAGTCCGAAAGAAAAGTGATAGAAACAGAAGATTTTGGCGTAAATATTGGTAAAATTTCTGAGAAATTTGAAAATCCTTCCAATGGTGTAGAGTTCAACGGCAATGCCGATAGAAATGCCAAACCTCGCCCGTCAAATGAAATCAAAATGGTGCAAAATAATAGTTTCAATCCAAAAGATGTGATCAGAGCCAATGACCCGCCAGAAGACGATTTGCCCAAAAACATAGGTGTTAACAAATTTGTAAATTTCTTCGAATCTTTGGGTGGTAAGAAGTAGATTTGTGTATGTCGAGTCATTTAACGGTATTGTACTTTTTTTTTATTTTCAATTTTATGCAGAATGGTTAAATACGGTGAGATATACAAGAAATTGTTATTAATATTTGTTTTCTTCAATCGTCGATGGCTTTAGTTTTTAGATTGTTCTCTTTTTGGTAAACTAAACTAGATCTATATAATTATAATAATGAAAATTTTAGTTTTCTATGTGTAACAAACAATATTTTGTTGAGTTGGGTTGAGTTGAGTGAACTGTCACATTTGAGAATCAAAAAAAATAACTAAGCACCATTTAAGTTTTATAATTTTTTTTTGTCTAAGGTAGTTCTTTGATCTGCCATAATATAACCATTCTGTATATACATGGTTTTGTTTTTTACAGTCACAGCGAATATAATTTTATTTTTATTTCTTTTTTTTCCATATATTATATAACAATAGAATATATTTATAATATTATTTGTACATTCCTATTTTACACATAATATGTCCAACGTTATACAAGAAAACAAACACAAGAAATCATGAAATTTCTTCCTTTTTTTTATAATTCTATTATAAACAGATATAGACTAAATTTATTTTTTTTTAATTTAATCTATTTAATTTTAAATTTATGTAAGTTTGAAAAACGTTGCCAATATTTAACATTCTCTTTGATAAACTAGTGATGAAAGTTGATTTCCTTATTTAGTAGAAAGCGCGGTGTTGAGTTCCGCCACTCAACACATGCAAAATCTTGGATTCTGGCGGACAGTGGAGAACGGAGTGTCTTGCCACTAAGTTCTCAGTCTTTTTTTTGTTTAATTATAGACACAAAATTATATGTTATTAATTACTTTAAATTCAGATAATGTTTTTTAAATAAGTGATATTAATTTGGTGATTACAAGTGCCTTTTTATAAATTGTTTTTTTAATTTTTTTGAACTGCTTCAAAGCGGTTTTAAACATTCCTTATAGCATTTTGTAATAGTAAAAGCACATTTTAGAATATTATCGTCAATATATTTTCAATATGTATATTATTGTTAGAAAAATGTATTTTTTATTTTTCTTCTGTAGCGCCTTTTGTTATATCATATTTTATTTTGTGTGTTTATTTTTTATATGGCAACATTCAGTATATTTATTTTGAACTTAAAATTTAATTTAATACTTGAAGAAATTTATTACTGGAATGCAATATTAGTTTTTTTTTCTTTATGTATTTCTCACATAGTAGGCCAGAGAGTAATTAGAGCGGAAAAATGGAATTAAATTGAATTTAATCATTTTCTGAGTGTGAATGTGTGAGGATAAAAAAAAATGGATATTTCAGTTAATTTAATACTGTACTGTACACATATTATTCGTTGAACAGTATATCTATAACATTTATATAATTATTGTTATATTAGTCATCTTTATATGTTTACAAAATATGGATAAGTTTAATGCAATAAAACCATGCTATATTTGTTGTTTTGAACTTCCGCCAGCTTGAATAAATGTTGCCATCGTAAAAGTTAAATTTTGTCGTTATAAGAATATTTAACGCACGAATATTGATTGCAATTTTTCTTTATAAAGTGTTTATATCAATGTATATTTTAGAAAGTGCCAATATTATAAATAATAGCTACATTCAATACTAATTTTACTTATTTTTATATAATATAAATAAATAAAATTGTATATGATAATGTTTTGTGTTGTCTGTTTATATCACTTTTGGCTGTATAGATGATATACCGTACTGATGAAAAGCGTGAAGTTGGAAAAAAAAAAAAAATATATATATATATAAAAAAAAACGCTCCACTTTCCACCCGACTTAGAGACATTTCGTGTTGATTTAGGAAATTGAAAAACATATTTAGAAAACGTAATAAAATTTTAACCTCCGGCTCTTGGCTTAGCGGTTAGTGCGCTTGGACGGTTTCCAAGAGCCGCTGGTTCGATTCCCGTTGCGTTGAAACTTTTATACGTTTTCTAAATATATTAATCAAAGTATAATTGGAATAAAATAATGTCAACGAGTGTATAACCCACAACCAATCTCATTCAAACTCTTCCACAATGGTGTCCATGATTTGTGTATCTTAAGGCCGGCGTGGTCCAGTGGGATAAAGTCTGACTGTAAAAGGGTTGTAAACTTGGTTGTGGGTTCAATTCCCATTTGGGGGAACATTTAAAATATTTTAATTTCACCACTCTAGTACCTAAGACAAAGCGCGGCGTTGAGTTCCGCCACTTCAATTCCAATGTCTCGGATTCAGGCTATCCTGTTATGCGGGAATGAGCGTGAAGCAGCTAACTTTATCTGCTTGTTTCTTTGGTCTTATTGAGAAACAAGCCTTGTTTTTAAACGTCACATTAAAAAAATTCTATTAAATAAGGAGAATTATTGTGTATAAAAAAGGAATATATATGTTTAAATTATTATAATAGCCTTTTTTTAACCAATTAACCGTTTATATACAAATATATTTTAAATACATTGCCCTACTACAAAGTTATGACTCGAGTCTATTTCTCAGTCTACGGCAGGCGATGCCCTATTTTGACATTCCAACTCAATTTTGTAAATACTTTTATGGATTTTTAACTTTGCGTCCGATATAAGGTGCGGTGGAAACATCGACACGATTTCAGCGACCGCTTCGAAGTATTTGTGAATAACACTTTGTTGTGATAGAACGTGCTTAGTTGCTCCAAATGCAGCAATCTCCTCATCCACAGACTGGTCGAAGTTTTGAAGACTATCATCACTTTGGGGTGTGGTTGGAAACTCCTTTGGTGTTACGTCTTTTGAAAATTCATGTGATACGGGTCTGATTGATGCAGTGCTTTCGGTTTCAGCCTTTCGTTTTTTTCTAATACTACTAAGGGATGAAGGCCCAGCAACAGTGAAAAAGCCGTCAGGTCTTGGAGTGTTTGGTCGTGTTAAATTGTTTGGAAAATTGGAGCTGGTTTCTGGTAAAGAAGTATCAGGATGAGCTGGTGGAGGAGTAGCCTCTAACTCCTCATACTCGGACAATAGAGACACATCTGACATTTCATCCACTGTCATTTCTGAGGACATTGCCATTTGTTGCTCCGTTTTTCGTGTAATACTACTGTCTAATTGAGATACTTTTGAGGGCACCGATAGGAATTCCAGTAAATGCATGTACCTCCACTTGTTCTTTTTCGATGGCAGCTTCTTTTTCTTCTTGTAGTGGTCCCGGAAATGTTTCCATCTTTTTTGTATATCTACAACTAAATGAAATAAACTTTTAAAGAAATTAAACATGCATTATGAATATATCATGTAAGAATGAATGATGAAAAATCGAGATTAACTGTCCACTATTTTTGGACAAGACGTAACAGACGGCGGAACTGAACGCCGTGTGATACGCCTTGCCTAACCCGAGAATAAATCCATATTTAATGTGTACCAACTATAATGTAATTTCCAATAAATTGAGTTGCTAAACTCACTTTGTTGGTCATTTTCAAGTTATGGAACTATGTAACTTGAGGAACTTTATTTAACCATAGCGAGAGAAGGCAACATTTGAATGTAATAATTTCCAATAAAGCGTAGCGTTGAGTTCCGCCATTCAAAACGCAATGTCTTGACTTCGGGCGGATATTAGAGAGCGGAGTGTCTTGACTCTATGACTACCCTGCTAAGCTGGGAATAAAAAATACTTTAGTGGGGATCGAACCCAGTACCATCATGTGGAATCGTTTTGTCAATTACATTCTAATTTCACCTTTATAGTTTTTAACATCATACACGGTTATTGTAGTAATATATTATATTCTGCGTTTACAAATATAAGTTTCATTTTAAGTAATAGAAAATATGTTCGTATTTTTTTATAGTTCTAAATTTCTACACACTCAAAGTAGCGGGACTCGAACCTGCGCCTCTTGGAATTCGTTCAAGCTTTGACCGCTAATACAATCTATATCCTATCCAGCTACTTTTATATAAATTCTGTAACTTATTTTTGTTGTTGTTATCATATCTTTAGAGAGATTTTTACAAATTTCCGCTTCACAAAGATTATTTCTAAGAGCAGTCGTTTGGCGAGAGAATGTAACTGATAATATAATTAATAAAACGAGTGTGGTTAATAACAAAATATATAACGGAAAAAGGAAAAAAAAAAACAACTCAAGTAGCATAGAATATAAGAACAATTGAAATTCATTTTTATTAAACGTATAAAAAATTAAAACGCAACGCGATTTGAACCTGCGCCTCTTGAAGTTGAGTGAACAATGTTCAAGTTTATGTATATACTTCAATAACTACTAATTTATGTAAAAAATTTAAATAGCTTTTAATGCTCAACATATATTAGTAATATAAAAAAAGTGCATTCGTCTATTAGAAAGAAAAGTATTGGAAACCTACCTATCAATACTAGTTTAAAATGTATTGATAATGAGCGTGTATGGGTGTCTTAATTTATATATGAGAATTTAGAAGTAAATTAATAATACTGGCAACATTATATACATATTTTATCTGTATAAATTGTATATAAGCGATAACCTTAATTAGCGTCTTCCTGTCACCGAGTTTACTTTAAAGCTTGCTCGTGTGTTCATTAGATTGAGGATTTAACTTGATAACGACCGTTTGTTTGTTTAGTATGATTTTTTAAATAAAACTAAACTGAATTCAATGTCCGTGGCTCTCGCTGTATTGTTACTGGATCTCTTTTTAACCGATCATACTCGTTCGTCTGTTCTCTATACGAGGTGACATTGGCGTAGCGACTTGTGACACGTTCGAATCGCCATAATTAAAGAACCGAACTGTCCTGGTTTTTGTCCTTGCCTTTTATTGTTAACTGTACATTCGTTTACGATATATTAGGACCTTTTTAATACATGTAATCTAGCCAAATAAATATTTATAATATAATACAACTTACCGGGTAGTTTCATATTGTTACTAATGTCTGTCCATTCTGTATATTTTGCTATTAAGTTACGATGTTGAGGATGCTTGCTATCATATATCATAGGTTTAGCTTTCACTAACTTTATTAGCATTTCATCCTTTTCTTCGTTAAATATACTCATTTTTATACTAGACACTTGTCAAAATGATAAGAAAATGGCCTTTCATGAAACAGAAGGCCCAAATATTTAGATCACCGTAATGATCTCGAGTTATTACATATTGTAAATTATTCACAAGACAACATTTTTTTTTAATATAATTATTACTAAAGTACTAATATAGTATAGAAACGTCGCACGTAGCGGGCGGCGCGCGAGTGGGGAGTGGCCGGCGTGCGCATGCGCATGACTCACGTGGGTTTTTAGATAGCATGTATATTGTTCATTGTTAATATGATTCATTATTAATATTCTGCTAGCTTTACGAATTTGGTGTGTTGTTTCGTTTGAGAAAGAAAATGTACAAACACTGTTCACTCTCCGCCAATTTTAAAGATTGAATTGTGTGTGTGTGTGAGCAACGCGTATACTTTATCAAAATCAAAATATTCTTTATTCAAATAGGCTATTACAAGCGCTTTAGAATCGTCAATTAACACAAAATATCAGTATTGTCAGTCCTAGCAGCTACCACCAGCTCGGAAATCAGTTCTGCTCTTTTCAAATATAGTTTTACAATAACTTTAAAGCATCTTTATGCAGTTTTTTGCAATTGCAATTAAGAATAATATTATTCTAATTATGTAAGCAGCCTTCCTATCAAAACACTACTCACGTCTGTATTTCTGTATACTTCGCAAACAAAAGCGATCTAACCACTCAGTAGAATGTCTGCCTGTCTGTCTGTTCGCAAAAACGACTGGATAACATTTTGGCTTGGTAGTAGCTTATCGTCAAGATGTACATATAGAATATATTTCATCCTTAAATTCGATGTAGTTTTCGAAGAAAAATAAAAAACTGAAACACTAAAATTAATGTATAAGAAGATAACTATTGAATTGAATGGTTTTTTGCATGTAAAAGCTTAGTGTCTGAGGCAACATACAGGATAATTTTATTTTAAATTTCAATGTGGTTCCCGTAGGAACAATTAAAAAGCGGAACCAGCAAATTACCTTGATTATTCGCAAATTTCTTACCAATGTGACTAAGTAATGTGTTTATTAAAAAATAAAAACAATATACAAAAGATATATGTACAATTATTTAATTGAGAATTATAATATAATCGATTTAAAATTTTAGAAATATTTTATCGATCCATAAATCAAGAACAAGTGGCACCGTTTGGTTATCAAATAGGAGTTACTACAAAACTATTATTGTTTAAGTTTAATAAAGGTTGAAAAAAACAGTTTTATATGAGAAGTAGTCTTTTTTTTTAAACTATATTATTAGCTTCTCCTGTATATATGCGTCTATGAACTGTTTTAAGAAAGAAGCCTTGCACCGCCATTTGGCAATTAGACTTGCTTGGAAATCTGCATATATATCCGGTCCCAATGACAAATACAATATTTTAGGCGTTTTCTTTTTTAAACTTACTTATTTATTAGACGTGTATAGGAGTGATTCATTAAGTATCGTAGACTAGCTTTTATATTGTAACTAGCGATCATATCGCGGCTTTACTGGCTTAAACTAGACGACTGTGATAGCCATTTCGTATTTTTGCCGGGATGCGTTCTCGCTTAAATCAGCAAGGGCTCAAATTTATAACCTTAGCGAATTATATAAAAACGGGAAGCGTGGCGGTGTGCAAGCCTTGTCAATGCAAGGACTTTTTTGGTTGCGTCTAATTTTAAATCTGATAACTTCTAAAGTACTCATTTGAATGAAACAACTAAAGGAAAATTTAGTTTTACAATAAACGGTCAAAATAATTAATATACTAATTTAGATATAAGAACTATTAATGATTAGGAGAAATTAACTCTTGCAAACAATGTCATATTTCAAAATTATCTAGAGATTAAATACTGTACGTCAAACTTGAGGTTTTAGTGGGTAAACGGACGGCCCATATCTGCCGGTCCGGAGTCCCACATAACCGCGTCCGAGTCCCCAATCGGGCGGGTATCCGTAAAGGATTTCCTCACGTAAAAAAAAAATGTATAAAGAATAGGTAAAAGTATATTATTTTGATGTAATCTTATACAGTTTAGCCAGCGTAAGTGCTTGATAAAATGTAACCCGACATATAAGTGCCTTTCAGTTCCCCTACAATGATAAGGCCGTTAATGTTATTGTATACAGTGGCCTCTGCCTCTTCATGTTTTATTCCTAGGACCGCTTATCCACCTCGGTAAGAGTGTACGATTTCCTCGCACTCAGGACGGCAAGAAACAAGCGCACTGGTGGTTGTGCCTGGTCCAATGTGGCCTTTGTAGGTTTTGACCAGGCTTTTGCAGGCGAGGCTATTGAGAGTTCCTTGTGAATTCCTACAGTGCCGCCTCCTGTCTGTCGGCAGCAATGTTTTATTTTTTATTTATTGATTAGGAAGACAACGTTTTATACGAAGATTATATTAGTGTAGAGTACACTGATATCTAGATTTTTATATAGGATGTCTCAATTACAGGCTAACTCTACATGCAAATAATATATTTGCATAACACTCAGCTGCGAGAGCCATATAGTTACTAAATTCAAAGATGTATCAATAAACAATAAAATGAAAGTTGTTCTTAAAAAAAATTGCTATACAAAAATAACACATTTTCAGTAATTTCTATATAACTAAGCTAAATAAATAATTAATGGTTTGGCGCTAATTGTTTAAGGATTTCTTAATTTATAAAATATATTTTTTTGGTAATAGCTATATCCGTGTATCCAAATATACTTTCTACGACCGCACTGAAGACGTTGCACATGGGTCTCACAGCTGAGTGTTTGCGTTTTGTCCCTGGACGATAAACTTATTTTTTATCATCATTCATTGGAGGCGTTCTGAACTAATTTCGGTGCTTGAAGAGTTTAGTAGTGGGTGGTCCGTTTGGGTGCTAAAATATGCGGGCTTGAGTTAACTCTAAGGTTCCGCTGCGTTCAAATTTTTATACGTTTTCTAAATATGCCTTAGTGTGGGAATAAAACTTTAAAAAAATGTTAAAAAAAATAAAGAAACTAAGGTCTTTACCTCTATCCACGTACACTATGACCTAATGTTGTTCTGAGGCCTTTAACCCAGTCGATCTGCCACTTCCTTAAAATAAGACACTCCGTTCTCCACTCTTCGTAGGATATGGAATCGACAACTGCTGCATTTTGAAGACATCTAACCTACAGCCATGACGTGTAAAGTTAACCATTGGCCCACTGCGACTCGATGGCCTCAATATCATGATAATTTCTTATCAATATATTATGATAAGTGATTCTTAGAAGAATTAAGTGCATATCAATATACATTTATCATTTTATAAAAGTAAATTAAGTCGTGGCATCTGTTTTTTTATTTTATTTATGTAACAAACGTCTTGGGTTCGAATTTATGTAAAGCTTAGAGATCTGAGTACCTCAGAGTAATAAACGATTTTGATTTCGTTTTAAGCCTTCCAAGATTCGAAGTAAAAAAGTATATTGTGGCAATGTATTTGATTTGTGATAGGCAAAAACAAGTTAATGTTTTTACCCATTCCCCACTATAAGCTATTTCTAAATCATTGTGTGTTGGGTACGCAACTCAACACCGCGCTTTATCTGACTAGAGTGGGGCAATGACAATAATTTGTATGTACTCAAGTCCCTGAGTGGGGAACGAATCCAGAACCCTTTTTGCATACACTGATGTTTCTCAACTATTGAACTATTGGGAGTTTAGGTGTGAAATGAAAAGTTATTGTTTCTTCTTATAATTAAAAATTACCAATTTATTTGCATCTCTTACTTATATAGATAGCGAGTTGTATCCTTCGTGAAATCTCATTTATTCGAGTTTCCTTGGGAATTTCGGTAAATCTTCTTTTGGTATTTCCTATAATCACCACCAGTTTCAACTTTTTAAACGCAGTAGTATCAGTCACTGAGTAACGAAAGGGTTTCTTTATATATAGCTAAATATATATTAATGAACAAATGGCGATCTCGATAACTTAAAATCTATTAGACGAAAGTCCGAAGGTATCATTGTATGACCGTGTGAAATATTCTTTGGATCCTTATCGGTGTATAAATTTTTTGCTTTTAGCACTATTTCGTGCAATATTGTGGTGACATTATATTTGGCCGTTATCACTTGATTGTTGGGGAAAGTCGACACCAAGTCTGCCATGGCGGTGAAGAAACTATATATATGAGTCTTGTCGCTCTTCTTAACGGGCGGAGAGTTTCTCCGTTTACGTCTAACAATTCTTTTGACGTTACTTAAGAGATTAGGTGAATTCATGGACTTTTTCATATTTAAATGGTTCCTAAAGTCTCTCACAAAATTGTTTCGTAAGGATATTTTTTTTGCACTTTGTTCAATAGAAGATAGTAGAGCTTCTGTGTCTACAATCATCGGTCCCGTACTGTTTTCTGACAAGCTCAATTTACTCAAGGCTATATGTCTGTGATACGTAAATTCGTCCAAAGAAGAGGAATCACAGTCTGTGCTAGCTTGAACAAAATCCATGTTGAAACGTTCGGATGTACGTTTATCTCTCGATTTCTTTACTTTGTGCACGGGGAGGTGGTCGCTGAAGGTGTTAAAGATGTTTAAGTCGACGTTGGACAGAGAGCCCTCCGTGTCGTTCAGACATTCATCAATAGCACTCTCTTCAGCGTGAGACAGCGGTTTCTCTTCATTTTCGCCAGAAGAATCAGTTACTTCGCTGCCTGTTGTAGAATATGTTGAATGTACCTGCAGAATATCCGTTTTCAGTTCTTCCAATTCAGATATAATGTCCTTTAGCGATTTGGATATATTCATTATTTAGGTTTTTATAGTCCTTTTTGTATTTTTATATCTGAAATCAATTTATTTCTATATCAGTTAACTCAATTTATTCAAAATATAAATTGTGGGATGATGGAGAGTAGAGTATCTCAACACTAACGTTTCTGTCTGTCCCGTCTTGTCACGCCTATAAGCAAGCAGTAAGACTGACTGATATGACATGACTTTTATTTAGTATTTAAAAATATTTTTAACATATACATAAATATTAATAACATAACAGATTCTTTTTTGTTTTCACAGGTACCAATTGGGGACTCGGACGCGGTTATGTGGGACACCGGACCGGCACATTTAGGCTGTCCGTATACCCACTAAAATCTAACGGTACTCCACCTCGACCGCTATTGGCCGGGGCCACAGGGACTACAATCTTCCGTGAACCCCGGCGGCGACATAACAGACCTGGGAAATGTTCAGGAGTCAGTCTTTGTCCCATTTAGCAAGATAGGCAAAGATGCTTGCGTCAGAATTCGAGACATTATGTTGCGTCACTCAACGCCGCGCTTTTCCTTATTAGAGTGGAAAAAATAATTTAATCATTTCGAACCCACAACCATTCCAGTAAAGAGTCAGACGTTGTCCCACTGCGAACCTATCGAATGGCGATCGAACCCATAACCCTCTAGTGCAGTTCCCAACCTTTTTTCTCACAGACCACTTTATAAATTTAGCTGGTTTTAATAGACTGCATTAAAATGTAGATTAGATTGCAGCTACATTTCTAATATATTCCCAAAGTTCGACAAAAATGTAGATATCTTTATGATATTTCACCTTTAGCGAACGACAACACATCTGGCGCTTTGCAAGTGTCCACTCGTTGTACTGAATATGAAATATGCAAGTTTTTACAAGTAACAAAAATATTGTCTGCATACATTGATAGATGAAGTCAAGTTTTACTTCTTCACAATCGAAATCAAATAAATTTTCGCGTACCCCCGTTTACAAATTGTGAACCCCCATCTTATGGTCAAACCAATGTCAACCCCCGTCAAGTCACCCGTGGACCCTTCGGGGTCCACCTGGAACACTTTGGGAACTAAGGCTCTAGTGTAAGGCACTTCCCACCTGCATTATAACGACGTGGAATAAAAATAAATTAAACTTATTCATCAAATAAATAAATAAGCAATACATACCGGTATTTCCAGACATTTGTGCAAGTGTGTAAACAAATTGTTATCTGTTGCTATAAATACACTCGTACGTGCGCGTGCGCAGCGCCGCTCCGACAGACTGAAAACTTAGCTCTAAAAACGTTCCTATCTGTCATCATTCAAGTAAAACAAAGAAATTATAAATAATTTTAAAAAATATTTTATAGTTTAATATTATTATAGTTTTGTAACTATGGAATGAACCTGTTCCTTTTGTTATGTGAGAAGACAGTGTGTGAAATTCACATTAATTTTTTCGTTCTGAATAATTCTTGTTACGAGTTGGCACTACTCCCAGATTGATAACTCGTCTCATTGACGCGTCGCCATGGCAACGTTTAAATCAGTTTATACAAAAACGTATGTGTGTACGTACACACATGTGGTAAATTGTTTGATGTTCAAAAAATTAAGCATATGTCTTCTTATTTTGAATGAAATTATTTCACTTTGACACATGGTAGTGTGTGTAATATATATATATATATATATATATATATATATATATATACAAAATTGAATCAATCTCCTTTGTGTGTTCTCCATTCAACATGACATTGTCGAAGTGATTTGTGCTCTACTAGGCACTGTTTAATAATAAAATATAAATATAATAAAATTGCATACTCCTATGTCCGCATAATTTGAGTTTCATTAAAGTTCTTTTATTGTAATTACGTTAGGTATATGTGATGGCATCGTGCCACGATGGTTATGGGTTCACTTCGCTCGGGTGGACCTACTTCAGATTTAGATTATTTTAATTTGCTGTTGTAAGTAGTAAGTAGTTGTAAGTTTACTGGTGGAAGATGTGGTGATTGGTTCCAACTTAAAAAAAATACTCCAATATGGAGAAATATTTTCTACGTACTCTACATTATTTTAAATGCAGTCAAAATATTTATTATATATTTTACATTTTTAAAGTGTTTCGCATGCACACATTTAGGGATATGGAATATTTTTTTTAAGAAAACATATATAAATTTGAACGTAGGCTAAAAAATGAAGTCAATATCTAGAATAAAAAGGTTCGCATACTTACATTGGTACTGTTTACAATTAATTACAGATTTTATTTAGTATATCAAAATATTACCACACTTTTTTAAAATGAAACTATTTTTAACCGGATTTATCGCGGATAATATTGATATTTGAAAATACATTTTAGAACCCGACGTTTCGAACACTTTACAGTAGTCCGTGGTCACAGGTAGACTGAGGTGGCATTTGATACAATTATTATATCAAACTACCGCCAACGATTTCTTAGTTGCCTCTGTACTGCCCTGGATTCTTGCAAAATGAGCTTACAGTATCTTGCTTTCTGGTGTGATCAGATTGAGACTTCAAAGTTTTCATTATTGGGTCCCAGGTGGTAAAAAGTTTTCAACTGTCTTCTCTATTGAAATTAGGGTGTTTTTGTATTTCAATAGCCTCGCGGATCATCCTTGGGATATATCTGTTTTCCCTAGCGAGAATATGAGGTTTATCAAACCTGATGTAATGGTTGGTTTTATCCATTGTATGCTCACACACAGCTGACTTCGATACACGCCCATTCTTGATATCGGCGATGTGTTCCTTCACCCTTATACCGATGCTCCACTTTGTTTGACCAATGTAAGATAAACCACAGTTGCAATCTAGTTTGTATATACTAGCACACTGCAAAGGAATGTTACTTTTCACTGTGTGTGTTTCTACTGTAAAGTGTTCGAAACGTCGGGTTCTAAAATGTATTTTCGAATACCAAAATTATACGCGATTAATCCGGTTAAAAATAGTTTCATTTCAAAATGTGTAATAATCGTGAAAATCAAAGAACTTATTATAATTACACTGACAGATTCACTTGCATAAAAAATGACACTGAATAATCAAAACAAATATTAAATATATTGAGAGAAGAATTTTAGAGAAAATCATTTAAAAAGACTACATAAAAATAAAGACTTCAATTGACCTTTTGCTCACAGCCGTTGGTCTAAATTTGTACAGAAATTATTCGATTCATGCTATTTAATTGATGTATTATATTTTAACTATTATACACCGTCGTGACGTGTGGGCTTAAACGCGATTGGTTGTGGGTTCAATTTCCACTCAGGGATTATATTTAAATTATTTTCATTCGTTCAATCTATGGCTCCATATTGGACGGAAAGTGGAGAGTTGAGTGCCTTGGCACTAGATTCTCTCTGACTAACTGTTTGAGCTGTTTATGCCTTAATCAAGGGAATGACGTCGAAAATAATAGAGACCTTTAAATATAAACATTTATTTTAGTTTGTATATTTAACTTATAAGTTAACAATGAGTACAAGAATATACATACTACATATATAAAAAGATTATTTATAACATTATATGAATCTATACTATAGCGAAACAAAAAACAATAATTTAGAAAGAAGAAATATAAGAATACGATTCTGAATTTTATGTTTTTTTAACTCGCCATTCAACAAGCAATGTCTCGTATTCGAGAGAAAAACGGAGAACTTAGTGTCAGCCCGTTCCATTTCGCCCGAAATCGAGATATACCGTATAGTGGCGGAAATCAATGCCGCGCGTCTTGTCACCGGAGCGGACAAAAAAAAATAATTTGAATATAATAATTTCCTCTAACAATTTCTTTATAGGTGGTTTGTCTTAAACAGAGCGGAGAAATGACAATTATTAAATATAGTCACTTTTTAGACGCGTGACGCCCCGACTTCACTGCCCCAACTGGAACCCCGATGTCATCTAACTCAAGGATCATACGCAGTGTAGTTGGACGGCTTCTAATAGGACCCTCAGGATATTGTTCCATGTCTCTCGAGTCTTCTAATATTTTCAAAAGAATAGATTCCACATTGACCTTGACGTTTAAAACCTGGCTGGGCGAAAATGTGGTCACCAAATCCGCCATAGCATTGAAGAAGCTGTAAATATGATTCATTCTTCTGATTTTCACTGTAGATCTCCTTTCTATTCTCTTAACTTTCCTTGTCGGACTTTTTAAAGGGGTATCTATAAACTGCGTTCGGGCTCTATATTTCATACATAATTCGGCGACACTGTTTGGTGATAGTGCCTGTTCAGAATTTACATCTTCAGACGTATCGTTATTTTCTTTCAGAAATTTATAACTCCGCCGTTCGGATATTCTTTTTTTCATAGTTTTCTTAGTTTTTGTCGGAATAAGTTCGTCTAAATCCTTGAAGGTTGAATCAAGGCGAGTGGAGGGCGATACCTCTGTGTCATTTAAGCATTCATCAATGAGAGTGTTATGTGCTGCAATTGCAATTGACAATTCTGCATCAATCAATTTTTCTTCATCATGATCAGATATATCCATAGATGCTGTATTTTCATTTACTGCCGCCATTAAACTATTAAGTGGCAATGTTTGATCGGAACTACTAGTTATATTTCCGTCAGCTAAACTATCAATATCGATATGTGAAAAATTAGTTTTTGATTAATCCTCTTCCTTCCTTTCTTTTCGTTCTTGTCCTTCTTCTCTATTCTTTTGTATACTTCTAAGATTATAGGATTGACCTGTAATCAAGATTTTAACATTAATATTTAATTTATATTCTGATAACTAACGTACCTATAGGTATATTATCAAAACTAAAAAAAATACAATTTCTATTTTTAATATTTCATTCAATTTTGTTTTCAGTTTTTCACTTTCTACCCAATTTCGAGGCATTGCGTGTTGTATGGCGAAACTCAACGCCACACTTTGTATTAGTAGAGCAAGGCAATATAATTAATTTACATATAATCATTTTGACACGACGGTATCTACGTCATTAAAGTTTAAACAGTAAGATACTATTTGTATTTTGGTATACAGATGGTTCATACTTTATGAGATATCAGCATTTATTTATTTAAACGTCATCTCAATCAAGAAAATTTAGTTCATTCTAAATTATTATTCTATTTGCAACTAATGCCTCTCGAATACATATTAAAATTTTCTAGCAAATCATATGACAATGTTACAAGATATCCTTAAATTTCTTGACATAATCTATGTACCTGGATATGTATCAATCAGATCGACGATGGCTGTGGGTTCGATCCCCACCCGGAGGTATAATTATATATAAAATATATAATTATACCTCCGAGTATAATATATAATTATATATAATTTTCCAACACGTTGAAACAAACCGCGGCGTTCAGTTCCGATATTTAACACACAACGTCTCGAATACGAACAGAAGACGGAGACTTTTAACACTGGGTTCTCTGCCTACATACGCACTTCATTTTGAAGTATCTTGATAACAACGTATAGCTTAGTGGTCAGAGCGCTTCGACGGTTTCCAAGAGGCGGGGGTTCAAATCGCACTACGTTCGAAACTTTTATGTTTTCTACAAATGTCTAACAATATTTTAGCAAAATCAAAAACTACAATAGTCAGAGGGAACCTAGTGTCTAGACGAGCCATTACTTGTTGAGTGGCAGAGCGTCAACGTCTTACTCACCAGAGCGGAGAAATGAGAACAATTAAATTATGATCATTCCACCGAGTGAGAATCGAACCCAAAACCAAGAGTTTGTAGTCAGAGGCTGTACCACTGCGCCACAATGCCGTAACACTACAATAGTAATTTCATAGAATATACACTAATTAATTTTCAAAAAGGAAAGATCAGTTACAAGTC
This sequence comes from Podotricha telesiphe, assembly GCA_038994665.1. Classification (NCBI taxonomy): domain Eukaryota; kingdom Metazoa; phylum Arthropoda; class Insecta; order Lepidoptera; family Nymphalidae; genus Podotricha; species Podotricha telesiphe. The sequence goes on from JAOYRR010000459.1 coordinate 734,473, forward strand.
TCAACTAGTCTTAAAACTATATATTTAGAAACGCATAAATTTTTTATTGAACGCGCGTCTTTGATAACCTTTCAAGGTTTTTAAGAGGCGCGGGTTCACATCCTGCTGCGTTCAAATTTTTATACGAGTTCTAAATATGTCTTTTTCAAGTTCTCACTAGTCTTAGAACTAAAAACTCACAGTCCTCTACGTAATAAACGAAAAACAGTGTTAATACACAAAAACAATATTACAACTTTCAACAACAATAATAACAAAAAGAAATTCCATTTAATTTATATATTTTACTTATAAGTTTTTATGTTTAATAGGCAATATATGATTTGGCAAGACATTCTCACAACGACGCGCCAGCGCAGCGCAAGCGCGCGGTCGCGACTGACATTTCCGTACAGTTCATATATATACATAAAAAAAGATATCTGTCCTATCATAGCATTTAAATCTACGATACTAACTTCCTTTTAGTTAATGTATTGTTAGTCTTAAATATATAGTAACTATTTGGTTTTAATAAAAGTGTCTAATAGAACAAAAAACTGATAAGCAATTCATATCAATCAAGTTAAAATTGTTATTTTAGTGAAAAAAAAAAAAAAAAAATTGTAATCCAGAGGTTGTTTAACTAATACGGGGACATATAAACTGTTCTTTTTGTCAGATTTTTACTGCCTAGTAGATAGAACTAGTGACAAGACACTCCGTTCTAAGCTTCCCGTCTGAATTCGGAATCAACGCCGGATTTTTTCTTAAGACTTCAAATGGATCGAAATCACTTCGCCAATAAAACGTTCTGTGCGGTAACCGTACAACTGAACTTGGCCAGATAAGAATTTTTAACTTAAACGATAAGAGTAATATTTTAGTGACCGGGACTCAATTATACACGAGATTATTAAAACGAGTATACACACTGAACACACACTTAACGCGTTGCTATGGCAACCCGTATGTACCCATTTCCGTCAACAGGTTAAATAGTGCTTATAAAGCAACGAGTACAAAAGTGTATATTTAGATACGTACGTTTTTTCGAATTGATTTATTGCTGTTGATCAATTGATCTTTACAGCGACACAAGGGGGGCGGGGTGAGGGAAGAGGATACTCTGTCCCTGCTAAATACAAGCACCCCGTGGCTGCTTGAGCGTAGGTCAACGACCGCAAGGGCGCCCCCCGGGGAGCTCGGGCCTCGGCTTGAGTCGTCGACGGGCGGGACGGGTTCACATACGCACCTCTTTAATATGTGCAAGTGTCTGCAGAAGGGGACAACCTTTTTGGTAACGGGTCTATCCAAATTTTGTTATATTTTGGCAAAAATTACACTTTATAGTATTTAAAATTGTATTCATATATAAACATTAGATTACAAAAACACAAAATGTCAAAAATAAAATAGATATACGAAGATAAAAATTTTGTGAGAATAATGAAAAAAACAGTATTTATTCACATTCACATTGCATGTTGGAACAAGTCGCCTTAATCTGGTAGACTCTTTATACATTAGCGGGAGAACATCTGCTAGCATCTCTGTAGAGAGATTTGTATATATATATATATATATATATATATATATATATATATATATTTTTTTAAACATTTTTGGGACTTGAACCCGCGCCTCTTAAAAAGATCCGGGTTCAAGTCCCGCTGCGTTTAAATTTTTATGCGTTTTCTAAATATGTCTTTTTTTAGATTTGTGTATATATAAATCCTCATCCTGTGTGAATAACACAAAAAAATCCTTACATCTTTACTTTACCTGACATCCTTAGGGAAGTCCATTCACCTCCATATTTGTTTTAACAAACAATGCGTTTGTTGAGGCGAAACCTACCGACGTGTTTTCTGAATTAGACCTAGAAAAAAAACCTTAAGCTTCCTATCCGGGTTTATTTAATTTCCTGTACGGCTGTATAGCCTAGAAAGAACCTAGTATAAAAACCCTCTGTTCTCGAATTTCAACCAAATTTCGAGATTAAATATAGAAAACGTATAAAAATTTTAACAGAGAGGGATCCGAACCCGCGCCTCTTGGAAACCGTCCAAGTGCTCTGACCACTAAGCCATGCGTTGTACATCCGGCTGCGCCGTTTTTATACGCTTATTACAACTTACTTTAGTTGTTATCATCTCTGTAGAGATTTTTACAATTTTCTGCTACCCAAAGAATATTCTACGAACAATCAAACGACGCAGTGCGATAGAGAACGCATAGCTTAGTAGCCGAGAGCGTTTTTTATACGTTTTCTAAACATGTTTTTCAATTTCAATCAATCAATCAATATTATGTACATGTGAAAATCCCAGTAAATTTCCTCTCAGAGCTCCACTACAGTCTCCAAGACACCGACAAGACAAATTTCACATTTTTCAGAACCTACGCCCGGTCTCGTCTTGTGAACCGCGGCTACGATTCATATAACAACAATAGGTAGCTTCACGCTATTTCCCGCATAGCAGGGTAGTCATAGACCTAGTGTCAAGACACTCCGTTCTCCACTTCGACATCCGACATCCAGACATTGCGTGTGACGTGGCAGACCTCAACAACGCGCTTTGTCTTATCAGAGCCGATGGATGCATCAAAATAATGTATATAAAATGATTACTCCCACTGAGGGGTGAACGCACCCACAACCAATCGCGTTTACAATGACGCTGTCCCACTGCGACAAAAAGGCTGCAATAGTAATAATAATTTCATTGATTTTCGCGAATTTTACACATTTTTAAATGAAACTTTTTTTTAACTTTATTAAATTAATCGCGTATATTTTTGGTATTCGAAAATACATTTTAGAAACCCGACCACTTTACAGTAGTCAATGGTCACAGGTAGGACTCTACTATGTATTTTCGAATATCAAAAATATACTCGATTATTCCGGTTAAAAATAGTTTAATTTCAAAATGTGCAGTGTTTCTCAAAGGTACCATCGTCGAAGGGAAAAAATTAAAGCTTCAATTAAATATTAAAAGACCGGCCGTGTTGTGTTTAAGTCTTCGCTTGCGTGAAATTTTTACGTTTATATAAAACGATTTTCTATATCTTTTAATTTTTTTTGAAATTCTTCTCGCAGTGCTCCTCTACGGTTCCCAACGCACTTAACTTTTCGGCTTTCAACTTTAGCTTTCTCCGCTCAGAACTTTTCGGCTTTGTGTTGTCTGTCAGTCACTTCACTATGTGTATTTTAAATTATATAAAATTCAAATCTTTTTTTACTAAATTACACAGAAATTTTACCAAAAAACCTTTCAACAAGATACGAGAGATATATAAAGATTAAGAATTTATATTTTTCCTTCTTCTGATCTGCTATTATATGATCATCGTCTCGTCTCGTCTCTTTCTCATATTAAAATTGACAAAAAGACTGTCCTTTTTACATTTCTTCAATGAAGAACGAATTAGAGTATAAAACTAATCATCCACCTGAAAAAACAAAAACAGCCGAAGCCATTGGACGTCTTGTTCGATGTGACATTGACAATTATATTTTGGCGGTCGCTTTTTTTTCAACAGCCATTTTTTTTACAAAAAAAAACCAAAAACGTCACAAGCCACTCTTTTCTTGTGTTACAAACGCAACCGCCTTAAAACAATATGCACTCACTGACTTCGTTGAAAAATACTTTTTTTTCCGTCATTATTTTTTTTTTGACGGTCGATGGTGTATGTCATTCTTTTTTATTGCTTACAAATTATATACCTAAGTCAGTATGAAGCTAAAATCTAAATACAATATACAAACTCCTTAACTAGAAAATTAAAAAATAAAACAGAAAAAAAAAACAATCAACTTTGTACAAATGGGTAAAATGTGAAACTGTTGAACCAAAAAAAAATCTAATGACTTTTTTCATATAATTCCAAAGTGAACTGGAAAACTTATTTCTTGCAATTTTTGTTCAATAGCAACCAGTTTCCATAGACCCATTGTTTACAATAAAAAGAAATATTTTACAAAATCTATATAATAAATTGAATCTATATTATAAGTATAAAAACACACGACACAAATTTAAGCAACAATTAAAAAAGAGAAAAACCTAACTATATTATTATTATTGTATTTAAAATGACATACCAAAGATGTAAATCGTGGCCTAATATTTAAAAATAATAATTCAACATATAATTTTAATTGTAATTGAACAAAAGCAAATAAAAAAAAGCTCTTTATTTGAAATAAAACTAATAAAAAAACATATTTAAGGCACACACATCAAACAGCCTAGCCCAAAAATGTTTTCATGCGAATGTGTGAAAGGAAAAAAAATAAGAATTGTATATTTTTTAATCTTTAGATGTTAAAATAGAAAAAAAATATGCACATATAAAAAATAATTTCTTTAGTTAATTTTTTTTGGTATGTCAGTTCCAACCCAATATGAATACTACATACATTAATACGGTACATACAATATGTATGAGTTTTTTAAGTCACATTAATGTATTTTTTTTATGTTACAGCTCTCTTTAAAAAGATAATTAAAATCAATCCAAATTCATATATTCCAACTTTAATATGAATAAAAAAACCAAAAATTTAGTTTTATTTTAAAAGAGAGCTGTAACATTTATATATATACAATATACATGTATTAAACGTTTTTAAAGTTGACTTTAATAAAAGTTTAATAAGGTTCAGTATAAGGCATATACAGTGCACTGTTAATAGTCTCAATTGGAAAATAACATAGACTTCCTATATTTGTTAGGGGATTTGTATATACAGATAATAGAAATGTACCTGACCGCTGTCCGTACATGGAAGATATATGACAAAAAATATTACTAGGGGCATTTATCAATGTAATGATTTTTGTGAACAGTGATTTTTAATTTTCTTTTCTGAATATTGTATTGTGGTAAACTTACCTTAGCATTAAGTGTTTATTTCATTATATTAGGTTCATAAATAAAAACTTAATAAACAACCATTTAAATTATAAATTAAAGCAAAGATAATGATTTAAGTGAGAATACGGGCGGGCGAAATAACGCAGTCGAAGGCGCGAGCGCGTCGCTAGTATACTATATATAGCAAACTAATTTTTATAAATTTTTTTAGAGCATAAGTATTCTCGATTTCATTTTAAGTAAAGTATTATTTGTACAAACAAAATAAGTTACCTTATTAATTAAAATTAAATTACTGTATTTTTTGTGATACATTCTAGCATATAATTTATAAACATCCATATACAGCATGATTAAAAATATATAATGAGCTAGATTTGAATCTGTTCTAGCTCTTATCCAATTGAGATATCTAAAAAAACATTGCCCTGTATAATACCTGTAGACATTAAGTAATATATAATCATACTATATTAAAATATTTTCCGTCTTAATAATGTATAGGCGATTTAGTATTAATATTTAATATTTATTTACATTATTAAATTTATATATAATACTCACAATAAAAAAAAATCTATATAAATTAATTTATTTATTACGAAATTAAGAACCTAATATACTTTTTTATGTGTATGTGTATTTGTGTTTGTAAAGTACATATATAAATATTAAACAAATTAGAATATTATATATAATAAAAAAAAGTTTATTTTTTCAACATTATTGGTGAAACATCACTCTTAGTGATCATTTTTAAATTTTATTTAAAATGAAACTTAATTTAAAATAATATTATTATTATTTTATTGTGAATACATATTATATAAATGTAATTAAATAAATAAACATTAATTTTAAACATTAAATTTGCTTTAAACGCTCGTATTACTTAGTCATTAGTGTATGGACAACGTTGCTATCACCGATAACTAAATATCGCAATTTAAAAAAAAAACGATATTAATCGAAACTTCGGTTTTGTATTCGATTTACTTCTAATCGATTTAGTAATTTCATAATCAATCGTAATAACAAATCTATACTCGTACGTAAAGAAAAAATAAACTTATTAAATAATCAACAAAACAAATTTCAGGGGATAATAAGACAAAAGGAAACGACAAAACAAAAACATTTCTAATTCAAAAACCGGCGCATGTAGGTAAGACAAAAAAATCTTATATAAGAAAGATGACGTTATTTCCTAAGCTGTATGATAATATTACCGTATGGACTATACAATATCCGTATATATATATATATATAGACTATATAATATCCGTATGTATATATATATATATGGACTATATAATATCCATAAATAGTCCGCATAAAGTACACATTTCTACACTCACGTCACTATTATTATGTCACTTAAATAACGCGATATATCAAAACACTACGCATTTCTAACCAATTTAAATATAAATTGTACCGGCATTAGTCTAATATCTATCATTTTTTTTCTTTAATTACTTAAAGCAATTAGGTATTCAGATAATCTAGTTATTGCACGCGGAAACGCTTCATTTTTTTTTATTTGTTAATTCGCAAAACTTTTTAATATGGAAGCGCATATTACAGACATGTTACAAATCTAAATTCTATATAGACTGGACTATAATGTAGTTTTAAAGTATTTATGAACGTTTTTTACCCCGATTATTAATTAATTTTCTAATAAGAGTTACAAAATACTCTAACTTAGTCTGATTGTTACGTTTATTTATAATTAAGACTATATCTTATTTGTTGGACTGTTCTTTAAACTAGGCAGTACAGTCTATACGAAATACATTCCGTTTGTCTTTATTATAAATGTTGACATAAATCGTTTTGGATATTCGATTTGTATATAAAAAAATATATAATAAAGTATTTCTTAAGTAAAAATTCTTGGTGTATTATAATTATTTAAATGCAAGCAAATTAACAAAATTTAGAGATGCCTTTGGCATATTTTCAAAACTTTATTGATTTATTTTTTAATACAGCCTTCACAGCTAAAATAAAGTACAACGGTTAAATGCTTTTATCATTTAAAAAAAAATGACTCAAAAATATCAAAATTTAAAATAACAGACATACAGACAGTAACTATAGTAATATCTCACTTGAATATATTTAAAAATTAATTGTTGTTATGAATTATTGATGTAATGTTTGGTATTTATTTCCACGAAAATTTACAATCTAATGCTTTAATAGAAGAAATTATATATTGTAATTAATCTGTGGTTATTTTTTTTTCTGTAGTCAGCAGATTAGAAATAAAGTAAAATTTTAAAAATATATATATTTTTAGCTGAATATTAAAAGGTTTATCCTCTATCGATATTTATATATTTTCTTAATTTCTTCTATTGCAGCACAGTTATTGTTTTTTATTTCTAAACACGACATTGAAAATCTAGCGCTAGACTAACTTCAATACATTACTTACATTTTTATAAAGGTGATGTATTTTTGAGGTAATAATTTTTTTTCAATATTCTGTTACTCTTGAAACTTTTTTATTTCTCTCTTAGATATTTAGGGTAACAAAGGGGGGGGGGGGTGTGTTTGTATTTAGTGTATTAAGGTTTTAGTTCACTTATATCACACACGTTTACTTATTACGTTAAGACGTACATTGTTTATTATAATAAAAAGATATATAACTTTTTTAATTAGGGGTAAAACTACTAAGTATCATTACGGCCAGTTGGTAAAACAAAACGTGGCTTTAAAATATTCGAATAAACATGAAATATATCCACAATGGAAGGAAAGGGGAGAATGGAGTCTCTCAACACTGGATTATTAATTACATCATAAAGTTTCAAGAGTACACAAAATATCAAAACATTAGTATTAAGTTATAATCTATATACCAATTATTAATATTGTTTGTATTATACATGATGTTCAAATTGATGTATTGGATATTCCAAGTCATTTGCTATAATCGATGATCATTGCGATTGTGTAGCATAACTTATATATTAAATGTTATTAATACAACCAAAACTTTATTCTGTTGTTACATTTTTAGATAATAAATAACTTTATATATATTTATTAATTTTATATTATAGCTTAAGAGTTAATATAACTTGGCAAATCCGTGTGATATTATCTAAATGAACATCCTATATAATACAATCCTATCATAATAAATACCAATTCCTAATATCCGCGTTTAATACTACCACTCTACTATAAATATTGTACTGTGAAGAACATTTATAAGGCTTTATATCGATGGAGATGCTATATGACAATTAATTAGTAGACACTATAATGTCACGATTTACAAAAATTACATAAAAAATGTATATATGTATATTAACATCGCGTTATATATAATAATTTGTATCAGTTATTGCTTTAAACTGGTTTTGATTGATTTTTTTTATTTTCCGTTACATTTGTTATATTAAAACACACTGAATAAGAATTTCCGTTCACTTTTTATTCATAAGAAATGTAGCTTATATTAGTTTCTTTATTTAGTTAACCGTTGTGTTATTTTAGATAATATATAATTAAAACAAATACATACGCACAGATCAAATATTGCATAAAGATGATATATTTTATATATATATATATATATATATATATATAGATATAAACCGAAAAGTATTATCCGTTGAAGATATATATTTGTGCATACGATTTTTTATTCTTATACGCTCGATGTTGGTAGATATATTGTAATATAACCTTATACAGGCTGATGTTTATTAAAAAAGATACTGATAAATTTGTATTTATGTGTGTATGCCTGTGTGTGAAACGATATCCTGTGTCAATCCGAAGTTTAGAACAACTTTATACGATTTACGTAAAGTCAGCTTTGTTTTATCCCGTCATTTAAATTATATTTTGATATATTATAGAACCTGTATATATAACGTACACAGTGAAAAGTGGCATAACAATTTTTTTTTTTATGAAATATACTGAAACATATATATTATTGCGTTTATTCAATAATAATAAAAAAAGTAAAATTTTAGTTCAAACTGGAAACTATCTGATAAGTTCCTTTTAAATTACCAAACAAATATATAGAGAGAGATAGCATCATTTAATATATATAATGCCATTCTTTTCATGAGGGAAAGACACAGCACTACAAATATTATAGAATGTACGTTAAGCCACTTTTTCTCAATTTTAATGTAATTGAAAGTAATTTTGTGAATGATAAAAAATATATAAATAATTTTATACATTACACGTCGTCGCCATTACATAAAAATGCGATTAAATTCTTTATTCATACAACTGTTCATTCTATTGATTATATAGCGTGTTTAAATATTTTAAATGACCAACTCCTAAGCGGAGAGAGTGATATTGTGATATTAAGCGGAGAGAGAGATATTATAAATTTCATACCTTTATGTACTAATGCATTGTAAAGAAGTTCTATTAGTTTACTTCATACATACACACCAGTGCATAATAAAAACGCACGTTTATTACAAAAACTAAATTTCAAATTATGATAATAAATACAAATTCTAAGCAGATTTCCATGTAATAGCGATGATATATAATAAAACAATATAATTTTTATGATATTTAGGTAAACGCCGGTGTGACCAGCGAGTTTTGAGGGTCAACGTCTCCAGGAGCGGTCCTCTTCATCATCTTCCTCTTCATCGAAGCGTAGAAGCGCGTCTTCTGATATATCTTGCTGGCTCTAGAGGATTGGATTTAGAAAGATTTATTAAAATACTATTGAGAAAATATAACTTTAATAACATATATATATATAGTGAATAAATGAATGTTGTATGTAGCATATTTGAATTTTCGCTATTCCGTGAAAAAAACCGATTTCAAGAGCACAAATATTTATAAGTTGTAAAATCGACTACTTTTTGCTATTTTGTTAAGAAATTTCTGTTTTAGCAAAACTATACAGAGAATTTAATAGTCTCACTATTAAATTTCAAGTACAAATTGGAGATAAAAAGGGAAAATGCCAATATTCTTTTATAATAATTAATTATAAATATATCAAATAAACACATTTTTTACACACTCTACAATATGTTTGTACACTGTTACACTTCTGTATAATGGGACACATATTTTAATAAATATATTATAATACATATACTGAGGCTATCTTGTCGCAGCGGAACAGCGTTTTAATGTAAACGCGACTGGTTGTGGGTTCGATCCAAACACGAGGATAATGTCTATTATCGTTATATTATTACAATTTCCACGCTCTGGTAACACAAAGCGCAGCGTTGAGTTCCACCTCACGCCACACGATGTTTTGAATATGGGCGGAAAGTGAAGTGCACCGACACGACGTTCTCTCTGATTAGGAAAATATATATATCTAACCTGTACCTCCTTGTGCTCCGTCACGGCGTCCCCGTTTTGCGCGGGCGCGGCGTTTATCGCCTTCGTACTGGTCACCCAAGTTATCTACAATTATAGGGGTATTATTTAGATTTCACTATATGACATATATTATATAGAGAAAAATATTAAATTACAGATCCTTGTATATTTTAAATACACAGCTCGAAAATTAACTAACATATATATAAAGGTGTCTATATTCTGTACTGCCTTCTTAATTAAAAAAGGGCACAAATATTATTTTCTAAATATGAAAAAAATGCATAAATTTTTTTTTACATTTAAAACGGTTTATCGAAAATGTGCAAATGTACGGCTGTAATGTACATTTAAGACATATAAAAAATATAAGAACATATAAGAAAAATGGAAAAGAAAAAAGGAGGGGGAGGAGGAAGGTATTGAAAAAATCGATACGGGTGAGTCAAAAATCTTCAAGAGCTGTGTTTCACAATATGTGAAAAATAATAATTGTGCTTTTTTAAATGTACAAAACGGCGGTGTATTAAATCAATTACTCACGGATAGAGTGCGATCATTGTAGTTCCTCGCGCGCAACAAGGCCTGTTCAGCGTGAGGCCGCGCCTTGTACTGCACCACGAGTTCCGGTACTGACATGTTCACTTCTTTGCCCACTATTTCACCATATTGCTGTTGAAGTATAATATATAGTTTTATAAGTTTTCTAAAAAGGTTTTTCAATTTCTTAATAGTTAAAAATATTTAATAAATAGCATTCGTCTCGTTGCGTTACAAACGATTGTTCGTAGATAATAATCTTTGGATAGCAGAAATTTGTAAATATGGGATAACAACAAAAAATAAGTTGTACAACAAGCGAATAAGATATTCGACATAGCCGGATATAGAACGTACGGCTTAGCGGTCAGAGCGCTTGGACGCTACACAAGAGACACGGGTTCTAATCCCACTGCGCGTTCCAATTTTTATACATTTTCTGAAAATATTTTTATACAAAAATATATATATATATATATATATATATATATATATATATATATATATAAAAAAAAAAAATATATATATATATATATATATATATATATATATATATATATATATAATACTGTTGCGTTGCTTAGTGACTAACAGCCAACTCACAGGCGAAACTAATGCGCTTAGATTAAAAGTGATTTCATTTTTTTTTCAGTTTACTTTAATTCCAATGTCATTGTGGTGCAGTTTGAGGAAAAATTCTTATAGTGATTTTAATTTTCCTGCTCTAGTAAGACAAAGGGCAGTGTTAAGTTACGTCATTAAACACGCAATGTATCAAATTCGGGCGGGGCGTAGAGAACGGAGTGTCTTGACACTAGGTTCTCTCTGACAACCTTGCTATTGAAAAAGACAAGTCAACAAATATAATAAATGAAATGAAAACAACAAATATAAGTAATAAGAATTTCGAGCTGGATGTAGAACGCATGGCTTGGCGGTCAGAGCGCTTGAACGGTTTTCAAGAGGCTTAGAGGGTTCAAATACCGCTGCGTTTCAATTTTTACACGTTTCCTAAATATGTCTTTTTCAATTACCTAAGTGTACGAATAACACTTTAAAAAATGTTAAAAAAAACCTTGCTATTGTTATGCGGGAAAAAGCGTGGAGTTGAGAGAAAAAATATAATCCTAGGCATAAAAGACATTCATATCATTTAAGATGTGTTAAAAAGGTACATTTTCAAACACTGTAAGTTTATTATAACATAATTTTGAGGTATTAGGTATTCTGGTGTACGAGGATACTTATCCACAAGGTCATAAAAAGTTGGAACATAAAAGATTGTCCTGTAAAGCATTCAGTTACAATATCATACGAGCGCGGATACTAGAAATAAAATAATATCTGACTGTCGGTTTATGCCTAAGCTTAAAAAAACAAATCATATAAAGAACAAGTCAATTTTTATATTAATTACTACGAGAGCAATATAAGTCTCATAGAATCTCACAATCTTTTTCTTAATGGTATTTATGCATTATATAGCCATGCAAACGAAACGTGGGCAAACGTTTAAGTTAATATATATAAAACAAATGTTTTATTACACTAAAAATATAGATGAGCAACTCACAGCGAAATGTGCCTGAACAGCTTCCAGCTCGTCGGGTTCGAACCCAGACACCAGCAACGCCCTGGGCCTGTGATCCACCGACTGATTGACGCTGAACGCTTTGGCGCCGCGCGTGTATCGCATCGCCGGGTTAAAACGGCCGCCCCTGTTCATGTGGAAAAAGGCATATAAATACAAACTATCATTTCAAACGACATCTCACACTTGTGTTTGCTGAAATTTTGATTCAGGGGTGAGCAACCTTTTTTTCTTCTATACGGACCAAATTTAGAAAATTTGGTCTGGTCACACAATCACACTTCTTAATAGTATTTAAAATTTTATACATATTATAATCATTACATTACAAAAATACGAAATGGGAAAAGAATGACATACAAAAATTGAGAAAAGAATAAAATCCAATACGTAATTCGGAATCATATTGCATTTTGTAACTAGTCGTAATAATTTGGTAAAACTTAATATATTAGCGGGAAAATATATGGCCGCGCCACATAATTGAGCGCGCCGCGGGTTGCTCACCCCTGCTCCAAGCGATACTTCTTGAGTGTTACATATAAATTATATATCTCTGCCACATAATGCAGTAAATACGTGTAGACTAAAAAATATTAAACTATACTAAAGTTATATACAAAAATCAAAATATACATATATAAAACCGTCCCGATACGTCATAGTTAGGTTACTGACAGACAACGCACAGACGACACTACTGCGCGGAGAGACGTGACACTTATCGCGGAGGTCACTGACGGAGAGTACACTATATAGGAGAGCACTGCGTGAGGTTTTACCGAATCATTTCTCGTAAAAAAGCAAATAGAATTTTACGTTATACAATCGATACTAAAATAAATTACCATAAAAGACCTAAATATAAAAAAAAGATACACCCTTACCTAAGTTTCCTCTTAACAATGCGATAGCTTGAAAAAATAAAATTACAATGACAAATACTAAAATTATATTCATATCAAATACAATAAAAGATATAAATTCTGGACGATTTCATACAACGGTCTCAACACTAGCTTTCTGTCTATGTACACATGCTTTCTTCAGAAGATGTGTGCAGATTATATTTTAAATATACAATTAAACAGTCACGGGTTCAAATCCAAATATAAAAACAATACAAAACAGTTAATTACAAACTATTTATTTACGGTATTTGTTGAATAATGTAATACTTTAGCATGTTTTGTTTAATTAATTAACTTTTTAGAAGTGTCAATTTTATCTAGAGTTTATTTGGATGGAATAATACATTAGGGTATAAAAAATAATAAAATGGCTTATGTAACACTTGATAGGCCCCAAAGTGTTTAAAACGTCGCATCATAGTTTAAAACCAAAATATACGCGATTATCTCGATGAAAACAAAAAATTTAAAAACCCCAAGAGTAACATATTGTTGAACAAAATATAGCCTAGAAAACAACCTATTATACAAAACAGAAAAAGAATAGACTCTCTACTGTCCCACTCTCTCCACCTCTCTCACCTGGAGTGACTCCTCCTTATTCCGGCGTGAGTTGGGAACTGCAGTGCCATTTGTCGTCTCATCTCCGCTATTTTCTTCGCTAGCTCTGATACATCTTGTCCTTCCTAGAAATAAAAAAGACTAAAAAATTACAATCAAATAAATAATTTTATACAATAATTACACAATTCTTAATGCAAAGCTCGCGTCGTGTGGACGCTAATAATACGACCCTTTGTGCTTCACATTTTCTATTACAGTTGTCTGTTTATTGTTTTGATTTTTCTTATTTTTGTGGTGTACAATTAAATAAATAAATATATAAAAAAACATATCCAATAGTGAAGTGTCCATATCACTAAATGTCATTATATCAATTATAAATTATTTTCTATGCGAATAAACTTGATAAACTAAACTGAATACTCATATTACAGGGAGATCCCAGACTTTTAATATTTATTTCGACATATGGTATAAAATATGTATGTGTATTTTTTGATAGTTTATGTATGTATATATGAGGAAATTTATGTTTAATTTTTTATTGTATTATTTATTTATTTCTTTCTTCCGGCTTTATACTACTCTTGGCCACTTCCACAGGTAAGACATTTCTTATAGAGATAAGTCTGCCTTTTGTTAACTTTTATTTACCTTATTCGTTATTTTAAGTGCAATAAAGAATATATATATATATATATATATATATATATATATAGAAGTGAAGCTAATAATAACGTTTTAAATACAGTATATTTAAATATATAACATATAGAGGCAGCGTGACAGCGTCTGACAGCGCGATTGGTTGTGGGTTCGATTTCCACCCGCGGGAATGGTTATATCTGAAATATTTTTATTTCTCCGGTCTGAAGCCAAAGACAAAGCGATGCGTTGAGTTCACCCACTCAAGACGCGATCGGTTGAAGTTGTAAAAAAGAAATTATGATTGATATAAAAAATGTATTTAATTTTTATATTATTAAAAAGTCTAACAGACCTGTTGTTTTGTTATGATATCTAGTTCTGCATCAAGAATTTCCTTTTGTGCTTCTTGGTGAGTTTTTGGCTTTTTGGCATTTACCTGTCAACAAAAAATAAAAGTATATTATTGTTAAAAATTAAGAAAAAAAATTTTTAGCCATTTTATTAAAATGTATATTAAATAAGCCGTTTTATGTAAGAATATTTTTTTTATTAAACATCATTATTTCAAAGATTAATGATTAGAAAGTTAAGCCACTTTAATCCTGGACTATTCATACAATAGTAGAGCGGGGAGAAGTTGGGATAAGCGGTACTCAATTTTAATATAATGTCTAAAAAATTTTTTAAAGTATATATATACTCCTACTTAGGACATGAAGAATATTTAAATGTGACAATAAAAATATTGAACGTAGCAGTATTCGAACCCGCGCCTCTTGGAAACCATTCAAGTGCTTAGGACCAGTAAGCCATACGTTCAGTACGTACTATGCGCTGAGTTCAGAGCGATTGGATGGTTTCCAAGAGGTTCAAGTTAAAATCCTGTTACGTACATTTTTTTTTGAATAAATGTAGACATGTCAAATAATGTTATTTCTAAAAGATATAAACAGCGTATAATTCAATAAATAAAGTCATATGCAATTTTTAAACTTATCCAACTATTGTAAAGAGAATTATGAATGAAAAAATGTATGAATTTCTTAGAAACAAATATAAATTTATAACCAAATATATCCAAAACATAAAGTTGTAACACAAAAAAAGCATTTAAACCTCAAAATGCGAACAAATCTTTGCTGATCCCTAATCAGAAGTCGGCATCGTACTGGCAAATACCCGCCAGTTGATGCCTACCACTGAGCTATGGTGACAAAGTTAGTTACACAGTCACGAGTAGACCACAACCAGATTTAAATATTTTATCTATATTATGTATGGACCATACACAAATTGTACAAAGAAAGCCATTAAAAGCAGAGAAGTTTGTAATATTTTTATTGACGCACAAATCGCACTCAAAGACGACAATTAACGTATAACAAACATTTAAATCTAAAGTGTCCGTTTGTAATATTAAAATAACTGCTTTTCACAAAATCGATATGTATGTGTACACGATACGATACACCAAGATTACATTTTTTGTCTGTCGGTCTGTCCGGTGTATTAGTGAATTTTTATTTCTTCAAATGTATGAAGTGTAATGGCAGAGCGGGGTGTTCCTGGCACAAGTACTAGTATCATACTAGTAACTTACTGGGCAGATTAACTTACTTGGTATGTAACTAAAGAAATTGATTGATGATTCCAGCTTATCTCTGAAACGACTGAACCGATTTGGACAAGACTGTCACTGACAGACAGCTAATGTAATAACGAAGGTAGGCTAATTTTTTTTAGAATTCCACGCAGACTTAGTTGCGGGGCACACCTAGTTTAAACTAATTAAATAAAACACAACAAAATAATGAAAAACATCTATTATATATATTTACTAATAGGCTGAGGGACGTAACACTAGGTTCTCTTTATCTTAATATTAATACGTGAAGGAAAAACTATGGGACCCTTTTCAATAAAAATTATGCGAACAGATCCTCTATGACATTTGACAAAGTTAAATTTTGTATGGAGATGAATTGCAAAAAGCTATTTTACTTTGTATAGAAATCAATACATCGGAAATATATTAAATTAACCAAATAAATATAACGCACACTACTATGTGTTTTACATACACGTTTATTTAAGTGTCGTACACGTTGCTAAGGCAACGAGTTTTACGCGTCTACGGGACTTACATAAATACATATATATAATATTTTATAGTTTAATTTAACATTGTTAAAGTCTTATATTAGGAAATAAAAAAACATTTTAAATTCACACATAGTGGGATTCGAACCCGCGCCACTCGGAATATTTTATAGTTAGTCGCATGTCCCGCGCAGCAGAGTAGGCAGTGAGAACCCAGTGTTAAGAGAGCGGAGTGTCCATCCTCCGCAGCCAATTTAAAGACGAAATTTCCATAATTATTAATCAACGCCGCTACCTAATATGTACAATATACTTACTTGTGATACATTTCTCTACATTCTATAAATACCTACATTTCTATAAATACCTATATTATGACGATCTCTTAAGCTAACTTACTGGATCCTTTTTGATAACAAGAAGAAGTTTTAATAAGAAAAAGAACAAGAAAAAGAAGTGACTCATCGCTCATCTCTCCGCTTTCCTCTCTTACTGTAAGCAGGAGAGTTATACACGACGATAGCGATTTAAATCTACGACTAACGCAAACCGCTATATTATATATGAATATACCCATCATCATTTTTCTACAAAGTCACCTATTTAATGGAAGCTAAGTACATACAGCTAAACCCACAATATTTATTTACATACGTTTATAATGATTTATTTATTATATCATATTTTAAAACGATCGTTGCTATGCGCATGCGCCAGATACTTTTCTTTCTATGGTAACGTAATAAATAATAATAGATTCATTTCAAGAAATATAGGCAGAGTGAACCTACTGTCAAGACACTCCGTTCTCCACTAGTCAGAATCCGAAACATTGCATGTTGAGGGGCAAGTGTTCAAAACTTATTAAATTCAATTTATATGTTATTAAAAGCGACAGACAAGAACAAAACAAAAACATACAACAAACAAACATAAATGACACGAAATCAGATGATAGCGACATGCTTTTCAAACATATTGAACGAGCAGTTTTATAAAATAAAACAATAATCAGTTATAAATAGGAAACTGTGAAGAGAAAACATACTTTTCATTTCATACAAAAAGTTTTAGAATTTGACCATTCATGTATATGTATCTTGAAACATGCATGCTTGATACATGTTACTCGAAACATCAAATGTGTAAAATGGAAAATGTACCGTCCCAATAAAATATAATACATTATATTTACACAGTGAGCGAGGCATCGAACCCACAACCATTACATTGACAATTAGACGTCTGCAGTTATTTGTGTAAAGAGAGATATATTTATAAAAAAAAAAAACTCCAAAATGAAAAATTAAATTAATTTTAACATAATTATTTTAACTTCTATACTTTTATATCGATCCGTAATATGGTTAATTATTCATTTATTTTCCGTATATATATAAATATGAAAAGTCGCATGTTCGCATTGCATGCATAATATTTGATAGACAAAACTTTTAAGATATGCATGTAACGAATTGTCGTCCCGGTCGCTGAGTAACTTCAGCCCTCGAGGGTCTCCCCATTTAAGACCACTCACTCTAGCATCCAATAAAATTTTTGTTTACTTCCAAAAATGTGCATTTCACAAGATATATTCCCAACAAAATGTACATGTTATGTATGTTATGGGCCATAATATGAGTTAAATATTTCCACAAACTGTGCATGTAAATGAGTTATATATGCGCTATTATGTACATGTATGTACATGTGCATGTTTGCAGGCGCATGCGCACGCAACTTTCGGTACCTGATCTAGTTGTAGACGCGACATCGATCTCGACACATTCTCGTCCTGTTTTCATTATAACAATTGATTTATTTTTAACATTTTTTTAGGAAATTGAAAAAGACATTTATAAAACGTATGAAAATTTGAACGCAGCAGGATTTTGTTATGATCTTTTAAGTTCTCATTTGAATGGTTTTCAAGTGTCCTAATATGTCTTTTCAATTGATTTTTAAATTTATTATTATTATTATAAAATGTCAAAGTTTATATATTGTTTATTTTTAAAATTAAATACAGATAAGAAAATATGGACCAATATATTTTGCATTAGTTTATTTTAATTTATTATTATTATTGCATAAAATGTCAAAGTTTATATATTGTTTATTTTTATATTTAAATACAAGTAAGAAAAATATGGGACCAACAACTATATATAAAAAGTGTACCTGCATCTGACGCAACATAGCGTTGTAAGCTACCGCTCGCTTCTCGGCTTCCTCGATACCTTCTTTGCGCTGCGTTCACCGCCTCCATTAAGATAGACTTTTGCTGTTCCGACACGTTACACCTGTGCAATAAATATATATATATATATATATATATATATATAAATATATATATATATATATATATATATATAAATATATATATATATATATATATATATATAAATATATATATATATATATATATATATAATTTCTGTTTTCACGCAACCTTTAGTAATACGCAGATATATGAAAGAATATTTGAAAAAAAAAAAAAAGGATATGTCCATTCGAAACAATAAAAAAGCTACCTACATATATTTAAATGATTGCAAGTGGAGTAGCAAAAGCAATGTTATGTTTTCTACAATACATAAGAAGAGGCCACCGAGGCGACCACCCTTCGCACTCACCGGTCTCCAGGCGGTGAATCAGCAGCCGCTGCTGCTGCAGCTGCGTCTGCAGCAGCTCCTGGGCGCGCTTGTGCTGCTCCACCACTTTCTTGCTCTTATCCTGACTCTTCACCATCTCCTTTTTGGGTGTCTGTCCGTTCGCGTTCGCTATTTCTTTGGCCTGCTGTAATCATTTAAGTAACGTAACTGATTGTTGTATGAACATTGGTTGATATACGAAAAATATATATTAATCAATGTAATAGAATCCAAAACAACATTTGTATTTTCTACTTGTCTGTTTGTGTGTGAGTTTCTGCACGCTAATCTCAGAAACGGCTTAACCAATTTAAATGCCGATTATTGTAACTTTCCGTAACATTTTGTGTATATTTTATGTCAATCAGCTTATAAATAAAAAAGTTACAATAATTTAAATAAAAAATTTAGGTAGTTTGTGATTTAAGTGGGACGCGGCTGAAGCTGCGAGCGGGTCGCTAGTAATAAATATGTATTTAGTAAATATAAGATAACATGTGTGTATATACCTTTTCAGCCGTAATCTTGTTATCAGCAGTAGCCTTTATATTATCTCTATTGATAAGAACTTTGTTATGAGACATGGGGTGGGAGTTTTGTCGGTCCATTTGTTTGTTTGCCAGTTGACCGCCCGGCGCCATGTTTTCTTGTTTGTTCTAAAAAATAATATAATATAAATAGACAGTTATTTAAAAAATGATTATGTATACAATAAACAAAATCTTTAAAATAAATTACTGTAATTTAAAAAAAACTCGTTCGACTAAATTGATCTTCCTGACGACATCAAGTTCATGATATGCAAATTTTCAACAAAATCAGACAATCAAAAGTGGGTACTAATCTAAATGGCGTTGCAAGATTATCTCACATGGATTGATTGATTGATTGATAGATAAGACAGACATGTACCGCGTATAAAAGCGTGTTTAAAAAATACTCACCTCAGGATTATGCCAGAACACTTTGATAAATCTATTATTTAAGACCGCCTCAGTACTTTTGTAGGCGACGTTGGCTTCTGTCGGATTCGAAAACGTTATTAACGCCGCTTCGGGATCACCCTCAAATGAAACCTGGTGGGAGATAATGAGATAATTAGTTAGTTACATATTTAGTTGTAATTAGTTAATTAGTTAGAATTTATTAGATAGGATTAGTACATAATTACTTTGTTTGTTGAGTTAGTCACTTCTGTATATGAATACAAAGGATCGACGTAACCAGAACGCATGGTTTAGCTGTTAGAGCGATTACCAGAGGCGCGGGTTCGACTACGTTTTCAAAAAGTTTTTTAGCATCAATGATTTTAATACTAATAACATTTATAAAGAAATTAACTTAAAATCGAGACAAATATGCTTATTAAAATACTGAAATATATACCGGTGATCTTACTGAGCCAGCGAAATGTTCTTACATAACAGGGTTGCCTATTACTAATAGGCTGAGGGATAGGGTGATTGGCGTCACTACCTAATTCACTCTCTCTCTCTCTCTCTTTGTATTCCAGAACTTACCTGTATATTGACAATTTTTCCAAATTTGCTAAAATGATTATTCAAATGCGTTATATCATTGAGGCCTCGCGGCACTTTCTTCACTTCCAACGAGCAATTCGCGGCGTTCGCGGGTAGAGGTGGTTTTGATATACCTGTAGATGAAAACACAATATTAATATTAAAAGCATAAATAACATTTTAAAACAATTGCTGAGTGTGTATTGCTTCACTACTAGTCTAGTCACATACTAGTCAGACAGCTTTGTCGACTTTGGACGGCGGTTACAGCGTTAATATTATTTTTTGTAATTAAATAAATTTGTATTATTTTTGTTAATAATATATTATTTTTAATTAATATAATTGAAAACTATACAAGACATGTATGAAGGTCTAGTCTAAATTTTAAAATGATGTGGTACTTTTAACTTCTTTAGCATAACAGAGGTACGCAATTATAGGTAAACTCCGTTTAAGGTTAGGTAAAGGTAAAGGTATTTTTGACATTTTTTAAAGTGTTTTTCACACACTTAAGATATTGATAAACATATTTTAGAAAACGTGTAAAAAATTGAACGCAACATTCCGCGCCTTTTGGAAAACAAGAGTCCAAGCGCTCTGACCGCTAAGCCATGCCTTCTACATCCGGCTACGTCGAAATGCTTAGTGGTCAGAGCGCTTGGGTCTTTTTGTAATATTAAAATAACAGCTTTTTACTAAATGCATATGTATGTAGTATACACGGTACATATATCAAAACAATTTTTTTTTACAATCTCTGGAATTACTGGACCAATTTTGACGGGATTTTCACTGGCAGATAGCTGATGTAATGAGGAGTAATTTAGGGTACTTTAATTATGACATGCAAACTCACCAAGTCTGTTGTAGTCGAAGTTCTTCTTCATGGGCGGCGGATGTCGCGGCGCGGGGGGCAAGGCCGCGCCCGCGGGCGGCTCGTGGCGGACCCTGAGCAGGGGACCAAACATTAGTACTTTGTTCTCAGTTAGGGCGGTTTTTCACAGGACGCTCGACATTTATTTTGGGTACAAAATGCAAACGTCCTTTTCATTGAACGTCGAAATACAAATTCAAAATAATAATAATAATTTATTGATAATAGGATAGACAGAAAGAACCTTTTCAAAATCAAGACACTCTCTGCTCACTGCTTATGGCATTTATTTCAAATATTCATACAAATAATGTAATATCTAGTGTAGATGTAGAAAAAATCCTACCTAGGTATAGGCACTAGCTCCCTTGGCGTCATATGATGGGGAGGCATGTGGGGTAGCGCGGGAGCGAAACCCCCTACCACCCCCCCACTCCATATGTCCGGGGCCGCTGGATTGTACTCTGTCAACAATATAATATTATGTTAGATAGTTAAAACTACCGTGGAATGTAAACAAAAATAAGTTTTCAATAATAACTTAATAATAAAGCAAAATTATGTATAATAGTTTTAGTCCAAATTCAAACTACTGTTTTTGTTTTATTTCCACTTCTTCTGCGGAACATATAACAGCACTTTGTAAACCAACACATGGAATAACTTAGCATTCTACACAGTATGAACCCACTATATACGCGTTAATACAGTGTGGCACATGGGCCAGAGGGTGCAGATGAAAAAAATTATAACTTTGAAAAACATATATTTATACAACGTATAAAACTTTGAACGCAGCGGGATTTGAACCTGCCCCTCTTGAAAACCGTTCAAGTTTGTTTTCTAAACATGTTTTTCAATTTCCTAAGTGTGTGAATAACACATTAAAAAGATAAAAAAGGTGGTCGCGTCACACCGGATACATACATGTAGAATCGTAGTTAGAGGGGTATAGAGAAGGGGGACAATGGGTCACCAGCTTTACCTCTCTAGTGTACATACACTCACCGAGCACAGACGCATAATATAATAGCAGTCGGAGCTACTATATATATCTAGTGTTATTACCCACCACGCATAGACGGGCAGTGTTTCGTGGTACACGCTATCATTATTATATTACAGTACCTAACAATCAGTCACCGAGTCGGATCTAAGGATTTTAGTGAGAAGGGTACAAGTGGTCACCCACCGGGTACAGGCGGCATGGAGGGCGCGGGCGGCAGGTGCGTCGCGGGGTGCGAGGGGGGCAGCGACAGCACGCGGGACAGCGCAGCGTCTTCTAGGACCACAGGGTCGGCTCCATGGTCCCACTCGCACATGTCCCCTCGCATGCAGTAGCCTTTCACTGTTAATATAGAAAAAAAAAAAGCAAAAAGTTATCAAAGGGTTCATATACCTAGATCGGTACTGAAAAAGCTGGGCCGAAAAAGCCCTCCGTGGAAGTTTAAAAACAACTTGAGGCATCTTAAAATCACTTTGCTGTAAAATTTGTTGTATCAGTCTACATGGAGCCAGTCAAAGTTATAAAATATACATAATAGCGTTATTAACAAGATATCGGTCAACATTCAAATGAAGTGTTTAAAATTTTATTCATATAAATTCATTAAATATATATAAAATACTTTTTTGTATTTTATTACAATAAAAAACCGCATATATCTTATATTGTCACAATGAAAACTAAAACCTTAAGTTTCTTGAATATTATTATGTTATTTTAATACAATATACGTACTATCAAAATCTCTACATCTTCTTTTATATATATCTCCGTGGTCCAATCTCGTCTCGTGCGGTGACAAGGAACGGTCACGTGACCTGTCGCGCGATCTACAGTAACAAAAGGACACAAAAAATATTTATTTTACTTTATTAATATACCTCATTCCTAAGTACCTAAGTAGTAGAGGAAAAAGAGAACCTTGTGACGTAACACTCTCTTCTTCTCTCTTTGCATCTACATATAAGCCATCCTCACTCATCAGCCATCGTGTAACAGTGGGAACGAGTCTGACTGCAAACGCGATTAGTTGGTGGTTCGATTCCCACACGGATTATATTTTAATTATTTGGTTATATTTAAATTACTCCGGTCTGGTACAAGACAAAGCGCTGCGTTAAGTTACGCCACTCAACACGCAATGCCTCTACTTCGGGCGGAGGGTCTTGACACTAGGTCTCTGACTGCTGACTGCTCTGCAGAAAATAGCGTAAAGTTGTTTTTTTTTAAATTAAAGTCTAAATTGTTATTAAGCTACTCTATTCAAAACAAATTAGACGACAAGGAACTTATCATTAAAAAAAAATTCATCCAACATTTGCAACTTTTTAATTCTAACTCACTTAACAAATAAATTATTAAAAATAATTTAAAAATAGTGGAAAATAGAACACTAAAACATCTCCTTTATAGCTGAACCCACTGCGCCACTATGTCTTCTACAGCATACTGTGCTCTATCTCACTTAAACTAAAGTAATTAGAATACTATATTAATATATGTAAATATTTTTGGTTTCCTCAATTTTTACACATATTAAATTAATCGATATTACAGGTATAGTCTACGCCTAACTCCAGACTACTGTAAAGTGTTCGAAACATCTGGTGTTCTAAAATGTTTCAAATAATTTGATTTAAAATAACAAAAAATACTAACCGATCTCTGTCTCTAGAGCGAGAGATTCTATCTCTATGCTCTCTGTCGCGGGACATTCTGTCTCGTTCCATCTCACGGGGCATTCTCACTCTCTCTCTTTCCCTGTCCATTTCGCGGTCGCGTAACAGTCCTGGTGATCTTGATCTGAAAAACATATACTAATGAATAACGAATAGTACTGTTGACGTGTAAAATACACGTTTCCATAGAACTCAAAAATTCTGAAACTTTTTTTTTTTAACATTGAACATCCTTATAGTCCGACAACGACTTTCAGAATTCTCGGAGGTACACGTGGAAAACTGTACAGAAGGCGCATAATTTTTTTCTAGTAAATATAAAATTTCTAGGAAATTATTTCGACGCTAGCCTAATAGCAAAAACTGTTTGTCAAATGACGAACAGAATTCAATGTCAAAATTTTGCGAACATAATTAATGTACCCTGAAAAGTACACATTTACGTACAATATAATAAAAATTCGATACGAGCAGCGTAAGCATTATTTTTGTTTGCTTTTACATTATGCAAAATAGAAAACGAATTATGGCAATTTTCAAACATGTTAAAAATCATTTTATAAGTTAAAGCTCAGGGTGCACAACAATGGAAGTTTGGTATCTCTGGGCCACGACTTTTTGCTCCTACACAAAAAAACATTCAGAGTACAGTTGAAAAATCAATAAATGAATGGAGTGGAATCCGAGTGGAGAGAAATGAACCCACAGCCATCCCGTTTACTTCAGAGGTTTTTTCTCTGCAACACAATGGTGTTTAATTTATTATAATATTATTTATACAAATAAATAGAATTGGAGCGATTAAAATAATCGTTTTTTACCACATGCATATACCAAAATAACATATTTTACCATTCTTGTCTGTCTGTCTGTTTATCTCAAGGCAAGGCTAATCTCTGAAACATCGATTTTGACGGGACTTTCACTGGCAGATATCTGATGTAATAAGGAGTAACCAACTACTTTTAATGTTAGAAGTCTACACGGTCAATAAGTATATTCATAACTGAAATAGAATTCTATAATTAAAATGTGTATCTAACCTAGAGCGACTAGTGTGCCTGTCTGTGAGGTTGGGCGGGCTGCGGTTGCGGTAGCGGCCGCGCGGCGACGGCGAGCGGGACGGCGGCCGTCTGGGAACAGCCAACGTGCAACCTTTCAGAAGATTAGCTACGGACCCACTTTTAGACCCGGATTGCGATAATGTCGAAATGTGACATATCACCTTTACACAAGCATTAATATTGAATTACTTATTATATAAAATTTATTTTATTTTAATTTATTCTGCACGCTTTATTCTGTATAGCAGGGTTAGATAGATAGGACTATCTAGATTCTAGAGTAGCCTAAGCACTTAATTTTTCATTTTACACCCCAATTTGAGATATTTTACGTGTTAAATAGCGGCACCCTACCGTCCTAATCTAATTTAAATATAATCATGCCCCCCAAAGGAAACGAACCCATAACCATTGCTTTTACAGTTGCACACTATCCCTTGCTACTCCACGCTGCGCCAAAAGGCTTCTAATTATTTTTTTACTGTTATTGTTTATTAGCAAAAAGTAAGTAAAAAAATTAATACAAAAAAACATGTTAAAACCTTTTAAGTTAAATATTATAAAACCGGAAACCCGCACATTTAGCATCGAAGGAACGGTAATGGATGATGAAAATAAATAGGATAGTAGGGTTCAAGGGTACACTGGGGGATAACGTAATTAGTTATAAATTATCTAAATAAATTCCTAAAAAATGTTAATATTAACGACACTAATGAAGTTAACGAGACAGGTCAAAAGAATAATGATAAATAATGTTGATAACGTTTTGGGGGTACAACTGAAATCCATGAGGGTACAAGATTGTGAATGTAAGTAAGTGGGTGGGTGGGCGTAGTTAGTATAAGCAAAGCGTGTACCTGGCGTACCGTCTGTCGTGGTCGGGCTCGCGGGGCCTCCGCGGCCGGGCGCGGCGCTCCCACGAGCGCGAGCGGCGGCGGCGGCGCTCCTCCTTCTCGCGCACCTAACCATTACCAACACAGGCTTATTTCTCCGAACTCTCTCTCTCTCTCTGCTCGTTATAGAGGCTACACGATCAATGTTACATATTGAGCGGTGACACTACCGGCTCGTTCAAAGCGCCATCATTTTAAAGAACTGAACGGAACGATTCTACTGTCTACAACTCTACACTAACATTTTTTGTTAATTATTTATTAAGTTAAAATTTTAATGGAACTTTCTTTAATTCTAAGTTCTACGTAAGTACAAAGTTGACAACGAAGTTGATACTATAGTATACATACAAATTAATAAAAAAAAATAATGAAACATTTTTTTTTCTAATCAATATAAAAATATTGTTATTTACAGCTTCACACTGTTCCCGTTTAGCAGGATATACAAAGAGGAAGGAGAACCTAGTGTCAAAACACTCCGTTCACAGTTGAACAGGTATCTTTACACTTTACATGGTATTTGCAGAAAAACACTTAAAAATGTACTTTTAACAAACTTTACGCTGACACAAAAGCATGAAATTTATTTAAATTTACCAACAAGAACCTCTAATGCTTTTTATTGGAAACACGTGAAATTAGTAAAAAATATATATATTACACACACTACCGCATGTGTGACATAGACTTATATAAAAAGTGACATATGTTAAGTATTAAAGAGACTACCAGTCGATATAAATGAATGCAGCACTTACAGAATCAGTTCTTCTGTCTCTCCTTCTAAGAGGTACTTCCAATGGTTCTTCTAGAAGTTGGATTGGTAACACCTATAAGAATTGAACAGAATGAAAACAAATAAAGAATATTTATAAAACTATTACATATGATATGTTTATTGACACCGTTTTTATATTTCAGACGGCTTTTTATAGTTCAGACGGCTTTATCAGCACACTAGAATATATTTTTAACGTATTATTCACACACTTAGGAAATTGAAAAACATATATTAAGAAACGTATAAAAATTTGAACGCAGCCGTATTTGAACCCGCGCCTCTTGGGACTCGTCCAAGCGCTTGACTACTAAGCCATACGTTATACATCCAGCTATGTCGAAACTCTTATACACTCACTTATTTTCGTTGTAAGCATGAAACTTGACGACGTAAAGTTTTTCATGTCCTAAGTATTTAAATAAAACCTTATAAATGTAAAAAAAAAATAATAATATCTGTCACTCACTCTCTCACTCACCTTAACAAGAGTCTGTTCATGATGTGGCGGGTGACCATGGAGATGTTGCTGTTGATGGGGATGGGGATGAGGATGGGGATGGGGATGAGGATGGGGCGGGTGGGCGTGAGGCGGTCCGTGCGGGTGTTGGGGACGGGTTCGGGGCACCACCACGCGGTGAGCCCCACCACTGTTAGAGCGCGGCCGAATTGCTGGCTTCTCTGGCGGTGGAACGACTGGGGCTGGAAAGTGAGGAAAAATATTATATTAGTATGTTTTATGTATCTAACCTATTCAGTGATTGATATATGAAGAGAGGATCTTTTGTCCATTCTAGAGTGGCGTTACTATGTTAAAATAATTAAAATATAAATACCTATCGATATGAATTAATATAATTAAGTTAATATAGTATTAGATCATTATACAAATTATATAAATATATGCGATGGCTGGAAGACAACAAATATATAAATAAATATATTTAGTGGCAAAACTCTACGAATCATTTTCCATTTCCCTTTTGTACCCCTTTTCTCGAAACTTAACATTGTTAAAGTAGAAATGCGGACCGACATTTTTTTTATAATAATACTAGCAACCTTCTTATTAATTTACACACATTCGAGTTTTTTGTAATATCATTTGTATTTCTTACCATGGTTCCCATGTGGCCCAAGGTTTCCATGGTCAGCATGGTTGGTTATGGTATGGTTCCCTTGGGGCTCCTCTTCTGGTTCCTTTTCAGGTTCCACCGCTAGTTCAGGAGGTGGGGTCGGCTGTTTCCCCTCGACGTTAGTGGGTTTGAGATAGTCTTGACTATCCAGAGCTTTGAACAGCATTTCGACGAAAGGTTTTGTTTCTGGAAATAATTAAAAAAAAAAATTATACATTGATAAAGTTTATAGTATAAGAACCATCCTGGCGCAGTGGGACAGCGTCTGACTATAAGCGCAATTGGTTGTGGGTTCGATTTTCACTCGAGGGAATGGTTATATTTAAAAAAAACTACTTTTTAAGTATAATCATTCCCATTTTATTTCTACGCTCTGGTACCTAAGACAAGGCGCGGCGTTGAAGCACTCTCGGAAGGTCGGAAAGTGGAGAACGGAGCGTTCTCCAACTACTAAGCTGATTAAAAAAACACTCGTACATAAATATCAATTCAGTAAAAGAATTAATATCAATAGCAACAATTAATGTAACTCAATTCCTGTTTTGAAAAGGTCCATATACTTTTTTTCTGGTCATTAGCTTTTCTAGCATTATATATTATAACTTTGTAATCGAGATTAGTTGCGACAGTTTTTTAAAATACTATGCCATAGTACTGTCCATTATTGTTTTTTCCATCGCTATCAGTGCAAGTGGTGTAAAAGAAAAAGTCCTTCAGAATATTACTATTTTTTATTATATTGATTGAAACTACATTAATTGTGGACTTTTTAAGGATTGTGGTTTAGAGTTGTAATACATACTGAGGTTTCTGATACAGAAATAAGAGCTCGATATTCAAAGTTCTCGTTGTGACAATAAAATATTATAAAGGATGTAAATTTTGAAAGGAATCACTTACGTTGTAGCTCTTAAAAAAATATATGTTATTTTATTTTTACTTTATGTTTAGTATTAATGAGCAGACCTACTTCTGGTGCCGGCATCTCGTTACGTTTTGGGACAAGTAAAAATATCAAAGTTCCTAAATTGAATACGACGCACATTATTACTTGAAGGTACCCAAAAATAGCATATTTATTATAAGTCTCAAGTCTATTTCTATATAAAAATCTAGATAACATTTCCAAGCGGTCTAACTAACAAAATCAAACCTGCTTACCTTGCTGTAGGAATACATCGAGTTGATCCAGCATCCCATCTCGGAGTTCATCTAACGGCTTGTCCTTTTTGACCAGCGCGTACACGTACTTGGCGAGGGCGGCAGGATCCGCATCGCATCTAATAAAAGCCATTCAAATATATTGATTTTAAAGGTCTTGATCACAATTAAATTAAAATATTCTATATCATTGTATTTAATTTTCGCCACTCAACTCGCAATGATTCTAATCAGGGCGGTAAGCTTCGAACAGAGAGTAATCGCACTAGGTATTAATTACCATACGAATTTTGAACTAGACGTATAAAAGTTTAATAAAGCACGCATGGCTTAGCGGACAGAGTGCTTGGGCGGTTTCAAAGCGGCGCGGGTTCGAGTCCCGCTAAGTTCAAATTTTTATACGTTTTCTAACACTGTAAAAATGTTAAAGTAACTAATATAACTAATAATTATTTTAAGAAGCAAGATTTGAACTCACACTCTTGTGAATCAAATTGAAAATCAGGTCTGTAAAATCATAAGATTTACATACATGTACATAACATAAAAACTCTTCCGTTACTGACTTATCGACAGACTAATGTGCATAGAAAGCTGACATTTTAAATGTAAGTCACTTGGGAGTGTCCAGGGGAACACTGGGATAGAATGTCCTGAAATTCCAACAGGAATGAAAACACGACGTGTACATACGTATTTAAAAGACCACGCGAGCGAAGTTGCGGGCTATAACTTGCACATATAATTAATTATTTAATAATCATTGTTTACTTAATCAAAATTGTAAAGTAGCAACTGATAAGAAATATTGCGCATCAAATGAAACAATGATTACATTATAATTTCAAAAACATTACGAGAATATTGCTACAACGATTTATTGTAAGTAAAGTAATATGTACTATATTTAGTGTCTCACTGTATACGCGGTGATTGATAGCGGGTTCGATCCCCATTCGGGGTAATGATGAATATTTGAACGACGATAATTTCTTTGGTATTGTAAATGATGAACGGTAGGTGTTAACACTGTGTTCTTCCTACGTACCCTGACGCTGCCGTTCACGCGTAAACACGCGTTGCCTTAGCAACGTGTATGTATATAAACATACGGTGGTGGTATGTAATATTGTATTCATTACCTTTAATTTACCTATACCTAATACATTATTATAAATAATATTTGGCTATCACCGCTATCGTTACATATAACTTTAACTACGTCAAGTTTTATAGTTCTCCGCGACAGCATAGTTTTTGTAAAAAAGATATAATTTAAATCTTCAGCTATTATCCGCATAGCAGTGTAGTCAGAGAGAAACTAATCTTGAGACACTCCATTTTACTTTCGGCCCGAATCAGAGTCATTGCGTATTGAGTGGTGAAACTCAACGCCGCGTTTCGTCTTGTTACCAGAGCGGAGAAACGAAATTAATTTAAATACAATCATTTCCCGAACGGTAATCGTATCCACAGTCAGTCAGACGCTCTCACACTGCGTCACGATGCCTTATATTATTTATTAATATATTATTTAGTATATTAATCAATAATATCATTCTCTTCTACGCGTGTTTTGATAGATTCACTTATTTGCACAATTACCGTTAAATTCACCGTTAACATTCGATTATTATAACATCAATAGATTGCACAGTGTGCAATAAATGATGCCTTATAATATTTTATTAGAGCCGGTCGTGGCGCAGTGGGACAGTCGCAGTTGAACTGTAAACGCGATCGATAGGGAGTTCGATTCCATCTCGAGGGATTGGAATTATATTTAAATTATTATCATTCTTCGCACTGGTACCCAAGACAAACGCGGTGTTAAGTTCCGCCACTAAGCACGCAATGTCCCGATTTCGGGTGGAAAATAGAGAACGAAGAGTCTTGCCACTAGGTTCTTTCTGACTACACTGCTTTTAGAAAAGGAAGAAGCGGGAAGCTAGAAAAAATATATATAAATATTTGGACACTTTGGACCATATTCAATTAAATTAAATTGCATTAATATTTCATTGGCAATCATAAGATTGCCGAGTTTGAGGATTGAATTGAATTGAATCTTTAGAGAAAAGAGAATTTTTTTGAAGGGATCACTTTGTAATTTAAGCGAAGTAAGACGTGTAAATTAATTTGAAGTATATATTTGTACATATAAACCTTGCAGTGCCCCAGTTCGACCAACAACTATTCAACTAAATTTAACTTCATATCATTTAGCTATCACTGTGGCATTAATTATTATACAAATATTATAACATAAAAAAAATGTAATATTTTATATTTTCCCAATAATATTATTTTATTATCGCACAGTCTTATCATTATATAGTGTTGTACCTATATATAAAGTAAAATGTTATTAAGTATTGATAGCAATCTTTATTGTGTAATGATTTACAACAGGACTACTAGATCAACCAGAAAGCTATATAAGAAATAGGTTTTGACGCCGTAAAGACCTGCACTCGTTCACGGGGAGAAACTTATGTCTCCTATTGAGGGATTCCTTGGGAATGTCTCCTTATGGGGTGAAAGAAACCTCGATTATTTTTTCAATTCAACCCTCAGAAGACACAAGGTGTTGCACGTTAACCACAAAGAAAACCCCGTCGGTCGTAACGCCAGTTTTCAAGAACATTCCTCTTAAAGCCGCGCCGATTATCAGCATATTGGGACTACGCGTTTCGAGTGACTGCCAATATCGCGATCATCTGTAGAGCAGGGCCTAGTTGGCCTCGAACGGATATTATATCAAGACTACTCCACATCCAAACACCGATTGGCCCTTTATACAGCCCAGATTTGGCCTCACACGGAGTACTGGTCTCATCTCTATGCTGGTGCACCCCAGTAACCATTTGATCACATACAACGTAGAGCCGATTCGAATCGTTAAGGGACCCAATAATTTGTAATAGATTAGGTGTTGTTCTCTACCGCATATATCACGAAGAATGTTCTGGAAAACTGCTTGACCTTCTTTTTTCTTTTAATAAATATCCTTAGTAATATAGATTCAAAACTAAGTTTGTTCCGCTTTCGCGTGTAAACTATTTAACCGATCTTCTTAAAAATTGTACACGTATTTAAAAACTACACCCAAGGGCATAGTATTCTATATACCAAGGGTAACCAACCTGCGGCTCGTGAACCTGAACCGCATTTGTGGCTCTCGATAAATTTACCAGAATTCCTTTTTCACGTTTGTATTATTATATTTTTAATTAAAAAAAATACAGTTTTTTGCATACTACGGCTCGAGAAATATATATTTTTTTCAATATGATCGAACTCTTAAGGAGCTGGGCGACCTAAGCCTTATACGTTAAAAAAAAAACAAAATTTAAGTGCATCAATGCAAGACAAGCCACGAGCAAAAGCGAGTAGCTAATAAATTCTTGTCAAAAGCGAACATATAGTTTATTTAATCTGTGCTAACTCCCATATGACATTCAAATATAAATAGATATTGACTCACGGGGTGTTTGAAAACATCTATTTTGAGATAAACCACCAGCGTTCAATGTTTTTATTACTTTACGCTGATATAATTTTGTACCGTGCTAACTTTGAGGTGGTCGCTAACATAAACAAACATATTTCTTAGTGTTTTGCGTGTTGTTTGTTTAGTCATACCTTTCAAATATGGCATTTGCGCGCAAATCAATTAGTTGAATGTATGTTATTCATAATTATTTTACTAGCGACCCGCTTGCGGTTTCACCTGCGTTATATACACAACTAAACTATTTAGTTTTTTCGCCCGCCCGCATTTGCACCTTAATTAATCAATACAAATTTTGCTTAAATTAATAAATTTAAATGGTTATAACTTTTTTATTTATAAACCGATTGAAATGAAATAAATACAAAATATAAGGGAATTTTACCAAAACAGAACTAACTTCATAGAAATCGGTCAATGTATTCGTGAGATTAGCGTCTACAAACGCATAGACATACAGAAAAGAATATTAAAAATCATTGTTTTGGGTTTTATTACATTGATAAATGCCTCTAATAATATGTTTTTTCATATTATATCTTCCATGTACAAACAGAAATCATTATATCTAGATATATAATGATTGCTGTTTGCACATGATATAGTATAGATGTAGGTAAAAAAACACCTTTGCATTCTCTAGTTCGGCTTTCTTTTCATTAGGTATGCAGGCAGTGTGGAGTATGCATACATTGGAATATTTAAAAAATGCATACTAAAATTGTGTGAATCTCCATTGACAGTTGATATATAAAATTCTATGTTCTATTGTTCTATTTGTGTGTTAGGAGCTTGGAGAAAACATGTGTATAATAAATAGTCATCCAAATTGTAAACTAAACTATAGTAAACTGATGCCACTAAGGCAAGAACAGACTTAAATTAATTCTTTCACAATCCTGATTATCAATGTCACACCTGGCAAGTACCTCGAGAAAATATTGCATTGTTATCGCCTCTGGATATATGTGCAAATTTTGTGTCTGAGTGAAAGTGTTGAAAGAGGTCCTAACATTGATTGATGGATAGATAGATAAAGGTTAAGCTATTAGAAGCATTTTAAGACATATAAATAGCAATATTACACTATTTTAAATGTGAACATTATAGTGAATAAGAATATATTTTATTAATTCTAATAAAAAGCATAAGCTCCTTTTTAACAACGATTAAAGACATTGCATGCTATATGTATATAAAAAAACAGTAGTCAGAGATTCCCAGTATAATGACACTGCACCACAATTGTCTCAATATATAAAAAATACACTTTATTCCTTGAATACTTTAAATAAAATTAACTTATATATTAATTACTCATTTTATAGTTTATATGAACAATAAAGTTTGCAAACTAAAAAAGATATTACGAATATACAATCTTGAAATGCTCAAAAATTCATTAAATTGCAGTCAAAAATTAAAAAATTAAATTGTTCTGAATAAACAAATATTTTATTTTTATGTTTTATGAAATAGTTGCCGCTCATAACTGTCTCTTACTATAATATTAATATTATTTTAGTGGTGAAAGGTTTATTTGGACACAAATAAACAAAAAGATCAGCCAGGTTCTTGTGTGAATTTTTGGAAATTCTGTCATAATGCTTTTCAAATTTGCTTCGGTAGAGGGAAGACAGTGAAGGTAAATGTTAATGCACATTTTAAAAGGGCGCAGCTCTTTGGGTTGCAAGTCCCAGGCACTAGCCCTAGTCTATATGTTCCAAGGAACTTATATGCCTAAATTTTGACTTCCTACGCAAGTTTGGGCTGTGCTGTCTACAAGTTAATCAGTAACTTTTATGTATATTGATTTTTGTACTACTATTAGTCTTGGAAGAGAATTTATATCTAAAATAATTGTTTCCTGTTTTAGAAACAAAATGTAGCATTATATTTTGTAAGTTCAATTGGAGAAAGTGGGGAATGGCATCCTTCTGTTTACATAATTTTAATTGTATGTATATTTTACAGGGTATAGTATTTACACTATACCCTGTATAATTATTTTTATTACTAGATTCTTTAGAATCTAGTCTATATTAGCATTTGGTTTACAATGGTAAAGCACAATATTTTGTTTTATTAAGATAAATGCAATAAACAGAATTTAAAATATTGATATATTTTGATTAAAATATGTCTTGTCAAAGCTATTGTTGTTGACTTTATTGTGAAATTTCAAGTTTTAATTGTTATACTTAGTATGCATCTAATTTTAATAAAAAAACTATAACTTAAAGTTTGTTTGTTAATCTTATTCCATAGCACATACCTTTTTCCATTAATTAAATTATAGTAATAAAATAAAAATATTTTATTTACAAATAAAAAATAGACTTTTCTGAATGACCATAATGTTTTAAACTTAACTTTAATTTTTATTTAAATAATAACTTGTTTATAGAGAAACCGCAAAATTATATAATTTAGAAGTATAATTATTAAACGAACAACTCTTCTATCAACTTATTTTTATCTACATAACGTATGAACTTTTATGGAATATTCTATGATAACATTAATGAGGTTATAAATTGTATAATCAGTTTCAATTCAACATAACAAAAAAGATATTAACATCACTATTATATGTAAAAATGTTATTTGAATTGGTAATTTTCAATACTTAAATCTATTAAGTTTGTGTTTTTAACAATTTAAGTTAGTCATGAAAGTTCTGAACGTACTGATAAAAAAAATTATTACGAAACTGTAATGTGACACCTGTACAATTTTTTCTAAATAAATATTATATATAATGTAAAATATATTTATACTATACATTAAAATTACGAGATAAATTCGTTTTAGAAGATATTAAGACGCGTGATATATATGAAATAAACATGGCTGAAAACTCACAGTGGTTCCAATATGGACGTCAACCAAGTCTTGAACGCGTCCGGATTTTCGATAATCATATTATATATTTTACAGTAAATATTTTGTACACACAAATATCCATGTAAATAACACACAATACACAATTAAAATAAATAATTTTATAGATATATCACACAGTATTATAAAATACTTTAGAAAGTTTCTTATTTTTGTTCTCGTCTACATGCGACAGTTGTCACGACGGATCTGTAGAATGTTGACAGCTTGACAGTCAAGCTTTATTTATTTGATTGTGGCAACAATTAATGTAGAATATTTGAATTGAATACAATGTTTTTAATCTCTCATGAAAATGTAAAATAAATAGGTGACTTTTACTTTTATTAATTCTACAATTTTTTAATACTATTAAATATAGTTATTGTTATTGTTATATACCTTCAAACGTTTAAATAAAATAAACTACCTAAGATACATTAAATAATTAGATAATGTACTATTTGCAAATCTAAACATTAAATATTGATACGTGAAATAAAAGAAATAGATCCTTTTTGCGAAAATTATGTTCACAGAAGATTGTGATACGTGGCATAATTAAAGTTTAAATAGAAACAAAGTTCAGAAAGCCAATATTTTGAATACAAAGTATTACAAATACAATAAATCAGAAAATAAAAATAATACAGTTCATTTCAATTCTTATGTTCGGTGTATCGAGTGATGCCAAATAAGCTAAATAACTTTGCTAATATCAAAAAATAAATATTACACAAAGTGCATCTTTAAAGTAAACTAAATATTTGTAACCAAAACATATACTTATAAATTTTGCGAATGATTTTCAAAATTTTTTGATGTTTTAAAGTTTTATATTACAAGTCAGAACAACCTTTTTATTAAATTTATGTAACTTAAGGATTTTATTTTAAAGTACCTTCTTTAAGTGCCTGTGAAAATTGAGAAACATTTGGAAAAAAGTATGTTTTAAGGAAGACTATTAAAACGGTAAAAAAGTTAAACATAAAATTGAAACATTATTTTCTATACAGCTCAAGGTAAACATCGTTTAATTGACTTGTAATAGATAATAATTGCTTCGCCTGAGGCTTAGGCCTAGTTTATCCCTACTTTAATTATTTAGTAATTAAATAGTCGTTTGAAAACCAACTTAGTAAATAATTAATAACATTTTTGAAATATGAAAACCGCCGGCTTTATGATTTTAGTTGGCGCGCGATGAAATTTGTATCGCTGATAAAAATACGCGTATTCATAAAATGGAGACTAGATCGTGTCGCAGTGGGATATAGTTTGACTGTAAACCCGACGTTGTGTGTTTTATCCCCATTTGCTGGAATGATTATAATTTATATTTAAATTATTACCCGCTCTGATAAGACAAAATTTAACTTGAAAAAGACATATTTAGAAAACGTTACGTCTTTTTCAATTTCCTTAGTGTGCAAATAACACTAAAAAATGTTAAAAAAATATAAGCTGTACGCTTATATTTTTTTATTTAGAATTTCTACATAGCTGGATGTAGACCGCATGGCGAAGAAGAATACCTTCCAATTATTGTGTTGACATTTTAGTCTATTACACAAATAATAGATAAGTATTGGCTCATGGTAAAAAATACTATTGAAAATCTAAAATATACTTTCATAATTTTTAATAGGACATGTATTTCTTTAATTATTTAAATATAAAATTATATAAAATTCAGTAAGCCTTTTAATTTTATCTTGAACAAAATCATGTAAGAACGATATTATTATATTGTGGTTTTAATATACAAGTGTAGCTTGGATTATTCATATTATTTCACTAGCAAATTGAGGCTATCGTGGTGCAGTGGGACAGTGTGTGATTGTAATCGCAATTGGTTGTAGGTTTGATTCCTAGTCGGTGGACTGATCATAATTTATTTATTTTCAATTCTCCGCTTTGGTGAGCTAGACAAAACGCCACGTTCAACAACACAATGTCTCGACTTTGGACGGACTTTAGGTTCTGACTACCCTCATATGCGGGAAAAAGCTTAAAGCTGCATATTACATAAAAGAGAGCTCAGAGAACAGAAAATGGCATTATTACCTTTTCAAATTTTCCGTAGTGTAAAATTTATAAGGTTAATTTTATCTGGGTTAAAATATCCGTGTATTAAAAAATACCAATAAATCAATAATGTCATTACATTTAAAACTGAAATGAATATACCATCTTATTTTTTAATTACGAAGAATACTACAATAATAATAGATAAGAAATAATTCTTTATTATACGCACTATAAGATTACATAAACAAATTGTCAATTTAATATTTTTTAAATGTACCTACAGGTACTGAAAGACGCGTGTTGGTTCTGTTCATCGTTTAACGATACTCGAAAATCCTTCGAGTTTGAATGCTTGTGTATCTGTACTGATGCTTGTAGGTCTGTACCTACTAGTCGGTGCATTCATCAACCAAAGTTAAAACCTAGAAAATTATTATTTATATCGTTAAGCATCTTTAGACATGCAGTAAAAACCTTGTGTATGCTTTTACTTTCAATAGCATACCATCTTTCTTTAAATTATTCTTTTATACAAATAAATTAATAATTTTATAATTGTGAGAAATAGTTTATGAAAGCCAATTAATTAGGAAATATCAAAAATTATATTTTAAAATTAGTATACAGTAAAGTATTGTGATACTATGTTGCACAGTTGACGCGATAGTTGTGAGTTCAAATCTCGCTCAAGAGATTATATGTATTGTCTAGTAAATGTTCAGACAATAAACATTAAACTGATACGAGTAATAGCGAGAAACAAAATATTTAGTATTCTTTTACCCTTACATATTCTCTGTTAGTCCGTCCGTCTGTGTCCGTTTTAAGGATACTGTGTACTAAGGGAGCCACCTATGCTATTTTTCTTTTAGCTTCACGCTTATTCCTGCATAATAGAGTAATTCTGTTTATTTTATTGTTATTTCTATTTGTAATAAGGATAATTTAGATTCTAGAAGAGATTTCTCAAATAAAAAGGATAAAAATAATTACAGTTTATTGCACAATTTGGACTTCATAACTTATTTAAACTTAAATTATATGTGCAATGGTGGCCTTATTGCTAGAAGCAATCTCTTCCAGGCAGCCAATGACTAAAGGAATCACCACAAGAGAATGCAGAGAGGTGCAGAAAGTATTATATTTACTTAAATATAATAAATTCACATTAGTAGACAAATATACTTATATAGAATCATAAATACTCACATACATACAAACATACATAATCTTAGTATCGGAACACTAGGTTTTCCTCTATACGCCTGAAATCAATCAATTAAGAGTAGAATAATGGAATTCAGAATGGGCATAATTAAATTAATTTAAATATAATCAATCCTCTAAGTGGGCATCGAACCCACTTCAATCGTGATTACAGTCGCTGTCACTACTCCACGATTGCCTCAACCCATGCTATAAACAGATATTCTTACCAGGGCTTGAACCCTCAACTACCATACTCAGTTGTGGCTTGAATATGCGATCGAATGAATCGATAACATAGTATATCGTCTAATAATTTTAAAATTTCCATACACATGCCATATAAAATGTCATTCTTAGGCTAATCTTTTGTATTGTAAATTATCCTTAACCACAAAAGTTCTTTGAGATCTCACCAAGATATAGATATCGTATCTTAGTATATCGAAAATGAATGTTATTTCAACGTGATATGGTCCAAAATATATTTTTTAATCAACAATAGGATCTTTTGCTTTTGTTATAAAATTAACATCTATATTTCTATGTATTGAACTACTTTATGAAGATGTTTTAATAATAATTTTACGTACGTTGGTTTGTATTTAATAAGTTTTAAATTCTACTTTAATAAGTCAATTAAAAAAATTGTATTTGAATAAGTTTGAATTTGAATAAGAAAGTGACACGTTACTCTATTTTAAATTAGCATATCGTTTAAGCACTCTCAAGCGGTTTTTAGATCTATTCTATTCACATACAGCCAGACACAACCCCACACCACGTGGGTGCCATTAAAATTAAAAAAAATGTATATTTTTATCATTAATTTATTACTTATGCCATAATTATATAACTTTTATGTATTTTTTTGTAATAAATAATAAAAGTCGTTGTATACAACATGTTCGAAATGTTAAAAGATTACGTATACATAATTGTACTCGAGTTCACTGGGATCGTACGATAAAATTTTATAAATGTAGTAAAAAAATCGCTGGCTAAAGCGATGTCAGTCGTAGTACCGTTAGACGCTAACATTTAATTTAAAGCGCTGTCTGCTTACATACACCACGCATTTTCGTCTGTCACACGCGCGTGAATGAGCTATAACACCGCGTGTTATAATGGTTACGAATAAAATCGGTGCGCAATTCCTTTATAAAGTTAAAAAGGTTATATATATTTAAATGATCCGTTTAATAACATTATTCTAGCAATGATTGAATTTTGTTAGTAACGGATCGGGCGAATCATTTGTGACATTCGCCACTCTAATGGATGGCGGGAAGACGCTTTTAAAAAAAACATTTTTAATGGCTGTGAGTGTTGTGATGTGTTATAATTTTGATATTAAATGCTCATAATAATTAGTTTATTTCTTGGATTAACTGTTTCGTTTTATTATTTAAAGTTATTTTTTAAAATCGAATATTTTAACCCGTTGCTGAGTGAGTACTATTTATATATTTATTTTGTGTGACAACTAAAAAATATATTTTAAGTTATTGCAAATATTATGCATGTGGAAACCTAGACATTAACAAAATCACTTTTAATTAATTAGTTATTATTACAATAAGTTAAAATTGAAATTAATAATGTCAGAACTTAGAAGGCTATTAAATATGCAATTAATAATTTAACTAATGCGATCAGTGACTTCATTGAACTTTTGACGACAATAGTGACATTAGCATTCAATAATACATAAATTAAATTGTAGTAAAACATAAAGAATACATTTATTCAGTTACGTATTTTGGACAAATTAAAAAAATATTCCAATTCAATTCAACTATTAGAAATTTACTATTAAATATGAATTTGAAGAATTTACCGTAATCACCATATAATAGGGTTTAATAGGGAATCAAAAGAATTTTTTTCGTCGAATTTCTTATCTGATATTGATATTGTTTTATATGTCGTCGTGTTGCAATGGTACCTACAACATTTGACTGTAAACACGGTTGGATGTGGGTTCGATACAGATTAGAAAAAAATATTATATTCTATATATTTATATCTCTTTTCTGATGTAATTAAATACGGCGTAAAGTTCCGCCTCTGAACGCACGATGTGCCGATTTAAGGTGAAGTAGAGAGGGTTGGGGCAAAAGGAAATGCTGGTTTTTTAAATGAAAATAAAATGGAGATTCTAAAGTACTAACTATCAAGGTCCTTTATGCGGTCCAAGATAAAACCGATATTAATTAGAGAAAAGATACGCTTTACGAAATGCTGGCACATCAAAGTTAATATGCTCAATGAGAAAGAAATCCACGATCTATTTTTAAGTATTTTGAGTGAAGTTTTAAGTTAAACTTAAACAGTAGAAAGTTTTTTTTTTTAAATCCCTTTAGGTTAGTGGCCAAAGTAACAACGTATTATGCCAAATACATTCTGTGGCTACTAATATATAGTATGCAAATTTTGAATTAAATTTTAAACATTTAATGAATATTTAATATTGTAAAGTACTCACATTATATACACTATTTTGCGAAATTACACAATGCTTATACATATGACGTTACAAAATTGAAATAAAAATAACAATAAAGCTGATATTTTTTAAAGTCGTTGAATATTTTGTTTATTATGAACAAAATTAGGTAAAATTATAAACTTAATTTAATACTATTTTCTTAGGCAGCTAATACACCAAATTTTTAAATAAATCGGATATCTGTTATATATTTGGCAGTTATAAACTACCTTTTATTAAGCAAGAAATAAGCTGATGATCATAAAACGCCTGAACAGAAATTCACAATTTATAGCTAAGATCTATTCAGTGTACAACAGTGAACAAAAGACCGCATCGAAATCGCTCTATCCGTTTAGGAACTACGATGCCATGGACGAACATAAAGATGTACCTACAGACAGACAGATACTTATAACGCTATTTTTACGTACGTAGGTCAATTTTCTGAACTAAAAACTGTATGCCTTTATTTTATCTATATTTAAAAAAGAGGCCGTCTTGACGCAGTGGGACAGCGTCCGACTACAAACGCGATTGATTGGGGGTTATCTCCACGACCGCAGCTCAGAGGTAATTAAAATAATATCTAAATTATTTTAAATACTTCCCTCTGGTGCAACATAATATAAAGCGCGGCGTTTAGTTTCGCCAATCAATCTCGAATTTGGGCGGAAAGCGTTCTAGTTTATTGACACTAGATACTCTCTGACTACCCTGCTATGCGTGAAGCTGAAAAAAAAGCCGACTAACTACCGACGCACAGCCGTAACTACTGCGCACTAATTTTGCATGAAGGCTCCGTGGTAAGTGTAAGGAAGCGCATAAAGAGGATTTCTTAAAATATCAACAGGAATGGCAAATACGGCATTTTACATTTAATAGTCAACGCGCGTTATAAATATAACAATTTAAGAAAACTAGTTCATGGGCCAAACCTTGAAAACTTATATATCTGTTAAACTATGATAATCTACGGATTTGACATCCCATACTGACAATTCATTGTGACAAGTAGTTTTTTTACCAGATAACACTTATATAAACAGAGGTTCGATAACTATCTCTGATTTTATAAATGCAAGATAATGTTAAATGCAAATAAACATATTTTTTTTTAGTACAATTATTACTATAGATATATATAAAAAAAATGCGATTAATTAGACCGTTTGACAGTATGGGTTGTGGGTTCAATCCCAATAAAAGGGATATTTCAATATATTTTCGTTTCTCTAATTAAATAATGGGTAATACAAATTACTGGCTGCCTAGGTTTCGCCACCCAATATGCATTCTTCCTAAAAGTCGAGATCACAGTGTCTTAACAAAAAGTTTGATTTGCTTACCTTGCATCTTAAGCTATGCGAAGAAAAAAAAAGAAATACTAAATAACAAATATTGTTTGCTAGGGTGACCATGATCAGGGGTGACCAGACAGAGACATTTTTAGAAATTTTAAATTTATAAAATTTTGAGCCCTAATCAAATACTAATTAAAAGATATGCAAAAAGGTATTACATTTTTTAATTTAAAATATATTAACAAGAATGAAAGGGAACTCAGGCATATTTAAAGCCACAAATATTCCTTCAAAAAGCCGCATATGGCTCGCGAACCGCAGGTTGCTCGTGCTATATATAGAAAATGTATATGTAGTATTTGCCACATATATATATATTACCTGATCATACATCGATAACATCGATAATATATACAACTTCTAGGCAATGTCCAGCGTCGAGCTCTCCTGGGACATATATAAAAAAAATATGTATATTATTATGTATAATCATATTCTTAGGGCATGTGTAAAACTGTAAATGGATACACTAAGAACTGTGTAAAATAAAAAAGGCTAACCAAACTTAATCAAAGATTGATTAAAATTCAAATATTGCTATTAGCACTTGCACGCTCTGTATTTAATTAAGAAACGAAATTTTTTAAATAATAATATCTATCTAACCTAGACTTAACAGTAAAAAGTACCTTTGGCATATTAAACATGGAAGTCATCTGAATGTAAACGTGACTGGTTGTGTGTTCGATTCCACTCGTTAGAATGATTACTTTTTTTTTCACGGCTTTGGTAAAACAAATCGCAGCATTGATTTCCGCCACTCAACAAACATTGTCTCGATTTCGTACGGAGAGTGGAGAACGGTTCGCTTTGACTACCGTGGTATTCGAAAAAAGGTGTCAAACTGAGAACATATGTATATGTTACGGGTAATGTATGAAACATCGGAATTGTATACTCTCTTTTATGCAGGTTTGTATTAAGGAGCGGACAAATTATAACCATTCCCTCGAGTGGGAATCGAAGTTACAACCAATAGCGTTCAGAGGCAGGCGCTTTACCATTGCGCCACGATGGCCTCAAACTTTTTGTAAAATATTTGTAGCTTTATACGTATTAATAAAGAAATTTCCTGTAAACAATAATTTTGTACGCAGATAATTTTCTATACAATTACATTCAGAAGACGACGACCAAGTGTTTAAAAAATGCACGATTTTTCAGTGTTATTTAATTATTTTGTATTTATTTACCTACTCTTAAACACTGTTCGCGGCGAACATTCAAAAAAACATACATTGTACGAGATAAAAAAAGAAAAATGGAATACTTTTTATCTGGGTTGAGATTTGGATTAGCCTTTATATTTTAAAATTTTATTCGCACACATTTAAATTGAAAATACCGTAAAAAAATTGAAAGTTGCAGAATTTAAAGAAGCCAATTAAGAACACACTTTGTATGACGTTGCGATATAAATAAGGGCAAATCATATTTTAATAATATTTTGAAAGCGTTATATTATAGTGTTAGTTTTTTTTTATTAT
The DNA here is from genome assembly GCA_038994665.1 of Podotricha telesiphe. NCBI lineage: Eukaryota > Metazoa > Arthropoda > Insecta > Lepidoptera > Nymphalidae > Podotricha > Podotricha telesiphe. Next base: position 778,804 of record JAOYRR010000459.1, read on the forward strand.
TGAAATTTGAACATAGCGAGATTTGAAGCCGCGCCTCTTGTGTTCCATCCAAGTGCTGTAGACAATTAAGCCATACGTTATTATCGAGCTGCGTCGAAATTCTTATTCGCTAGGATATTTCTAGCTAGGTAGTTGATTTGGTTTAAATATTTGAAATATATATAAGGACATCACTCGAAAACAAATTTGAACAAAAAATACGTCTATTAATAAGTAATATTTATAGGGTATATTCAAAGGGTCATTATTTTATATATTGGCCGAAAATGTAGAAAGTGAAACTGTTCTCTATATGGTAAATTGAAACAGTATATTAAGTTTCTCGCTCTTTTCGCACAGCAGGCTAGGCAGGCAGAAATTAGTGTCAAACCGCTCCGTTTTCCCCTTTCGTCCCGAATTCGAGACATTGCGTGTTGATTGCCAGACCTCAACGCCGCGCTTCAAACAAACAAAAAACAGTGCAGATTTATAATCCACTATAAAATCGCGTGAACAAATGCCCTCTATTTCACTTCCTCTGAATGTCCCCAATCACCTTCACCCCATCTTGACACTTCATCTGTACCTAAGATAAGATAAGACCAATAATTAGCTATTTATCAATGTATTTCTCCATTACTGAGTCAGAATCAGTGTGTATAGTTACTTCACTAAATTGATCTAAAGCCATAAAATAAACATTAATTATGTATAACATTTTCGATTTTTTTGGATTTTTGTAGGAAGGCAAGAGTGATGCATCAATTCGTTCTCTATCCGTTCCTAATCCGATTTTAGTAAACTTACGTATTGCGCAGTCCTCATCGGACGGAAGCCATACTCATTCAACACACATTGTCCATATTTTTAAATGTCCGAATGTAACTACTGAAGTAGTATACTTAAATTATTAGCAAGGACATTAGAGTTTTATCATTCAACACGCAAAGTTTTGGAATCGGGCGGAAAGTGGAGACCGGAGCGTCTTGACACTCGTATCTCTCTGAATACTCTGCTATGCGGGAAAAAGCGTAAAGCTTACATAAATATCATATCTTCTATAAGCTCGCTGAATTATATTTTGAAGCTATTTTAAAAAAAATATGTTTGATTTCTATAAAATATGTGGATAGGTACTTACATCTCTATATTAATACCTGAAGCGAAAACTTTCTACCCGTTTTCACGTAAATTACGAGGATGGAGTATGAAATTTGTCATTATATACACTCCTTCTCTATATAATCCTGCACTCCTTCTCTCCTGCACGATATCTCTCCGAACGATATTCGTTTTTATGGAGAAGGAGTGCAGAATTGTTTTAAATAATACTTAAAAATAAATTGGGCAATGCGTGTTTACGCGTCGAAGGCGCTAGTAGTTTCTATAGCTAGTTCTCGTTATTGTTTTTTTCTTGACGTACTTACAGGCTTGTTAATTTAGATTTGGAAATTAATTTGGTTTTTATTGGTCTACGTATATATTAAAAAAATATATATATGTAATCTATTTATTTTTATTTACATCGAGGTCGTCGTAGATAACAGTGTTCGACTGTACACGCGAATGAAGAAATTATATTTAAAATATTTCTCCATTCTGTTAAAACAAAGCGCAGTGTTGAGATTCACAACTCACCATGTAATGTCTCGAGTTCGAGTGACTAGAGACTGTAGATTCTCTCTGCCTAAATTGCTATGTGAGAGAAGAAACGCGAGAAAGCGTTTTTAATATTAAAAAATCCAAGTAAAATTTTAACATAAAAAAAAGATAAATTATCATTTTATTATATAAGCAAGCAGCTATACTCTCTTTCCCGCATAGCCGAGTAAGTAATCAAGACACTGTTATTCACTTTCCGCCCAAATCCGAGACATTGCGTGTTAAGTGCAACACGGTAATTGAAACTCGAAACTAAACGCCAACTTTGTCTGACCAGAGCGGAAAAATAAAAAGAAATTTAAATATAATAATTTCCCCGAGGCTATGAACCCACAACCAATCGCGTGTCCATTCAGATGCTGTTCCAGTGCGCCACAATGGCCTCAATGGCCTCCATATTATATAATATACTATACAATTTTATATCTATAATAACTGTGTTCGTTAACAATATAAATATAAAAAAGAATAACAATAACATTTATTGCATGAGAGAACTGCGTACAAAGGTAATAATTATTATTTCTACTATAAACTTTTTTCATATACAAGAAAGAGAATATAATGTTAAGGCTCTCTATTTGCCGTCCAATTTCGAGGCATTGCCTGTTACAGAACTCAACGCCTCACTTTGTTTTACCAGAGCTGTGATTTACTACAACTGCCCATAGACACTATACATAGATAGACATAGAAGTAGTAAATCACTATAGAATAGTCTAGCTGTCTGGTTTATTTCTAAGTTTAAACTGTGTGTCCGGATTTTTGTAATTCTAAAACTGTTTATTTACATTGGATTTACTCTCAATTTCCTTTATTTCTAATTATGTCAAAAATTGGGAACAAACTGATATTATTGATGTACTCCCGATGTTACTTTCCTATAATGCAAGAAATGACTGAAAAAAGAAAGGATGTTGAATAGTCTAGCGTCTAGACTTTAAGTTAATCTCAATTTTTAGGTCATTTCACCAAGTGTTTTCGATTGCCAAGTGAGCAGTTTTTTTTAAATATATAACTTAAAGTTAAAAATATATAACCTATACAAAATAAGATTGGCGTGTCTAATTGTAATATTAAAATAACCACTTTTTCCTGAATGCATATACCTAAATAACATTCGTTTACAATTTTTCTCTGTCCGTCTGTTTGTTTCTTTTCTAACTTTTATTGGCAGATAGCTGATGTAATAAGGTGTAACGAAGTCGCGGGCACCGTTAATGATCAAATAAAACTTTTGTGTTTCTGAGTGACTGACAAATAACGCACAAACAGAACTACTTTGCAAAGAAATTTGAATTTTTTTATTTAATTATTTAGGGGAGCACTAAGAGATTTTTGTACGTTTTATAATTTTTTTTTTCAAAATTGGAGTCTTATAAACATACAAACAAACAAAGTCACGGACAATTCGTGTATTATAAACATAACTTAACGTAAATAGGTACGTATTAAACACGTCATTGGAATGGTTTATTTTAACAATCGAAACGCAAATAAACGTGTTCTTATATCCGCATTTACGTACAATATATTTTATACGTAAAACTGTTACGTACATAGTTCAATCGAAAACTTTATATATTTACATTAATTTTTACTTTGTTTTACGAAAGAGCTTTTTTTTTGCTTCCAAGTGTACTTTTAAACATGATTTTTTATTACTATAACATATATATAGCTATTAATGTAAGAAAGTCTTGCAAAGGTTTGTGACCAACTTAGTGCTCTGGAATTTACTTAAAAAATTGTATACGTATCCGCATCGGATGTTACCACAATTATTTCATAATAAGAACCGGATCCATGTGGAGCAGGTAGCAGGAAAAACTTTAAATCGTTTCTTTTTTAAGTTTAAAAAGACTAGATTGAGTGAAAAGTGGACTCCATTATAACCTAAGTTAAAAGACATATTTAGAAAACGTATAAAAATTCCCAAGTGTGTGTCCCACTTTAAAAAAATGTTAAAAAAATATCTAAGTTACTTTTTGTAAAGTCGTACTAGGCGCGAATAAGTTGAAAAATTCAAAATAGACATTTTAAAGTAAAATTTTAAGTCGTAAATTCTTTTTTATGCGAAATTGTTTAATTTGCTTGTTTTTTTTTTTATTTTGTCATTGAGTAATTCTACATATAAATAAAACAAATCCTAATGTTTATTGATATTTAATATATATATATATATATATTAAATATCAATAAACATATATATATATATATATATCACTTCGACTTATCATACAACTAATTGAATTACTCGATTAGTTGATTCCATCGACACACTTATCAATAAGAATTGACACTAGATAAATCGATATCACCCATCTATCCGCTGTCCTGATAGTTGATTAACCAAGACTTCTTCCTGAAAACCTGTCACTTTGAAAATAATAAAAAAATATATTGCGAACTGAGTGTTGACATTCAGGCATCACATAACCTGAGCAACCTATATTTTAAATAAGAACATTATTTAGGTAAAATGTGTACCCAAAACCAAAATTTTGTGTATTATGTTAAAATAACATTCGTAAGTCCTTTAAAAAGATCTGAAATCTTGCCAAGTTAAATATTTTCTTGTCTATTTTTATATAATCGTCAAATAGTCAGTATTACAACGTAAATAGATATTACCTTGATGACATGTTACTGTTATTCTTTTTTAGTCTTTTCTAGCTTAATATTATACCTTTTTTATAATGAGGAAAACCTTTTAAGGGTACCCGTCTGATTGGTGCGTTACGCCTTGGATGGGTTATGTGGAACTCTAAAGACAAATGAAATCAAATCGATAGACTATCTAATAGCCTCACAGTGCTCCTTCTCGATCACCATTAGACTAAAGCTGGGGAACTTAGCTAATTTTCTGGGAACCCTGGCGACGGGAGCCAGGGTAGAGTATTTCATTTCTCATGTCTGATAAGTCACGTATTGCTTACAAAATAAACGGTAGGAGAACGGAGTGCCTAAACTCTAGGTTAAGAAGGTAAATAAAATGGTCCCCCAATTTTCAGCAAGCCATGGCGAGTCCAGTATGGTGGGCACCATCTACAACCTGCTTAGAATAGCGGCATACTAAGTGAAGCTCCACTCCATATTCTACCGATTTGTTTCCTGTTTTTCAACAAATTAAACATCTTTTTATCGAGATCAGAGATTAGAGCCAAGATTCATGTACCAATTAAAGGTATTATTAATATAAATTAATTAAACATACTACGTGTTGCTAATATTATTTATAGATCTATGATAAGATTAGTTTTTATTGAATGAGAATATCTAATTTTTCTTGTGTATTTATAAGAACCAGTGGACGCGTACGATACGTGTTGCTATAGTGACGTGTAGGTACAAAACACCTGGTACAAAAAATGTATATTATTACATTATTCATTATACAAAAATATTAACATACTCTGTTCGCATAGTTTTTGTGAAAGGGGTACAAAATTCTTTCTTCACGTCCAAATTATGTAACTCGTCTATGCATTAGTAGCGATTTGTGTCAAGTTACAAATGCAAATAGCGTATTTTTTATTTTTATTTTAAAGTGTTAATCGCACACTTAGGGAATTGAAAAAGATATATTAAGAAAACGACAACGTTTATTCTTATTGACGCTTATTGCAACAAATATAAGTTTCAATAAGCGTATAAGAATTTCGACTAAGCTGGATCTGAATATTCACACACTAAGGAAATTGAAAAAGACATATTTAGAAAACGTATAAAAATTAGAACGCAGCGGAATTTGTACCCGCGCCTCTTGAAAACCGTTCAAGCGCTCTGACCGCTAAACCATGCGTTCTATACTCACTCCCTAGTCATCAGGTTAATGTATATATATTGTATTGTCATCGGATCCGGACATGTGTGCAAATTTTCAAGCAAATCAGATGGATTAAAACGTTGCAAGATTTCAAGATTTGAACTTATCTTATCTTACTTATCAATTAAGCCGATTTCGGGCGGTGCGTCGAGGGAGGTTCTCTCTGAATACACTGCTATGCGGGAAAAGGCGTGGAGCTGAGAGAGAATCTATATACGTAGATATAAAGTATTTTCTTATAAATACATTTAGCGAGACGCCCGACGTCTTTTTCCATCAATTAACGTTGAAATTGTTTGCTTCGAAGAAAGAAACTTACTAATGAAGTAATTACTTAGGTAATAAAATACTAGTAGGGTATTATTCTTTTAAGAAATATTTTCATTAACACTCCATACGAATTAAGTAATATTATTTTCATTAATAATTCTCTTATAAACATCTACAGTGGGTACCTGTTGTTTGTTTTATTAAGTAGCAACACCTCCTTTTAAGTTCTTTTACTTCCGGTCAAATGATTTCAGTGCGTGGACTAAAAGCTATTGCCCGGCTGGTATAATATATTATAATATTTTTTTATTTTTTAAGTATCGTTAAGGAAGGTCATTACTCTTATGGAACATACACAAATGCCTTAAATGTGTATCTTGTACACAGCACAACTGTTTATAGTCTTAATGACTGACTGCAAGATAATACCGGAGAAAAAAAACAAACATTCAACTACACAGTATATATGAGATATATATGAAGCTCTAATTTACATTTTATTTTGATAAAAGAAATTCAACGTTCAGACAAGTATGTTAAAAAACAGACCGAATGACGTATGGAAAAATTAGTAGGCTTCAATTCCTTTCGGAAATATTTCCAATACACTAGGAACGCCAACGATTTTCATTAAAGCATTTCTAAAGGAGAATGCCGGAACGATTGGACCGTAATGGCATATGATCGTCCTGTATAGTATATATTTATCTATCAGTGGCAAAGTGTCTTTATAACACGAGTCCCACCGGATTACCTTTTGTAAATGGTAATAAATAAATAAATTACTAATAAGTATAATAATTTAATAATCTAACAATACTATTACAAAAATCTTTTTTAATTGATACAAGACAATTTCTACGTAAAACTTAACGGAATATTTAAATAATCGTCCAGATCGGACCTACATTTTATATATTTATTTTAAACGCCGGACTTTGTAGAGCTACTACAAAAATTTCACACTTCGCCACTTATACATATATAAATAACTCACACTTGTTGTGGGTTCGATATTAGTATGATAAATAATTCATATATATTTTTCTTTCTAATGTCAAACTCTTCTTTCGCATAACAGTGAAGACGGCGAGAATTTTTTTATGTCAAATAAAGGTATTAAATAATATAATTTTTATGCTTCTATAATCGAATATGAAGTTAAGCATAATAGTAGAATCGTCAATCAACGCAAAAAAAAACCGTGTTGCCATGGCAACGTGTATGCCACTTTATACAAAACTGTATGTCCAACACATGGTAGTGTGTGTAATATTTATTATATTCATTGAATGTATTTTTGATGCATATTTAAAAAAAAACGTCTCTATATTCACACTTTAACTATACCAAATTACATAGTACTCCTCCGTCCGCATTATTTTAAAAAAGAAAGGCGCAAGGTTTTCCTTTCATACTTTAACATAACAATAATTATAATGATATATAAATAAACACACTTTAATAATTTTTTTATTTATTTTATTCGGTTTACCCAAAAATTATTACACAATTTTTAATACAAAAAATATATACAATAAACTTACAATTGTGTGTCCAACCATATTTAAGGTGAACACTGCATACATATAATAAAAGTTGTTTACGATGTTAAAAATACAAAAAAACTAAAGAAATATTCAGGAAAGATTAAAAAAGAATTAAAAATATGTTAAAAAAATAATAATAAAAAAAACAAAAATATAAATCCTACTCAAGTGACTACACCAGAGTTTACATGCATTACATTTCTTGTAGACGTGAACACGCGTGTTTATTTAATTGCTATATAGGAGCTTATAGGCGCCACACTATGATATTATTAGGTATATACTAAATAGTTTACAAAGAATATCTGTAAGGTTCCTTCATACTTTTTTCAGCACTGGGCTTTCAACTTCTTTTGAAATTTTGAATATACGACTTTCATTATTTATTATTTATTTTTTACCTACCAGCGGCAGTGTTTCCAGGTGGATTCGACATGTGTACCTTCAAAAAGCGCGTCTATATCTATACCTTAAAGGCCGGCACCATCTCTGTAGCTCCTCTGGTGTTACACGGGGTCAGGTGACCCGGACGCCCGTTTGCCTTAAAAAAAATACATTTTCTCTATAAAAATTTACATAAATTCCTATTGCTTAAATATATTATTTTTTCGTACACGCCGTTTTATATTTTGCGCCCGAAATCGGTTTAATTGGTAAAAGCGCGTTCACAGATTTCAAGAGACGCAGGTTCAGATTATCCATGTCTAATCAATAAGTCAATGTGAACACGTGTCCGGATCCGATAACAATACAATAGTACAATACCATTAACTGGTGTCCTTGCCAGGATAATAAGAAAATACTGCAAACCCTGTAAGTAGTAATTTAAATTTAAAATTGTAAATTTTGGTATTTTATATTTTACTATTAATTTAACATTATATTACTTTAAACGCATCAGATATTAATAATTATTGAATAATTAACGATTATGGGAAATAATCTAATCATATATTTTTCAATTTTTAAGCCGCTTTTATTAGCTTCGCCTATATCTATCTTTCTATCAATGTGAGATAATCCAATTTACTCGAAAATTGACATAAGTGTCTGGATTCGAAAATCATACTATATAAGATCTTTAGTAGAAATAAATCGCAAATACATTTTCAGGTAGTCTGCCTGTGACCTGTCAAGTGTTCAAAACGTCGGGTTTTCTATAATATATTTTCGAATACCAAAATATACGCAATTTCTTATGTTAAAATAGTTTCAACTATACTATATTTTGCATAGGATGAACAATAACGACCAGGAAAACGAGATAATTATTCAAGCGTGGTTATCATTAGTTTTTTATAAACAAATTATTATTATTATTGTATATAAAAAAACAGCTTCACGATTCTTCCCAAAAACAAGTTGGTCAGAAAGTATCTAGTCTTAAATGTCAGTTTTAAAGTCAGACGCAGTCACACTGCTCCAAGGTGCGCCAAGGCGAAACTCGATGGGGATGACATTTTATTATTTTCGATTTTCAAAAAATTAAATATTAAAAACAATATGTTTCAAATTAAAGGCCAAAGCGGAAGCGGAAACGAAGAACGGAGTGTCTTATCACTAGGTTCTCCCTGCCTACTTCGCTTAATACGTCAATATATATAAAATTGAATTAAGTAAATTATATTTTAACCTTCTTAAGGTGTTATTTACATACTTGAAAATATTTTTACTAAAACTGACCTCTAAGTCGCTTGGACGGTTTCCAAAAGCCGCTACTTCAAGTCCCGCTACGTACTTTTTATATGACTTTTAAATATGTTTTTCATATGTAAAATATTTTTCAGATACAATGGAGCAGACGGAGCAGGTGCGCTGCTCTTCCAGCGAGAGTGATAACTTCGAGAAGATAGACTCTGAAGATGTCCAACGAGATGGAAACGTATGTGAAAACAATATGCATTATTTTATTAGAGCTTTATTTGAGTATAATTTTCGAATTTAATAAAGAGTAATATAAAAGTGGCTTATGGCTTAGCGGTCAGAGCGCTTGAACGGTTTTCAAGAGGCACGGGTTCAAATCCCGCTGCGTTAAAATTTTTATACGTTTTCTAAATAAGTCTTTTTTTTTTAAATAAAAGTTCCTATGTTTATTACTAAAAGCCTATAGAGCGTCAATCGTAGCGGTATCAGATAGGGTATTATAAATTTTATGTTTTCTATACTTGTATCAAAATATTTTTTTTTACTTTGGTTTACTTCTATAGAATTAAAGAAAAAGAAAAATAATATAGGTAAAGCTTTTAAATTTCAAACGTACCAGTTGAAACAATTAATTAGAAATACAAGGAATTAATAAAATAAATATTACACACTACAATATGTTTGACTACACTTTTGTATAAAATGACATACGACTATCGAGCCACTAGTGTTTGGTAATAACTCGTCAATTAAGCATAGTAATAAGAAAAATAATATTATTTATTTCAGAACGAAGACTCTCATTTTATCTTAGGGGATGAAGGTTCAGATGTACCACAAGAAGACGATGGTCCTGCACACGAAGGGGGCGACTCTTTCCCCAACGCTCCCCTTCCAAATTTACGACCAAAACTGACTCTAGCCCAGCAGCTGGCTTTAGCGGAGAAAAGAAGTAAACTCAGGTAAGAACATATTTTTTTAGCATCACACTTTATTTCTAAAGTTAAGCAAGAAAATCTTCTGTGATTTCTTGTATTTTGTGGATTCAGCAGAGGTAATCCAGTGATAAAACACTCCGTCTGCTTCAGAGGCTACACTGGACTCTGCATTTTTTTTAGAAAAAAATGTGTTTTATTCCCTGTTATGCGAGAAAAGCTTAAAGCTGTAAAATTTAAAAATTAACAAAGTATTTCCGGTTAATAACCGGCTTATGGTAGTGGAGCTTTGTAAAAATGTTCCTGCAGCTATGCTAAGAAAATGTACTAACTGTACATTAGTTTCGAAGTGGCAAGATGACACCTCAATGCCATTAGGTAACCCGATTTGACGTATTATAACTTACGCCTTATTTTATTAAAATTATTATAAGCCTTATTATATTAAGAGTTTGTCTTTTGCATCTTCACGCATTTTCCCGCAACAGCAGGGTAGTCAGAGAGAACCTAGTGTCACGACACTCCGTTCTTCACGCACTGCCCGAATTTTAGACAATGCGTGTCGAGTGGCTTGGGGGTGGTCTTGTTCATTAGAGTAGAGAAACGAAAATAACTAAACTATGATCATTCCGAGTGGGAGTTGAATCCACAATCAATCTAGTTTGCAGTCAGTCAGTTCCACTGCGCCACGATGGCCTCTTTTGAGTATTAGTATTCTTGGAATCGTAACTATCACTCATAATTCAATCGTAAAATTCATAGATAAACCTATGTTTCATTCATATATTAAAACAATTTATTTAATAACTAGTACTTAATAATTATACTGAGAAACATATTTTTACAAATTGTTTAATAATTTAAACGCAGCGCGATTTGAAACTGGAAACCGTTCAAGCGCTCTGACCGCTAAGCCATGCGTTCTACATCCAGCTGCGTCGAAATTCACTGTAGAAAGATTTTTACAAATTTCTGCTACCCAAAGATTATTCTACGAAAATCGTTTGGCAAGAGAGATTGCTATTTATTAAATATTCTTAACATTTTTTTAAGAACTTTTACATACGTAGGATATTCTAAAAAAATAAAATTTAGAAAACGTATAAAAATATATATACTGTGTTGTATATATTTGTAGCAGCCCGCAATTATATTCATTTAATATATTATTCTAAATGCTGTCAGTCTCCATATGAATGACTATGAGTTGTAACTAATTTGATACACCTTCTAGATTAAAGTTTTTTCATTCCCATGTTATTGTAATAATACATGTATACTTTACATATTATTGAGATAGACATCAAGGCGCTGTACTATGAATATGTAAATCCATAGTAAAGTCCATAAAACAAAGTGCGGCGTTGAGTTCCGCCACGCAATGTCTCAATTTAAGGTGGGAATTGGAGAACGGAATATCTTGACACTAGTTTCTCTCTGACTCCCCTACTATGCGAGAAAAAGCGTGAGGCAGACCAAAAATGATTAATTAATTACAAATCTTTCAGACACGATTACAAATGAATTATATAATTTAATTGATAATATGGATAAAAGTGAATATTCCTTAAAATAAATTAGTATACTGTGTTATAATAATATATGTAATGGATTAATTATACCTGATTCAAACCGTTTAACGGCCTTTAATTGATATACCGGTTCTCGAAGATAATTTTTACATTACTTCCAATTGGTTTCAAATTTTATCACAAAAATTGCATTTGGTTGTACTCGTAGAAAAGTTTTCACTGAACAATATACAGGTAGATGTCAGAAAGAACGGAATATCGTTTAGTGGCAAAAAAATATGATTCGTCCTCACATGGAGTACTGTTCTGATCATCTCTGGGCTGGTGCACCCAAGTATCAGCTTGAACCATTTGATAGCATACAACGTAGAGCCATTGGAATTGTTAATGACTCAAAAATTGTGGAATGGCCTAGCGGCAGTGTTTCCAGGTCGATAGGAGGTCGTCTATCTCCACCTTAGAGGCCAGCGGCGCCTCGCGGTGGTCTTCACATACTATCAAGTTACCCGAACAGTTAGCTGTTATTGATCTAAAAGAACCGTTCAACGTTGAAACTGATGCGTCTGAGTTTTCTATACAAGTTGTATAATTTTTTTCGTATTATAAATAATTGTGCAGAGAAATATACCATATGGTACTGATGAAATAAAGAGTCGTAATGTCTTGTCCAGTATGCGTTAAAATCTATATCTATAAATATAATAAAAATGTAACTGATAGCTAACTGTACATAGAAGATATGTGAAAATAAAAATTATTGGGGGAATTTATCAATGTATTACAACCCAAAACAATGATTTTTAATTTTCCTTTCTGTTTCTATGTTTATGTATTTTTGTCTATGCGTTTGTGCACACTACCTTAAAAACGGCTGAACAGATTTAAATGCAATTTGAAAATCTTCAAACTTCGCTTAACATTTAGTGTTTAATTAATTTCAATAGGTTCATAAATAAAGTTACAACCATTTAAATTATATATTTATGATAAGTTTACAGTTTGTTTACACAAATTACAATTTTTTTCTTCCGCTAATTTAAAGCAAACGGACACAGTGACTTTAATTACTATGTTATTTTAGACTTACCTGGATTATGAGAAAATAATATGAGGGAATCAGATCCATGAAAAAAAAATATTGTACAATATGATAAAGACTTGACAATAAAGACAATAATAGATAATTTTAATTATCATTTTACATATTAGTATATTCAACTTATTGTGCTATATAATGAGACTATATTATATTTTATTCTTTATTTTACGATAAAAATCTAACTCATCAATTTTATTATACTAGACTATGTACCTACTTACAACTGAATTAATTATAATTAAAACGCGTACATTTCCTTTATTTCTGTATAAATCCGCAAACCATTGAAATTATTAAAATTATACTTTGTTTAATATTAACATAATATACAAAAAAAGGCATGTAATGCTATTCACAAATTATATTTACGTTCACGAACAGGCGATGTCAGAAATGGCGGGAAAACTGTCAAAATAAAGACAGTCTGTGTCTAGCGTCCGTGATAGACGCACGACGGTCAAAACTTATACAGCCTAAAATACGAAAACAAATATATCATATATAAAAAAATATTTAATAATACATTTTGTGGTAAGAATTAAAAAAAAAAAGGTTCCCAGTGTAATTTTAACTTTTTTGTTATCATTATTATTTAGTGTACGTTGCCGGAATTATAAGTGATGTACAGTGATCCATCGATATCTTTTATCTTTATTCATATTCTTTAAATATATCTAGCAAAGAAATAAAATATATATTTATTATTTGCTTATATGTGATAGTTAATTATGTACTCGTATGCATATAGTAACTTAACACATTGTCGCAATAAAAAAATATGGAGGTTTTTTGTTTGCAAAAACGTAAGTCTGAGATCTTAATATATATTCTAATATTATGAGTAATTGAATATTATTTAATATTAAGAGAGAGAGTGAGAGGGAGAATATTAATAAAATATTATAATAATATTTAGGTAACTTCATTTAAATAATTTAGTAACTTTGGAATAGGTAAAATGATTTACTTTATGTTTAAAATATTTGTTAAAACTACTTAGTTTTAATCTTGTTCAAGTGTGGGTAAGCTCATACTTTTTACATTTTCATTTTCTATATCTTACTTAAAAACCTGTAGCCATATAAAGTTGCTTATCAGTTAAACCTACCTGGCCACCGGATATTCTTGAACAGCTTTCGAAACGGAACTTTATAATTTAACACCACTCGTCGTGTAAACAATTAATGAGAAAAAGTATTGGCTTTTTTGATGCGTCTGATTATAGGTATAGGGTTCGAAATGGACTCGAGGAAATGTTTTTTTTTTAATGTACAGTAAACAGTAGTTCAGTCAACATAATGGTATTATACGGAATTTTTTTTATTTTATTCAAATTGGAAAAAAAATACAATAAGTACATACACATAACACATATGAATAATACATTAGCCACAAATTATACCACTATCCGTCTAACACAAGAAATGCAAGTTATTTAGAGAGAGAACGAGTGCAAAGACACTCCGTTCTTCACTTTTTTATCGAATTCGAGACATTGCATGTTGAGTGGCGGACATCAACGCCGCGCGTTGTTATTTCTCCGCTCTAGTGAACAAGACAAACTTATTTAGAAAACGTATAAAAATTTTGAACGCAGCGTGATTGGAAACCGCGTCTTTAGAAAACCGTTCAAAATGCGCGGGTTCAAATCCTGCTGTGTTAAAAAAAATTATACATTTTCTAAATGAGTCTTTTTCTATTACCTAAGTGTGCGAATAACACTTTAAAAAATGTAAAAAAACTATACAATTATGTTCATCAGAGTGGAGGAATTAAAATAATTAAATTAAGATGAGAGAATCCGCGAGTGAGAATCGAACCCACAATACGTTTTATGATAGTCAGACGCTGTACCACTGCGCCAGGATCGTGTAAAATAAGATTATGATTTTATCAACATACATGTAACGCTTCCATCTTTGTGAGTTTAAAATAATAACGACAGCTATAAATAATTGTTATTTACAAAAACAACATGAAACTTGAGTACGCAGTGGATTAAACAACTATACATATGCGTTTTATTGTATTGAAAACAAAATATACATATCAAAAATGTATATTTGCATTCTAAAAAAACAATAAAGTCTAAGCACGTTCTAGACAACCCCGTCTCTATAATTATATTTCAAACAAGTTATCAACACTTTTCTTATTGTTTCCTATATATAATATGCATATCTATACATGATATTTTATTGTGAAAAATAAAAAACGGAGTGTTTCATCACTAGACTTACTTCAACTGTGAGTTAATTGAACCGAAACAAGTGTTTTAAATTTTTTTCTTAACAAATTTTCATGTAAGTAGTTACGTCTTGGAGTAGGTCAGCGAGTATTCTTATGGTTAGCGACCTTGAGGCAACTGTGGAAGGCTATTTAGTTGGTTTGAATAAAAGATGTTTGCCATGAAAGGAAAATTCAATCAAGTTTATTTTTTAATAATTTAATTCTTTTGGTTTGTTTTTGTTCAAAACTTATGTTTGTTAAGATATTTTGAAACTATTATACTAGAGATAAGTACATTGTGCGCAGTGGGAATGTAATCATAATTGGTTGTGGTTTCGATTTTCACTCAGAATATTGATTTATATTTAAAGTATTTTCATTTCTCCGCTCTGGTAACTAAGAGAACACGCGGCGTCGAGTTTCGCTGCTCAACACGCAATGTCTGCATTTCGGGAACGGAGTGTCTTGACACTAAGTTATCGTTGACTACCCTGATATGCGGAAAAAAGAGTGAAGGTGTATATATTATAGGTTGTAGGGATTATATGTTTCAGTTAATTTCATAGGATCGAGATAAATAGTACCTAGTGATTTATAACTCATATACTTCTATATTTTTTTAACATTTTTTAAAGTGTTATTCGCACGTTAAGGAAAATGAAAAAGATATATTTAGAAAACGTATAAAAACTTCAACGTAGCTGGATGTAGAACGCTTGGCTTAGTGGTCAATCCCGCTGCGTTCAAATTTTTATACGTTTTCTAAATATATCTTTGTCATATACTTCTATTCTATCAGTTGCATCTACATTAAAAATACGACCTGTATACGTTTGGATACCACAGTCAACAACTCTCAAACCCATTACAATGTCATTAAACGCATCAACAGTGGCAAAGGCTTTAATTGATTAATGTATAATTTAAAAGAAAAAAAAAACGGTTTATAAACACAATAATTGGTTGATTATATATATATATATATATATATATATATATATATATATATATATAATAGTCGCATTACGTGACCGTGATGAGGTCGGTAATGACTGTTTTTATGTACATATAACATCTTATATGTACATTAACAAGATTCATTAAATATAATTAGTTAAAAATGTTAGTTAACATACAGCCGTAGTAAAAATAGTGTTACTCGAAAGAGAGGCCTTAGTGATCAAGATAGCGTTACACGAAAGAGTGACCTTAGTGATAAAGATAGCTTTATTCGAAATAGAGACCCTAGTGATAAAGATAGCGTTACTCGAAAAAGAGACATTAGTGATAAAGATAGCGTTACTTGAAAGAGATACCTTAGTGATAAAGATAGCGTTATTCGAAAGAGAGACCTTAGTGATAAAGATACTCTTTGGAGTCTTCTAGTGGTAAAAGCCTAGTGAAAAGACACTCTGTTGATAATTTTTTACAATGATTATGCAGTTAAAAATGTTAGTGGTACTCTGTGCTTCAATTTGAAACATCTACAAATGTAATTTATTTGAAGCTTGCAAAGGGATCCATAGTTCACGAATGATATGAAGGACGTCCTATTTAGCCTTCTGATAGTTCCATTGTTAGGTAATAACATGTGGCATTATGATAAATACATTATAGCCCAAGGATTATCTATTATTTATTGATTTATTACATCTGGTCTGAATAATGAACTTAGGCTATGAAGATTTGTTTTATGGCTCAGTTAGTTGTCGACTTGTTGTACGCGACTGTTGTAAGTTCAAGTCCACGTACAGTTTTAAACCAATATTAAGCCTAATAAGTAATTGAACACAAGTATTCTCATGTGAATGTGAATTGGGAAACGATTGTATGGATTGATAATTTTTATTTAGTATTAAATTAAACTATTTTAAACCGGTAGACACTTGACAGTAGTCCGTGGTCACAGGTAGACCACCTGTGACCACGGACTACTGTGAAGTGTTCGAAACGTCGGGAAAATCTTAAATGTATTTTGTAATACCTAAAATATAAGCGATTAATCCGTTTAAAAATAGTTTCATTTCAAAATGTGTAAAAATCGCGAAAACCAAAGTTCTTATTACATTTAAGTTAGTAAATAAAAAAATATTTTATTCATATTTGTGACAACGCCGTATTTATTTATACACTAATATTTCTAGGGTTATTTGAATCTTAATTATAATATAAATATAGCGAAATTAATTTCTATTAATATAATCATACCATCAGTCGTACCAGATAAATAGTCAATGTCAATGAAATTGCAGACAACACTGTTTAACAAATCCAGCATCCAATCGTTCCATGATTTTAAATGTAAGAATTGTATGAAAATATTTGTTTTAAATACTAATAACACGACAAACACTTTAATTATTGACTGTACTAGATGTAAACAGATGACGTAGATGGCATAATAAATGTTTATCCGTAGAGCTGCCAGAAAATATCATTTGCAAGAGGGCTGGTCTAAATCGCTAGAATTGCAATGCCAGATGCTTTTTGAGAAGTAGAAATAAATATGAAGTATAGTTTTTTAATTATGAGGCCATTGTGGCGCAATCTGACAGCGTCTGTCTGTATATGACGGTTGTGGGTTCGATTGCCACTCGAAGGAAAAAATTAAAAAAAAAATGTATATATATATATATATATATATATATATATATATATGTAAAATTATTTTTATTTCCCCACTCTGGTAACAAGTTCTGCTACTCAACACGCAATGTTTTGACTTCAGGCGGAAAGTGGAGAACGGAGTGTCTTTACACTAGATTCTCTCTGACTAACTCACTGTGCGTCGAAAAAGCAAAAAAAATCTTCATATCATTTTTCTGTTTTTTTCCTCCTTTCCTTTTGCGGGGTAGACAGATAGTCTCCGTTCTCCATTTAGTTTAAAACAAAGAAACCAATACTTTGTTTTAATGTAATAAAAAAAACATTATATGCGATGTTTTTTTACCAAGAATAATACATATAAATAGGCAACATATATACATACATACAATATACCTATATTGAATGAAGTGCATTGTTCAAGATAGCAGTTATTACAGGGACTTCTTATAAAATAACTTAAGCATACTTTTTTATACCATGGCCAAGGCAGCACGTATCTCAGTCAGTCAGTCACTATATGATATCGTTGTAGGTTACCATAACCATATTTGGTATTTGAATTAACAACACTGAAATAGAACATTGGCATGGAAATAAAGAATAATTTTAGGCTTTCAATATATATATATATATATATAGCATTTGTAGAATTTGCTTTGCTAGTTTATTTTTGTAATAATTTTAAACAACATTAGTTAGGTGAAGAAAATGTAACTATCCTGGTGCTATTATCCTCTATTGAAGGGTTTTCAAGAGGCGCGGGTTCGAATCCTGGTGCGTTTTATTTTTTATACGTTTTCTAAATATGTCTTTTTGAATATCTTTCTCAACAAAACAAGGTATTGCATTGTAATCTTCAACTCTAAAAAGAACGATCGATCGATGTACAAATATATATAATAGTCACCAACTCAGACAGTTCCAGCCAGAATTCCACTTCAGCCAGAAAGTCATCTTAAGTTTTAGCTTGGTTACTTTTCCAATATAAGCGTAAAGGAGCGTCTTTTAATTAATATTTAATTCATAACTAGATAGCGAAATCACTTTTATCAAGCTTTACGTATCGCAGGTATCCGGCAGGTGGTAGACGTCCATCACTATAAGTTGATAACGGAAAAATCGTGTGGTCCAATAATGATTGATAAAGAGTTATATGCCATTACAATGGGTTCGTATAAAAAAACAGAGAAGTTTAAATGTATTGTAGAGTCGTTTTAATTATCATAATTATTGTATTTATATTTTACAATGTAGTATCATATATATATATATATATATCAATAAAAATCTTTGAAAATTGTTCCCATCGTTTCTGGGCTTAAACTTACCAGAAATTAACTTACAGTATCTCTTATTTTCTGTACTGTTAAAAAAAAACAGATAATCTATAAAAGATGATAAAGAAATAGACGTAACTTAACCACTTGTTTGTTAAGGAAACAATGTGTTTTTCCTGGCGTTGACTTTTCCTTGTATGTTACATATTTAGAGATTCCCATTCTAGTTTAAGGACAAATAATAGTGTTATTGTAGGATTGTAACAATTGAGCTTCTTCTTAAATCATTCAATCATTCAATCATCTTCTCTATCTACTGTGCTGTTACAGACGGAACCTATCCGTTCATCATTAACTGATCTTGAAGAAAATCTTTTTATAATTATATTTTTTTCTGTGAGTACAATTTGAAGTCAGAATCACCGTGTTTAATTTTTAAAAAAAAAATTATGCCATTGGCTTCACGTAATACCGTATACATTTAAATTCTTTGCATAAAAAAATGGCTTTAAAAGAATATTTTATAAATAATACTACAATAGTTTCAGTTATAATTTATGCGTAAGAATAACTAAGCAATCATTTTTGCCTAATATAAAGGTTCCAAAGTCTATATTTGTTTATCATATGTCACAATTTTGGTTTAATTGCACGTTAACTGTTTTTTAACCTTCACGGTTTCTTAATTGTTAATTATTTATTTAAAGTTTAAATTAGGTATTATTTTTTGAAGCAGCTACTAAATTATATATTTATTAAACTTAGGTAGCTACATATAATACACTTAATCTATAAAAAAGGTGTAATGATGCTAAATAAAATTTTGTTCGTATAAAATATCTGAAAAAGACATATTTAGAAATGTGTTGTCATGCGTTAACGCATGGCATAGCGTTCAGAGCGCGCTTGAACGGTTTTCAAGAGGCGCGGGTTTAAATCCCGCTGCGTTCAAAATTTTTATGCGTTTTCTAAATATGTCTTTTTCAATTTCCTTAGTGTGCGAGTAACACTTTAAAAAATGTTAAAAAAAAAAAAAAAAAAAAAAAAAAAAAAAAAAAAAAAAAAAAAAAAAAAAAAAAAAAAAAAAAAAAAAAAAAAAAAAAAAAAAAAAAAAAAAAAAAAAAAAATATATATATATTCGAAATGAGAAACTATTTTGAACCCGATTAATCCCGTATATTATTAGTATTCGAAAACAAATTTTTGAAACCACCTGGGACCCAATACTGAACACTTTGAAGTCTCAATCCTTCCACAACAGAGAGCAAGTTAGAGTCAGCTCATTCTGCAAGAATCCAGGGCAGTACGCGAAGCAACTAATAAATTGTTGGCGGTAGTTTGATATAATAATTGTATCAACTAACAGACGAATGCTACCTCAGTCTACCCACTGGACACTATTACAGCAGTCTGTGGTCATACCATGGACTGCTGTAAAGTGTTCGAAACGTCGTGTTTCTAAAATGTATTTTCGTATACCAAAATTATACGCGATTAATCCGGTTCAAAATAGTCAATCAAAATCTCAAAATTTGTAGTAATCGCAAAAATCAAATATTAAAAAATACCTGGTCGTATATTTTTTTGAAAACAACATTTAATATTAGATTGTTTGATATTAAATTTATATATTTATATAAATTAACACGTAAAAATATAATATAAATATATACAAAAAAAATATCTATATCATTAATTGCTTAGAATATATCGATAAATGATTCGTACGTCACCATTTTCAATGACGCCTATGTGTAAAATATTGACTCCAATATTTGCTTTTATAACATATTGAAGATAAATACTCCAATGATAGTATTCTACTTGTTATGTTTACTGACATATAGACATTTTAAGGCACGGAAATGTCGGTTGTGTCATTTGTCACACTTGAGCTACAAATAATTTTAAGTTTCAATATAATAGCTTAACTATATGTCTTAGATAGACACTTTTATGTGACTAGATATGCCGTCGTGGCGCAGTGGGACAGCGTCTGAGTATATAGGCCGATGGTTGTGTGTTCAATTCCCACTCGGGGATTCGATTATATTTAAATTGTATATTTGAGTTGAGTGACCACTCAATACACGATATCTCGGATTCTCGTGAAATATGGATAACAGTGATATGCGGGAAAAAGCGTGAAGATGTTACTAAATTTACAGTTAACATATACCCAAAAATAACAATACTTTCCTATTATACTTAAAATTATTAAGCCATTGGATATATTTCTCTAATATGGTAATTCATTTTTTTATGTGGTAAAATGGGATTGACGGTTTTGTATCTTATTAAAGTTTTCTCTCTGTTGCGAGAGCTGCCCTATATCTACTTAACATATGTCAAGACTTAAAAAAAATTTAGCTCCTTATCAAATACCGTATCTTTCTTATCATAGTAGGTTATCACTTAGTGATGCATCACTCCGTTTACCACATTTAAGTATATTCTTAGAGATATTGAGACTTATAACTAGCATTTTAATTTAGGCCTTCCCTCGAGTGGAAGTCGAACCCAGTTCCTTGTGTAAAGTCATTATTAAAACTATACATAAATGTTTTATAAAATAAACCAATATTATAATATTTCAACTTCACGCTTTTGACCACATAACGGGGTAGTCAGAGAAAATCTAAAGTCAAAACACTCCGTCCTCAACATTCCGCCCGAAATCGAGGCATCACGTTTAAGGTCAACACCGCGCTTTGTCTGCCAGTATTTAAATAGTATCATCCGACTGAGGATCGTACCTACAACCATCGCGCTTGCAGCCAGACTGTGCCCCCAGGCTACGATGGCCTCTAGATAAGCAATATTTATAGTGATAATCGTTACAAATATCTACAGAAAAACAGCAACAAATACTGATTAATTATACGCCTTTAGAACTGCAGTGTTGTTTGCTTATTAGTTTCAAAACTTCCGTAATATACAGACGCATTGATAAATACCATACGAGTACATAATTTTAAGAAACTAAAAATGCAAAAGCAAATCGTAATTTTATCGATATCAGGTGCCGTTACAACAATACTAGCTAATTATTCAAGTTAGGTAAAAGTGAAAAGTGAAAGTGTAGTGATGTACCAATACGTTGTATGAACTGTATAAAGTTCGCACCTTCGGTCACAATTTCGAACTATATTAGTGGATTATTCGCGATGTTGAAGCGACGGACATCCAAACGTTTTGTTTTGGGTGATACATCTGTAGATGAAGGCAATTGGGAGGATGAAGCCACAGATGTTTTGCCTTCTGATTTAATTCAGAAGTTCCAAATGAAATTAGATGCGGATCCTGACAATGTAGATCAGGATGAAGATGTACAGGAACAGGACGGACGGTTGCTCAGACCACCGGCAGGGAGTTTACAGTAAGTTTTATGGTAGAAATAGTAGTGTTTTTTTGATTTAATACAATTGTAGCGCAGTATACAATATAATTAGCACAAACATATATACGTTAATTGCCCTTTTGGTTTTAACAGTCACATGTCTGGTGCAAATAGATTAAAGTTAAAAAAAACAAATGACATCAGTCAGGTATAAAATATTATAAGTAATAATTGTAAAATATATGTTATTAAAAAGCAAATAACAAACTAAGTTTGTTAAATTAGTGATAAAAAAAAGTATATGCGATTATAAACTTAAAATCTTAAGACTTGATGAATGGTGTGAGGGATTATTTTTGATATATATTTTATATTATGCTTATGAGTACAATAAAAAAAAAAAAAAAATTGCTTAAGCTCTTTATGTTCCTAAACTAAATATATAGTCGTGAATCATCAAGGTTTTTCCTTTTAAGTTTTTATTAAATAATTAGGTAAATAAGTTTATAAATGGTAATCAAACACTTTTAGAATAAACAAGTATTTCGAACTTACCTACAAACTGACTAAGAATACGTTTAGGTTACATTTATGGGCTGCAAAATTAGGAGCGAGAGGCACAGTTAGTTAGCTTAGCTTAGTAAGCAGCTTCACCCTTTTTCTGCATATCAGGGTAGTAAAAGAAAACCTAGTTTGAAATTATTCTGTTCTAAATATTCCGCCCGAAATCAAGACATTGCGTATCAGAGAGGTATAGGTAACAGTGAAATCCCTATTATCTTTTAAAAGGTATTATTAGTTAATTCGAAATCTGCCTTAAGCCTATCCAGACCTATCATTAGTTAATTTCGAGAAAGTATTTTGTAGGCATATTAGTAGAAATATTTCGGATTTGAGAGAGTGGAGAGAGAGACGACAGTGAACGCGAGCTTTGTTCCAAATTAAAATCCTAAGTAAAAACATTAGACCTTACCAGCATGGTGAATTCATGGAAAGCTAAGGTTTTTTATAATAAAAGCTATACATAGACATTATGTATATATTAAAGATAAAAGTTGGTCCTTTTTCTTTTTATGTGATATAAATGTATTTCTTGCAGTCCACACTATTCTATTAGTATAAATAGAGAAAACAATTACATTTAATACTAGTTTTTGTGTTTAATTTTGTTTGCGCTTTTGATTGCGTGTAGAGTGGCTGAACTCAACACCGTGATTGGTCTTGGATACTAGAGCGGAAACAATTCAAATATAATCATTCTCTTGAGTGGAAATCGCGTTTACAGTCAGACATTGTCTCTCTAATATTTTTAAACATAACTGTTCGAACACCATTTCCATAGATATTATAGTGTAACTGATAAATTTGTTTTACATCTTTGATTTTTGTTTGTCAACGCAAACTGCTTCCTTATATCTTATAGTTTCTCTGATCTATTAGGGTTGTACAATCAAATGTGCCAGTCTTGTAAACCACTTAAACACTGAGGAATGTCCAGTCCCAAAGGCATTTTAAAAAAAACAAAATCAAGTCTTTCCAATACTTTCAGATATAAGTGAAACGACAGACAGAGAACACTTTACAATAATAACACTCTTGCCAAACGATTGTTCTAAGCAGTAATCTTTGTGTTTTCGAAAATAAATGTATAAGAATTTCGACGTAGCTTGACAGAACGTATGTCATAGCGGTCAGAACGCTTGCACGGTTACCAAGAGGCGCGGATTCGAGTCCCGCTTTGTTCAATATTATATGCGTTTTATAAATACGTTTTTCATATCTTAAGTGTCTGAAAACACTTCATATATCATAAATAGATTTTAGCCAATCTTAAATTTTTTTTTCATATCATTAGATAAGCGATTAACCAAAACATAACATGTTAATAAAAATTGAATTAATAATACTATTGAAACACGCAATTTCAAATAAATTGATGTGATAAAATTCGGTCATAATTTCTCTTCGATATTTTGTGTCAATTTCTAATACATAATACAATTTATATTTATTATCATTAGAATAATACAGAGACTATCGTCTCGCAATAGGACCTTACAGTCAGGTTGGTTGTGGGTTTAATTCCCATTCGTAGGAAAGTTTATATTTATTTATTTTTTATTTTTCACGTTGAGTTCCGCTACTCATTACGCAATGTTTGGAATTCAAGCGGTGGAGTATGGCGTGTCTTGACACTCGTCGACTACGACGACACTTCTCTGTCTATCAAAGGCAGGAAAAAGCGTAAAGCTACATTTACCAACAGACAATTTAAGTACAGATTTTAAGCATCGATTTACTATTTAAAAAAGTTCTCTGAACCTCTAGTACTCAGTACATTTTCTAATTACTAGATGGTAGAACAAAAAGTCATCTATGTATATGTTTTATAATTTTTTTAAAGTGTTATTCGCACACTTAGGAAATTGAAAAAGACATATTTAGAAAACGTATAAAAATTTGAACGCAGCAGGATTTGAACCCGCGTCTCTTGAAAACCGTTCAACGAACACGAACGGTAAATATGTATTTTTTTTAAGTCATCTATGTCTTTAAATATATTTCCTGCATGGATATAAAAAACAGACAATTAAATAGACACATAGACTTTGATAAAAATATAGATATGTAGACAACAAAATGTGGATTATTAGTTCACAATCAGATGAAGTTAAATAAAATACAAATTTAGTGATGATACAATTTATCAAGGAAAACCTTTTTTTTTATTCATTAATAGAGCTTTCGTTACTGTTACTAACAATGTGTTTTAATTAAGTTTCTGTAAGTATATAATAGAAAAATCGATATCTTATCAAGATTATATGACGATAAAACTTTAAAGAAGTCGATTGTGCAATTATTAGAAGTTATCTACTTCTTATTTTTTTTTTAAATAAACTACTGAAATGTACACTTTAAATAAATAAATGAATGATTAGTTTTTCATATTTTTTTGTTATACAAGAAACTATAACATAAGTTAAAATTATGAACGGATGGATGTTGTACAAATAAAGGCGGCGTTAATTTCCGCCACTCAAAGTTTCAAAAGTAAGTGGAGAATGCAGTGTCTTGACTCTAGGTTCAGTGCGGACAAAAGTATGAAGGTCAAAAAAAACGGGTCTTTATTTTTTTAGGTATCCATTAGTTGTTACCAATCTGAATTGAACCTACAACTGTCAGGTGTTCAGTCAACTTAGTTGCTTAATTACTACGCCAAGATACGCGATGATATGTTTTGTCGCATATATAATCTATATAGATATAACAAAAATGTAACTTATCGCTGTCTATACATGGAAAATATATAAAAAATTATATTATTAGAAGCATTTGTCAATATAATTTCTATTATTTTCAATTTTATTTTCTGTTTGTTTGTACACGCTAATATAAGAAACGACTTAACCAATTTAAATGCAATTTTAACTAATGTAAACTACCCTAAACATTTAGTTGTTATTTCATTTCAATCGGTGCATAAACAAAAAAGTTACAACCATTTAAATTATATATTTAAGCAAAGTTTATGATTTAAGTAAGAACGGAGGCGGGTGAAACAACGTAGTGCAATAGTTTAAGTCATGTAGTTTACGCAGGCGAAGCCGCGGGCGGGTCGCGGTATTATAATATTTATTGCATTTTCAAAATCCGGTTTTACTAAAAAATATAGTCCTTAATAATATTTTTCGGAGGATAATTATTGATTCAAACCCGCTACTTATCAAATACAAAAATGCTGCACGTATTGTATACTGCGTCACAATTCTTTTTATTAAACTTAACTCATCGTTTGAATAATATGATGACAAACTGCGTTTTTACTTAACAGGTCTGACCAGGATTGTAAACACGAGGACGATATGTAATGTGTATATTTACTTTTCATAAATATATACTGTGGTTTTAATTTAATTTAAAAAAAATACCATTCAATTATAATTTTAAATCAAACTTCTATTTGAATAATACAACAAGGTTATTTCAATTTAACACATTGTAATTTGTTACTATATACATATAAAAGCAATGTAAATATGTCTGTTTATCACAAAATAATTGTAATATTATTTCTCTTTACACGATAACTAAATAGTTCGCATTGTTTTATCAATAATTATATCATGTATACATTACTATTTACGTACATATAGGAACTATTTATTGAATTCAATTATTAAATATACTTATTGGTAATTTATTATCTGTGCAATTTAGTTATTGCCTACATCTTATTCTTCTTACGTAGTAAGCGAGAAAGAGACAGACATATCGTATGATCTCAAACATTTGAAGTTCATTGGTGAATCAAACGTCACAGGGCACTAAGGTACGAAAACAAACCGTATTGAGGTTTTGCCGAAGAGATGTTGGTTTTTTCTTGTTTTTATGAAAGAATATCTGTTAACATTATTTGTGATTCATAAAAAAACGTGGGTAAAATAAATTGGCTTTGAAAATGTATCCATCAATGAATGGCTTGTACTCTGAGGGTCCTTACAGGTTAGTTCTTATTTAAGTGGAATTAATTTTATTAATTACCTGAAAGTTTTTCTATACTAGAGTATACATATAAGAAACATTGTTTTTATAAAAAAAGCACTATTTTGTTGTAAATATTGTGTATAACTTACAATACTTAAGTTTACAAAAGTATGTTGATTTTACTTTTCCTTTTCTATTTGCATTTTTTGCTACTGCTTTCTTATTAATATTTAGGCTAGTTAGAAATATTGGTAATATTTTAGCAATTTCGATACACGCATAGTTTTGATTTTTTAATGGCTAAAGTGCTCTAAACACTTCTTGTTAAATAAAAATTATAGATTGTAAAAAATACAAAATAATTAAAATACAAACATTCTCGGCATTTAATTTATTATATGAAATAAAATACATTTTGGAATCGTACAATACAATTTTCTGAAATTTAAATAATAATTATAAAGATTATAATCATATATGTTAAATAATGAAAAATCATAACTTAGCTTAATACTTTTAATAAAATCTTAAAAAAGCAACATATATTTTTTAAAGTCTTTGTTGTAATTTTTATATTACTTTACTATGTAAATTTATATTAACACATCTCACATGTATATAATGGGTAAGCAGAGAGAACCCAATTCAAGAACACACTCCATTCTATGATTTATTAGAAATATTATTATTGTGATTGAGTAGACCCTTTCCACTAAAGTACTCATGCTTAATAACTTTTGTGCCATTAATTTCCTTATATATTAAAGTACATCAGATGTTCCACTCTTCTTTCCAAGTCAAATCAGCCCAGTAATTCCGAAATGTTTGCACATACAAACATTATAATTTTTATTGTTCAATTACAGTACTTATTATAACATATAAAGACATTCCATTTCTTTTTGCATGTATTGAACTGCATAAAGTGATTATTAATATGACGTTGGATTTTTTTCCTAGAAAATTTTAATTAGTTTCACTGTTCATAATATTTATGTACTAACAGATTGTTTGTGTTCCTTGAAATATTTTCAACATGACCTCTTATAGATGAACTATAGTATGATGTTATTTGAGCTGAAATAATTTATATTATTTCAATTATGAAATTGCAGAAATAAATATTGACAATTGCACATCTCAACTTTATCTTATTAACAATATGTTGTTTAATATATCTATTAAACAATATCTTGTTTTGTTGCTAATTATTTTCTCAAATAATTAGCGACACACACAATGTGTCTTGAGTCGAGTGGAAAGTGTATAATGGAGTGTCTTGACACTAGGTTCTCTCTGCCTAGAAATAATAATATTGTGTTTTAAGTAGTTTTATAGTAAGTGCTTGTCTACAACAGTAGAGTAGTATTTAGTCAGTTTATTTTTTTTTTTTATATATTATACCAATTTATCTGTTTCATATAAAATTCCAATAACACTAGAAATTTGCAAAAAATACTGTTCTTCAGAAACCAATATATGGATAGATTATTCTGTCTAATATTTTTAAAATTAGTTATATAAATAGCTTATATATTTCAAGGCTTAAAAATTTTGGTTTTGTATGTTTCTGCAAAATGTGGTAAGTTATGGAAATAAAAATATTGGCGACAAACGTTGCGGAAATACCATCTAAATTAACTTGAAACATTACTTTTTTGCTGTATCTGTAAATTTAGTATACATATATTAAATTTTGTAAGATTTCTAGATGAGCTCACACTTAAGCCTATACTTCTCATGTCCCAGGCACTGCCCCCCTCTCTTTGTAACGCGATGGGTGAATCAATGGTACGCTAATGAGTTTCTTTAGAATTTCGGTTAATTTCATATATTAATATTTTTCTATTTCTCATTCCAGACCGTCTATGTCCCAAGGCACAGTGATACATAGCCAACGTTTCCAAGAGAAGGATTTCACTATTGCCACGCCTGAGGAGTTTGTACGCAGATTTCAAGGCACTAAAGCTATTAATAAGGTATAAATTTATATTATTCCTACTAATAAAAATCGCAGATTTTCATACAATATCTCTATTACAAATTACAGTATATATTATATCATAAATAAAATTGTGAGTAGCGAAATTCGACGCAGCGCTTTGCCTCACCAGAACGGGGAAATGACCGATCGGGGATCGAACTCACGACCATCGTGTTTACTCCCTCCTAAAGCGTCGCTGATCACTGCATTTTAATATATTTTTACCAATTATTTTTTAGATTTTAATCGCGAACAACGGCATAGGTGCAGTAAAATGTATGCGTTCAATACGAAGATGGTCGTACGAGATGTTCAAAAACGAGAGGGCTGTCCGTTTTGTTGTTATGGTGAGTGATTTTTTTCTCTGCATCTTTATAATATTCGATTGAGAAATGTGAGTTTTTCATAGTAAGTGTAGAGCATCAGTGTTTTCTCACTATGTATGATAAAAATAATAAATAATTAAAAACCATTTAGAACACTCTTGTATAGATAGCTTTTTTTAGCATATCTGTTATGAAATAATTTGTAACAAGCGTATAAAAATTTCTACGTAGACAGATATTGAAAGTATCTCTTAGCAGTCATAGCGCTTCGACGGTTTTCAACAGGTACGGGTTCAAGTCCCGATACATTCAAATTTATATACGTTTTCTAAATAGGTTTTTTAAAAACGTTAAAATATCTATAAATATAAGAAAATCGTGTAACCCGCTTCTTGCCATTCTATATAATACGACATTAAATCTAATGTTCTTGCCAGGATAAGGTAGACGGACTAGCGGGACTCGAACCCGCGCCTCTTGGTAAACGTCCACGCGCATGGCTTAGTGATCCGACCAACCACTCTGGTTGGTCGGTTTCCAAGAGGCGGGGGTTCAAGTTTCGCTACTTTTTTGTTCTCCAAATGTAACTTGTAAACAAGTTACGTTACGTTATACGGTTTAAAAACTGTATATGTTAATTGGCAGTAGCGCTTAAATTGTAAAGAGGTGCTAGTTCTAATACTAATGCGTAATTTTTTTTAAAACATGTGATATTAATATAATAAGTTAATTTTGTGTACAGGTAACACCGGAAGATTTAAAAGCGAACGCGGAATATATAAAAATGGCTGACCACTACGTCCCTGTGCCCGGTGGATCTAATAACAATAATTATGCTAATGTGGAACTGATTGTCGACATCGCTATAAGGACTCAAGTGCAGGTTCGATTTTTTGTTACTTATTTAATATTGGTCACACTCAACGTGGTGCAGTAGCAGTAATTGATTTTGTACACCCGGTGGTTGTGGGTTCGATTCCCAGTTTAGGGAATGGTTGTATTTAAATTGTATTCGATGAATAATTTCATACTTCGCACTTGGACAATTCTAAATCAAGATTAAAAACGTATTATTGAGGAAAGTATATTTTGATAATTTAAATGGCCGTGGGTCGTAAATCTCGGATCAATGGATACGGTTTCTTGAAAGATTTTCCTTATTGCATAACCCACGTAATATATGTGTTTACGAGAAAAAGTGTTATAACTTTGTTTTTTTACGGCTTGGACCTTTTTTCCGCATAGCATGGTATAAAACCTAGTATTAGGACACTCCGTTCTTCACTTTCTGCCCTAATTGGAGACATTGCGTGTTAAATGGCGGTACTGAACGCCGCGCCTTGTCTTATCAGACCGCATAAATAAAAATCATTTAAATAAAATCATTTCCTCGAATGCGAATTGAACCTACAACCAATTGCGATTAAAACCAGACACTGTCCTTGATGTCGATGGCCTCTATAGTATATACTTATTTAAAGCATAACATATCAACAAATATAATTTATAAATGGCAATACATTATAATGAATGGAATTCTTAACTAATTATTTTAACTGAATACAAGATCTATACAAGCAATACAGATAGGGGTTCCAATCTAAGCCAACTCAACATTTTCCGTCATTTTTTTTATTTTCTAGGCTGTCTGGGCGGGCTGGGGTCACGCTTCTGAGAACCCCAAACTACCCGAACTGCTCCATCGAGCTGGTGTGGTCTTCATCGGGCCCCCAGAGAAGGCTATGTGGGCGTTGGGAGATAAGATAGCGTCCTCTATAGTCGCCCAAACTGCAGATATACCCACTTTGCCTTGGAGTGGAAGCGGTGAGTTGATTTTGGAAAAGAATTTCAATTATTCCTGTATGCATATATATCGCGCTCCGTTATTTTTTTAAAAGTTCGAACATATTCACCTATATCGGGGTAATCAAAGAGAACCTAGCGCCAAGACACTCTGCTCCGCTTCCCGCTCTAACTCGTCTCAACTACGCGCTTTATTTTACCCAGGCAGGAAAATTTACATTATTTAGATATAATCACTTTATGACGGGGCATCGAACCCACAACCGCCTTTTTTACAGTCGGACGCTGTCGCACTGCGATACAATGGCCTCATATGAATTACCGTAAATCCACTCTCAGTGCTCTTATATAGTGTACTCTCCGTCAGTAATCTCCATGACAAGTGTCAGCTCTCTCCGCGCAGTAGTGTCGTCTGTGCGTTGTTTATCAATCACTTAGCTTTGCCTTATATATATATACGAGTATATATTTTACATTTTCTTTTTTTTACAGAATTAAAAGCGCAATACAACACAAAAAAAATAAAGATTTCATCAGAATTGTTCGCTAAAGGGTGTGTGAACTCTCCCGAGCAAGGTTTACAAGCTGCTCACAAAATTGGTATGTCTTCAAAAAGTTTTGATAATATATAAAGCTACACGCGTTTTCAAGCATAGTATCCCTAGTGTCAAGACACTCCCTTCTCCGCTGAAAGCCCGAATTCGAAACCGAACTAGGCCCAGAGTGGGGAAATGGAAATAACATACCCGTAAATAAAAAAAAACATTTTTAGGAAACGTATAAAAACTTGAACGTAGCAGAACTCGAACCCGCGCCTCTTGTCAACCGTCCAAACGCTCTGACCGCTAAGCCATGCGTGTTATCCAGCTACGTTGAGACTTTTATACGCATGATACAATTTATTTTTGTTGTTAGCGTTTTCTAAAAATCCATACTTAATATGTATTATAAATGCAAAAGTAATTGTCTGTCTGTCTGTGACATCATCACTACAAAACCTCTGAATCGATTGTGATGTAATTTTATACAGAACTACTTGAGGATGAACATAGGAAGAACATATTTTTTTTTACCATTTTACTTTAGTTTCTGCAGGAATTTAATTGTTTTACGAAGGCCGAAATTACGAAACAGCTATACGTGCGAGTGGCTAGCATTTTTATATGGTAATGTGTGAATAACACTTCTGAAACGTATTTTTTTTTGTTTAAGGATTTCCGGTGATGATCAAAGCGTCAGAGGGTGGCGGTGGTAAGGGTATACGGAAAGTGGAGAATGCTGATGACTTCAGTAATATGTTTAGACAGGTTTGTTATTTTTATATATATATATATTTCTCTTAATTGTCAACTGTTTTGCACACCGCTGTGTTTTGTCTGGTTGAGTTAAATAATACTATAATTTACTATATCTATATTATATTCAATAACATACATGGTTTTTGGTTAATTTCTTTTAGGTACAAGCTGAGGTTCCGGGTTCACCAATATTTGTAATGAAGCTGGCGAAGTCTGCTCGCCATTTAGAAGTTCAATTGTTGGCTGATCAATATGGTAAGTTATTTCTTTTGTTTTTGTTTGTTTTTACTTTTTAGATAAATATATTGTTGTAGAAATCGAACCTGCTGCCTTTGTGGTAGTGGATGATGATATATGTTACCATATGGTGAGGCAGCGTAAAACTTTTCGCCACATAGCTGGGTAGGCAGTGAGAATCTAGTGTCAAGACACTCCATTTCCCACTTCCCGCTTAAATTTTAGACAACTCGGCTCTCTGTGTTACCCAAGCGGAGAAATGAATAGAATTTCCCCGAGTGAGAATCAAACCCGGCGAACCAATCGCGTTTTCAGTAAGGCGCTGTACCACTGCGACACTATGTGTGTCATTTGTTTAAATCGAAATGTATTTGTTTAGGTAACGCCATATCTCTCTTCGGCCGTGACTGTTCGATACAGCGTCGTCATCAAAAAATCATTGAAGAAGCTCCCGCTGCTATCTCAAAGCCTAATGTTTTCATTGAAATGGAAAAGGTATGGAGAATATTGTAATTTTTTTTATTTACATACTCGCTGAGCCCGCGACTTCGTGCGCGTGAAGTTCTAAAGTAAACTAACTAAAAAGTAGACTAAGTTACTCCTTATTACATCAGCTATCTGCCAGTGAAGCCGGAACAAAAAGACAGGCAGACAAAAATTGTAATTTATTTTTATTTTGGTATATGTACATTACATATGCAAAACGGTTATTTTAATATTACAAATAATCTAACATTTCAATTATATTTATTTGTATAGATAAAAGATTTTAAAGAATTTGTGACTGTATAGAATTTTAGTATATATATGGTTTTTAAGAATATCTTAGAGAATATATTATAAAAAGTAAGTAAGTATAATAAGTAGTAAAATATAAGTTTGTAAATAGCACTTTAAATGATTAAAATGTTGAATAAATATTCTAGGCGGCTGTACGTTTAGCTAAAATGGTGGGCTACGTTAGTGCTGGTACAGTAGAGTATCTGTACGACCCTGTCACCGGCTCTTACTTCTTCTTGGAATTGAACCCGCGACTGCAAGTGGAGCATCCTTGCACAGAAATGGTGGCTGATGTCAATTTACCAGCTGCGCAGTTGCAGGTGAGGGTTATTTGTGATTTTTTATGTATGGTCTACTGACTAGACCGTTTGGTCCTTTTAGTATTTTTTAAATTCTTTGTTCTTGACAATTTTTATTACAAATGTTTCAAATGTAAATCCCCGAACTCGTGCATTTGTCACAACTAATAAAATTATGTATGATTTTAAATAAATTCAATCTTAGTCTACATGACAGTTAAACTAAAAATTTTGCTTTGAAAAATCTATAACAAAACTAACCTGTTTTATACACTCTGTTCACCGTTCCTTTATAAATATTGATTATGTAACTAACTATACATAATAAATATTTATAAAGGAACGGTGAACAGAGTGTATAGATAACACTAAGTTCAATTCGGCTATGCTACTTAACGGGAAAAGTGTAAAGCTATTTTTGTATCATTTTCAGATTGCCATGGGACTTCCTCTCTATAATATCAAAGATATTCGCCTCCTATACGGGGAATCCCCGTGGGGCATGACCCAGATTGACTTCGATGAGCCTAAACAACGACCCTCGCCGTGGGGTCACGTGATCGCTGCTAGGATCACATCTGAGAATCCCGATGAAGGTTAGTAGACCAGTAGACTAGTAGAATAGTATCGTATTTTTTTTTTTGTAAAATAGGTTGTTGTGCCTAGGATTTTTTGTCATAGAGCTTTGAGAGCTTGAATTAATAATTAGGAAAAAAACCCTTTTTATGTAAGTGTTGAGTTTTATAAGTTTTATAATTAGTTTTTTTTTACCATAGTACTATGGTAATCAATCCTTTGCAAATGAAAAATCAATCCTTTAATATTTGTTTTCAGGTTTCAAACCCTCATCAGGTACAGTGCAAGAGTTGAACTTCAGGTCTTCTAAGAACGTGTGGGGATACTTCAGTGTGGCAGCATCTGGTGGTCTTCATGAATTTGCTGATTCCCAATTCGGACATTGCTTCTCTTGGGGAGAGACCAGAGAGCAGGCGAGAGAGTGAGTAGAGTCAAGATGTTATAGATGCGAAGAGAATGTGAAATTAAATATCTTTCTTGTGTGTACTTGAGTAGACCAAGACCAACTGAAAAGACTAGGTTTTTAAAATGAATAGACCAATATATTTTTTGGTGGTATTTTGTTTGTAGTTGAAGAAATTATGATTTACTTTTTTTACAGAATTAAACCTTTCATATTTATGTAATAGTTTATTTATGTAAATACTATTACTAATTTAAATTTTAAAATATTCTAAACAACACAGTTAAATCGTACATGAATGTATTTAATGCTCTGTTTGAGACCATCATGGTATTGTGAGACAGTGTCTGAAGGCAAACCCGATTGATTGGTTGTGGGTTCAATCTCCACACGGGGAATGATTATATTTACATGGTTACATTTTTACGCCCTAGTAATACAAAGCGCGGCGTAGAGTTCCGCTACTCTCTTAAAGTCTCGATTTCCGGCGACAAGTGGAAAATGGTTAGCATTGTATTTTTTTTTTTTTACAGAAACTTAGTCATAGCCCTCAAGGAGTTGAGCATTCGTGGTGATTTCCGAACAACAGTGGAGTATCTTATAACTTTGTTGGAGACACCGGCGTTCCAAGAAAACAATATTGACACTAGCTGGTTAGATGCTCTCATCGCTGAAAGGGTATGTCGAAAACTATTATAAGGTAGAAAATGGTAGAGTTCATGTATTAGTTATACAGTAATTCATGTAATCAATTTAGGTTGATAACATTTCATTTAAGCGGGCAACTAATTAAAAACTGAACTCTCCTAGTGTATACATAGAGATACTAAGTTATAGAGCGTCTTATAAGCCTAGTTTTAACATTTTTAAAGTGTTATTCACACTCTTAGGAGATAGAAAATATTTTTCTAGAAAATGTATAATAATTTGAAAAATTTGAAGTATGTTTAAATTTGCATTTAGTAGAAAATGGTAGAATTAAATTTGTAGTAACAGATTATATTCTAAATAGTTATATTGGTATGCTGAAACTATAGAATAGTAATAGAATAGATGTATGTAATAAATTATACATATTTGTCAGTAAAGCTACAAAACATGGTTTTCATTAGTAATGCGTCTCAGTAAATATTTTCAATCTTATAAAATGTCGTAATTTTATTTTACTAAACTTAACAAAGTTCCTATTTTTTCAATAAATGCTTTCAAAAGAGTTTATTATATCCATTTCACTTACAAAAATGACGACCAATTGACAATTGATGTGTGTCTGACTCTCACCTAGAAAAATAGAAAAATTAATTATAATTATAAATAGAAAATTTAATTATAATTTATTTTTGTGGATTGAATTGTTCTTATTTTTTTTCTTCATCAGGTCCAATCAGAAAAGCCTGACATAATGCTGGGCGTCATCTGCGGTTCCATTCTCATTGCCGATAGCATTATTACAACTCATCTGCAAGAGTTCAAGAGCGGTCTGGAAAAGTTTGTGCTATTTTTATTATCTTTTATTTTAGGAATAAATAATATATATATATACTATAAAAAATTGTACGAAGATTTTTACTAACACGCTTTTAATAGCTTCACCTGTATCTATCAATGTAATAAAATCTTGCAATACTATTTTGACCCGCATCTTTCGTCAGATTTTTTCGAAAATTTGCGCACGTGACAGTATCTCATATCTTAGCGTGATCTGATATCTTTGCCAGAGTTACCTGGATGACGATAAAATCAATTTTAGTTTGGATATTCTTTTGTAAATATATACTTGTAAACTAAAAATGTGAACAAAGGTAAAAAGGTTGCGCTACTTAATACGAAAAGTGAAACGGGAAATGAATCAAACTCTAGGTTCTCTTTAACTACAGGGTATACAAAAAAAGCGTGAATCTGCCAAGACCCTTACACAAAACCTTATTTTATCAATTCAGAGGTCAAATCCAAGGATCCAGCCAGTTGTCTAATAATGTAGAAGTGGAACTCATACACAGTGGCCACAAATACAAAGTACAAGCGACTAAATCTGGACCTACTTCATACTTCCTGGCTTTGAATGGAAGTTTCAAAGAGTTAGAAGTACATAAACTTACTGACGGAGGTGAGTAGACTGTGATAATACAGTAAGTAGTAGACCAGTGTAATGACTATTAATAGAAAATAATTATCAGTTAATTTTTACTATCACGTCTAGTTACGCTTTGAGAAACTCTGAATATTTAAAGTAATAGTTGGATGAGATAAAAAAACTTAAAAATCATCTACAGTCACACATTGCTATGAAAAGAACCATCTATGTATAGCAGACCGCCGAACTTTTATAAACTATATGGACTAACTTGACTTGTCAAATGGCAATACACATTTAATTTAAAACTGTCGACTTTATTATTATTGATATAATATTTTTTTTATACCAGGTACACTGCTGTCAGTGGACGGAGCGTCATTTACAACCTATTTAAAAGACGAAGTAGACAAGTATCGTATAGTAATCGGCAACCAAACGGTGGTCTTCGAAAAAGAAAAAGATCCATCGAAACTAAGAGCGCCTTCTGCTGGAAAGTTAATTAACACATTAGTAGAGGATGGCGGTCACGTTGATAAAGGGCAGCCTTATGCTGAGATTGAGGTGAGTAGACAGCGAGTAGACCGGGAGTAGACTGAGTGGACCGTAGGAAAATTTAATGCTCTATGCTCGGTTCGTTTTTTCTTTATCCTTTGGTAGACGTTATAATTGTTTTTTTTTTTTTATTTTAAAGGTTATTTTTGCAAATATAAAAGGCATTACTTTTATAAGCAATTTTTTTAAACTTGAGTTACAATTATTACAGCTATATTTAAAATTGCACATCATATATAACTTAAAAGTAAAATAAAATCAATAACCTTTTCTCTTTTTACAATATTCTACTCTCAATAGTATTATATAACTACAAAAATAAACCATTGTAATTTTAATATAATAATAATTGAATCATTAAATAAGGTGATGAAAATGGTGATGACACTCTCCGCCCCCGAGTCCGGCAAAGTGACTTGGTGTCTGCGTCCCGGCGCAGTCATGGACATGGGGACTCTTATGGGGATACTAGGTGAGTGTCGGTTCGATTACAGGTCGATGCCGGATTGATTTTTATTGATTTTTTAGTCTTAATTTCGTGGGTGAGTAACCTTTTTAAGCAACGCTTATATATATATTATAATATTTATTATTTTATTTTGTAGCGGATTGCGACCCATGTTTACGGGTTATTATATATTTGAATTTCAAGTCTTCCATTTTTATTATATATAGTATATAACAGATTTATCCAGGTGTTGTTAATCAACCTAGAAACATTTATATATTATAATATTTGTGTTTTATAGTGGAGTTAATAGTAAAACTCTAATGTAAGGTTAGTTTTTTCATTGATATCAAAGACATTGACATTGCGTTTTGTAGTGATTTATATTTTTGTTTTCCTGATCCTGTTAGAAAATTAAATATCGCCACAGTGGCGCAGTGGAATATATAATAATTTATTTTGACTTCATTTATAAACTCATTACATTGATAATTAAAAAAAAACGATTATTATGCATTTTTTTTCTTATCCCAAGTATGTAAATAACATTTTCAAAATATTATGCAAATAGTATTCTCGTTTGCAAAATAATTGTTCTTAGAAATATAATAATCTTTGTTTAGCTAAAAATTGTAAAAATGTCTCTAACAAAGATGATAATAATAATAACAACAAGTAATAAGTTGTAACGAGTATTTGTTGTTGTGTTGTTCAGAACTCGACGACCCATCACTAGTGACGACGGCGCAGCCCTACAAGGGACAGTTCCATCTCGAGGACAATCCGCAGCTGTCCGAGAAGTTGAACCACGCGCACAACAAGTACCGTTTGGTGTTGGAGAACACTCTCGCCGGTGAGTGGTCTGCTTGTACGACACAAAATTGAATTCTTTCGTATAAATTATTTTATTTATTCAGATTTACCAATATTAACCCGACAGGAATTGTTTTTAACAATTTCTTCTATAACGTGTCCATGTAATATAGGTATGTAACATAAATCCAGAATATTGTGCGAAATACGACTATGATTTTGGCTTAAATTAAATAAACAACGTCCAATCTAACCTAATA
The DNA here is from genome assembly GCA_038994665.1 of Podotricha telesiphe. Classification (NCBI taxonomy): domain Eukaryota; kingdom Metazoa; phylum Arthropoda; class Insecta; order Lepidoptera; family Nymphalidae; genus Podotricha; species Podotricha telesiphe. Next base: position 817,101 of record JAOYRR010000459.1, read on the forward strand.
AATCCACTCCTGATTTCGAGTCATTTTAGTTCGTTCTATTGATCATATCGTGAAACGATTAGTTTTTGATCAATTTTTAAAATAATTTTTTTGGCCAATTAGTCATTTCCATTAAAATGCAATTATTTCATGATATGCTCGATTATTTTATGAAATCGTTAATTTTACGATATGACCGGTGATATTTGTATGTATGTATAACCTAAGAAATATTCGTTTAAGGGTTGTAGTTTAAATCGTCATTTGAACGTTTTTCTCCTGTTATCATTGTCACCGTGAATATTAATAAATATATTTGTGTTGTGCCTACAGGATTCTGTCTCCCCGATCCCTACAACACGCCGCGCTTGCGTGAAGTCGTCGAGAAGTTCATGACGAGTCTGCGGGATCCGTCTTTGCCATTACTGGAGTTGCAGGAAGTTAGTATTGTGCGCTTTTGTTTCAGCTTTCTCTCGCATAGCAGGTTCGGGTGGACCAAGTGTTGTGACACTCAGTTTTGCACTTACTAGTTACAGACGTTTTAAAGTGTTAATCGCACACTTAGGAAATTGAAAAACATATTTAGAAGTATAAAGTTATTTTTAAATTAAAGATTGTAGCGTGTTGACCGAAAAAAAAACTGATACTAGTTTCTTCTAGTTCTGTTTTCCTGAATAGTCAGAGAGAACATAATGCAGAGACGATGTTCGAAATCTAGACATTGCTGGTTGAGTGGCGGAACTAAACGCCGCTTGTACTATGTGATTGTTCACAATATCATCGATCAATATGTGCTCAGCTTCATCAGCTTCACGCCCTATTCAGCGTAGGCAGAGAGAAAAAGAGAGAGAAGGCTGTCAAGATACTCCGTTCTCCGCTTTCCGCTCGCATTTGAGACATTGCTTGTTGACTGGCGGAACTCAACGCCGCGGTGTGTTCTAAGTGCCAGATCGGACGAATGAAAATAATTTAAATATAATCGTTCCACGGAGTGGCAATAAAATCTACGACCAATCGCGTTTACAGTCAGACACCGTTACACTGTGTCACGATGGCCTAAATAGACAAGAGTTTCTCATTTATTTTATATAAAACACGGTCTTTTTTTTTCATTTATCTAACACATTTATGTAGTTATTAATGTTTTTTTAAAAATCTTCCTCGTCCAGGTGCTGTCGTCGACGTCGGGGCGCATCCCCGTGTCGGTGGAGAAGAAGGTGCGCAAGCTGATGGCGCTGTACGAGAGGAACATCACCAGCGTGCTGGCGCAGTTCCCGAGTCAGCAGATCGCGAGCGTTATAGATCAGTCAGTGCCTTCTTTCTCTTTCTTTTTTAATATACATGTTTTGTGGTTTAGAAGGGATGTAAAAAAAAATTATATGTACCTTTTTTTTGTGTAGTCTATCATAGATAGGCATAGGACGCACTGAATAACACTTTAGTCGTTTTGCATGTTTTATTGAAATTGTGATAGGATTCTTAAATTGTCATTTTTAAATATATTTGTTTTGTTTAAAAAAACATTGTATTTAATGTTTCTTTGTAAGACTGACTGACTGATAGAAATATATGTTTACAAAATGCGGCGTTAAGTACCGTCCAGTCAATACAAAACGTTAAGTTCTCTTTTGAAAGCCTATATGTAATAATAAAGTAAATTTTGGCAAATGTTAGTAAAGTAGAATTTTGTATTATGATTTTATACAATGCGTTTACAAGTTGATGGTACAAAGGAGAAGAGCACTCCTAGCGGTGACAAGTGACATCAGACCTTGGGTTGTGTTACAATTGTAACATCTCTCTCCTAAGTGTAAAGCTGAAAGTTAATCTAACTATAATAATAAAAACATATTTCTTTTTAATTTTCATTACAGTCACGCAGCATCTCTCTCGAAAAGATCAGACAGAGACGTGTTCTTCATGAGCACACAAGCTCTAGTGGTGTTAGTGCAGAGATACAGGTAGTTTTTTTTTATACTTTTATAGTGCTATTCGCACATTTAGGATTACGACATAACGTTTTTATCTCGAAAACGTATTCAAATTTTGACGTTGCGCGATTCCAACACGCCAAGCGCTCTAGAGCATTGGTAGGCAACCCGCGACCTAGTTAATAATGTGATGCGGCCGCCAAGCGTTTATTTATATTACATATATTAAGTTCTACCAAGTTATTACGGCTTGTTCCAACATGCAATATGACCGCGAACTACATATTGGCTTTTTATTCTCTTCTTCTTCTTGTATTTTTTTGTATTTTTTTAATGTAGTGTTAAAGAAATGTGACTTTGATGCAGCAGAATTTTTACAAGCCATTCGCTAAGAAAGGTTGCTCACCCCTGTTTTACAAAATTAAGTTATGCCCTCTGATAACAACACAGTACCGCGTTGAGCTCCGCCTCGCAACACGCAATGTCTTGGAGAATTGAGTATCTTGACACTAGGTTCTATCTGACTAAACTGCTATGCGGGAAACAGCGTGAAGCTGCTAAAAATACATTCAGTTTCGTAAATATATTAAGTTATTGTTTAATAATAATATAATTTACAGAAACGGTATCCGAGGTAGGATGAAGGCGGCTGTCCACGATCTTCTGAAGCAGTACTATCAAGTCGAGAGTCATTTCCAATTGGGTAATTATATATATTATTTGTAATTACATACTAAATATATCTAACTATGGTCATAATATGGTCACAATATGGCCATCGTGATGCAGTGGGACAGCGTCTTAACTGTAAACGCGATTGGTGTTGAGTTCGATTTCCACTCGGACTAATGATTATAGCTTTGTTTATTTAATTTCTTTGTTCTGGAGAACAAGACAAAGCGCGGCGTTGAGTTCCGCGGCTCAACACGCAACGTCTAGACTTCAAGCGGAAAATGGAGAATAAAGTGTCTTATATTTATTTATTAATATATTATGTATATAAAATGAATAAAATTGGTGTCTGTATGTACTAGTGAAATAACCTTTTACACACGGACATATACTAAAATAAATTATTTTACAATTTTTGTGTGCCTCTAGAATGGCTGGACTGATTTTGACAGGACTTTCACTGGGAGATAGCTGATGTTATAAAGAGGTTACTTTAATTTTAGAATTCCACACAGCTATTTCATTAATATAAATGATTACTTTCCCCTTTAGGTTCCTACGACAAGTGTGTAATGGCGCTACGAGACCGCTACAAGGATGACATGCAAGTCGTTGCGAATATAATATTCTCACACAATCAAGTGCCTAAAAAGAATTTGCTGGTACGTTTTTGTTTATTGATAACGTTAAGTACTCTTAAAATGAATTTCCACACGTTGCTAATACTTGGCTACGATTAGGTGACGATGCTGATCGACCACCTGTGGTCCAACGAGCCCGGCCTCACCGACGAGCTGGCGGCCATCCTCAACGAGCTCACCACGCTGCACCGCGCGGAGCACGGCCGCGTCGCGCTGCGCGCCCGACAGGTCCCTTGCCTTGCCCTTATAGCCGCGATCCGAAATAAAAAATATATATTTTTTCTTCTATTACATTGATAAATGTATAGAATAGATAGAACTGCTTCTGACAACAAAATATAATACAAAATGATTACGGAAAAACTAACGTAAAAACATGCCGTATTAATAAGAGAAGATTATTTTTTGTCTACAATAATCAATTGACCAACTATAACCAATTTATATCCTAACGGAAGAAATGACTTATAATTATACTAGCGACCCGTGTGACCTATGTTTGTTTCGTATTTTTGGCAGCCTTTTCGTAAAACAATAATAATATTCCTGTAGTAACTAAAAATAAAAATAGGAGAACAACGTTTATCCCAACACCCTCAAGCATCTGTGTATAAAATTTCATCACAATTGGTTCAGCGGTTTGGCCGTGATGACGTCACAGGCAGACCTGTCTGCATTTGACATTACTTTAGCATTTATAATGTTAATATGGATTTATAGAACCTAATCCCAGTATGTTTCTTAAAAGCATAATAATTGAACCAGCACTCATCTGTGTCATATAGTGAATCTTGTCGCAGTGGGGCACCGTCTAGCTAAACCGCGAGGGTCATGAGTTTGATCTCCGCTCGGGGTATTGATTGTTTCTGAAGTTCTACATATCAGTAAAACAAAGCGCCGCGTTTATTTCCACCTCTTAACGCGCAGTATTTCTGAACTAAGCAGAGAGAACCTAGTGTATAGTATATAGTGATATAAATTGTTTTTTCCATCGCAGGTGCTCATAGCGGCACACCAACCGGCGTACGAGTTGCGTCACAACCAAATGGAATCGATATTCCTCTCCGCCGTGGACATGTACGGCCACGACTTCCACCCGGAGAATCTGGAGAAGCTGATAATGTCCGAGACGTCCATATTCGACATATTGCACGATTTCTTCTATCACACCAATGCGGCGGTGAGTTGTTTGGCTTTTTTTTTGTAATAGTTTTTGGCAATCCATTTCGGCAATCGATCATTTTTTTTAATTGATTTTGGTAATCGATTATTTTTTTTAATTGATTTTGGTAATCGATTATTTTTTTTAATTGATTTTGGTAATCGATTATTTTTATAATTGATTTAGGCAGACTATTATTTTTTATTTGAATTTAGCGTTCGATTATTTGTTTTTATCTGTGTTTGTGTCATGTGTGTGCTTTTATTGACCAGTTGTTTTTTGTTAGATTGTCACATTATACTATACATATACTATTATTACATATTATTATTATACTACTGATATATCATACGGAAGCGTTGGTATTTAATGGAAACTGACGAGTCCTTCGGAATATACCTGATTTTAGAACTTGGAAGGCATTTTTTTTTAAATATGATATAATATGATGTATGAATATTTAGCGTTTGTGAATGGAAATGGTTAATGCCACATTACTTTCTTCATTAATCCTGTATCGCATCTGAATCTGACGATCAGACGTAAAAATCCCCCGACCGATATTAATATTCATTATTCATATAATAATAAAACAAGATAACTTTAAATAAGTGGAAAATGGAGAATGTAGTTACATACAGTTGCGATAATGCTATCGTCACATTACATGGAGGCCATCGTGCCTTAGCAGGACAGCGTCTGACTGCAAACGCGAGGGTCGTGAGTTCGTTCTCTACACGGGGGAAGTGAAAAAGACATATTTAGAAAACGTATAGAAATATGAACGCAGCGGGATTTGAACTCGCGCCTCTTGAAAACCGTTCAAGCGCTCTGACCGCTAAGCCATGCGTTCTACATCCAGCTACTAATCGCTATAATGAAATTATTTTCATTTCTCCGCTATGGTATACAAAATAAAACGCGGCGTTGAGTTTCGAATGTCTTGAAAAGTGTAGACCAGACTGTCTCGACACTGTCTCGTTCTCTCTGACTACTCGAAGCTGCTAAGTTACATTGCCAGACTCTTAGTGTATGTTACCATAAAATGCGACAGATGAGTGAAAATGCAAAATATATCTTTTATTTTCTTAATTGATTTATGCCGAACATTGTTTGTGATTATCAGATAATTGTGTGATTTAATTCAATTAATTCAAATATTACAAAAGACGGCCTGTTTTATTTTTCTTATGAATGCAGTAAAGTGTACATGGAGTATGATGAGTTTAAAATCTGCAAAAGAAAATAATATTAATTATTTTATGCAATATTTTCTTAATAATTATATATTACTATTTAACGTTCTTTTCTTACATAAAGTACTGTTACAACCTTGTAGTTGTTTAAGTTATCTCATATAATAAAAATATTTTACAGTTTTCTGGATTAACATCCTCATTTAAAACTTTGACGCAAATGTTCTTAAAGTAAATTTTCTCGAAATAGGACTTATGCGACATATCACCTATCGCATATGTGCATGCACCCATGCACCCGTGCATTCCTGCATGTCTTAAAATAGTAACCACCAATATAGTTGACTACTTGTACTGCTGCGACTGATACTAGTCTGTCTCTCTCTCTCTTTCTCTCCCTTTCTCTTTCTACTTACCGTGACGAACAGATCCATGTCGAATATCATCAAATTGAATGCTGTTATTTCAATTGGTATCTATAAAATCAAAAATAAATAAATCTTAATTGAATTAATGAAATAGTTATTAGAAATAAATGTCTTAAAATAATTTCTAAATAAGTTTTTAACCAATAAAAAATTACCGACGACTCAATCATCCCCTATTTTTTCCCCCTCAGGGTTAGAGTATTTGTTGAAATGTTTTTATGGGATCAACTATGGAGTATTCTTAATCCATGAAAAAAAAGAATTATTAAAATTGGTCTGCTCTGTAAAAAGTTATCCGTTGTCTAACATAAAGGAAATATATATGCGTCGAATTGAGAACCTTTTACGTTTTCGTCGGTTAGAAATATATATATAATATTAATAATATGTAAATTACCTAAAGTCCCAAGTCACATCTAATGTTTTAAAGGACTTTTTAAGTATTATATAGGTTTTTTTTTGCAGAGCAAAAAACGGAGGTTTCGCGGGTTCTGGGTTCGATTCCCATTCGGGGGAATGGTTATATTTAGAATGTTTTCATTTCTACTGTCTGGTATGTGTATAGTACTTAGCGCAGCATTGAGTTCTGCCACTCAACACGCAATATCTCGATGTCGGGCGGAAAGTTGAGAACGGCTTGTATTGACACTCGCTTCTCTCTGGTAACCCTGCTTTGTGGGAAAGAGCGAATATTCGCTCATAAAATATAAGATAAATATAAAAAAAAAATACCTGCGCTCCAGCTATCATGAATAAAACCATTTTGCGTATTCTAATCGACGATAATATCTCCCATCCACCGCTGTATATCAGGGTCGCGGTTTCCATTGACTGAAAAGTTGATAGTTCTAAATTGTTTACTACAAGCTTTCGCTCGCGGCTTCGCCCGCGTAAATTTACCTATGTCCTTCCCAAGATTTCATATTGTCCATGTAAAACTCACAACCGCTCAGTTGATTAGCTGTGTTATACACATTTACACATATGGAAGATATCAATATAAATTATCCAAATTGGTTCAGTTGTTCGGCAGATGTGCGTGTACATATATTTTGAGTAATACATATTTATTTATATAGATTAGATATTGGTTAGGTAATCTATATGAGTAAATAAAATTACAGTGTCTGTTTGAAATATTGAAATAACCGCTTTTCACTAAAAGTATATCTATGAGTACACGGTACATATATATCAAAACAACATTTTTTACAATTTTGGTCTGTTTTGTTTGTCTGCTTGTTCAGTCTAATCTCTGGAACCGCTGGACCGATTTTGACTGGTCTTTCACTGGCAGATAGCTGATAAATTAGGAGTTATTTGTCAGGGAGGTAGCTTATAGACATATTTAGAAAATGTATAAAAATTTGAACGCAGCGGGATTATAGGTAGCTTGTAATTAGTAGACGTATACTACGGGGATTTTGCTACAGGCCCGGCTTATGGAGTACTTAAGAGACCTCTATTGCTATTCAGACGAATTCGCGACCAACAGCTATTATAATATATACTTACCATATGTTTTAATTTAGCTGCGTATCGACACGGCAAATAAATATGCACCACTGTACCTGTTATGAAAATTATATATCTCAAGTCCAGAGCGTAGCCCTGTAATAATAAAAAGTTTAAAATAAATATACTAAAAGCACATGTTTTTCAAATGTTTTCTCTGCATCCTGACGTTCTGGCAAGGTTTATATCCTTTTCGTTCGTGCTAGGAATATATATTTATATAGAGAGAGATAGAGGGGGAGGGGGGGGGGGGGAGATAGAGGGAGAGAGAGAGGGTGGGCGAAGAAGGGGGGGGGGAGAGGGGAGGGGAGAGAGAGAGATATAGAGGGGGAGAGAGTGAGAGACACAGACTCGTATCAGTCGCAGCAGTACAAGTAGTCAACTATATTGGTAGTTACTATTTTAAGACATGCATGAATGCATGGGTGCATGCACATATACGATGGGTGATATGTCGCATAAGTTTTATTTCGAAAAAAAATACTTTAAGAACATTTGCGTGAAAGTTTTAAATTAGGATGTTAAACCAGAAAACTGTAAAATATTGTTATTCCGTCTTTGGAATTATAATAGAAAATTGTAATATATCTTCTATTATCTTTTATTATAAGATAATCGTCATTGTGTGTTGCGCATTGAGACAGCATCTGACTGTAAACGCGATTGGTGGTAGGTTCGATTCTCACTCGTGGCAATGATTATAGATAAATTGTTTTCATTTCTCCAATCTAGTACAAAGAACAGCGTAGAAAGTGGACGACGAAGTGATTAGACACTAGTTCTCTCTGACTACACCCTGCTATACAAAAATAACACGTGAAACTGGAGATATAATTATAAAAAACTGGTTATCTCTTTTCTAAATTTACAAATAATTTCTATGGAAAATTATTATTTTCCATATATTTCTATTATTAATTATTAAGTCGCACCTCAGAGATCAAATACATGCAAGTGCCGATTTGTATCATAGTAGCCACGAGTATCAACCCAAGCCAAATGTTGAATGTTTCTTGTATGAGGTTCACATATCTGTATTATAAAAAGAAATAATTACATAACAAATGTTTCAGTCAATTTTAAATTTTGATTATTAAGAAAAATTGCGGATTTTTAACTAGGCAGTCTCCTGTTGACGCGTAAAGCACGCGTTACCTAGCAACGTTTCCTTCACTTTATACAAGAGTTTGTGTCGTACACATAACAGTGTGTGTATTATGTCTTATTTTATTAATTTAATGTATTTCTAATGCATTGTTATAGTTACTAGTAACTGTGTTGACACATTATATACACGTTACCTAAGTTACGTTAAAGAGCCGCGGGTTCAGTTCATATTTTAATACGTTCACTAAAATTGTTTTCATATCTGAAGTGCATAAATATTTATTTTAAAAATATTTAATATAATAATAATAATAATAAAAATTATTTATTGTACATCCATAAATAGAAATTAAAAACAGAAAATAAGTAAAATAAATAAAAACATGCAAAAGGAAAAAAATAACAAAAGAATATACAAAGTACAAGAATACTGGTATTGTGTACAACGGGCGACCTTATCGCTAAAGTAGCAATTTGTCAGCGACAAATAATAAATCGTTGGCCACCTCATTCTATCCGGGCTACTTGTAAAGTGATCGAAACGTTGGGTTTCCATAAAATATTTTCGAATACCAATAATACAAGCGATTAATCCGGCCGGCTATAAATTAGTTTCATTTCGAAATGTGTTAAAATCGCGAAAGCTAAATATCTATTTATATAGATAGGTAGCTAGAATATTCGAAACAAATACAATTCAAAAGTAATTTAGACGAACCAACCGCTTCAACTTATTTTGCTCATCGATTATTGTCACTATCTTCGCATGCATTCCGTCTCCTCCCACTTTTAGTGCCTCTTCAAAACTTTTACAGTATATCTCCATTTTCAAACAAGCATGATTTATTGACAGACCAAAGAAACCGTCGTAGCTTATGAAATTTATTATATATAAAACACAAGCGTACAGCTCGTAAATGAAGACAATCTCGTAGGTAGGCGGCTCGAATCTCAGCTCGGCGTCTATATACGGTATAGTTATGTCGTGAATCATATATTTCCTTGGATTCGATGTAAAAATGTAGCTGTGTATGTTGGACAGTACCGCCATGATGGGGAATGCCGTAACACACACTATAACTGTGGTCGCCCAACATTTCTCGCTGTAAATCAAATTATTTTCTATGCTGGCATTGATGATGTTCTTGTAGATATTACTCAATTTGTTGTATGAGGCGTAGTCGCGGTTTATCTCGTCTACTATCTCTTTGGCTGGTATACGTTTGTAGAATTGTATTAGAATCTGTAAATGGATATATTTTGAGTCTCTTTTTTTTATGTACAATTATAGTGATGCGTTTGCTATTTGCTAGGGATTTGTTTTTATTTATATATATATATATATTTGGGGTCAACCTAGCGCCGCGCTTGTCTTCAATAATTTGTAATGTAATATCTCTCTCTATGTTTTACACGATGCGGACCAGAGCGGAGAAATTAAAACTAATTTAGAAGGGAGCATTATTCATCCGAGTGGGAATAGAACTCACAACCATCGCGTATACAGCGCGACACTGTCATACTGCGCCAAAATGGCCTAATTGTATACCAGGATTTTCACTTCCCCACCCTTTTTCCCGTGCCGCGCGGGATAGTCTGAAATCATTCTCATATATGATATATTTTTAGTTAAAATATTGGAAGTACTTATATATACATATGTATTATTAAAAGGAGTTGCAAACCACCTCAAGAAGGTCCAACGACTTGTACCTTGTCTGATGACGGTGTTGCCAGTCTTACGTTATGCAAGTAGACGTAACTCATATCAGTAATGGTCCTATATATGAAAAAACAAATACCACACGTAATGTGGTAGACAGCATCATCTGGATGTGTGAACGTAGTGGGATTGGGTGGGATCTCGGTATGATTATATTTAAAATATTTTCCCTTTCTCTGCTCTGACGATGCCAGAAAAAAAAACAAATACCACAGTAATGTAGTGCGACAGCATCTGGATGTGAACGTGAGTGGGATTGGGTGGGATCCCACTCGGTATAATGATTATATTTAAAATATTTTCCTTTCTCTGCTCTGGTACCCAAGACAAAGCGCGGCGTTGAGCTTCGACACTCAATACACACACTCAACACATACACAAAATTGAAGAACGGAGTGCCTTGACGCTTGAGCTGCTAAAATAAAAAAAATGTTTTGTACAAAATAACTTACGCACACATACAACTCTCCGTCTCTCCGTCTTGGGGTTTGGATAAATCATACCCACTCCCATACCGAAAGATATTATTTTATAAGTTTCAACGAATGTCGTGTACACCGCTTCGTCTGTAAAATGTATATTTTTAATATGTTTATATGACAAAGCGCGGCGCAATACGCGATTGTCAATGTCTCGATTTCGGGCGGCAAGTGGAGAACGGACGAACGCAGCGGGATTTGAACCCTCGCCTCTTGAAAAGCGTTCAAGCGCTGAGCCATGCGTTCTATATCCAGCTACGTTGAAATTCTTATACGCTTATTACAACTTATATTTAGTTCTTAGCATCTCCGTGAAGAGATTTTTGCGACCCAAAGATTATTCTACGAACAATTGTTTGACAAGAGAGAATGCTATTTATTAAATATATTAAAATCCCGCTGCGTTCAAATTTTTATACGTTTTCTAAATATGTCTTTTTAAATTTCCTAAGTGTGCAATTAACACTTTAAAAATGTGAAAAAAAAATATTTGAGAAATTCTTCTCTGATATACCAGTCACCATAACTAAAACTTATATATCCACAACTGTCGCCAAATCATTACTTAAGTAGAGCATACATACACATTTGTAATGTAGATTTAAAATTTTAAATCAGTCTACTCAAGTGACATGATAAAGACATTTTAATCTCTGGATTTCAAAGAAAACTTCAGATTTATGGGGTATTTCTGTCAAGCTGATTAGTAATATAATAGACGCTGCTACTCCTCACCTCGCCTCTATATTTAATAATTGTATACTGTGTTCCCTGATCTAATGAAACTTTGTAAAGTCATACCAATATTTAAATCGGGTAGTACATCCCGATGGATGCCAACAATTTTCGATTCCTGTCAGGTCTGTGGCATTAAGTTCAGTAAACACATTAACCGAGGGTAAATTATTTGGTAAATTACTTGAATAAAGCATGTATCTTCTTATTTTGAATATTTTTTTTTGACTTTGACTTAGAATTCGTAACTTGATTTGAAGTAATACTTACCTTGGTTTGAAGTCTCCATATTGTGAAGCAAGAGTACATTTTACATAACAATAATAACGTTTATATACGTGAAGTGAAATATACAGAGTGTTCTTAAAAGTTAACACTATATAAAAAAATCAGTTGATTGAATTGTACTAGTACGCAAAATTTTAACATTTTTTAAGTATTATTCATATACTTAGCAAATTGAAAACATTTTTAGAAAACGTATAAACATATGAACGTAGCGGGATGCAAATCCGCGCTTCTTGGAAACTTTCCATGCGCTCCGATCGCTAAGCTATACGTTCTATGCATTCTTCCGTTATATGTATATATATATATATATATTAGTAAGTTTTCTTAAAAATGATTAAAATATTTAATTAGAACCGTCCAACCGATCTAAAGTAGGCAAGGGCCTATCCAAAACTTTTAACGGGCAAAACCACACTCATTATTAAGCGGGCCTCGGGTTGCTCACTCCTGGCTTAGACAGTAAAGCTTTATGCTCATATCGAGAAACTTCGAATTTCTTATACGTATAGATTATTACCCAAAGATTAATTCTAAGAAGAATCATTTCTTAAGAGAGAATGTTATTTATTAATTATCTCAACATTTTTATCAGCCTTTGCGGCTTAGTAACACATCGTCTGTATATACGCGATTGGTTGTGGGTTCGATTCTTATTCCGGAGAATTATTATATTCCATTTGTTTTAATTTCTCCCTAAAAAAACCATTTAAATAAAAGTGGCGTTGAGTTTCGCCACTTTCAATGCAATTTCTCGATTTCGATCGGAAAGAACACCCTCTGGATATATTTTTTTATTGCCTCAAGGCATAATATAGGAGCTTATATGAAATTCTGAAGTAGACTTATTAATATATTATTGAAGATTATTAAGTCGATTTTAATTTGAAATCATTTTAATAAACATGTATGTATGTATGGTAATCTATACAAACAAATAAAATTGAAGAGTCTGTTTGTAACATTAAAACAATCTCTTTTTACTAAGTATGTATACACGGTACATATACATATACAAATAACTTTACAACGTTTGTCTTTCTGTCTTTCCGTCTGTCTGCTTGTTCTGGCTCATATCTGGAATGGTTGTACCGATTTTGACGGGACTTTACTGCTAGATAGCTGACGTAATTAGGAGTAAATTAGGCTACTTTTATTTTAGAATTTCACGCAGTCGAAGTCGTGGGCACAGCTACTTCAAAATAAAATGAGGTCGAATTGATAACTGTCGAAAAGGATAATACTCGAAATATGTTTTTCCACGCATTTCCTACAATTTTTGGGTATCGTTGAGAGAGCATAATCACTCTATTCTTACATTTTTTCACCAGTTTTGGGGAACTCGTCCCGTACATAACGTACTGTATACGTAAAAGTATAAATTGGCGTAGCCTTAGCAACGTATATAATAACGTACAAAAGTGTTTATGATATGTGTATTGTATGTGTTATTATATTCATTTAAACTTTGAATCATCACAAGTTTTCATGATTGTAACTTTTAATAATTACAACTTTTGATCATTACCCCAAAAATAAAGTTTTATATCTTAAACGTCAAAAATGACCCAAAATGATATTTTCATAAAGACATATTTAGAAAACGTTTTTATACGTTTTATACGTTATTTGAACGCAGTGGCATTTGAATCCGCGCCTCTTAAAAACCGTTTAAGCTCGTTCAAATTTTTATACGTTTTCTAAATATGTCTTTTTCAATTTACTTAGTGTGGGAATAACACTTTAAAAAATGTTAAAAAATGATAGTTTCATATTTCTAACTTTATTAATGACGGATATTGACAAACGTCAAACAACTCTTTCACTCCCTAAGGGGTTGAATTTCCAAAAAAAATAATAGTCTATGAACATCTATATATTATGGTCATGGAATGTTCAAGTCTTATACCGATTTATTAAGTCAGCGTCAGTCAGCTTTTATATAGCCTGCGTGAAAGCTGTTTCGTATTTTCTTCGGCCTTTTCGTAAATCAATGAAAATCCTGGAAAGACTAAAAAAGTGTTATAAAAAAATAACGTACGTTCATTCCAAGACCCTCAAGTATCTCTATATAAAGTTTAATCACAATCGGTTCAGCGGTTTATTCGTGGTGACGTCACAGACAGACGCCAGACAGAGTTACTTTTTCATTTATAATATTAGTATGGACTACAACTAAATTATCCACCTTACAATTATCTTCAATTCGACGCTGGACAAGGCAAACCCGGTTTTAGGGACTAAGTTAATATTACATAACTCGGAATTTGAACTGGCAACCATCACACGTACAACATTACAACGGTTTTTAATATAATTTATAAATTAATAATTTCATGCCCGGTCTCGTTAACTGTTATATGCATAATTTAATAAGGTAAAGTGACTTATAACGATATAATGATCCAACTTTTCAATGCTAACGTGCCTATTAATTATATTTTAATTAAATATATCCTCTAAATATAAACTTTTCACTTGGTTTTTTGTATTATTAATTAAAAAGGCATACATGATTTTTTGTCGAATCTAACTAAACGTGTTATTCTAGGACAGATCTACTGAGTTTTGACTAAACCAAAAAAATACACACTTAAACTACTAAGAATTTTATTTCTAGTTCCTCACCCAAGAATTGTACTTATTATTAAAATCTTTATATTTACATCTTTATAAACTAGCGCCTATTACAGCCTATTAACCTAAAGCCTATTTACATCCCAAGATCCTCAAGTATCTCTATTCTTTTAATTACAAATTTCATCACAGTCGGTTCAGCGGTTTGGCAGTGATGACGTCACAGACAGACAGGCAGACAGATATACTTTTTCATTTATAATATTAAAATAATATTTATCCATAGATAAATCTTTTGCGTTGCTAATTGACTTGCAATTGCTTTAATTGTTGCTAATTGATTAACAGACAACGAACAGCTCAAACTGCTGGGCGCAAGAAGCTGAAATTTGACATTGGGAAGTGTCGAAAAGTACTGAGAGGAGGTTTTTTGATATTCCAGTGGGAACTGAAAAGAACAAGTGTTTCACATTTTACAGTCCACGCAAAAAACGTTGGTGCTGTACACATACATAAATAACTATATTGGTGCTGACATAAATGACATAAAAAACGAGCTGACATAAATAACAATATATTTATATAAATATATAACTTTAATCTAATAATATTTTAACTATATTTTTGTATTGTTTTTCAGGTATGCAACGCTGCTTTAGAGGTGTACGTGCGTCGTGCCTACACTTCTTATGACATCACTTGCCTCCAGCATCTGGCTTTATCTGGAGAGTTGGGGGTGGTCCATTTCCAATTCGTATTGCCAACTGGACATCCTAACAGGTACGAGTTTTTGAAAACAATGATTTTATTCTCTTATTTTCTTTTGCGGGGAAAATGAAGAGCTGATGATTTTATTCATTTTTTATTTCCCTCGTTTGATTAACTAATTGTAGACGTTGAGTCTCTAAAATAAGAACGAACATTGGAACGGAACGGACGATCTGCGTAAATATCAAAAGAAAACAACTCATTTCAATTCTCTCTTGAATTTTATAATAAGCTAATTTAAAGGGAAAATATTAAAAATATATATTGTGGAGGCCATCGTGGCGCAGTGGGACAGCGTTAGCGAAGTGTAAATGCGATTGATTGTGAATTAAATATGCGTGAATATTTATATTTTGTTTATTTTCTATTTCCCCGTTGTTGTAAGGCGACAGACACAGTACTGATTTCCACCAATCAGCCCGCCATATATCGGTTTTTGAAGTAAAATGGACAACGGCGAGACACTAGGTCTTCTTTGACTAGCCGCTCTCTACCTGCTGTCAATTATAAAGCGAAAAGTGTGCTTTTTTTTGGTATTCTCCAAAAAAAAAATCCATAATAATTTCCATTCCATTTCCAGAATACCCATCAGTCAATCAGAAATTGAGTTAGCGTCAGCCCAGGACCAGGAAGGAGTTCCGGCCGAATTATCAACAGCGGCTATGAGGAAATGTCACCATAGAACTGGTGCTCTCGCCTCATTCAATTCCTTTGACCAGTTCGTTGAATATTCGGATGAGTTGTTCGATCTTGTCCATGATTTTGCAAGTTCAGCCACTGTTAGGCGTGAGGTGAGTTGATTCAATGTATGAAATTCATCTAAGGCTGATTTGGTTGATAAATTGAGTGATTGATGGATTGACCTAATGATATGATTGTCTCAATGTGATTTTGTATATATTATTGAAAAACTTTTTATAAATATCTACAGAATTTATAAAAAGAATACACAACTTGGCTAAGTACAAAATTGGTTGCCATATTCACAACTATACAATAGAATTCCATGCGATTAATTTTTTGGACATTTATATATTTGCGTGCGACGTACGGGTTGAAATGAACGCAAAAAATATTTCTGTTGAAAACGAAATCATCAGCTTCACTTATCTATGAATATAAAAACAATATATTACAAAGCTCTATGAATATATAATCTATGAATATTAAAACAATATCTTACAAAGCAGTTACTTTTGATTCACTTTACTACTGAAGATTTGCAAACGTTTCCGGATCCGTTGACAATACTATATTGGTTCGAGTATGAGCCTGTCTCTGTTTCTATTGTTTGTTTATTTTTTTTCTATCTTTTAGTTTTGTTTAATTTTCTTCTATTTTTTAATATTTTCTTTTTTTAATCTTTTGTAAGGGTTCATATTTAGAAAACGTATAAAAATTTGAACGCAGTGGGATTTGAACCTGCGCTTTATGAAATTTTTTTTTGGTGTTTTTATGTTACACTTCAGTTATTAGGACCACCATTATTCATTATTATCTCCTCGTACATTCATATACGACTTTACTTTAAGTGTGTCCTTTATAGTATATATATTTCAAACTAATTTATCATTTAACCCGTCAATAGGGATTTTTCTAACATGTTATGTTTTTCCAGGATTTACAAGCACTGCAAGATGGAAGTGAGAACCGTGATAGCACGAGTATAAATGTCGGATTTGACTTGAAGCCTAATAATAATGTAGAAGAGGAAGTGGTAAGTTTATATGTTCAAGTTTTTTTCCATATAGCGGGGTAGATAGAGAGAATCTAGTGTCAAGACAACTCCTTTCTCCACTTTCCGCCCGAAATCGTGACATTGGGTGTTGAGTGGACGGACCGATGATAATAATTTAAATACAATAATTACTCATATCGATGTTCGAACCCACGACCATATTGTTTAAAGTAAGACGCTTTTCTATTTAAATTGTTAATTAAATTTCTAAATATGTGGTATAATCTGTCTAACTAAACTCACATACGTCGTTATGTTAGTACGTGAAAGAAAAAAAAACTTTAGTCTAAGAAGTAGACTATAAAAAAATATGGCTTTATTCAAGTTTATATGGATTAAAGATTGCAAGCAGCTAATGTTTTCACAATAATGTATTAGAAACACATTAAATTAATAAAATACATATTACACATACATTACCGTGTGTTTGACTCACACTTTAGTATAAACCGTACGTACACGTTTGCTAATGCAATGCTTATTTAACGCGTCAACGGTTCTACTAGTAAATTATAAATGTACTTCAATAAATTTTAAGCACACAACCATATTTTAATATTTTAAAAGACTCGAACCCGCGCTTTTTGCAAACCGAGTCCCGAGACTAGCCGAGAGCCCAAGCCCTCTGACCACTAAGCCATGCGCTCTTAATTCGGCTACGTCGAAATTCTCGTGTCACTACTTATTTTATTGTTTTCATATCCTTAGTGTGTAAATAAATGTTGCTAACAATTGTTCGTGGGTATAATCTTTGGGTAGCAGAAGTTTGTAAAAATCTCTCTACAGTAGTACAGAGATGTTAAAAACAATAATAAGCGTATACGAATTTCGTTGTAGCCAGACGTGGAACGTATGGCTTAGCGGTCTGAGAACTTGGACACTTTCCGAAAGGCGCAGGTTTGATGCGCCATGCATTCAAGTTATTATGCGTTTAATAAAAATATCACAACCATTTCGTAACTAAATTCATTTTACTAGTATTAACTTATATTTGTTTTGTTTTTTAATTTTAGCTACTTGAGCCCATCCACATATTAATGATAGGTATTCGCGACAACGGAGAGCTTGATGATGGCGCCGTTTCGAGACGCTTTGGACACTTCTGCAGAGTGCATGGCAGGGAGCTCCATCAGAAACGGATTAGACGGATCACCTTTATGTTGCTTATTAAGTGAGTGGAAATCCGTGTGCGTGTGGCGTGTGTGTTTGTTTGTTTGTGTGTGTGTGTGTGTGTGTGTGTGTGTGTGTGTGAGAGAGAGAGAGAGAGAGATTTCGTTGTATAATTCATTATGCTTCGAATACTTCTGCAAAATGCACGCCAGAGAGCTATATTAAAAACACATGCATTAATACTTCAAATAAGTTTAGAGAAAATAAGAGTGTGTGAGGGAAAGAGATAAAGGGGTAAGTTAAGGAGTGATGAATGAAAACAGTGCTGGAGTAGCAGCAGGATACGCAGGGGAACTGGTTGACGGAGGGACATGTGTTTAGCATTGATAAATACGAACACGCAAATGCGTGTTTTCGTTTTTATAAGACAGGAGTAACGTGTAACGGACGTTATGAAGCTCCGTTACCGTAAACTAACAAATTATCCGTAACCATAACCGAACCCGATGATATAAAAGTTTCAAATATATTATATAATTTCTTATATAAATTCTGATTCTTTAAAAAATAAGTAACCTAACCTTCCTAAAAAACAAACAAAAAGATATCATGAACAAAATATTCTTTATTCAAATAGGCTATAATGCACACTTTCGAGTCGTCAATTAATATGTCTCGTCAGTACTGTCAGTCCTAGCGGAAGCTACCACTGGCTCGGAAGGCAGTTCTGCTGACGAGAGCCACAGAGAAGCTAAACAGTTGCTCTTTTCAAATATACTTACATCATTAAATTAATCGATAACTTAGTGGCCAAAATTGATTTACGTTTCTCTTTCTCAAAAATGTGATATCCTTAACCAAAACTATAGTAATAATCTTATATTCTTATCGTTATCCAGATCTGAAATGTTAGGCCCGTAACATGTCTAGTAGAGAAGTATATATGTGTATGTCTGTGTGTCCTCAGACGCCAGTTCCCGAAGTTCTTCACGTACCGCGCCCGCAACTCCTTCACGGAGGACACCATCTACCGGCACCTGGAGCCCGCCTCCGCCTTCCAGCTGGAGCTGTACCGCATGAGGAGCTACGACCTGGAGGCACTGCCCACCAGCAACCAGAAGATGCACCTCTACCTCGGGAAGGCCAAGGTCTTGTTTGCTTTTTTATTATGTAACGGATGACGGTTTCTATGACAACGGCCCAGAGCTGCTAGCACTGGTAGACACCCGCCGTATGGCATATCACCCACATATACCCTATATACATAAGATATCTATCATAATATTTTTTATAAACAAACCAAACTACATTCTAAACTTTTTATATAATAAATAAGCTTTCCCTAAAACGGGAAATGAATCCACTTCCATCTTGTACTATTAGATTTTGTCAAAATCGATCCAGCCGTTCCAGAGATTGGCCGGAACAAGCAGACAGACAGGCATACACACTTAAAATGTAAAAAATATTGTTCTGGTATATGTACCGTGTATACATACATATGAATTTAGTAAAAGCATTTATTTTTTATATTACAAACAAATACTCTAATTTTATTTATTTATATAAATTTTTAATTGATTACTTTCTTAAGTTATTATTAAGCTTTGTTTGACAAAAGTTATTTTGAACAGGTGAAGAAAGGCCAAGAGGTGACCGACTACAGGTTCTTTATCCGATCCATCATCAGACACCAAGATCTCATCACCAAGGAGGCTTCCTTCGAATATTTACAGAATGAAGGCGAAAGGTATAAATAAGAAAAACATTTTTAGAAAACGTATAAAAATTTAAACGCAGCGGTGTTCGAACCAGCGCCTCTAGTACTTGTATTTACCCTACCCAGATTTGAGCCTATAACCACCTTATATTTTCACTCATTATACTTATTATTGATATTTTTTAATTTCATTCACAGGGTGTTGTTAGAGGCGATGGATGAATTAGAAGTGGCATTCTCACACCAACAGGCTAAACGGACGGATTGTAATCATATATTCTTGAACTTTGGCCCCACCGTCATTATGGATACAGCTAAGGTAATTTATCTATACATATAATAAAAATATAACTGATTTCTGATGTCTGTGTATGGTAGATATATGAAAAAATATCATCTATTGATGTAAGAGAAACTAAAAGAATGATTTTTAATTCTTTTTCTGTTTGTCTGTTTGTTTGTGCACGCTAATCTCATAAACGGCTTAACCAATTTAAATGCTGTTCTTTTATTGTATTTTGGTAAACTTACCTTAACTTTCATCATTGCATAAATAAAAAAGTAACTACCATTTAAATTATAAAGTTAAGCAAAGTTTGCTATTTAAGTGGGACCACGGGCGGGCGAAAACACCAATCAGTTTAGTCGTGTAGTTTACGGAGGCGGAGCCGCGAGCGGGTCGCTAGTCTATACTGTATCTATATATGCAAAATTTTTGTGACATTCTTTTAAGCTTAGGCCTGCATAGCAGTGTAGTCAGAGAGAACCTAGTGTCAAGGCACTCCGTTCTTCCATTTTCCGCTCGAAATTGAGACATAGCATGTTGATAGCCGAGCTTTGTCTTGTCACGATGAATTTATAACGAATGAAAAAAAATATATGTATGTTATCTTGCAGATTGAGGAATCAGTGCTGGGAATGGTGATGCGGTATGGCCCTCGTCTCTGGAAACTCAGGGTGTTGCAGGCGGAGATCAGATTCACACTGAGAATTGGTGAGAATATATTTAATAATTGTACATATATATTTTTATAAAATAAAATATGTATATAAGTTGTAATAAAAATATTTAAAAAAAGACATAAAATTTTTGATAAATGTACGTTTGAGTCCATCGTGGCGCAGTGGTTCAGCATCTGACTGTAAAAACGATGGTTGTGAGTTCTATGCACACTGGGGGAAATTATGATATATAAATTATTTTTATTTCTCATTCTCTGATAGGCAGCGTTGAGTTCCGCAACTCAATACGTAATGCTTCGGTTTCGAGCGGAAAATGGGGAACGGAGTGTCTTGACACTAGGTTCTATCTGACTAGGATATCTACAATAGGATAAATTTGAAGTTTTAGATGCTCTTAGCGACATTGTTATATAAAAGGCGAAACGCTAAACTTGATACGTAACAAAATAAATTTACTTAAGAAAATTTTAAATATTTTTAGAAAACGCATAAATATTTGAACGCAGCGGGATTTCAACCCGCGTTTCCTGGTCACCGTCCAAGTGCTATGCCCGTTAAGCCATGCGTCCCACATCAGGCTACGTCGAAATTCTTATACGCTAATTGCAACTAATTTTTGTTGTTTTTAAGAGGCGTGGGTTCAAATCCCGCTGCGTTTAAATTTTTATACGTTTTTTAAATGTCTTTTTCAATCTATTTCACTGTATATTGTTATTTCCAGGTCCAGGGGCTCCAACTAAAAACGTCCGTCTCTGTCTCTCGAATGGTTCCGGATATTCTTTGGATGTTTACACGTATGAAGAAGTTGTTGATCCCAGGACTGGAGTTGTGAGTATTTCTTTTTTAAATTGTATGGCATTGTTATTTTGTTTATATTAGAGACTAGCCCATGTTGCCCACGACCTCACCTACCTGTCGGTCAAATTTCAAGTTTGTAGGTAAAAAGTGAAGCCTTAGGCCCACCAGAGCTGAGAAATGAAAAAAAAAATATAATATAACTCTTATTTGTTTAATTTGTTATTAGATTATTGTTTCTGTTTGGTGTTACATATTGGCTTTATATTTTTTATAGTTTTTTTTTCGCATGTAAGGGTGTCAAGTCACTCCATTTTCCACTTTTCGGAATTTGAGACATTGCGTGTTTTTCGGCGGAACTTAACGCCGCGCCTGGTCTTGTTTAATAGTGCGGACAAATGAAAATAATTAATTTACAATCAGACGATATTCCACTTTTTCGGTTATATATTTTTTATTTTAATTGTAATTAAATATATTGTTTTTTTTTGTTTTCAGATAATTTTCCAATCGTTCGGTCCCAAGCAAGGACCGATGCATGGACTTCCAATATCAACTCCATACGTTACGAAAGACTACTTGCAACAAAAGAGGTTCCTTGTAAGTATTGCTTTACACTTCGGGGTTCGAATTCGGGATGATTGGCGGATTTCAAAGCGGCATATCGTTTAACCCGAGTGAAGGTTCAATTTATAATTTGGCTTGGTTATTATTCATTGAAATATTTAATAAATATGTTAATTTTTTTTAATTTAAATCTACTTTAAGGCAACCTCACAAGGAACTACCTACGTCTACGATATACCGGACATGTTCAGACAGGTTGTGGAGAAGAGGTGGAAGGATTGCATCGATGAAGGGACTGTTGACGGTAAGTTATATATATATATATATACAGGGGTGGGCCATGCATTTGTTAACATTTCAATTACTGTACTATTCCGAAAACCTAACAGACACATTATGAATGGCGGAACTTAACGCCGTATTAATGTATATGTGAAAATATTACGCACCTATATTTAACTTAGTTTTTACTTGACTGATTCTAAATTTACTATATTAAATATGCAAAACAATAAACGATTTTAAAGAAATAAATAATGAACAAAGTACTAAATGAAGGATACGGAATAATAGACAATTTATTAAAGAAGAAAGACAATATAAAAAACTTAATAAAGAAGATTGCTAAGAAGAAGTTATATAGTACCGATAAGACAAGCGCACAATACGGTCCAGAGAACCAACCCGAATGCCGGCAAGAGAGGGACGCGAATGCGCATAAAAAAGCAAGGTCGCTCATGCAATAGGAGCTGGCCCAATTCAATAAAGCAGTATCGTTTTAATGAAAATGTAAGAGGCTGGCCCAATACTTTTTGCATTAGCGATTTTGTAGTGGTATAAAATAACGCCACAAATGTTTACAATTGAACATAAATCTTCTAATATTTTTATTATCATTTTTAATTTGCTATTTTTAGGTCCCCCACCAGACAATGTAATGACGTCAGTGGAATTAGTAGTGGAGACCGACGGAGAGCGGAGGATTGTGGAAGTCACTAGGCTTCCCGGACAGAATACTGTAAGTTTATTGTGTAGTTTTTACTTTTTATAAGAAAAGAGGTTGTAATATTAAAAAAAAAACAATTTTAGAAAACTAAAATTTTGGGAACCAAAGGCCGTCGCTGCGAATTAGTTCCAAACGATTATTCTTTAAAATGATTTTGTAAAAATCTCTCTACAGAGATACTAATGGCATAATTGGCAATCAGAGGTCTGGGACGGTAAACAAGAAGCGCGGGTTCGAGTCCCACTACTTTTATACGTTTTCAGAAAATGTATTTCAAATAAAAGAATTTGCAGTTTAATACTAAGTTATATTGCTTTTAAAGTTTCATTTACAAACGGTTATGGGTTCAATTCCAGGTGGGCATGGTGGCATGGCGGCTCACACTCTACACACCAGAGTGTCCAGACGGCAGGGACATCATCCTCATCGCGAACGACCTCACCTACTACATGGGCTCATTCGGACCCCAAGAGGACTGGGTTTATTATAGAGCCTCCGAATACGCTAGAGAATTGAAAATACCTAGGGTGAGTTGTTTTGTGGGGAACAGAGTGTATTGACACTACATTCTCTCTGACTATGTACACTTATATACATTGAGAGTTCAGCTGTTGGAAACATTTTCTCTAATAATATATGTATTATAAAATCAAATACAATTTATTGTTATTCTACGTAGGATTATAATAATTTTAAATGATTACTTCACATGTTTATTCAAGAAATTCATACAAAAAATTTATGAATTTAATTTTTACAAAAGGCGTAAAAATTTTTACCGCCGCTCCCGAAAACCCGCTCTTCGTGGAAACCGTCCAAGTGTGATTCAAATTCAATTCAATATTTTATGCATTTTCTAAAAATGTTTTAAATATTTATAATCGAATAATCGAAGCCACAAACAATCCTCACCCCTCATGAGATATTGGCCTCAATTCATATTTTAATATATGCGTCTATATATAGTAAACTATAGCTGTTTCGTATTATCGGTGGCCCAAAAAAATGAGAGATAAAAATAACCTATGTTCGTACCGAGACCCTCAAGTATCTCTATATAAATTTTATTAGAGATACTTGAGGGATACTTATTTTTATAGCGGTTTTGATGACATCACAGACAGACTTTCGCATTTATAATATGTCTTCAACAGGTATACATAAGTGTAAACTCTGGAGCTCGTATCGGTGTAGCGGAAGAAGTGAAGTCCGAGTTCAGAGTGGCGTGGCTCGACGCCGAGAGGCCCGAGCGCGGGTTCAAATACCTGTACCTGAGCCCCGAGACCTTCTCCCGGCTGGGGCCTTTGAACTCTGTAAAGACACAGCTTATAGATGATGAAGGAGAAGCGAGATACAGAATTACTGATGTTATAGGTGAGAGGGTGTAGAGTTTAGACACTGAAGATTGGTATAAGTGAGTTTGAGGAGTTATTGTGCTTTTTGATTTAATGTGTATTGTGTGTGTGCGTAGCTATATACGAGGTGGTTCTGGGTTCGGTTACCACTCGAAGGATGATTATATTTAAATTATTTTCTAGAATTTACTTCTGTAATGAGTGTAGTGTGTAGAAAACTTTAGTTTTTAATAATTGAATTTATTAAAAAATATTTTTTACACATTTACAATATTATTATTGTAATATCAAAGCAAATTGATAGAAAAAAAGCTGAATATAATTTTTCACAACGAAAATTTGAATTTATTAAAAAAAAACAAATAATAATCTAAAAGCACCACACATTTTCAACTTTTAAATTTGAACCCGCTACTACGCAGGTAAGGAGGACGGGCTCGGCGTGGAGTGCCTCAGGGACGCGGGGCTCATCGCGGGAGAGACAGCGCAGGCCTACGAGGATGTGGTCACCATATCCGTGGTCACTTGTAGGGCCATCGGTATAGGGGCTTACGTGGTCAGGTAAGAGTTTAGACCTATTCTGAAGGTTTATAGAATTTCACCGTGTTAAACATCTCGTCACTATATTGCTAACCATTGTTGCTTGTTTCATTACTGTATTATTATTTAATTGTATGAGTTTTCAAGTGCAATAAAGATTATATTTAAAAAAATAATATATTTCATGAAAACGTATAAAATGTTGAATGCAGTGGCATTTGAACCCGCGCCTCTTGGAGAATGTTGGACTTGGGACGGATTTTTAAATATGTTTACTAAAAAAATATATTTTTCAATTTCCTAAGTGTGTGAATAAACACTTTAAAAAATGTTAAAATGATTATATTTAAATTCATTAGGGAGTATAAATAACACGTTCCATATAACTTTAATATCTTGATGAATTCTAGTCTACTCCCTGAATTACATATTATATACGAATTATTCTATTTTGTCTCTAGTCAAAACATAATCCGTATTTAACTAACGTGATAAATGTATTCTCTTTTCTCTTCCCTCCACAGATTAGGCCACCGCGTCATCCAAGTGGAGTCGTCCTACATAATCTTGACCGGATACTCTGCACTCAACAAAGTACTCGGGCGACCCGTATACGCTAGCAACAACCAATTAGGCGGAGTTCAAATTATGCACAACAATGGCGTGTCCCACGCTGTGGCGCCAACCGATCTGGAAGCGATAAGGACGACTGTGAAATGGCTGTCCTATGTGCCCAAGGTGGGTCGTGTTGTGTTAGATATCTAGAATATAGATTTTAAAATTGGCATCTTCTTAAAATTCTATATCTGTGTATTCCAGGACAAACTGAGCATGGTCCCCATAATGGGTACAGTGGACCCTATCGACCGATCCGTGGAGTGGACCCCCCCGCGCGCCGCGTACGACCCCCGTCTGCTCCTCACCGGGGACCAAACGCGACATGGTTTCCTGGATCTCGGCTCCTTCGATGAGATCATGAAGCCTTGGGCTCAGACTGTTGTCACTGGTTAGTATAGAAAACATATTTAGAAAATGTATTAAACTAGCTGTGCCCGCGACGTCCGCGTGGAATTCTACGATAAAAGTAGCAAAAGTTTTAAACAAGCCTTATTACATCGGCTATCTGCCAGAGAAAGTCCTGTCAAAATCGGTTTAACAGTTCTAGAGATTAGCCGGAACAAACCACACCAAACCACTGAGCTATTAGGCACATAATACCACGTTCTCATACAAACAGGTCGCGGCCGTCTCGGCGGCATCCCCGTCGGCGTGATAGCGGTGGAAACACGCACCGTGGAGTTCACGTTGCCCGCGGACCCCGCCAACATGGACTCGGAGGCCAAAACTGTACAGCAAGCTGGACAGGTGAGTTTCACGTCTTAAAAAGTCGTCTGACTGTAAACGCGATTTGTTCTAGGCTCGATACACAATCGGCAAATAATTATATTTATATTATTTGCATATCTCCACTCTGGTATCTAAAAAAAGCGCGGTGTTGTGGTCCGTCACTCGTGTTTTTGTAATACAATTTTAAATATTATTAAGAAGTGTCACTTTAGTCAGCAAAAAAGAACATCAGGTTTGATAAACCTCATATTCTCGCTAGAGAAAAGATATAATACATTTTAGAACCCGACGTAACGTAACAGATACAGTCAGCTCATTTTGCAAGAATCCAGGGCAGTCCGCGAGGCAACTAAGAAATCGTTGGAGGTAGTTTGATATAATAATTGTGTCCACTGACAGACGATTGCCACCTCAGTCTACCTATGACCACGGACTACTGTAAAGTGGTCGAAACGTCGGGTTCTAAAATATATTTTCGAATACCAAAATTATACGCGATTAATCCGGTTAAAATACTTTCATTTCAAAATGTGTAATAATAGCGAAAATCAAAGAACTTATTAAAAAAAAATTTGAATTTCATTGCTAAAAAGGTTGCACACCCCTGCTCCATATATTTATTTTATATGTAAAATAATGTTCTCTTTTTCTTAAAAACTAGGTGTGGTTTCCTGACTCCGCCTACAAAACGTCTCAAGCTATCAACGACTTCTCTCGTGAAAACCTGCCCATACTGATATTCGCTAACTGGCGAGGTTTCAGCGCCGGACAAAAAGGTTGGTTTCTTATTAAATAGAGGTTGAACCAAAAGTCGGTATAAAATGGTATTAATAGAGATATTGCATAGTTGCGCAGCGCGACATCAAACGTGAAGTTAAAAAGAAAAATTGACAAACTTGAGGTTATTAGAGATTTTTTTTTACTGTAGTTTGACTATAGTATTGACTGTATGAATTTTTTAGAAAACTAAGCCACACATTCTATCCAGCTAATTCGAAATTATTATATACTTGTTTTGTTACAAGTAGTTTTTGTTGTTGGCTTAGTGGTCAGAGCGCTTGCACGGCTACCAAGGGTGCGGGTTCGAGTTCTGCTACGTTCAAATTTATTTTATGTATTCTTATATCACATGTGTTTTTTGTGTATTTCATATTAAAATTATTATTTTGTAGATATGTACGAGCAAATCCTTAAGTTCGGCGCGGAGATAGTGCGCGCGCTGCGCGGTGCCACCGCGCCCGTGCTGGTGTACATCCCGCCCGGCGCTGAGCTCCGCGGCGGCGCCTGGGCGGTCGTCGACCCCAGCGTCAACGCCGCACGCATGGAGATGTACGCCGACACCGACGCCAGGTCAGTCAGCCGCAGCTGTGTGCGAAGCGCGCGCGGGGATGCGTTGCTTAGCAACGTCTTTGTCACTTGTACTCTCGCAATACGAATAATGGTGTATGCCAAACACATTATCAAAATATTTTTCATAAAAATATATACACAGTTTAATCTTTACTTATTAATATAATTATTAAGTTATATAAGGATTTTTAATGTTTGTCTGTCTGTCTGTATGTATGTATGTATATATATATATATACTCGTAGACTAAGGAAAGCAAGGTAATTTTTTAATACAAATATTGCACTGCGTAGATAACGTATTATAGTGATAATTGAGTGATTAATCGATTTTAGGTGATATGGATTTTTAATATTATAAGTATTTCGTTGATCTTAATAAAATGAATTTAAAGACTATTTAAGATTATTTTAAAGTAATATTTTTTATTAAAAAGAAATGATTAGAAAACGTATTAAAATTAGACGTTGCAGAACTTGCGCCTCTTGTTTACCGTCCAAGCGCTCCGACCGCTAAGCCATACGTTCTACATCCGACTACGTAGGAAAGCTTATAATTTATGCTTATTACGACTTATTTTTGTTGTTCGAATTTATTTACTTTTATTTATACTTTTATCTTTTAATTCCAGAGGAGGGGTCCTCGAAGCGGAGGGTACAGTGGAAGTAAAGTTCAAACAACGCGACATAGTCAAAACTATGCACAGGTTAGACCCGGAGCTGTTGCGGCTGGGTGCCAGGTCAGCTGGTGAGTTGTTGTATGACAGTTGTTACGGGTTCCATCGATCGTTCATATGAGATATTTAATTATATTGGAAGCCATCGTTGTTGCCAACATCTCCAAACCTCATGGGTTGTGAATTTGATATCTAATTATGGAAATTATTAATTTTTTTTTTCTCTTACTAGTATAATATGCTAAATGCAGGTTAGTCTGTAACATTTATTTATTGTACCAGAGTGGGGATTTACAAAATATTTTAATATAATTATTACCCGAGTGTGTCGAATTGAACCCGTAACCAATCGTGTTTACAGACATTCGCAGTTGCCACTAACGCCACTATTTCTCTATTATATTGTTCAATAAATGTTATATCATAAATGATATAATTAAACCTTTTCTTTTTCAGAAATCAAAGAACAAATAAAGGATATCTCCAAGAATCTAGATCGACGTGGGTCCATAGATGACGTTTTGATAAAAACCGATGCTGGCCGACAAGGTACTATTAGTACATTTTTTTAGATAGCTGGATGCCATCGTGTTTTAGTGTGGCAGCGTCTACTATACACGCGATTGGTCGTAGGTTCTATTCCCACTCGTCGAATGATTATATTTAATATTTTAATTTCTCCGCTCTGGTACCTAAGCGCGGCGTTGAGTTCTGCCACTCGCAATGTCTCGAGATCAGTTTTTGCACTAACATATTCTTTTTACCATTTAATTAAAATACAAACTCATATTAATATTATATTTTTTTACAGCTGAAACTAGAGTACGTGAACTAGACGCAGAACTGGTATCCGCCGACAAAACGATGAAAGCTAGGGAGAAGGAACTAGCTCCTATATACCATGAGGTAAATATGTATATAGAGATGTGTGTGTATGTAGGACTTTTAAACTTTTCGATATTATTACTAAAAATAGACTGCCGCATAGACAGTGCCTGACTGTATATATCCGGTATGTGTTTTGGTGTACAGAGTCCGTTATCATAATAAAAATACATATAAAATACTTCTTGCGCGGCGTATTAAGTATATTTAAGCCAGATTAGTTTATGTTAAACTTCTGATATCTTCTAAGATATTCATTTCAATATCACGATATAAATGAGTTTATTTTAAATAAATAACATATACTATACATAACGTAATATCCAACATATTTAATAGGAAAAAATGATTTTTTGATATAAGGTAAAATATAAAAATGGATATTGAGGGCTATATCCATAATTTATATAATGCAATCACAATGTACTGTAATGTTAAATTTGACATAAATGAATATAGGTTTAGCGCCATTACTGTAACTTATTAAACTTATTTACTGTTAATAATAAATATTTGTTACTGTACTTTTAAATGGTAAAAAAAAACGCTTTTTTGACGTTTGACGTGACGAGTCAATTTTTTTATACTGCTACAAATTATCTTTGTAGGGTGATTGGTTAATTTCATCGCCGCCACTATATAGTATAAATTAAAGCCCTCCACTGTCTGTCTGTTCATGAGCTTTCTTCTTTTAAAGCACGCAACGGATTTTGGTGCTGTTTTTACTGATATTCATATCATTCTATACCGAAGGTTTGTGTATTTATTTTTTGTATCGACGTAAGAGAACACACAAAAAAGTATTTTTAAGCGTGAACTTTCACTAAACTGATTTCTTATCGTTATTATTATTATGAATTGCAGATAGCTGTACAGTTCGCTGAATTACACGACACGGCCGAGAGAATGCTCGAGAAAGGCTGTATATTTGTAAGTTTTGATTGCTTTAAAAAAAAAAGCTAATATTTGGATATCAATTATTTTAATTCTACTCAATCCAGTAATCGTGGCGCAGTGGGATAGTATGACTGTATACGTGATGGTTGTAAGTTCGATATTCAGTCGAGGGATTAATTAATTATTATATTTAAATTATTTTTATTGCTCCAATCTACTAACAAGATAAAGTGCGGCGTTTAGTTCCGCCACTCAACACGGAATTTTCGATTATTCGACTTCGTTTGTTCAATCTGACTGTTATATGCGGGAAAAACCGTGAAGCTGAATTAAGTCCACGCAAATATAGTTGCGGTGACAACAAATACTAATAGAATAATAACAGAAAATTTTTACCTATATTATTATTAAAAAAATTATATTTTTGAAAACGTATAAAAATTTGAACGCAGTTGGATTTGAACCCGCGTCTCTTGGAAACCGTCCAAGAACGCATGGCTTAGGGGCCAGAGCGCTAATAACACAATTAATAACACTTAATTTTTTTTAAATATGTTATTATAAAATGATTATATATTTTATTAAAAAACATTTAACTCAAAATGCCCGCATGCTTAATAATAATAGGTTGAGCTGGAAATTTATTTGTAATAATAATAATATAAAATTAAGTTATTTGTAATAATAATAATATACAATTAAGTTATTTGTAGTTTCACACTTTTTCCCGCATTTTAGGGAATTTTATTGCATTTCAATTATAAGGGAACCTAAAGTAGAGACACTCCATTATCCACTGTACGCTCAATTTTTAAACATCACGTCTTGAGGATCGTGTGCGGTTCTTATCGCTGTCTTAAATGAACTTCCGGTTAATATATAAAACTAAATTAGCAAATATGAATTAGTACATTATCTTTTCTTTTTCTAGGATATAATCCCATGGAAGGATTCACGTCGTCTTCTCCACTGGCGTCTTCGCCGGCTTCTCCTCCAGAACGCCCAGGAGAGGAGGATCCAGAAAGCCACCAGCCCACAG
Source organism: Podotricha telesiphe (assembly GCA_038994665.1). NCBI lineage: Eukaryota > Metazoa > Arthropoda > Insecta > Lepidoptera > Nymphalidae > Podotricha > Podotricha telesiphe. The sequence continues at coordinate 848,290 of JAOYRR010000459.1, forward strand.
CATCTGGACCAAAGAGCTGCTGCCGCTACTCTAAGAAGATGGTAAGATTTTCTCTATTTTTCTCTTTGTTATTTTTTTTTCAAGCGGAGAATAGAGTCTTGATAGTAAGTGTAAATTAAATAGTGATTTAGAAGTATAAATGAATAGGCTAATAAATTTTCTTTAGATTAATAACAAAAATCAGTTGTAATAAGTGTAAACGTGTATCGACGTAGCTGGATAGAGCATATAGCTAAGTGGTTATAGCTTGGACAGTACGGCGCGGGTTCGAGTACCACAATGTTGACATTTTCACATCACTTTATATCATAATTAGAAATATATGAAATGTGGCAATAACATCTTAATGTACATATTTAATACATTATTGGCCATCCTGGCGCAGTGGGACTGCGTCTGACTGTAAACGCGATCGGTTGTAGGTTCGATTCCCACTCCGAGGATTTTTATTTCTCCGCTGTGGCGAAAAAGACAAATTGCTACTCAAATTTAAAACGGAGAACGGAGTGTCTTGACAATAAGTTCTCTCTGGTTATCGGGTAAGCTGCAAATAGTATATATTTGTTTTGAACAGGTTCACAGAAGATCTGGGTGAGACTCAGTCTCATCAATGGGAGCATGACAACGAGGCTGTGTGCAAATGGTTAGAAGCTCAAGTCCGCAACGACTCCGTGTTGGAGAGGAACCTGAAAGCAATAAAACAGGATGCTGTCCTGCAGGAAGTTAATACACTGGTCATGGTGAGTATGGGTGGTGGTGGTTTTTAGGGGTTCGATTTTCTTATAAAATGATTGTGTAGCACTGTACTTTGGGTGGGGTGCTGTAATTTTTTTTAATTTAATGTGTCATAACTTTTTAAAGTGTTACTCATCACTGTTGTTGACACCAATGTTTATAAGTTTTCTAAATGTTGAAGTGTGTTTATATATATATATATATATATATATATATATATATATATATATATATATATAAATCAATATAAATAGATTAGATCAGTATATGATGTTTATTCGAACTTAACATACAGTCTCAGGGACTCCACTAGACTGATAAAACGAGTAGTATATCTGTACACACACTAGCTCTTCAGATCAATGTATAAAACTGAAGTAGTCTCATACTAAAATCTGCATTTGGTGGCCATTTAAATATTTTGTATGCATATATTTTTAATTGAAAATTATTTATATAACATTTATTATCTACGTTATGTGAAGTAAGTATGTAAAAACTAACTTTTAGTAATTGTTGTTTTTCCAGGAACTGACGCCATCTCAACGCGCGGAATTCATTAGAAAAATCACTGCCTTAGAAATGGAACAAGATTTCAAAAACTAACATTATTTATATAAAAAATATTATATAAAATAATAATTTATAAATTATTATATACATACATGTATATATAAATATATTTATTTCTAAGTGCTTTAAGAAAAAAGGTTGTTTATAACGGATTTGTTAGGAAAAAGGCTTTTCTATTTACTTTTGTAATTAATTGTTCAACTGTATTTAATTGTGGACCAAATTTTGTTTTTTTTAGTTATTTATTTTTATTTAAATGGCTTTGACCATAAAATTGTTATTTGAAAAACATTCCAACCGTTGTTAGAAAAAATCAATTGAATTATAAAAATTGTGTAATTGAATTTTTATGAATAAGCCCGTCGTGGCAGTGGGACAGTGACTAATCGGAAACGCGATGGTTGTAGGTTCTATCCCCAGTCGGGATATGGTTGTATTTGAATTATTTTCATTTCCTTGATCCGCCACTCAACACGCAATGTCACTAAATGGATGAAAGCATAGAACGGAGTATTTCAATACTAGTTTAACAAATACCTGTCATTTTCAGCTTAAACGTGTTCTGAAAGAAAGTTTTGTTTTTTTTTCTTATTTTTATTTATTTCCGTATGGCTTAGGCTGGGCCTAGTTGAGTCTAGATTTAAATGAAGATAATACTGAATATGTTTAGAATTTTATAATATAACAGTAGATATATTATAAATGTTTATATATGACTTTAATAGTAAGTAGATAATTAATGCAAAGTGGGTCTATTTTAATGTTTACATTTATTGTACTCTCAAAAGCAAAACGGCCTAACTCAAAAAAGTAAAGATTAATAGTCTATTTTAAATTCTATGGCGATTTTTTAAACATGGATTTTTTTTGAGTTAGCGCGAAAGTTTATTATGAAGGTGTATAAATGTATAAATAATAAGGTTCTTTTTAAACTTAAAAATCGATTTCTTAAATTAGACCATGTTTTGCATTTTTTTATTACGAACACGCTGCCTGTTTTTTTGTGTATAGTTGCATCAAAATAGGTCCGTCCGTAGCGAAATATTGTTATATAATATATAACAGTTGTTTTTTATACACATTAATAAGCAACGGACAAACTGAAGGGATGTATTTGTTTATATATAGGTACGTGTTAGAGTTTCGGGGGTGATAGTTTTAATTTCTATACTTTTTTAACGTAGAAAATTCAATGTAGATAATTTTGGTGTATGTATGATTTTGGATAGAACGAAATTTTGAATTCTTTTGTTGTATTTTAACTGAAATGTTGGACATATTGCATTTGTTTTATGTTATAAAAGGTGCATGAATTTATATAATTTGTATATTTTTACAAATAACTCAAAATTTCGTTTGAAATTAAAAAAATAAACTTTTTGTTTCATATATGTATGTATGGTTTCGCGGGTAAATTTTTATACTTTATCACAATTCAATGTTTCCATTTTATTCTAAAATCTAATTTAGTATATAAAAAAACAAAATTAATATAGCTGTACTATATTGTATACTGTGTCACTCGCACTTTCTATTAAACCAGTCCACTTATACGTTCATACTTATTTCTATCTTGCTCCAAAACTATGTTATATTATATTTTTGTTTCACCCACACAATCGTACATAATGCCGTCTCTCTCACACATTTCACTGTCTCGCTCTTACACTACCTTTGCGACAGTGTCACTTTTTTTAAACTAAAAGATAGTTACGTATTAAAATGTAGTTTTTAATATTCTTTTATAATTTCACAGTCGCTACGACGTGGAGGGCGGGTATGTTTGGTCCTGTAATAAATGTTTAATTATTATACGCGTTTTTTATTTTAAGGTACCTAAAAAGCTATGTTTTTAACACCGCGCTTAGTAACATACTGGATAAATATTTTTTTAATATAATTATTTCCTCTAGTGGGATTCAAACCCACTGCACCACGATTCTCATATTCTTTTTTACGTTTTCTAAATATTTTTCTTTTAATTATTATTTCATAACTTTATTAAGAAGTTATCAATAAAACAAAAGAGACGGCTCAGTGCTACGTGTTTGTTCATGTGATGGTTTTGGGTCCGATACTCAGCTCGGAGGAGTTTTTACAAAAAAAATCTTTATTTTAAAAAAACAAAAGAAATATCATTTTTTAACAATTTTTTTATATTTAACTAAAGCAAGACTGAATGCAGCGTTAAGGTCCGCAACTAGTGGATAGCATTGGGTCTTAACTTTTTTTTTACCTTTAAGGCAAAAGATAAGTGGAAATAAAACCACATATTATTTTATATTGCTTTTATTATTTAGTATTTGGTATAAATGTATATTTTTAAATAATAAATACATTACAATGTATAAGAGCGTTTATCTTCAAACCATATTATGAAAGTGCGGATTTGAGTTGGACGTAGAGTTATTGAGTAGTCTTCTTGCTCAGATAGATCAGCTTGCTCAGTTTGATCAGGATTCTGATTTATTGCTCTGTTTAAGAACAAATAAGAAACTTACATATTTTTAAACATCATAATATATGAAATCATCATTGGTTCATAACTTCATAGGTTCATAGCACGTATTTCGAAGGCGGTATTAGAAGGATCTTTCCAAATTTGGTTACCTAACCAAGTGTAGGCTTAAGGCCCCTTTAGAATGTATCAACGGGCTCCTCTATCTGAGCTCCTCTCTCCACCTGGAGAGAGGATTCTTACCAGAGCTCCACGGCAACTTACCACCGCTATAGCATGTTAATGAGGTATTTTTTTAACATTTTTAAAGTGTTATTCGCACACTAAGGATTTTGAAAAAGATATATTTCGAAAACGTATAAAAATTCGAACGCACCGGGATTAGAACCCGCGCCTCTTAGCGTTAGCTATATATATCTATACATATACAAAACACTTCCATTACTGACTGACTGACAGACTGACACTAATTGGGGTAGAAAGCAGAAATTTGTCATGTGACTCTCCATCTGACATATGCCCAAGCACAATGAACCTTTCCTGGGATAGTGCAAGGGAACAAGGAAGAAAATTCCGAAATACCTACGAGAACTGGACAAAACGGACTCTAACGTTTTGTTATTCGTGCAACAAAGTCGCGGGCTACAACACGTAAAAAAAAAAGATAACATACCGTCTAATTCGATCCTTAAATTTATATTCTTGTTTCTGTTCTAGAGAACTTTCCTCGCGTGACACATCTATAAACTCTCCTCGCCTCTGGTGTCTTGATTCTCTGTTTGTTGTATCTGTATTAAGAAATACTTGTTACTCAATCTGTGTAACTTAGTCCACGTAGTAATGGACATATAAAGTACTATGATATTAATTATTTCAGTTAATTTTTACATTCATACAAATTTGCGAGAACCCTTAAACCGGCCCTGTCCCAAAATCTGTTCTTAGCGAACGTCTACTAATTATAAACTACCTGCCTGCGAAATTTCATGTTTGCACTTCAAGCGGTTTTCGATATGTCGTGATGGGGGACTTGTCGCTTTCATATACAAACGTAGTTTAAATTTAAGATCTAAAGGCCATAGCACTAGAGTGCCGAAACTCATTTGGTCTGGAATAATCGCACAAGAGACTGAAGAGCGGAGTGTCTTACCCACTAAGTTTAGCTATATTTTTTAAAGCGCGTCTGACTGAACAAGTTGGTTGTGTGTTCAAATCCAACTCAATTGTCAAGAGTTATCAAACATAAATGAAACGAAAGAAATGCAGACAATGTCGTAGATGGGGAAGACCTAAGAAGAATAATGGGCATTACATGGACTAGACAAGCACAAAACTGTGCTTAGTGGCAAACTCTAGGGGAGGCCTATGCTGGAAAGCAAAACAATCTTACTATCGTACTGCTGACAGATGGTTAAATAGAAAAACGATAATTGATTAAGGTTTTAAGTAAAGGCAATTATTATTATTATAAATAAACATAATAAAGTATATTTTTTTCTCTTTTCTTCATGAACTAACAAAATGCGGGAAAAATGTTACTAAAAACATTTCCAAATAATTATATGTAACGTACCATCTCTTGGATAAGGCTCTCTATCTAATTCTTCTCCATACTTCTCGCTACTTCCTAACTGTTTAAAGTCTTTGTTCTGTTCACTTATAAAAGACATGTCCATACCAGTTAGTTTTCTTCTTTTACTTCTAGAAGTAACTTTGCCAGAATTTCTTTGAAACTTTCTAACAGTTCTTACCGTTTCTTTCGAATCAACATAATAGTCTTTAGTTGTAAATTCATTCGAGTTGTCATCTCTTATTCTTCTTCGTTTAGTTTCTTCACGAGAATTCATATTATATTTATACTTCAAATTTCTCCTAGAAGTAACTTCATCGTATCTTCTTTTCACTCTAGAATCTTCTACATAGTCTTCTGAACCTCTCAGATACGGTTTAAAGTTTTTTGTTCTTGGTTTCGTTTTATAATACATTTCATATATAGACTTTGTTACGCCGTCATCAGAATCATCTACACAAAAAAAAACAAATTTTTTATAGTACTACTATCGTATTGAATCGTCCAAGTCAAGGTACAAAACACTAGACCCCGCCCTTATACGGTGGGCTGTTCAAGTAAAGTAGCTAGTGCCTGGAGTGCATTAGAGTGACGTCAAGCTGGAGAGATAGAATTTTTCGTGTATTGGAGACTAAAAATAACCTTTCAACATTTTTAGTATGTTATTCACACATTAGGATTAGGATAAATGAAAAATATTTCTAGAAAACGTATAAAAATTTGAACGTAGAGGGATTCGAACCAGCACCTCTTGGAAGCCGTCCAAGCGTTTTGACTGCTAAGCCACTGCGTTCCTACATTAAAAACAAAAATAAATTGTAATAGCGTATAAGAATTTCGACGTGACCAGAACGAAGAATGTTGAACGCATGGTTTAAAGGTCAGAGCGTTTGGACGATTAAAAAGAGACGCGGGTTCGAATCCCGCTGCGTTCAAATTATTATCCATTTTCTAAAAATATTAATCTCTATAAAATAGCTTAAAGCCATTGTGGCACAGCGGGACAGCGTCTTATTGTAAATGCGATCGATTGTGGGTTCAATCCCACTCGGGGGAATGATCCACTCAGCACGCACACCACTCAGCATACACGCTTCCCGCCTGAATATGTCTTAAAATAAAAACATCAAATATTTTTATACAACTTCATACTTTTTCCCACAGAGTATGGTAGTCAGAGAGAACCTTGTTTTGAAGACACTCCATTCAACACTTTTCGCACAAATTCCAGACATTGTGTGATGAGTGGTGGAAGTCAATGCCTCGCTTTCGCTTTTTACCAAAGCGAAGAGGCAAAATCGTTTTAATTCTTCCGAGTGGGAATCGAATCCACGACAAACCCTGTCTCACGCTCTATTTTGCTAATTTACAATTTTAAAGTGAAATACCCATCACTCCATAATTTATTCTTGTGCTATTGCCTTTCTTATTTCCTCGCTTCTTCTGTTTGGAGATATCTTCTATAGATGAACTTTCATCTTCTCCACTATAATCTTCGAACTTCTTTTTCCTTCTTTCATTTAATTTTGGTTTTTTTTTCAAAAACGAGAGTCTTTTGGAAGTTTTTCTTTTATAATTAGGATTTGAAGTTCGATTTGTACGACTATTTTCTAATGTACTATTCATATATTTATATACATTTTGTCTGTCTGCTGTGACATCAGCTACATTATCAGTGACATTAACAAAGCGTTTTCGCCTTCTTTCGGTTCTAAAGGCACTGTTCATATTGGTTTTTGACTGTCTTGGATAAGACTGTCTTGGATAAGAATGTTTTGGATATGTTTCTTCTGAATAAATTCCTGGAATGAATAATATTTATTATGATGTTATTAATGTTCTATGTACGAGTAAGTGTCTCAGTTAAAATCTAGTATGGTCATCAACTATATTTATATTCGAAATTATTACAAGCATCAATATCCTAATATATAAAACCTTTTGAAAGTTTCACAATTAAAAAGCAAGATAGAAAATTATTTATTCTATCAGAAAATGGACACGAACGTTCTTATCTTATGTTCCTACCATCTTAAGGGTCCAGTAATACAAGGAGTTGCATAAGATTTTGTGGCTTAGCGCTTTATTTAAAATGTGAAAAGTATAATACAAGTTCTTTTTTCACCTAAAAGTAATGCGATCTAGACGCAATTCTAAAACTGTAAGAGAACTCACCAGGTTCTTTATCTTCTTTACTCATTCTCAACTCATCGACATAATCTGGATTGTCTTCTGGAAGTATTCCGTCATCGCCACCGTTGTACACGTAGCTTTAATATGATTTACAATATTATGTACAGACGCTATCGACTTGCAGTGGGACAGCGTATGGCTATAAACGCGACGGTGACGGGTTCGGTCCCCACTCGGGGGAACGGTATTTAAACCTAGCGACCCGTTCGCTGCTTCGTGAACGTGAAGCTGTAGCTATCATAGCAAAGTTGTACAGTATTTAATATGTACAATGGTTGTGAGTTCGAATTTTTTGGCTTTCCCAGTCCAGTTAGACAAAATATGAGGCTTGTTTCGCCATCCAATAGCAAATATATGAACATCAGGCGGAAACTAACGATCTACCGAGATTCAAGTATTATCATTATTTTTGTTAAATATTAATTATTTTAAATACGTTAACTAAAAACGTTTTCCTTATCCTAAGACAACGGCAGTTCTTTACCGGCTACTCCAATCCATTTGCCTCGCTTGCTGCAACCATTGGTTGGCGCCCAGCGTCGTCTCCTCAACCTTCGTGATGATGTATAGAAATATCTTTCGAAGGTCCACAGTTATATGACCTGAGTTGGGTAGGCGGGTGTTTGAGGATCGATCACCTATAGAAGGAACAACAATATAATTTAGTGTTAAGAAAATCTTAAGAAAATTATTTACTAAATATTTAGTATTAAAGTGGTTATTTCTTATTGAAAGTTTTTTTTTACCTATTTTTATATAGAAAAGTATGGCTTATGTGAATAATCTGTAAAATAACATTTACCGTGATCCTTCCCCAAAGTGTTCTCCAATCTTAAAAGAACAGAACCTCCTTTCCAAGGTTCTAATGTCAGAATGTGGATGTGGAGAGGAAGGCCATGGAGTCGAAGACCTGTATACTGTAATAGATCAATAAATAATAAATATACGCTTTAGTGGCACAGTTGAAATATATGTGACTGCAAACTCAATGGTTGTGGATTCGATGCCAATTAGGAAAAATATTTTCCTATTCTTAGTTCTATAAGATAAAGCGAGAATGTTGGCTTTCGTCACTCAACCGCTATGTATGCGAAGCGTGGAGAAAAGAGAGTCTTGACATTAAGGTCTCTCGGCCAATGCATTAGCGGGATACATAGAGAGAATGTAGCTATACTAGCTATCTAGATCTAGCTACCCCGATTTTAGTACTAACTAAGTGTTATTCACTTATTATAAATAATAAATTGAAAGTTACGGGTTCAATTCCTACTCGGGAGAATGTAATCATTCCTAAAAAAGACATATTTAGAAAACGTATAAAAAATTTAACACAATCGATCACGCAACACGCAATGTCTCGATTTCGGGCGTAAATTATGCGGGAAAAGGTGTGAAGGTGAATTTCACATACAATTTTTACGATTTATTTGGATAATAAGCTCAGATAATAAGAAGAAAAAACGGCTATATTACACAGAGCATATTTAGAAAGTGTATAAAATATATGTAACAATCCTTAGTTCTATAATGCCCTATTTTCCAATGTTACCGATTTTACTAATAGAAGTTAGTGTGTTTTTTAGTCAGTTCGTTTTCATCATCCGCGCATGATATAAAGCCCAATTCATATAAGTGAATTTAATTAAAGCTAACTAAAAAACCTAATACATGTTTATTTAAGAGGACCGCTGTTACTTGGCTTAGTGTTCTTAGCGCTTGGACAGTTTCTAAGAGGGTGGGTTCAAAGCCAGCAACGTTCAAATTTTCATACGTTTTGTATTCCTTATGTGTGTGAATAACACTTAAAAAATATGAAATATTATTGTATATTACTTTATATAATATATGTAACTTGTACATTAAATAAATGAATAAATAAATAACTTACACGTTTATTTCTAACGTTTTGCCATTTTCTCTTACTGATCTTCTCCCCATGAGTCATGAAGAGCCATGGCTCGAACGTCCAACGTCGGTACATCTGTGATACTCTCTCGAAGAAGGAGAGTTCGTCCACTACCAAATATAAATGTAATTTTTATCTTCACATGCTTATCGTATTTCACATCGGAGAAAACGGAGAGCTACAAATTACCATGTTTCTTATATAACAGCTTTGTCTTATAAGATTGAACTAATATGTGAAATGATAAGGGAGAGCCATCGAGGTCCAGTGCTATTTTGGTTGTGGTTTTGATTCCAGTAGGAATTCATGGAATGATTATAATTTAATTAACAGTGGCGAACGAAGTGTCTTGACTTCAGGTTTTGTCTGACTTTATTTCCTAAGTATACAACTTATGTAAACTGATTAACTTACCTTCTTGTCTAAGATTGCCTAAATAAATTCTGTGTTTCCCTCTAACTATCAAACCCACACCAAATTCATCTTCATTCAAAGCTTCTTCTAAGCCAAAAGTGTCGTCAGTCAGAAGTCGTCTATGAACCTAAATCATAGGGATTATTAGATAGATTTCAGATTATGAAAAGGCAGAAAGGGCTTAGTGATACACCATTGATCTCCATTTCTCGCATTTTAGAGACACAGGCTTACAGGTTAAAATGATAGTTTGTAGAATTTAACGCAGCCGTTAAATCATTCTTAACAATGCCATAAATATATTTATACGTGTAGCTAAAAAAAATTATACCTTTTAAAAAAAATTACGCAGACAGTAATGGAAAAAAATGGCATAGTTGAAGTTGAAAAAAACTTATTTAGAAAACGTATAAAAATTTGAACGCAGCGCAGCAGGATTTGAACCCGCGCCTCTTGAAAACCGTTCAATTTCCTTAGTGTGGGAATAATACTTTAAAAATGTTAAAAAATATATAGTTGAAGTTTATATAGATAAAAAGTGCAGAAATCCAACATTTTTTATAAAAACTTGTACTAGACAGAAAATGAAATACCCAGTCATATATGAACACGAGCTCCCCTTTTGAGCTCCGTTTTTGTGGAATGTGGCAATCCTATCGCAGTGGCTCAGTATATCTCTGAGTATAAAAACAAGTTCGCCTTGGGATAATAGGTTAGATAGTCTTTTTTTTTAAAAAAAAATATTCTATTGACAAGGCAAACGAGCGTTAGGTTAGGTTAGCCGCCCACGACCCCTTGCAACACCAAAGGAGCTACAGGGATGCTGGTTTTGAGTTGCACCACTCAATACGCAATGTCTCGATTTCGGACAGAAAGTGGAGAACAGAGTGTCTTGACACTAGGTTTTCTCTGACGTGACCAGTGACCTAGCTCAGAGGGTCATGAAGCAAATCTTACCATCAATTCAATCTCTCCTTCGTCGTACGATGTGCCAGCTTGACTTCTATCAGTCAGTACACAAAAGGCATCCTTAGAGTTTTCGATACAAATTTTCCCCACGGGATAAAGACAGGACGGTAGCTCGCGTTTATTTATGCCACCTGTAAATATATTTTATTATATTTTATAGGTTCACGTATCCATATTATTGTGGCGCTGTGGGACTGTGAATGTAAACGCGATAGGTTGTGGGTTCGAAGCCCTTTCGGAGTAATGATTATATTTTAAAATATTTTCATTTCATGCTCTGGTACCCAATATAAAGCACGGTGTTGAGTCCCACCACTTAATGCGTAATCTCAACAGCTATTAGACGCGTAGAGTACGCAAGCGAAGCTGCGGGCGGGTCGCTAGTATTATATATACTTTGTTGTAATGTAAAAAAGTGGCTTAAGTATTATCGCATGTATCCGGTCGTCATGGCAACGAAAAGGTACATGAACCTCTTCGAATTTATTTTAAAATTTCATATTAACATTGCATTGTAATTGGATCTGGACACATGTGTAAATTTTCAACCAAACAGGACCAATGGGCCAAAACTGCGTTGCATGTTTTTCTTACATTTGACATTTCATACACATTTTAATATATTTAAAATGATGATACTCACTTAGGATCTAATAAACATCTTTAGAAAACATTTAAAATTTGAACCCGTGCCTCTTGTTATAGTCCAATCACTCTGACCATTAATCCATGCGTTCATATACGACTACGTCGAAATTCTTATACGCTTATTACAACTTATATTTGTTGTTAGCATCTCTGTGGAGAGATTTTTACAAATTTCTGCTACCCAAGAGAGAATGCTATTTATTAAATATTTAAACATTTTTAAAAGCGTTATTTCCTAATAATGTTTGTCTTTCTAATAAAAGCTTATTAAAAATACTTACCAGAGGACTGGTTCAAGCAGTTTCGTTGCATCATTTGCCTGCCGTTAGAGTCCGTGTGAAAAATACCATTATTTGACACATTTGTTTTGAAAATAGTAACCACTTCTTTGCCCAGATCATTACTTGAAAATAAAAATGTAAAAAATATCATTGTTGCATTTTCATTGGGTTCGATAAACCTAAACCCCTAGTAATTTTTGTATTCAAGTTATTTTCATTTCTTCGCTCTAGTAACAAACGGCGGCGTTGAGTTCCGCCATACGACGTGCTGTCTCTAATTAGGAAAATTAAGAACAGTTTCTTTAAAGTAGGTTTTCTACTCGAGAAAAAGCGATTTTTTCCCTTTTCATTTTTATCTGGCAGAGTGATTTTCAGCCAATTTGTATGATTCTATCCAATCTGCGACGGTAAATAAAACAAATTTAAATGTTATAATAACTAGTCAAAGTCTAGATCGAACTCACAATCATTATATCTACATTCAGATATTTCGACTGCACTGCGATGACATAAAAAGCAATTACCATTACCATCCAAATATGAAATTGACCTACCCAATAGGTACGGGTCCAATAATCCATTCAATTTCAACAAATTCTTCTCCGCGATAGAGTCGTGTTATTTGCGTTATCCAGTCACTGAATCGTTGCCTGATCTCTTTAACTAATGTTCCTCTTATTGTATTGTATATGGCTTTATCTGTCACCTGGAATATTTGATTTGTGTATATTTTAACATAAAAGCCTAGGCTTCGGTGAATTCTAATAATTTTTTTTAGTAGTAAATATGCCTAATATTTAAGCCTTATTTCCAAACTATATTCTTACAAAAACCTTGAAATATGGTAACCTAAAGATTTTTCAAGAAATCTTACGATATACTAACTTTAATGGTAAATGTCCGAACTTCTAACCGGATACGGATACGAGAGATACGGTAAATGTTGATTATGTTCCAATAAATATTTACCGTATCTCTTACAGGTATAAGTTTGAAATTAACAATGATCGAAGAACAGTTCGGACGTTTGCTATGATGGTTGGTAAATCGCAAGATATACTGAACAATCTTTGGGTAACCGTAGTTAAAGGTTTTACAGTAACATTTATAATTAATATGTGAGGTTGAAATATGCCTAATCGCCTGTATAATTAAAAAACAAAAAACTCGTCCTTTACTCACTAAGTGACTGTCAGACAGCGTACAGGCGGAACTACTGCTTCAGGAAACTTTAAGCTAGTTATGTTTTATGCTTAGGGAATGTGGAGGCACTAAGAGAGGATACATTGGAATTGTTATTGTAGAAAACCATAATTTGCTTTATTCAGCAAACATTACGGAAAAAAAGAATGGCAATTGAGTCCATCGTGGCGCAGTGGTACAGTGACTGACTGTAAACGGTATTATTTCTGCTTTCAATTCTCACTCGAGGGAACAATTATATTTAAAATGTTCTACCGTTCTGGTAACTAACCGAGTTCCGCCAATAAGCACCAAATTGTTCGATTTTGAACTGAAAGTGGAGAAGTATCTGAACACTACTACTCTGAGTAACTTACTGGTATAGGTCTATCTTGTCCAGGTCTAAAACTGTAAGCTCCCGAATTCTGCGTATTTGGCACTTGGCTATAATAATACCAATTTTGGGATAGCATAATTTTAATTCCATCTGCATGTTGGATTGATTCCAGAAAGCCAGTTGTTTTATTGATTGTCACTTTTATATACTGGAATTATAATGAAGATTAATATCGACTGCTATATAAAGATTTGGAGGCCATCGCAACGCAGTGGGGCAGCGTCTGACTGAAATCGTGATTGGTCATTGGTTTAAATCCCACTCATTGGAGTGATATTTATATTATTTTTATTTTTCCGCTCTGGTGAACAAGACTAGCGCGCTATTGAGGTCTTGTGGTCTCACAATGAGGTGGAAAGTGTGTCACAGAGTGTCTTCTAAGTTTTCTCCGCCTATCCCGCTATGTAGAAAAAGGGGGTAAATAAAAAAAGAAAATTGACGGTACTATTCGGTAATTCAGAGGACCATTTAACTCTTCCATATTTTCCTGATTTGATGATGTAAGCTTATGCTAACAACCAATATAAGTTGTAATAAAGCGTATACGAATTCACGGCTTAGCGGTCAAAGCGCTTGAACGGTTTTCAAAAGGCTCAGGTTCAAATTCCGGTGCGTTCAAAAATATACTAGGGTTTTTTTGGTATAACTTACATTACTGACAAGTATTAAAAAGTGCATAGTAGCGACTGACACCCACCCACGTGAGTATTTTATAGAGATATTTGAGAGTATGTTCAACCGATACCTTCAAGTGCCTCTAAAACTTCAACACATTCGGTTCAGCAGTTTGGCCATGATGACTTCACAGGCAGACAGAGTTACTTTTGCATTTTAATATTAGTATGAATTATTGTCGAGGATTCGGCTCGAAGGACCAGTTTTCTTTTTATTTTATTATTATAAATTTTTTTATAGTATATATACTTACTTCATTAGAAATTGACGTTAGGCGCTCTTGCTCACTATCATTATCGGTACTTTGAGCTTTCTTAGAGAGTTTGTCTTCAGCCTTTAAAACAAAAATTAAAGAATATACTCGTAAATGAAATAAGATTATCAATTAATTATAATATCATAAACTAAAATTTAGTTAGAAAAAATAACGTTCCCATTAGGTGGTAATTGGGTTCGAGGCGAAAGCAAGGCAAAGGTTGTTAAGTTTCGCTATTCAATATGTAATGTCTTGAAATTGTCAACACAGAAAATGGCAAACGGAATATCCCAACTATAAGATCTTCCTTACTACCAGGCAAAGGAAAAACATACAAAATAAAGAACAGAGAGTTAACTCACAAGTTGATCTCTAACGCTAGTCACATAATATGTAGTGAACCCCAGAGGTGGTATGTTTTCTGCTTCAAAGCATAGCTCCTGTATCGCAGTGGAGGACCGTCCTGGAAGGTTTATCATCGCTGCTGGGAGAGGGAGAAGCTGATGCTCTACTTCTTCATCTTTAAAGAGAAATAAAGTGGTGAGTACGTGGAGAGTGGATACCGGAAAAATGTATTCAATGCCTATTCGATAGAATGTTTATTATATATCTATATATAATATATAGATATATAATATATATAATAAAAATGTAACTGATCGCTGTCTGTACATTTATATATGTAATAGAACCCAAAACAATGATTTTAATTTTTTTCTTTTTGCATATTTGTCTGTTTGTTTATTTGTCTGTGTTTGTGCAAGCTTATCTTAGAAACGGCTCGTCTTTTTAAATACTGTTTTCACTATTGTATTTTAATAAACATTCCTTAACATTTAGTGTTTATTTTATTTCTTAGTTCATAAATAAAAATGCTACAACAATTTAAAATATATAATTGAAATAACGTTTGTGATTTCAATGAGATTTAGTCCTGTAGTTTACGCAGGCGAAGACGCGAGATGGTCGCTAGTATAATACATATTGTAATTTAACCATTGTCGTTACACAAAGTACTTTAACCATTGTCGTTACACAAAGTACTTTAACCATTGTCGTTACACGAAAATTTAATTCCCAAGGCGTGTTTAATTTATAAAATCAAATAAATAAATAAATAGAAATGCAATGTCGCGTACTCGGGGATCTCCATCCTCCCCCAGACTCCTAAGCTGCTGTCGCGGTCGCTGATCGCCTAGCTGGGCCACGGAATCAAGGAATCACGGGGCTCACCCGGCTGAGCCGATCGCCCGGACAGCATAAGCTTATCCCTATCCCCCATACTCCCCCTCCCGATAACTCGGGACTGACACCCCCAGACCAATTGGCCGCAACCCCAAGGACACGCCTTTATTAGCAGGTGGAGAAGATCCCCTTGGTCATAGGGCTTCGCCCTGATACCAACTCGACCAAAGTGACGAAATTTCCACTTACTGTTATAATCTCGTATAGAATAACGTAAGGCGATAACTGGAAACCGAATGTGATGATATGTTTTGACACTCGATGGATTATATACAACGAGAAGCATTGACTCTTGTGTTTCTGTAAACTGAACAAAAAATGTATAGATTTCATCGTGGCGCAGTGTGACAGCGTTTGTCTGTGAACAAACCATCCTGTTGGTTCGAATCCGACTTGGAGAAATAATTATATTTAAATTATTTGGTAAAAAAACAAAACGTGGTGGTGAATTCCGTCACTCAACAGGCAATGTCTCGATTTCAGGCGATATAGATAATAGATATTTCGCTAGGTTCTCTCTGAGTACCCTGCTATGGGGAGGAAAAGCGTAAATCTGCATATATATATATCGCAATGAATTTTATTTGGAAACCTTATCGAATGTAATATTTTAGTTATTCAAGTCAATATTTTTTGTAAATAATTTAATAGTACATTAAAATAATAAAGTAAATTAGAGTAAAGTAACACTTTTGTATAAAGTGACATATACGTTGCTATGACAACACGTGTTCAAGCTTCAACGGCGCTTGTAATTAATTTCGCTTCGCTTCACTTTAGCTTACAATATTGCTTTGCTTATATTATAATATGAATATATATTTATTTTGAAATATAACTCACTCTACATTGACTAATATTTAGTTGATGACAAATGACAAACTGTTGGTTATTCTTCGAACGCCTTCCACCCCACGTTGGTGTTAAAACACTTAAAAAGAAACTTCAAAGTGAGTTAGGCTAAGACTGCTTAACAAGCCAACGCTTTAAGATTTTCTATGAAAATGTTGGAAACGGAGAATTGAAACATTTGGTTCGGTCAGCAAAGTGTAGGAATTACGTTGGATTAAGGTTTGAAATGTTCATAATAAAAAAATTGTAACATTTCATGCGATATTGCTTATTTCAAAAATATACAGAGGTCATCATGGCGCAATAGACTAGACTAAGCCGTAGGCGCGATGGTTGTGATTTTAATTCCCACTCAGAGAAAACATTATATTTAAGCTACTTTCATTTCTTAGCTCTGGTAAGATAAAGCGCGGCGTTGAGATCCAATGCGCAATGTCTCCATGTCAAGCAGAATATGGAGAACTTTCTACATTACACAGAGGCTTTAAATTGTAATCAAGCCATTAAAAACAATTTGGCAATTTAAAAAATCTGAGTAAAACTTTTCAAATGAACTGTTCCAATATATAGATACACAAATATTAATATAAATTGAAAAATACAATTTTTTTAAATTTTTAATTTAACATTTTTTAAAGTGTTAATCGCACACTAAGGAAATTAAAAAAAGACATATTTAGAAAACGTATAAAAATTTTGAACGCAGCGGGAATTGAACCCGCGCCTCTAGTAAACCGTTCAAGCGCTCTGACCGCTAAGCCATGCGTTCTACATCCAGCTACGTCGAAATTCTTATACGCTTATTACAACTTGTATTTGTTCACCAAAATTACCTCAAAAACAGCGAAACTTTCTTGTTGCAAGCGTGTATAGCATCAGACAAAATCTTTGCGAAATCATTGGCTACGTGTTGTTGACTAGTTCCTGCAATATAATATGTATTGATATGTCCGCCGTATAAGCGTTACGACATAGAGGTATCTATGTCGTAACGCTTGTGAGATCTATGCTAGGTGCTGGTCGGCTGGTTGGACCAATGAGTGGTGGGAACCAGGTGGTCGAAAGTGGCGGGGTTGACGAGAACGATCATGAGAACGCACATGGTGGACACCCGGTTGGAACGTCAATATTGAGGAGTGTTAGTTGGGTAGAGTGAGGAGTTTAGGAGGAGGAGGAGGAGCAGTTTGTTCTGGGAGGCCTAAAGTGTGTAATAAACGCAAATTACAAATAGATAATAAGTAGATAAGTAAAGATATAGAAGTGGCAAATATTTATGAATTTTTTTGCAGAAATACCTGGTAAAGTCATTTCCTCGGTAAAATCATATTCGTCAGTTGCAGTTAAGTTATTGGCAAATTATACTATTCGTTGTAATACAGTTTCTAGTTTTGACCAAGTGACACCAGAAGTGATTTAAAAAAAACAGCAAAGTACTTACATTATTTAAAAGTGGAGAAAGATGTTAATGATAACTATGAAGTTGTTGTAAAACTATATTAGAAAGGAGCAACTATTGTATAGCTGTGAAATGCTGAGAGGTAGAGGAAACGCTGAGATTTCGGAGAAATGAGGAGAGTTAACAGAACTGCGAAGAGTTTGGAGAAATCCAGAAGTTAGAAGAAGTATGGAGTAAGTTAGGAAAACTGCGGAGAGATCGGATACATCGGAGAAATGTGGAGAATTCGGAGAGTAAAAATGTAACTGATCGCTGTATGTACTTGGAAGATATATGAAAAAATATATATTATTAGGGGTATTTATCAATATAACAGAACACAAAACAATGATTTTTAAGTTTCTTTTCTGTTTGTCTGTTTGTTCGTGCACGCTAATCTCAGAAACGGTTTAAACGATGTTAATGAAATTTTGACTATTGTATTTTGGTAAATTTAAAATTGTGATTTTCTATAGATGACCTTCGTTCAGAACATTAAAGTTATTTAAAAAGTTATTTTACTACCTGTAATAGCATCGTGATGTAGAACCAAACTGACAGCGTGTCTTAACAAGTGCAGTTCATAACAATCCTTCATACGAGATAATACGGAAAGTTGTTTCACGACCTGTAATTTTTTTTTTAAATGTCTACAGTGATATTGTTAGACATTTCTTGTTATATTAATCTTTTGTGGCGCTATGGGGAGGATCTGACTGTATACGCGGTTGTGGGTTCGATTCACACTAGGAGGAACGAATATACTGAAATTAGTTTCGTTTTAAGTTAGGTCAATCAACACGCAAGGGCCAAATTCAGGTGGATTGGAGAACGGAGTGTCTAGACACTAGTTTCTCTCCGTCTTAACTGGTATGTGAAAAGAAGCACGAACCGAAAAAATAATATAACTGTACATATAATTTATACATATTATTATATAAGTACATTGTAGATACATTATTTGTACATATTATTATATAAGTACATTGTAGATATAATATTTAATAAATGTTATAGATTGTTTATAATATATGTATATGGAAAGAAAATAAAACATTTAATGAAAAATATTAAAATATCATAAGTTTCTATTGTTTTTAGAATTTTTATATACGCTTATTTTATGACTAAGTAGCCTCACTGACGTATAAAATACGCGTCATCTTAGCAACGCGTATGTCACTTTTTCATTCACGCGTATGTCAAAGACATGGTAGCGTGTGTTATGCTTATTTTAGTTATAAGAAAATACTGATTTCCTGGCATAAAGAAAGGGAACATTTCGATAAAAAATTAAATCTTAAATTTCCGTATTTTCAAATTTAAATGTTATAAGAATTAATCACACTTCTGATGACTGCAAGCGCCTTGGGCTTATATCCATAGTTGCGGATATGACTTTCGGGCGTTTGTAATATGCAAATCTATATATAAATACTAAAAAATAAATAACTAATCGCTGTCTGTACGTGGAAGAAATATTGGAAAATATATTATTGGGGGCTTTTATAAGTGTAATAGAAACAAAACAATGAATATAATTTTTTTTTCTGTTTGTTTGTGTGTCGTCTGTACACGCTATCTCTTATATTATAGCTTAGACTACTGTGTTTTGGTAGACTTTCCTTAATATGTAGTGTTTATTGTATATCAATCGGTTCAATTTAAAAAAGTTATTTATATTATTTAAATTTAACCAAAGTTTGTGATTTAAGTGGGAACGCGGGCGGGTAAGTTTTATATTTATTACCTGTAAAAATGAATGGGCATATTTCGCTAAATACTTAAAACTTGGCCTCGAAGTATAAAATCCAGTCCAATAAGTCTTGGCATCACTCCCATACGGCAAATGGTCATTCTGGAAAATATATATATATTGATATACATTTTATATTTAAAGCATATTAAAACATCTAAATATGTATATTTAATTCAATTACGCATTTCACACAGTTACAGTTCTTCACGCATCGTCCTTAAGTCAGAATCGAACTCACAACCGATCGCGTTTACAGTCAGCGGTGTGCACTGTGATGCCAAAGATTAAAAAAAACATTGATTAAAGGTATTATATATTATAACTATGAGTATTTAAAATTTTTAAAGTGCTATTCACAGTTAGAAAATTACTATCAATTTTAGAAATTGGACAGTCAGAAAACAACAGGAAGTCCCGTTTATTTTTTTTCCAGCTTCACGTTTTTTCCGCATATCAGTATAGGCAAGCGAAACCTAATGTCAAGACACTCCGCTCTCCATTTTCCGTCTGAATCCGAGACATTGCGTGTTGAGTGACGGAACTCAATGACACGCTTAGTCTTGTCATCTGAGCAGAGAGATTAATATAAATTAAATATTATCTTTTCAAGGAGTGGGATCGAACAAGTCAGTCATTAGTATACACTTCTTCCCACCATAAGCAACCACTGCCACCAAGTTTGTCCATTCATATCCATACATACCGTTTCCGTATATAGAGTTTTGTCTCTCCTTCCATGTAAGTAAATAGCTTTTAAATAGCACGAAGGTGTAGAATAAAATATATTTATATCGGACATATTGGCTGGATGCGATGTCACGTGGCTGGAAATAAAAAAAGGAATTTAATTTTTTTAATTTTTTAAAATATGTACCTATACTAATTAAAGAATTCGAACTCGCACCTCTTGTATACCGTTCAAGCGTTTATTTATATGACAGATATTCTCCCGCTAATATATTATGTTCTACCAAATTATTGAGACTTGTAATGTGCATAAAGTCGCGAACTATAACTATATATATATATATACATATAATTGATTTTTTTATCTTTTTCTTAATTTTTGTAATCTTATCTTTTTTTTGCACATTTTGTGTTATTGTAATATAAATACAATTTTAAAAAAGTATAAAGAAGTGTTATTTTGGCTACACTCAATTTCGCAAAATTTGTATAGGACCGTTGATAAAAAGGTTGCTTACACCTGCTTTAGACAATTGAGTTGTACGTTTTTTAATCGAGCTACGTCATCGTTTTAACGACTATAGATTATAACAAAATATATATATTTAAAAACCAATTTAAATAGTGTATGATGTGTCAAAAACCTTTGGTTACTATTTTCATGTCAAGATCGAGAACATATTATGACACTCCGTTCTCCGTTTATGTGTTGGATTAGCGAACTCAACATTCATTGTCTCACAAGAAAGGAAATGACAAAAAAACTTTTTTCAAATGAAACTATTTTTAACCGGATTAATTCATTATATTATTGGTATTCGAAAATACATTTTGGAAACCCGACGTTTCGAACACTACAGTATTTTGTTTACATTTTTTTTAAAGTGTTATTCCCACACTAAGGAAATTGAAAAAGACATATTTAGAAAACGTATAAAAATTTGAACGCAGCAGGATTTGAACCCGCGCCTCTTGAAAACCGTTCAAGCGCTCTGGCAAGAGAGAATGCTATTTATTAAATATATATTTTGTTTACATTTTGTACTTTACAGTAGTCCGTGGTCACAGGTAGACTTAAATTAGTTTCATTTCAAAATTTCTAAATGTGTAGTAATCGCGAAAACAATCGCCTTCCCGCATAGTCGGCAGGGTGGGCAGAAAGATCCTAGTATCAAGACACTCCGTTCTCCATTTTCCGTCTATACCATATACCGAGACTTTGGGTATTGTATGACGGAACTAAACACCGCATTGCCTTGGCAGAGCGGAAAAAACTACAATATTTAAAAATTTGCAAATGGAATCGAACCTCCAATCGTTGGGTCTACAGTCTGATACTGCCCTACTACGACACAAAGCTATAATTTTTATTATTAAAAAAATTATTAAAGAAAGTCCATCGTGGCTCAGTGGGACTGTAATTACGATTGGTTGTGGGTTCGATTTCCACTCGAGAGAATGTTTTTGTTTATATTATTTTCATCAAACACAGCGCGGCGTTGAGTTCCGTCACTCAACACACAATGTCTCGATTTCGTCTGCTATGCGGGAAAAAAGAGCGAAGTAGCAAAAAATATATATTAAACAATAAAATTGTTTAATTCACTTTGACCCCGTCACGTTTTTCAATTAGTTAAAATCGAACAGCCTTTGAAATTGTAATGTCCTTTGAAATTGTAATAATAAAAATATTTATTTGCCTTGAACTGGATATCATTCTCTAGGATAGCGACACCGTTATACATTATTGTCAGATTCACGCTTTTTCCCGCATAGCACGGTAGACAGAGAGAACCTAGTGTCGAGACACTCCGTTCTCCATTTTCAGTCCGAATTCAAGATATTACGTGTTAAGCGGTACTCAACTCCGCGCTTTTTTAACTAGGGCGGATCAATGTAAATATTTATATTAATGATCATTCTTACGACTTTTATTCACAACCAATGACCGATTGCGTTCGCAGTCAGACGTTTTCACACTGCGCCGCGATGGAATAATTAATTAATTAATTAATTAATTAATCTATAGAGATATTTTTTTCGACATTGACAGCGACATCGGGGGTGTGAGGCATGAGGGTGCTTAATCCGTGCGAAAATGCAAGCATTGTATGGCTGAGAGAGAGGTCAACGCTGGCAAGGGCGCCCCCTGCGGGGCAAGGAATCGCTTGCGTCGTTGAACGCACGGGGGGGAGATGAACCTTATACTAAGCAAACCCTAACTAAGAATCTACTAGATTCTCATTTATTCCAGACTCTCTATTCTCTACTCTCCCCTGAATTCCAGATATTGCGTGTTAAGCGGAACTCTACGCCTCGCCTTGTCTTAGGTATCAGAGCAGAGAAAATGAAAATATTTTAAATAAAATAATTCCCCCGTGGGAATCGAATCCATAATCAATCGCGTTTACAGTTAGATGCTGTACCACTGCGCTGCAACGGCTTTTTAATGTACGAGTACAAAAGCTTCTTAGTGGTTTTCTGCACTTCATCTTCAAGCATTTAATTCTGATGTATTAATATAACAATTTAAAAATACACTTGTAGACACAAAATGTCAAAAATACAGTTCTATTTAAGATATCGTTTTTTTACTTGATACAAGCAAAAAAATATCGGAAGGAAACGTTTTGAAAGAATTGAAATCCGCTGGACTATGAAAGTCACGGTTAGTGAATACTAGAAATATAAACGAATTCAATTTAAAAATACTTTGTCCGTTATTGTTTATTTCTTTAACATGGTGTGTAGGCCATCGTGGTGTAGTGGGACAACGTCTGGCTGTAAACATGATTGGTCGTGGCTCCGATTCCCATTCGGTATAAAAAAATATTTCTCCGTTCAGCAGCCAGAGAGAACAAGGTGGTGTCAAGATATGCCATTCTCCACTTTAAGTCCGAATTCGAGATATTGTTTGCTATCATTGTTCTTAAATACCCGAGCGGGCAAGTAAATATAATTTGAATAATTTTTAACATTTTTTTTTGTGTTTTTTTAAGTGTATAGTTAAAGTTTTCGCACACTAAGGAAATTGAATAAGACATACTTAGAAAACGAATAAAAATTTGAACGCAGCGGGATTTGAACCCGCGCCTCTTGAAAACCGATCTTGTTCGTTCGTTGAATCGAATTTGATAATTTCTTGCCAAGATAATAATTTTGCGTCTGGATGTTTTTGAAACAAAAGAAAATGTAGTATAGGCAAAGAGAAAAATGTCAAGTCACTCTGTTATCCAGTTACCGCCCGTATCCGAGACATTGTGGGTTGAGAAATAAAAATAATTGAAATATAATAATTCCCCCAAGTGGGAATCGTACCCACACACATCGCGTTTACAGTCAGACGCTGTACTACTGCGCCGCCATTGCTTCAATATCTTAACGTATGCTTACTTGATCAATTTATCAATATTCATAAACCAATTGGCAGCGCTCTGGTAAGTGAAGTCTCCCCCCATAGTCACCATGATATTGTCGTGGTCGTAATACTTCGCTTGTTTCTCCACTACCGATACGAAAGCGTTTACCTGTAAATCGATAACAAGTATAGGAAAACCTTATAAATTAAATAATAATTACAACAAATATTATATTAAACAATAAATAATGATTAAATAAATATTAATTCAAATAAGTAATAATTGAGATTAACACAGGAAGTTTTAGAGCTTAATAAAAATGAACTAGGGTTCGAGTCACAGTTTTGAGTATTGTATTGTGGGTTCTTCCCTATTTTATTTCAATTAGTTTATAAATAATAAAAAAAAATTACAACGATGTAAATTAAGAATTTGGGCAGTTTGTGATTTGAGTTAGTTTACGCAGTTAAAGCAGCGAGCGAGTCGCTAGAATACAATATGTTTCTCAAAATATAATAACACTTGGTCGTCTCTGTCTGGGAAAATACGTAAATCTGAAAAATATATATATATATATATGAAAACTTACTCGATCGTCAGCGTTGAACGCCGCAGTATCAGGATCGTCGACAATAGGCTCGTCGCTGCAGAGCAAGTCAAAACAAAAGCCATCTGGTGCGTTATACGAATAGTACAGCATATGTGTAAAAATGTCCGACATTTTACCTAAATAGAGAAAAAATAGATATAGCGAGGCTGCCCGTGCATAACGATGGTAGTGAGTTCGATCTCAATGTGAATGAATTATATTTATATCGTGTTATCATCTCCACTCTAGAGAGAAAAAGTGCGGTGTTTAGCTCCGCGCATGAACACACAACGTACCAATTTTGGGTGGAAAGTGGAAAACGAAGAGTTTTACACTAGGCTATATATGTTGGAGTTGTCTGGAATGGTAACAAAAATACACTGTACTGTTGCCTTTTCATTAGTTTCTTGTCTTTATTTTCTGCAGCTTCACGCCTTTTTCCGCGTAGCTGGGTAGTCAGAGATGGCCTAGTGTAAAGACACTCCTTCCTCCACTTTTTTGTATTTATTCTTACCGAGCACATCACTCCCTCGCCACATGAACTCCATTCTATCTTCTTCCAGCATTGTTTCTTTTTCTTTATGATCGACTCGACCTACAATATATTTGTTATCATTATATTACTAGATGAAGAAAAAAAATTGCCCCTTATATTACGAAAGCGAACTCCGTTCGCTCAAATCTTGAATTTGTTATAGTAAAAAATTATATGGAGGACTACAGAAAACCATTTTTATAAAAGAAGACCGTCCTATAGTCCCCAAGAGGCGCGGGTTCGAATCCTACTGCGTTCAAATTTTTATACGTTTACTAAACACACTTTAAAAACAGACATATTTAGAAAACGTATAAAAAAATTTGAACGCAGCGGGTTTAAATCCTTCTTCTTATATTTTCTTAGTGTGCGAATAACACTTTTTCTCAAGTTCACTCACAAAAATACACTTCAAAAACACTTTTTTTTACTAAAGCATTACACACACTGTCATGTGTTTGACATACACTTTTGTATAAAGCGTCGTACACGTTACTAAAGCAACGCGTTAACGGATCCACTAATTTTGAGTAAATATGTATTATATAGAATATAACTTAATTACAGTAATGTTTTTTGTATTTACTTAAGGTATTACATACTATATTAGTCAGTTACAGTAATGTTAATTAGTGCAATAAAGAAAATATATATTTAGTCAAAATAATATTTTTAAAATTCACTTGAATTTATATGTGTGTTTTTTTATAAGTAGGCGTTTTCAATGTAATGTATAGTTAAATCGAAATTTGCTAAATTGAATTGTGAGAAAACAAAGCGTTGGGTAGGGGAACTCAGCGCTGCACTTTGTTGAGTAGAGTTCAAACATTTCATTTTGTTAGCAGTTATATACTGTAATAAGCTTTTTGATTTTCGCGATTATTAAACATTTAATGAAACTGTTTTAACCGGATTAATCGTGAATCATTTTGTTTGGTATTCGAAAATACATTTTAGACTTTCTACCACCTGGGACCCAGTACTGAAAACTTTGAAGTCTCAATCCCATCACACTAGAGTGCAAGATACAGTCAGCTCATTTTGCAAGAATCCAACGCAGTACACGAGGCAACTAAGGAATCGGTGGCGGTAGTTTGATATAATAATTGTGTCAACTGACAGACAAATGCCACATCAGTCTACCCACTGGACACCATGACCACGGACTACTGTAAAGTGTTTGAAACGTCGGGTTCTAAAATGTATTTTCGAATGCCAAAATTATACGCGATTAATCCGGTTAAAATAGTTTCATTTCAAAAAGTTATATACTCACTATTCATAAAGATTAACCATTTACTATACCAGAGATAAAACAATCGAAGTAAAAGATATTTACATACTTTGAAAGTGTTATTCACACACTTGGGCTACGAAAAATATTATGACGTCCGAAAGAACCTAGTGTCGAGATATTCCGTTCTCCACTTTCTAGCCAAATTCGAGACGTGATTGGCGGCATTTAACACAGCGCTTTATGTTATTTAGCAAAAAATATTTTAGAAATCCTATCAAATATTTAAGATTTGCAGAATTTGAACATGTGCTTCTTGGATACCGTCTAAGCATAGCCTATTAAGCTATACGTGATTATCTTTGAACTAAATTGTTAATATACCTATAAAAAGTCCATCGAATCCCATTTGAGCGAGTAACGATGTATGTTCTTTTGTGTGTCCGTACGTATCTACTTGCCAAGCTGCTTTGGGTGTGCCACAAGGTCCTAGAGTATCGTTCAGTTTTCTGAAAAAAGATAAGGATAATGAAACGTTTTTTTTTTATTCTTTTGATCACCAGCTATTTTTTGTAGTTAGCCATTGGCTAGGTAATTTTGTTTGAAGTTAAACCTTAATAGTGGCTAATAAAAAATCTTATTAAATGTACTTATGCGAAATGCAAGTACAGTTCCAATACAAAATAAGTGATCGTCATAGTAAATATGGATCAGTCATACAAATATCCAGTTCAATAAAATAAGGAGATGGGACATTTACAAAAGTCTTAAGCAAGATTGATTATTAAAGAAATGATAATATTTTTTAATGCATCATGAAGCATTTTAGAATTTGTAAATTCTTGCCATATTTTTGAAAACGTCATGTATGTATGCTAGTCAATTTTCTCATAATTTATATGTTCCTACCTTAATCCCCAAGTATACTGATCCAGAATCTGATGATAATCCGCAGTTGCTTCATCTGCCTGTACCCAGCCGCCACCAGCGAACTGAATCCGACCTTCTGCTACCAGCATCCTAAATGTAGACCGAGTGGCTCCACGCTGTTCCTTCCACCACCTCCAGAAATATACTGTTTCGGAGAATGTGAACCTTAGAAAAAAAAATATTAGAAGAAAGGATAAAAAGAAACAAATTGTGCTATGATTAGTTTACGTTGTATTAAAAGTTGTCCGAAATAATGACCTTGCTAGGGCGTCTTCATCTCTTCATATTTTTATCATGTTTTCATATTTTTAAACCCCCGTTTACATACTGAGAAGAAAATCTACTAAAGAAGAGCTAAAAACAAAAAAAAATAGTAACAAGCGTATATGAGTTTTGGGGTAGCTCGATAAGAATGCCTTATTCGCCTAAACGTTGGACGGTACATAGTTTAAATATGCAAAAAATATTAATTTTCTTAGAAGATTTATACGAATTATTGTTACATGTTTTTGGATTTAAATCTTGGATATGGAAATGGTAAATCATTATATTCTTATGAATCAGCTTAACGCTTTCCAGCATAGCACAGGCTAGCCAGAGATAACCTAGTGTCACGACTCTCCGCTTACTATTTTGCATCCGAAATCAAGACACCATAAAGCATTCGATTAGAAACTAAGTCAAATATAATCCAAAAAAATACAAACTTTCTTCTTTTATCATGAAGCAGCTCAGACAGGACCGAGTGGTATATGAGCTGGACGTTTGCAGAACTAATGGTGGACTTAGCTGTAACATTAATTGAATAACTGTTATATCTTTATTTCCCAACACAATCTAAATACAAAGATTAGGTCCATATGTATTTGGGCATATAGGACATAATTTACAATTATGGGAAACTGACGTCTGTACTGAGATCTAAGTCTGTGTTACTAGTGGCGAGGGTCTCACTCAAGGGCTTAAAATGGGTTTGCGATCATAAAAGGTTATAATCTAGTAACAGTTAAACAATAAACGAGCTCAAATCAGGATCTAATTTAAATTATTATTTATTATGTGTTATTTGTATGTGTGTGTGTGTGTGTGTGCGCGCCACTGGTGAGTCGTGTTTCTAAAATGTATTTTCGAATACCAAAATTATACGCTTAATCCGGTTAAAAATAGTTTCATTTCAAAACGTGTAATAATCGTGAAAATCAAGGAGCTTATTAAGAAAAAATTACAAAATTACATAATGCACAAATTGATTTAACGACGAATTTTAGTAAATGAATTTGGGCAAACATTGCCAGCAAATTAAATGAATTCGAATGGAAAATGATAATTCCTGTACAATAAAAAAAATAGCTTAATAAATGAAATCAATCAAATAACATTAAGCAAATTAGGTGTAATAAATAAACAAAAAGGTAAACGCTTTAAAGCATTTTATCGTTATTACTTAGTATTAAAATAATATATTGTCATCGGATTCGGACACGTGTACCAATTTCTAAACAAATCACTCGAAAGATGTGGATCAAAATATAGTTGCAAGATTTGCTTACATTCAATAATTGAAAGATACAGGTGAAGTCAATAACGCCTTTTTTAGAAAACGTAGCGCCTCTTGAAAACCGTTCAACCGTTTGTCAAACGGTTTTCAAGAGGCGCGGGTTCAAATCCCGCTGGGTTCTAATTTTTGTACGTTTTCTAAATATGTCTTCTTCAATTTCCTAAGTGCGAGATTAACACTTTAAAAAAAAAATCCTTTATATGCCACACTTTATATGCCATATTTTTGCCACGTTTTTTGTTTTTTTTTAAATTTGCGTTTATAGCATCATACATTCAGGAAAAAATGTTAATAATTTTGGGATTACTTTGTCTTGTTCATTCTACAGAGCTAATATTGGTAAAAAGAAAATTCTCCGTATATATAGCCTAGCTACATAGAAATACTTTTACTTACTGCCATAGTAGTATTGATCGAAAGTCTTAACCCAACCAGCGTCCATATGCGAATGTGGTATAATATGAACATTTAACGCTCCGTCTCTTGTTGGTGGACATTGCTGTAATAAAAATCGATATCAATATATAACTTCCGTTAATGACTGACTGATAGACAACGCACAACGGCGACAAAAGCTGAGTTAGACCCAAGGTGTCATTCTTGGACAGTTAGAGCAGGTTGTGAAAGCTCTCGGAATTTAGAGTGAGGAGTAGGAGTCAGGAAACCCAAAATAGATCTGGTTGGATTTACTGGACCAGGTCAAGTCCCCTTCCGCGACTGTAGCCTGAGATGGTAATGCGTAGATAGGCTCTAGAGTAGAAAGCTGAAAGTTGTCACTTAGGTTCCTTCTGTAGGGAACACTGAGCGAGAACTTAATTAATTTTGTAACACTGAAATAAGTTAAGTTTCAAAGTGGAATTAATAGCGATATATTCACTTAAGTTTGTATGGCATAGGCAACAGGTTCTATTGCAATTATTAGGTTATGAGAATTAAATTTAAAATTGATAGAGAAAAACGGATTTTGGAGTTGAAATATGAGTTCTTAGTTTATATCTGCACAAATAAACAAAATTGGAGCATCTGTTTGCTTTATTAAAATAACCACAAAATAATATTAAAATAACCTCTGGCCTTTCTTTAGCTGTTTAAAATATCTTTTGTCAAACAAACCTATATAATAATTTTAAGTAATCAATTATAAATCCATGCAAACAAATAAAATTGGAGTGTCTGTTTGTAATATGTTATTTTAATATAGCTTTCTACTAAATTCATATGTATGTATACACGGTACATATATTTTAATAATATTTTTTACAATTTTTGTATGCCTGTCTATTTGTTCCGGCTAACCTCTGGAACAGCTGGGCCGATTTTGACAGGACTGGCCGATAGCTTATGTAATAAGAACTATATATTTTTAGAGTTCCACGCAGACGAAGTCGCGGGCTAGTTATGCAGTAACTATATAAAAAAAAGAGTACTAACGACGTTTTTGTAGCAATGTTAGAATGTGTCGTATAGCTTAACTGGCTAAATTATAGTATTTTTCGTGTATGTATGTATATGTTTATACATTAGTTTTTGTATGTTTGTGTAATTTTAAAAAAAACATTTGCAACTATACGATTATTTCCCATTCTCCAAGGTTAGCTGGTAGCAAATAGCATTCTCTCTTGCCAAACGATTGTTCGCAGAATAATCTTTTTGCAGCAGAAATTTGTAAAAATCTCTCTACAGAGATGCTAACAACAAGTATAAGTTGTAATAAGCGAATAAGAATTTAGATGTAGAACGAATGGCATAGCGGTCAGAGCGCTTGAACGGTTTTCACGAGGTGCGAGTTCAATTTTTTATACGTTTCCTTAATATGTCTTTTTTAATATATACACTATTCATTAAAGAAAGAATCCTGCTGTGTTCAATATTTAATAAGGTATAAAAATACATATTATAAGAGATGTTTTTTTTTAAATGTAATTACGTCTGTAGCTTACCTTATATCCACATTCAATTTTATCTGCAGTTAAAACCTCTTTATATATTGAAAAATATATAATTGTATGTAATAGAACTCTTAACATTCTTTATTTAACAAAAACTAAACGTTTATTTTTTTTTAAATATATATTTATCTATATATATATATATATAATATATATAATTAATATATATAAAAAAAAATATATAATTAATATATATATATATATTAATTCACACATTCAGTGTATAGGAAACAAAACTGATGGACTAACAGGGTATTGTTAGCGTTAGGTAATCATTTTATAAAGGCGTATTCAGAATGAGGTTTTATTATATATACATATATTTTTTAATTTTCTCACATATTCTTCCTGGTACATAGGCAAAGATTTCCGTTTCAAAGCAATGAGTGCTAGCTGGCGGAACCAAACGCCGCGATTTGTTTTAATAGTTTGTTTCTGCAAAATGCAAGGCTTAAATTATAATATAGGTATTTAGGCTCAAGGCAGAGTAGGACAATGTCTGGCTTTGAACGTAAAGGTTGTGAATTCGATCTCTGTTTAGGGATATTATTTTATTTAAAGGTATTTTCATTTCCGCACTGTGGTAAGTCAAGTACGAGTTAAACGAGCCAGTGAAGTATCATTCAAATACATTAAATACATTAATTAAAAAAACAATAAATGTTATGAACGCTCTTTATTATTCTTTTCTTGCCTCTTCAACTTGTCCCCTGACATAGGACTCCTCCATTCTCCAACTCCACCATTGCCTTTCCCTCACTAAGCTCCTCCACATTCCACCAGCTGTCTTTTTAATGTCATATTACCATCGACAGGAATATCTAACTCTTTTTCTTTTCTAAATAAATGAATACACGAAGGAAATATTTCAGACTCCTTTTAATGAAACTTATTTTGACGATGAGTATAACAAATTTGGTATAGTGAAAGTTTAACTGGGAGGGATTGCGGAAAGTCAATTGACAATTTTAATAAAAAATCATTAGAAATACATTAAATGAACAAAATGTATATTAGACATGCTTGTTTCAGTGTGAGAATGACACTTGGAAGCTTTTAAAATATTACACACACTACCGTGTGTTTGTAATACACTTTTTCATAAAATATACAGTTACAGTCCACGTTATTAAGACAAGAGGTCTCCTCGTATAACGAAATATTAAATAGGTACATTATGATTGTAACTACGACCTAACATTCTTCGCCATTTCAAAATACAAATGAAACTTTAATAAACATTCAACATAACTTTACGATGAATATGGACATTTTCATATAACAATGGTTCCTCACACTTTTACGGTGACTAGTTGCCGCCTGTTACTTCGTTTGTGTTGGTTATAAAACGAAAAATTCGCAATATTTCCCCGTTTCTGAATTTCCAGAAATTCTTTATTAGTGGAAAATCTTCTAAATCTTCGGCATTCCATAGAGATAGAACGATATAGAACGGAGTGTCTTGACACTAGGTTTTCGCCGCGTAACGTGCTATGGGGGAAACAGCGTGAAGCTGAAAGAAAGCATACGAAACCACGGAAGATAGAAACCGAAATACTATGGCAAGAGACAAAATTCATAAAATGTATGCAAATTAAGTTACGGGCGACCACTAGTTAAAAATATTTCTATTAATTCTGAATTAGTTTTTTTCTTTTTTTGCTAAAACATTAAAATATCAATAAAACATCAATATGTTCCATTAAGCAATTTTACTTCTCTTAGAAGCAGTATTTGAACCCACACCTATTCTTTTACTACACTTTCAACAAAAGAACATACAATTGTATCGGAAAGAAATGAATTTTATTGTAATATTATATAATATCGTATCAATAAACGTCAAGTATATCTATTAATTTACAAGATAATAGCCTTAATGTAATATTCATTCAAATTTATTTACAGAGTGTTTCAGCATTTAATTTCTTTAATTATTATCTCTCTCTCTAAATAATATATATATATATATATATATATATATATATATATATAGAGAGAGAGATAAAATATAGGCTGATTCGCTGCACGGCCAATGGCGTGATGGAATCGGAAAATCGGATATATATATATATATATATATATAGTATTTTTTAAATCATAACAATATGTAACAAATGAAACGTTATGTTTATTAGGTAGGTTAATATGTTCAATAATTTACTTTCCTAATTTACTAAAAGGTATATTTATTATTACAAAAAATTAGTGAAATTAGATAATATCCGACATAACCAACAGAGTTACCAATTCACCAAGTGCATTTAAGAGGGTATCCATACAGAAAAATATAAAAAGTGCAAGACGATATATATAACTTTTTTTTAGCTTCAGTCTTCCCGCAGAACAGGGTAGTCTGAAAGAACCTGGTGCCAAGATACGCCGTTCTCCACTTTCCGTCCGAAGACATTGCACGTTGAGTGTATTCTCACCAGAACGGATAAATTACAATAATTTCAATTTATTACCTTAGGTGGGAATCGAACCCACTACCAACGCCTTTGTAGTCAGACGCATTCCCACTGCGACACCAGGACCTCAAAATCATATATTTACATATACTCATCTAAACGTGGATAGAAAAGTCACCCATATATACTTATACCAACTTAACTATAAGAACACACTCTGTATAAAAGTAAATTGAAAAATAGTCTAAACCTTTCTAAAACATTACATAAATTAACAATCGTGTTATAGATATTATCGATTATAATGTAATAAAAAATTAAGCAGCAAATTTTTTTTTTTAATTTGAATACTAGCAACCATACTTGGCTTTGTTTGTATGGAAACATAAATTGGATGAGGTCTTCATGGCGCAGTGGAATAGCGTTTCATTGTAAATGCTTTTGGTTGTAACTTCGATTTGCATGATGTAGGTTGTAAGTTGGATATTTTGAACTATTTTAATTTCTCCGCTCTAGTAGAATGCGGCGTCGAGTTCTGACACTCAACTCGCAGTGTTACATTCGGGCGGAGAGTTGAGAACGGAGTGTTTTAACATATAAAGAATAAAAAAACATTGAAGAATTAATTTTGTATTTGTAAAAAGAAATTATAAATGTTTTACTGATTTTCTTATTTTGACATATCGCAGTTATGCATATGTATGTATAATAGCTGGGTTTAACTGCCTATGACGATAATAATAAAATTTTGTACAGTTATATGTTTTTTAACATTTTTTAAAGTCAGAGCGCTTGAACGGTTTTAAAGAGGCGCGGGTTCAAATCCCGCTGCGTTCAAATTTTTATACTTTATCTAAATATGTCTTTTTGGATAGTTTATATTTGAATAAATAATTTGAAACATTGCGAAGGAAGGGAGATATTCAAATATACTAATTACTTTAAGAGAGAATCGAGCCAACAACCAATTCCATTTACGGTCAGATTGTATACCTGTTCCACTGCGCAACGATGGCCTCTATAATGGATAACTTAAAAAAAAAACATACGTACAAACTGAATTTTTATAATATACATTTATTTGTATACTAAGTTTTGATTTAAAAATAAATGTAATGAGTTTTTGAATAGACATATTAATGACAATAAATAATATAAATTACAATGAATAGACGGATAGGAAATGAAAAAATTGGTCAAGGATTAAATGCACATTATATAGAAAAATCCCACTAAATTTATACATTTGAAAATGACAGCAAAGTTCAATATCAAGAAAATAATAATAATGAAATCATTTCTAGGAGCATAAGATATTCTTAAATAAAGCTGGGATACAATTTCATTTTTTAACATTTTTTAAAGTGTTATTCGCACACTAAGGAAATTGAAAATTACATATTTAGAAAACGTATAAACATTAGAACGCAGCGGGTTTTGAACCCGCGCCTCTTGATAACCGTTCTTGAATATGTCTTTTAAAATTTCATTATTTTCATTTTTGGAAGTGTTTTTAAGTGTGAATAACACTTTAAAAAATGTTAATATATTTAACAAATAGCATTCTCTCTTGCCAAGCAATTGCTCGTAGAATAAATATTCTATAAATACAAGAAATTTGTAAAAATCTGCCTCTAAATCAGCGTATAAAAAAATTTGGACGGTGTCCAAGAGGCGCGGTTTCGAATCCCGCTGAGTTCAAATTTTTATACGTTTTTTTTAAGTGTTTTTCATATTTTTTTCAAGTTAAATTTCCACAGTTGAATTATTTACACAAAGCAAATTGAGAATAAATTAGTTGATGCATTATTTCTATAGCTTTATTTGTGGTTGTAAGCATTTATCTCAATGATCATAGCTCAAATTCTGTTCGGTATACTAAAAGCATGAAATTTGATTTGTGTATTCAAATCTTTTAGGCTAACTAGAATATCAAATTTCTTAAATAAAAGCGTAACAGTTATCAAGATATTAACATTTAAAAGTCTGAATTGTATCCACTGACTACTGCGCAGGCAGCTGCGTCGCCACGTTCCTTGAACTTGGCTGGACCTGCTGTCGCGTGTCTGTATATATATTGTAGGCAGAAATACCCTAAACCCTAGTGTCAAGACTCTCTGTTCTCCACTTTTCCCTCAAATTCAGAACTTTCCTTATTTGGATTAAAATTGCAAAATGTTTGTATTTAATAATATTCTTCCTCTTCTTTATTCTTGTGACACCTCTAGCTCTCATGCAGGTTAATGAGTAGTGAATCGGATTGACTTCTTGTTATATTATCTCTGCTTAATCTGCAAAATGTGTAAAATTCAGATATTATGGATGCGTATGTACACGTCGTTATATTAATAAAGCAAAAAGCTATACGGAGAAATTAGTCACTATATTTTACTTTTTGTGCAATACTTATTGTGCTAATTGACTCATGATCTGTAAAACTAGGTGTATTTGTAAAAAAAACAAACCAAATGACCTTGTTTTTGAACTTGATGTGTCAAGTGAGAGGTCAATAGAATAGATGTCGGATATTGATTTTCCTCATGGTTTTGTTACAATTGGTATTATGTATACAGTTGCGCGATCTTATTATAATGGCGGTCATGCTTCTTTATATAATGTGAGGTTATTTAATTCAATTACTTAATCATTAATAAAAGTAAAATTAAAAAAGATTTTTATATTCTATACAAGTAAACATGGCTTATAAGGCCTTCGCGTTGCAGTGGCGGTGTTTGGTTGTAAGCGCGATTGGTTGTGGATTCGATTCCCACTCGGTGGAATGATTTTATTTCAAATATTTTCTTTTTTTTGCTCTGGTATCTAAGGCATAGCGCGGCGTTCAGTTTCGTCATTTAACACGCTCGATTTCTGACGTAATGTGATGTACTTACTATCGTTACACTAGGTTCTATTTTTTTTCATATTTCTAAATATTTTGAAGGAATCTAGAGTTTGGTTACTTACATCTTTACTCCTCATTCGCTTGGAATATTGCATGGTGGGTGAAACACCCAATACCATTATGCCATACCAGGTTTTATGAATATATTGCAATAATTTCATGTGAACCCAAGCACATCCCTACTTCTTATCGCGTAAATTTTAACAAATTTTACTATAATACATTATTTATATTTAACAGGACCGAACATCTTCGCGCAGAAGGGTCTAGTCTTCGTGAGAACTTTGATAATACCAAAACACCGTTATTTTATTATGCGAAATTTTAGCTTTCTACGCACAGTAGTATCATTTTGCTCGTCTGTCTTTTACTCAGTCTGAGTACGGACGAGTTTATACATAATAGGTACTTATGTATAAACTCGTCCGTACTCATATAAACACATATTGATTATTTATCAGCTTCGCACACAAAAAAGTAGTCAGAGAGAACCTAGTGTCTCACTATCCGGACTGTAAGTGTTAAGTGAAGGAACTCAACGTCGTTTTGGCTTACCAAAGTGGAGAATGGGAATTATTTAAATAATATCATTAGTTTTATAAATTTAATGAATATTTATAATATCTATATATATATATATAGTCTAAGAACTCAACGTACCTTGTAAGCAATAAAAGTCTCATAAGATAAAACAAGACGCGTTTATCCGTACAGTTACTATGAACGTGAGACCTGTAGATGGTTATTACTAAGGTGCGGTACCTGTATACGCGATTTTATTCTAAAGTAATGTAAAATTTTATATTTTCTATCTACTCATTCCATTTGTCTTGAAAAGAACATAATTGTAAGAACTTAGTGTTATATAGATTTTTTCTCCACTTTCCGTTTTCTTAGTGACATTGAGTTTGGATGGCAGAAGCTGACGCTTTGCTTTGTCGTTTTTCGTTTACAGCTGGCCTGACCTATTTACGATAACATAAAAGTGAAATAAAAAATTAAAAAGGTAAAGATTGTCATAATAATAGAAAGAAATTCTGTGTGTAACTTGTATATTAATAAAAAAAAATTAAAATTTTTCAAGTTATTACATTTTGCAAAATGTATTGAATCGTTTTTTTTACTTATTTTCTGGGCTTAGCCACTGCCGACTTGGTACTACTACTGGTTCATCTACCGTTCTCGACTTGACGTTGTCTTTTTGGGATACGCTATGGTATATGGTGAAAATAAATTCACCACCGACTGAAATTCAAATGAACAAAGCATTTAAAAAATGGCATGACACTCCGTTGCGTGAAAAGGGTACTAGCAATAATAATTTAAATATAATTCTTCCCTAAATTGAGACTGAACCGAAAATGATAGCGTTTAATGTCAGTAATTATGCCATTGCATCATGATGGCCTAAAACATAAAATTCAACTATACTTTTGTTATTTCTGTACGAATTTTAATATATTATTTAATAATTATGCTTTATAAAATATCTGGTTATTGTAATTATTTAAATTTATAATAATTTTATCAGTCAGTCATATTTTTTACATTTTTTTAAAGTGTTATTTACACACTCAGATAATTGAATAACATTTTTAGAAGCCGTATAAAAATTTGAACGCAGTGGGATACGAACTTCGAAGAAGCTTTAGATATTTTAATATATATATATATATATATATATATATATATATAAGTATATTTTTATTTTCAGAAAAAAAAGAATAGCATATTTTATAAATTGGGTATGTTATGGATGTGACATTTTGGTTTATAAATGTAATTCACTTTCCTTCACTAATTTAGGTATTATTGTATGATACTACTGTTTTTTTTTAATATACTTTCATTCCATTATTTCTTAAATTATCTGTTATAGACAGACAGATCTCATGTATACTTCGTCCATGTACCAAACTACCAACTTACGTAAATCATGAACTTTATATTAATTTATTATTTAATGTGATGTATTTTTGTTATTTATTTACCGATTATAATGAAATAACAGTTAAGGAATGTTTTACCGTTCATGCGCTCTGATCACTAAGCCATGTGATTTTCAAGAGGCGCGGGCTTTTTAAATATGTCTTTTTCAATTTCCTTAGTGTGGGAATAACACTTTAAAAAATGTTATTAAAATATCTAATAAGCATCCTTAATAAAAATAGCAAATACTTTAATCGTTAACACTCACACCACGCGGTCTTATCGCAGTTCTAATAAAGTCCTTGACAATATGCCTTAACTTTTATAAAGTTACGAAGTGACTATTAAATAAAGTAGAATGATTCGTAATAATGTATAGGTATCTAAACACCATCATAGCGCAGTTTAAAGGTCTAAAAGGGATGGTTGTGGGTTCAAAAACGTTATGTTAGCAACTTCACGCGGTTTCATTTACTTGCATAGCAGGGTAGTGAGAAAGAACCTAGTGTCAAAACACTCCGTTCTCTTTCCACGTTTACCGAGAATTGAGATATTGCGTGTTGAGTGGTGAAACTCAAGGCCGCGCTTTGTCTTCGGCACCAGAGTGGAATTGAAAATATATTTTTTATATATAATCATTTCCGCTAGTGGGAATCGAACCCACGATCAATCGTTTACAGTTAGACATAGTACTACTGCGCCACGGTAACCACTATAACGTTATGTGGATGAATAAAATGAGAAAATTGGATTAAACAAGATTCGACAATCATTTTGTAGCTGGATTCCCTTTGGATTGTCATCGGATTCGGAGGTATACAAATTTTGATATTGATTTAGTTGAGAGTTTGGACTACTGGAAATGGAACCAATGTGGCGCAATGGGACAGCGTCTGAGTTTAAGCGCGATTGGTTGTGGGTTCCATCCTAATCGTTCGGAGAATTATTAAATAAAAAAATATAATAGTACTAATAATGTTAATACTCAACACGCAATATTCCGATTTCCGACATTTGAAACCAAAAGTGTGTTATTTTATAGCCTTTTATGTTATTTTCAGTTGAACTGTCTAGAATCTAGATCGAAATATAAAATCAATACCTATTAGTCAAAGACAGAGTGTTATGACACTAGATTATTTAATTTCGAAGCCTCAATGTAAATATGTAAAAGTTTTTGACACTTGAAGGCATAAAATTCAAACTGAAACTAATGTCCATTGGGAACATGGGTATGGAACACGTAGTGATTTATAACTTAATTGCATCATAAATTAGTGAATTAAAAAAAAAACTTTCTCACAAACGCGCAAGACCACACTTTTTACGTTATATAATATAACGGATGAAAGATTTAGTGGGGCAAGGTCGTACCACGCTTGACTGTAGTTGCAGCTGCCGTACAGTCGCTTAATGGGCCATTATACAACAATGTTTATTTGTACTAAAAACACGATATTTTTACACATCTGACGCTTATATTTAATTATTTATATTCATAATTCCCGCTCTGAAAAGACGTTGCGTGGTTGTGTTCCGCTACTGAACACTCAATGTGATTTCGGGCGGCGCTCGGAGAACCTTAAATTGTCTAGACTTTTTTTTCTTTGACTAAATCCTGCCACTAGACCCTGCTATGCGGTTTTTGTTGAGAAGTGCTTCAGTTTCCCGCTTTGTGATATTTACAATTGATTTAATTTTTCCGATCAAGATAGCTATGATTGCGCGGCGTTTAATTCAGCTATTCAATACGCTGCTAAATAGACAATAAGCGGGGAACTGTATCTTTTAAATGTAGATTTTCGCTGCATATTTACCAATTTTGAATTTATTTTCGATTTGGTTATACAATGGGCGGCGTTAAGTACTGCTGTTTAAACGAGCTGTGTTTAAAACGGAAATTTAATAACTATAGTAATCTTTAAAACTCAAGTTTGTATTATGCTGATATTGGTAGACAAAGCGCGGAATTAAGTTCCGCCATTTAATACGCCTTTGAATTAGATAAAAATGTTTTATTGCTTCCATTTGGCGACACAAAGCCCGGCGACGACGGTTTACGGTTGACGGTTTAATTTTTTTTTAGAATGGGACCTCGAGAACTGTCTATAGAGAC
This sequence comes from Podotricha telesiphe, assembly GCA_038994665.1. Lineage (NCBI taxonomy): Eukaryota > Metazoa > Arthropoda > Insecta > Lepidoptera > Nymphalidae > Podotricha > Podotricha telesiphe. The sequence continues at coordinate 888,037 of JAOYRR010000459.1, forward strand.
ACGATATCATAGGCTTTCGCTGCATATTCATAAAGCATAAAAAGAGGAAATTATCCGACAATTTAAAAAAAACAAGTTAATTTGTTCATAGTAAATTAAATACCTTGACCTCTAAGACTCTATGAGATCATTATACATGTAGAGGTTATATGAAATGTTAATTTTGAACTATGCTTCATATTTTTCATATATATATATATAGTTTAGTACTTAATTTGTAGACCCATTGGTCATAAGGTCCAAGGTTCAAATGCAAGGCTTACATATAGGCATCAAGACACTCCGTTCACCACTTTATACCCGAATCAGAGCATATTACAAAACAACTCATTTTTGTGGTTATATCTCTGTAGTGAGTATTTTGCAAATATCTTCTCACAGAATATTTCTAGAAAACAATATTATTTATTAATAATTTTAACATTTTCAAGTGTTATTCTCACACTTAAGGAATGAAAAACCTTCATAGGGAACGTATAGGTATTTTTTTTAACGTAGAGGCATTCGAACCTGTACCTCTTGGGGCTTCTTGGCGCCTCTTGTGTCAGAGTGCTAGGACAGTTTCCAAGAGGCACAGGTTGGAATCCAGTTCAAAAAGTCTTATGAAGAAAGCTAACATTGTTTTATGATTTAATGATACGTCAAAATTCACGCTTCCCGCATAGAACGGTAGTCAGAGGAAACCTGGTGTCCAGTCCGTTCTTTATTTCTGCTCGAAGTCGAGACATTGTACTGAATAGCGGAACTCAACGCCGCCCTTTGTGTTACTAGAGCAGGGTAAAAATATAAATTTAATATAATAAACCGACTGAAAATCGAACCCACATCCATGGTATTTACAGTTAAATGGCCTCAAAAGTCAAAGGTATCAATTTAATCTATACATATAACAAAAACAATGGATATATGAGAGAAATGTTTATCAATGTATTAGAAACCAGAATAATGTTTTTGACTTCTTTTTCCGTTTGTCTATTTGTCTGTGCGTTTGTGCACACTAATCTCAGATATGGCTAAACCGATTTAAATGCTGATTTGGCAAGCGTTAATTTTATTTCAATCACTTCATAAATAAAAAAAATACAACAATTATAATTGTAAATTTAGGTAAAGTGTATGATTTGAGTGGGAATATTTGCGGGTGAAAAAACGAAATAGATTCATTACGCAGGCGAAGCCGCGAGCGAGTCGCTAGTTTCAAATAAGAGGTTACATGCCATTGAAAGTCAAGTCTACCACCAGCTCTCCAACGTAAATGCCCTAGACCTGAGCGTAACTAGTGCAAATAATTAATTAAACTCAAAACTTTAATATAATAGAAATTTCACAAGAAATACACGAGTCGCTAAGAAATTAATTAATAAGGAAAGCTTGTTAATAACAATGACGTCACTGTGACTAAACCGTAGTCCAGTTCTAGAGAGGAAATTATTATTATTATTGTTACATTGTATATGTTTTGTTTGAATACGAGTATATAAAAATGTATAAACGACAATTTTATTTTTTTTAATTTTCATTACTTTATATTAGGCTTAGAAGACCGATTAAGAGCTTAGGTGACAGATATTTTGTTTGAATATTAATGTAAAAACAATAATATGTACTTAAAATAAGGCTTAGAAGACCGATAGAGAGCTTAGTGTCTTTATGTAACGTGTATACCACTTTATATAAATGTATATGTATGTATGTAAACACAGGTAGAGCGGGTAATATTTATTTTATTAATTTTATGTATTTCTGATGGATTACACGCAATGTATCCGTTTCGAAAAATGGAGAGCGGAGTGTCTTGACACTAGGTTCTCTCTGCGTACCCTGCTGTGTTGAAGCCGTAACAAATAATTATAATTTTAGTCATCAAATAATAAAAGTATTTATTTATACCACAAATGCAAAATCAAATGCAATTTTTCTAAATGTTTTCTTCTTAGGACTTGATGCATGTGTAAGAATTTAAAAAAAAAATTTATACTTTAAGAAAACGTATAACATTTGAAAGCAGCGCGATTTCAACCCGCGCGTCTTGTTTCCCGTCCAAGAGCTCTGACACCTATGTAATGCGTTCTACATTTTAATATTACAAACAGACAATCCAATGTTATTTATTTGTATAGATGTTAAGCTTACTGTTTTAACGATTTAAATTAAGCTTACTCTTTTAACGAAATAAATGGCTATATTAACTTTTTAAATTTTGAACAATATGGATGCTAGAACGGACGTCATAAGTTGCTAGCCTCCATCTGGTTCATACATCGATATAAATCGATTTATTTATTAGCTACTAGCTAATTCACAACTTTCCTCATCCTTTTATTTTCAGAGAAATTGTTAATGACTAAGTGAAGGTATTAAAATTATACTGTAACCTAGCTGAAGTACATAGTGGTGCAGTGGAACAGCGTCTGACTAAACACGCTTAATTGTAGGTTCAATCCCGCTCGGGTAACAATTGTATTTAAATTATTTTCATTTGTCCGTTTGATAAGATAAAGCGAGGCGTTGAGTTTCGCTTTTCAACACGCAATGTTTCAAATTGGGGTAGAAAAAAACGGAGTGTCCGGACATTAGGCTCTCTCTGCCTTTCCTGATGAGGGGTGGAGCTTGAAGCTGCGTCTAATTTGAACTCACAACCTTCGCGTGCCTAATTAACAGACTTCTCAGCGCTAAAACAATTGTAAAAAATATTTATTGTATACAATAATGCATCTAATTGCCAATAAATTGGTTCAAGTTTTCCCGACAATGACAGGAAAAGTGACAGATGTTTTTTTTTATTTATTTCCTTTTTTTATTAATTCAAAGAAAATACTGTGACAGTGAATTTTAAAGTCTATTTAATTATATAGCTGTTCTTCGAAAATGAGTTGTTGTTATCGTCTAACCAAGAATAGTTTAATTTTTTAAGAAAAAATTTTAATTCAGCTTTAAAAAGTTATTGCTTGAATTGTTTCATAATTCAAATATTTTAAGAAAACGTTTAAATATTGGAACCCGTGCCTCTTGGAAACCGTCCAAGCGCACTGACCGCTAAGACATGCGTTCCATTTCGACGGTTCCAATCCCGCTGCGTTCAATTTTTTATTCTTTTTCTAAACATATGATGTACAATTTTCTAAGTGTGTGAATAACACTTTAAAAATGTTTCACGATTCGTTTCCTTCTATAAAGAGAATTAGTCACTCGACTCTCCGCTTAGTTGTAGACATAACACATATTTCTGACACACTTGCCCTTTATTTTTGACAATTGTCAAATTAGTTTTTATTTCATTTTATCTTCACGAATTTCCAAGACTTATTGACATATCACTCAGGTATATTTTTTTTATTTTTTGGTTACACAAACAAAACAAACTCAATCTATACAAAAAAATAGTTTAACAGAATATAAAAACTCCAACCGCTTAACACAATTGCATACACATATAAATACAAATAGATACATACTTAAATGATCAGCTTTTGAATATCCTTTATTTTTGTTATATGGGACTCCGGACTAAGGGGTTTTAGGCCGTCCATAAATCCACTAAACTTCACGGTGCTCCACCTCGCTCCACTAGCTGGGGCCACCGGTAACCGTTGACGATTGCTTCTTCTACAGTTCTCCGGGAAACCTTAAGCTGTGTTGCAATCTGTGAGTTAAAACCGTCTGACTATAAACACGTTTGGATGTGGGTTCGATTCCCACTCCGAGAAATTATAGTTAAATTATTGTAACTTCTCCGCCCAGTTGAGTTTTGTCACCCTGCTATGAGGGAACAAGCGTGAATAAAAAAATAAATAAAAAAAAAAGAAGTAACTCTTTAGCATTCCATGGATTCACCTTGCCATGCCATGGGTACCCATCGCGTCGCCATCGCAAAGAACGGGGCTTAAAGCAGTGCCTGGGAATTGTGACAAAACTACACTTGTTAAGGGTCACCTTTAAAATGTTGAATAACAATCGTTTCCACTATCTGAGGTCTAATTTCTACCTCACCATACGAGTCTTCTAATGTGGCCTTGAAATGAAAAACGAGCTGGAAAAGAACTGATTATAGTCCTATACAGAGCGAGTTCTTTTGATTTACTTGTTATGCATCTCGCATCTACTTTTAACGTGTACATCTATTAATATAAATAATGAGTAAATCGATACAATGAATCACCCATTCAGCCTACAGCTTATGTTTTAAAGAACTAATCGTCTAGATTCAAGGTTCTCTGGCTACCCTGTTATGCTGGAGAAAGCGTGATACTACTGTCAATGACACAAATTATATTTTATCCAAATTAATTATTATCTGTATATTTTATATTTATAAAGAAATAACTGTATCTGTGACGTAGTAACTTTTAATTGTTCACCAAAAAAGGCTGTACTTTTAAATCGATTATTATTTTTAATGGCTTTTCAACGTTTATATATTATTTATTTTAATTTTATCTGTCATCAAACTGTGTTGTCAGCGCTGTTTCCCACATTCTTATTTTCGCGCCAATATTTGACACTTGACATTTAAAATCGAAGGCCCAAATGCATACGAGTACAGCCTCATTGCTTACAACATTCACAATTAACTTAAAATAAATATTACAGTATGTTGAAATTATGTATATAGTTGAGAAATAAAAGATGACAGTTAAAAAATATATATTAACGGCGTCGTGGCAGAGTCGGTCAATGACTTCACACCCGATGGTGCTGCAGTTGCGGGTTCGAATCCACGTGGGAGAATGATAGCATTCAATATATTTTCTATGTAAATAATTTCATTGTCTGGATAGACAAAATGTGTAGAAATTAGGGATATATATAAAATAGTAATCTTAACACTTGGTTTTTTAGTCTATATGTATGGTGCTATATGGATACATTCATATATTATAATTTAAGAGGTATTCTTAAACAAAAGAAAAAAAAAGCTACAAATGCCTCGTCATACTTACTTCCTATGGATAATAGAAATGTTTTAATAGATTTTTTTATGATATAACAGGCAAAGACATAATGTAAAAACACCCAGTTCTCCAAGTTTCCCTATAAAAAACACATTGGCAAAGTTTACGATAGAGTCCAGCAATTCCAGCAATTCTTCAATTATACCTGGTGCAAATCAAATCAAATGAAACAGACAGACGAATCAATTTAATACAAAATTTATTATATTAGAAAAAACTATTAAGCGTGAAGGATTTAAAAGAATTAGTTAATTATAATATATTTTTGTTAATTGTTACCCAAAAAAAGACTAAAATGCGACTGTTACAGCTGAATGGCCACTGGGGTCGTAACGGTTGATATAATGTGTAATATGGTTATAATGATATATATATATATATATATATATATATATATATATACAGTAGAAGTCGTATTAAACGAACAGAAAAAAAAATCTGTTTTTTATTAATCAGATATTACAGTTAAATGCCCGTTTAGGTGATGAGCAGATAAAAATAAATCATTTTAATCAAAATAATTACATATTTATTGGCCCATTTATGGGTATTCCCTGATTACGTTGCAACTTAAACCATTGCAAAAGTATTTCTTCCACTTGTCCTTGAGACGACACCCTCACACGTTTGGGTTTTAAAACATTCGCATTGAACAACGGTTCTGTCTTGTGTTTATTTTTCTTAATTGTAGATATTGTCGAATGATTTACACCGAATTCCTTAGCAATCGTTACATTTGACTCGCCAGCTTCAAACCGTTGTATTATAATACTTTTTTCTTCAATAGAGAAACATTTTCGTTCAGTGGAAGCCATTTTTTACGCGACGCTCATTACCCGCAAATTCGTACTACCATAAAATAAACCATCAATTTCAAATCAGAAGTGTCGCGCCGGGCGATAGCGGAGATAGCTAAAAAAAAAAAAAAAAAAAAAAAAAAAAAAAAAAAAAAAAAAAAAAAAAAAAAAAAAAAAAAAAAAAAAAAAAAAAAAAAAAAAAAAAAAAAAAAAAAAACTGTGAGAACCTAATGTGGAGACACTCCGTTCTCCACTTTCCGCCCGAATTTGTCACATTGCGTATTAAGTGGCGGGACTCAACACCGCGCTTCTTGTTTCTCAGAGCAAATAAATAAAAATAATTAAAATATAATCATCCCCTCGAGTGGCGAGTAATATGGTGCCACTGCGTATCCATATATTATAATTGCGAAAGTAATTCTGTTTGTCTGTATCTGACATCATAATGGCTGAAATTTGTAATTTTATATAGAGGTACTTGAGGGTCTTCGAGGGGGGGGGAAAGTAGCCTATGTTAGGCTACTTCCCCCCCCCCCCATTTTTTCCTAGGACTTTTAATATTTCACAAGAAGGCCACCGAAAATACGATATAGAGTTAGTTAGCTAGAGTTCAGAGCGGGTCGCTGGTATATATGTAAAGATTTCGTGGCTTTTCCAAGCTCATACAAAGAAATATCGGTAGAAGAGTTTGTCTGTCAGTGTTATTTAAATTGTTAATTCAATCGTTCCCCGGAGTGCGGATTGAACCTACAACCATCGCGTTTCCAGTCAACCACTGTGTCACTGTAAATTGAACAATACTCCTACATAAATCGTAAGTTCTTATTATAGCAACCTTCTGCAGTGCCCTGAGGCGGTAATATAATGTTATAAGCTAGTTTGCAAATTTAAATACTTTAAGAATTGCTGTAATGTTTTTAACAAGCTTTTTACCCTTGGATTGTCTTGAAGTTATTTTTAAATTAAAATAGAATAGTTTTTATACTCACCTTTTGGAAAAAAAAATACAGAGAATGGTTTTCTCTGTTATAAGTAAATAATGATTTAATATTCCTTTCATCACTTTTTCTTATAACGTTTCTTTTAGTCACTAAGGTTTAAACTTATTTAAAATATATTATATTATATCTAAGTTGAAACCTTACACAATATGAGATCATCATCGAGATCGAGATCTTCGGATTATCCGTATCCAAAACATTGCGTGTCTCCCCCGAGACCTTCTCTCAAGATCCCAGAACTGGTTGAGGGTAGGTGGTAGCCTCGGCAGCTGGTTGCCTGAGCTGGGCCTCCATTGAATAATCAGGGGTCGGAATCGGCTGGGCGGACCGCCAAGGCAGCACATATCTCTCCATTCTCTGATAACCGCTCCCCCCGGTACTTTCCCGTTCCCATCCCAACTCCATCTCCATGCCCTCCATCTCCACCCTGATATCATTTCCCCTCTATGGGGAGAGGGATTACCATACGTACCGAATTGCTCTGGTAAGAAAAGCCACGGTGTTGAGTCCCGCCACTTAATACACAAGTTTCATCTTTTTAGGCACAGTATTATTGTCTGTGCGTTGTCTGTCAGTCACTCGGTAAGGAAAGAATTTTGTATATAGATATATGTTTATTAAGTAACTATAAATTGAATTTATTATAATATATAAGTAATATTCGATTGTAACAAATATTTAAAGGTCTAAAGTTTTTTTAAGTAAAGCAATGTCCCTAAAATGGGACTAAGAGCAAAGAGCGGAGAGTCCTCACACTAAGTTCTTGTTTTTATTACTTTATTTATACCACTTCGTTAAAACGACCTTATACATTACGTACAATGTCAACTTATTTTTAAAGTAAAGTTCTAATTTTAAGGTTAAATAAAAATAATTTAAATATTTCACTTACATTTTTACGAAACATAAGAATACAAACAAAACTTAATTATAACTTTCAATCAAAATAGTTTAGTATATTTTAAATGAAGTTACGCGTTACAAAGTAACTTATTTTCGATCTGATTTACAAAATGCGGAGAGTGAAGTATTTTGCCGCTTTGTCGCTGAACGATAAGCATTTGATAATTAGTGAACTGTTTTTAACCTACCTAGTTACCTGTATTAACTTCCCTTTATTTTTTTCCTTTTCCTCGAGACATAGCCTAGAGATTAGGTGGCGGAACTAAACGCAGTTTCGTCCAACCGCACAGGGGAAACGCAAATTCGGTATGTAAGTAGGTACGGTACACACATCACCTTGAAATATCAGGAAATCCGAATACGAGACATTCTCAACGAGTTTATAGCAACACTTCCTGTTATATCATGAGATGTAGAATAAATATTAAATGTATTAATTACAATTATATTGTGGAAAACAATTTTTTTGCACATTACTTATGCAAATATAGCAAAGTACAAAGTTTATTATGAAATTTATTTAAAACGAATTAAATTTTATGTATTTTAATTTTATGTCTGTGTATTTAGAGAGCGCCTAGTGTCAAGACACTGGTTTACTGTCCGCGTGATATCGGAACAATGCGTATTGAGTGGTGTTACTCGACACCGAGCTCCATTTTGTTCACAAGTCACAAGTGGAATCGAAAAGTAGCCATTTTTAAAAACACTTATTAAATTCATCTGAATCTATCTATTAATGTAAGAAAAAGTTTCAAGACACTGTGCTCCACTGTCCGCGTGGAATCGGAACATTGTGTATTGAGTGGCAATGAAAATAAGTAAGTTATGATAATTGCTTCCAAAGGGAATCGAACCCACAACCAATCTCGATTACTCTCATATAGCTATTTAGAACAAAAGTAGCCTTTTTAAAAACATTTTTTTACAAACAATTCTTAAATCTGGTAACGTTATCGACTCATTTCTTGTAGTTGGATATGCTTGTAAAATTGCGCAGGTGTCCGGATCTGATAAAAAAACAGTTGTAATAATAAAAATCTTTTTTTGATTATTACAACTGTTACAAAAACTTCTGGTATTTTGACAAATGAGATGAATATAAATGTGTTAGATCCACTGTTATATATAAATATATATATATATATATATATATATATAAAAAAAAAAAAAAAAAAAAAAAAAAAAAAAAAAAAAAAAAAAAAAAAAAAAAAAAAAAAAAAAAAAAAAAAAAAAAAAAAAAAAAAAAAAAAAAAAAAAAAGCTTGCTCTAAATGCTATGATAATTTGGAATCCCTTAAACAATCCATACGATTGGCAGTGACAAATTTTCCCATAGAAAGAGTGCGTGCTGTTATTGATAACTGGCCTCGACGTTTAAAGGACTGTATTGCAGCCAATGGAGACCACATGGAATATGTTTTATATATTTTTAATTGTTTTATTATAATGTATTAAACTAACACACTGTTATTGTAATAAATGTTATGTACAATAAAAAAAAGTTTTTCTTTTTAATCATATTTATGACAAGACTAAGTATATTTTCACTGTCTCATGTGAGAACGGAGTGTCTTGACTTGTCACTAGATTCTCTCTGACAGCCCTGCAATCGGGGAAAGGGAAGCTGCTTTTTATATATGCAAGTATATTTCATATTTTTAAAATATTTTATATAGATTGGAATTCGAATTCTCCATTATTTTACTAAGTAAACATTTTAAGGCGTTCTTGTTAATATGTTCAGTATCATCTTATTTCCATATAATCAGTGTTAAATATGAAATGAGACGAGGCCCCAGAATTTAAGGGACAAACAACTAGGCCCCCAATTCGTAAGAGCCTAAGGCCCACCACACGTAACAAGACAGTGCAAGACAATAATATTGCACTCTATTCTTTTTCATATTTCTCGCTCTCCGTAATGGCTTATTTTCTCCGTCTTTATCCTTCCTTTCTTTATATTACAAATGAGATAGACGATGACGTAAAAATTTAAATCAAATTAAACATTGATTTTGTTTTATTTATCAGTTACTTTATCCTGTATAGCTGGGTAAGTATACGGCGGGCCAATAGAAATCACTCTATTGGAAGAGACTCTTATTTTTGCAAATGGCGGCCATGTCAAATCAGTTTTGACATTTGTGAACTAGACAGACGTAGAATACAAGTGAACAAGCAATGGAGCGATACACTCCCCAAGAACGTGGAATAATCGTGTCTATTTATTTGCGTAACGACGCAGCGCAAAATTCCATCGCCGATTCCCGGGTCGTCCGGCACCGACTGCGCATACACTGCGCCGTTTGGCCACCCACCTTGAAGAGTATGAGACCACACGAGACGCTGCCAAGAGCGGCCGGTCCCGGAACACCCGTTCTGCCGAGAATATCGCCGCTGTTGCCGAAGATGTCGAGCTGTCGCCAGAAACATCGACCAAACACCGTACCTCGCAATTAGCCATCAGCCGGTCGTCTCTAAGGCGAATTTTGGTCAAAGACCTGCGCATGTTCCCGTACAAAGTCTAGTCTGTGCATCAGCTGCTGCCTGTCGATCGCCAAACGCGTGTAACCTACGCCCAAGCCATCATCGGATGACTTATTTTGGCCCACCTTGTAGATAGAAGCAAGTGCCTAGACACACTGCTTTCCGCATTGTGATTGAAATTTAAACATTCCATATTGTGGAACTCACCACCACACATTGCTCTATCAGAATGGATAAATAAAAATAATTTAAGTAAGAAATAAAAGTGGGGCTCGAATCCACAACTATCGCGTTAACAGGAACGCAATTTTTGAGACACGACGGCCTCAACTTGACTGTATTTGATTTAAATAAAAATATCAATGTCAAGTTTAATTGCTTTTTGAGAATTATATAAATGGAATTAATTTAAGAAAAAAACACTGATATTTTTATATACGAGTATCTAAAGTAGTATTAAAGATTTTACAATGTTTTGACATTATATATTATTTTGGTTAATACCACACAGATGAGCTTTTTTTTAACATTTTCAATTATTAAGTGTTGTTCACGCACTTGGGAACTTGAAAAACATTTTAAAGAAAACTTATAAATATTTGAACGCAGCTGGATTCAAAGTTGCGCCTATTGTATACCGACTAAGCGTTGTGACCGCTGAGCCATGCGTTCTACATCTGGCTACGTCGAAATTCCTATACGCTTATTACAACTTATATTTGTTGTTGCATTGTGGAGAGATTTTTATATTTTTTTGCTACCCAACGATTATTCTACGAACAATCGTTTGGCAAGAGAGAATGCAATTTATTTAATATATAATTTTTTAACAAATGCTAATTATAAAAATTTGAAAATTTGATAGTTGTCAGAGCGCTTGAATCGTTTTCAAGAGGCGCGGGTTCAAATCCCGCTGCGTTCTAATTTTTATACGTTTTCTAACTAAGCATTTTTTCAATTTCCTAAGTGTGCAAATAACACTTTAGAAAAATGTAAAAAGAAATACATACACAGTTTTGATAACTGGTAATCATTTTATGACTTTGGGCACAAAATTCAAGTAAGAATTTTATACGCGGTGCATCTACTAAAACATATTTTTTTACAATTTTCGTCTATCTGCCTGTCTGTCTGTTTGTTCCGGCTAATCTTTGGAACGACTGCACCGATTGTTACGAGCAAATAACTGATGTAATAATTAGTAACTTAGGCTGCTTTTATTATTTCAGAACACACACACACACAGGTAAAGTTGCGGGCACATAATGAAACAAAATCATATACGATCTATCATAAAATCATTAAGCCTGTGTTTAATAGAAGGTCGTGGGTTTGATTTTTGTTCGGGCAAATATTAGCAAAGGTCAAGTGAAGGTGAAGTTGAGGACACCCAGCACGAGCGTAATTTGGAAAGAGGTAATAGATTTCAATGTAATTTTTTTGTTACTATCACACCATCGTGGCGCAGCGGTTAGTTTATCACTGATAGAGTAATGGCTGTGAGTTCGAAGCCCTTTTAAGGGAATATTTAGGTTTATTTAATTTTTTTTTCTGATGTTGAGTTTAAAGCGTTATAGAAATGCTTCTGTTATGAATATATATTTGTTTTTTTACTTTAAACTAGCGACCCGCTCGCGGCTTCACCCGCGTATACTACACGACTAAATTTTGCCGGCCCGCGTTCGTATCAATCAACAACCACCTTTGCTCAAATTTATAATTTTATCGAATTTTATAAATATGTGTAAATCGACGAAGGAAGTTCAATTACTTGTACGCTACTAGGCTTTCAATTTTTCAATCCATATACAGTCTAAGCGAATACATTTGTAACATTTTATTAAAGTGTTAATCCCACACTTCAGAGATTCAAAAACATATTGTAGAAAAATGTACAAAAAGTTAAACAAATTTCCAATTTAAATTTTTCTACGTTTTTCTAAAATATGTTAAACGAATTCAGTCTAGATCTAGATATTAACACCAATTAGCTTATTCTATTCTAAAAATAATTCGCTAGGAAATTAGAATTTAGTTAAGCCCTACTTTGAATACCATACTAATAGTTTTTTTTTTATTGAGTACCAAAATGACAAGGCAAGGCAATCTTTTTAGGTTCTCGCTCTCGACTGTCGGGCCGCTGCCATTCACTACGAACGTTGCAATGCTTTTCCTTATTGAAACACTCCGTTCTCCGTTTTTGGCTAAGATTCGAGACATTGACCTGTCAAGTGGCGGTACTCAACGTCGACACGTGTCATATAGTACCATATAATAATGATTTTTGAAAGCCTGTGGAGTTTTGATTGTATTTTGATAATAAAGTCAGCTTCACACTTTTACCTGTATGCAAGGAGAACATAATATCAAGACACCCCGTTCTCCACTTTCCGCCCGCAATGAAGAAAATGCATGTTGGGTGACGGAACTCAACGCCGCGCTTTGTCTTAGGTACCAGAGCGAAGAAATGAAAATGAATCAGTAATAATCCTGAAAATATAATATTGGCATATAATAATAAATATATGTATTCTATACATGTATGTAACCGATCGCTGTCTGTACATGGAAGATATATGAAAAAAATAAATTATTAGAGGGATTTGTCAATGTAATAGAACCCAAAATACTGATTTTAAATTTTCTTTTTCGTTTGTATGTTTGTTGGTGCACGCTAATCTCCGAAACGGCCAAACTTATTTACATGCAATTTTGACTATTATATTGTTGTAAAGGTCCCTTAACATTTAGTGTTTATTAAATTTCAAACGCTTTATGATTTAAGTGAGAACGCGTGCAGGCAAAGAAACGAGGAAACGTCATGTAGTTTACGCAGGCAAAGCCGCGAGCAGAACGCTAGTTATAAATATATGTATAAACACTTAAATAAAGAAATAAATATGCTTAAATAGCAAACAATACTTTAAGAAAAAAAAATTATCGCGTTTTTTTTATTTAAAAATTGCACGGGCTCAGATCCGATGACAATACAATATTTTCAAAATTTACGACTATGATGTCGTTTTTGAGGCGAGCTGCTCGGTGCTCGGGCTTAGTGAGAAAACTAAAAAGGATGAAACTTTTAGCGTTAGTGTAGTGTAGTGTATAAAAAGTGACAATGCTCTATTTTATAAAGTGGACAGACAGTGGACTTAAGAGCCACTAAGATATTGCCAATAATTGGCCTTAAGAGCCACTAAGATATTGCCAATGAATACGTCCTTAGAATAAGTTTCAGTAGAAGTTTAGATTAGCCTTAAAATATTTATTAGCCTTAATGGCTAGATTGTATTTTTTTCTTAGGTTTTTGTAACGTGGGTTTTTATTATATAAAAAAAAATTATAACTGAAAAAAAATTTAGAGTCTAAAATAATTTAGAGTATAAAGCCTTTTATATTTGTTTTTAAACTAACCTAGGTCCTTGACCTAGTAAATACAATTATCAACCACTGAAAATAAACTTTTCGGTATTAATAATATATGAAAACTAAAATCGATGATACTTGTCTCAACACGCAATGCCTTGAATTCAGGGGGTAGATGGAGAAAGGAGTGTTTAGACAGTATTTTATCTCCATTTGCCTTAGTGTATTAAAAAAAAATTCGAAAAATTAAGTATTATATTGCATGTACGAGACAATCGTGGCGCCAGCGACAGGTTGGACAGCGCGATTGGTTGCAGGTTCGATTCCCACTTGCAGTATTGATTATATTTGAAATATTTGCATTTACCGCTTTGACACTAGGTTCTCTCTGAAAAAGCGGGAAGCTGTGAATGAAGTAACGCTATCTCACTTCAACATACATCTATCTCTTTCACACTCTGTATAATATATCTATATCCGTCTCTTTTACACTCAACTAACATATTTTACTATCTCTTTCACGCCAACATAATATTATTATACAAAATGCATAAAGCATAACTAAGCCTCGGTTATTTAAATAGAGGTTTCTTTAAAATCCGTTCAGTTATGAGTTAGGCGCGATCAAGTAGCGTTTTCTCTAAGAAAATAATAAGAAATAAATTTTTCCAAGTAAATTTACGTGTTTTTAATAAATTTTGTATAGTTACTTGTGGATTTTGGTGTATATTGTGAGTTTCTTTTTGTTTATGGAGTGATACATTTTTTTTATTTTGAAAAAATAAAAGAGAAAACGGTGAGTTTTTTTTTTTAAAAAAAGAAAGATATTGTTGTTGGATATTGTAATATTTGTGTTGAATAACTTTGAAAATTTTGGAGAAAGCAGCGTCTTGACACTTAGTTCTCTCTGTCTACTTTGCTAAGCGTGACGCTAAAAATAATAATAATTATATTTTCTTATTATAATTTCTTATTATTTTATAAAAAACGAACAGCTAGACGCGATTTCCCACATAACAGATAATCTGAGTTGAGCGGAACTTAAAGCTGCTGTTTGTCTTAACGGAGTATGAAATAAAATAACTCCTTCAAATATATCGAACCCGCAACCATCGCGCTTACAATCAGATGCTGTCCCGCTGCGCCATATGGCCTCAATTATTTTGTTTTTAATCGTTTTATGACATAACTTTTTTATAAATTCCTATATATATATTATATAATTATAAATGATTATGAACAGAGTTATATTGATATATCCTTTTTGAATAAGGACTGAATAAATATCTATATATATAATAAAAATTTAAATAACCGTGAGTAAATGTCTGTACCTAAAAAATAAATGAAAAAGAATGCTTTTATCAATGTAATAGACTTCTAAAATAATGATTTTTAATTTTATTTTCTGTTTGTCTGTGAGTTTATCTATTGAAGATTTGACTATTCAAATTGAAATTGTGGTAAATTTCCTTTAACATTTAGTGTTTATTTAATTTCAAACGGTTTATAAATAAAAAAGTGAAAACTATTTAAATTATAAATTTAAGCAATGTTGGTGAGTTGAGTGAGCGAAAAAACGAAATAGTTTGGTCGTGTAGTTTACGCAGGCGATCGCGGGTCGCTAGTCTATAAGCAGAAAAGAAAAAAAAAAATATATATATATATATATATATATATATATATATATATATATACATTTATTATTTACAAATTATTGTACAATATATTGGCGCAAAAATAAGAAAACACAATGAACAATTATATAAACTGACAACTGACTAACACTATTTATGGCCAGACGAACAAGAATGGATAGAACGTGCGGCTTAGTGGTCAGAGCACTTGAACAGCTTCCAAGAGGCGCGCGTTCGACTCCTGTTACGTTGATTAGTTTTATTTAGAAACATTTTTTTTTTACTTATTAAATTAATATTGATAAGTGTCATATACGTATTTTAATTTCAAATCCAAATAGACAGTAGCTCTAATAGAGTCAAGACACTCCGTTCTCCACTTTTCACCCGAATTCAACATATATTTCACATACATTTATAAATGAAACACCTGAATTTGATGTTTACATAATTTGAATTTCAAGCTAATCTAAATAAAATTTCAAAATGATTTCGTTTTTATTTTAAATAAATGACAGCATTATCTTTCTTCACGCAGCCTTAGAATTTAAAAATATAATCTATACAAAAACAGAGTGTACGAACACTAACCTCTATATTGATATGACAAGGGATTTCGTATTATGACATGAATATATTATGCAGGAAATGCAATATTTCCTAGTTTTAAAATAAAAAAAAATACCCGGAAGTGTTGAAGTGGAGCAGAAACGGGTGTTAAAATATTATGAATAATTTTATAATATTTAATTAAATATTATAATATACTAGAATTCACAATTTTGAGGTCATTAGGAAAGTGGTTTATGTCATATAAAATTAAATTATATATATATATATATATATGTGTTGAAAGAAGGGTAGACAAAGGGTAAAAATGTAGTGTTAAGACACTCCGTTCTCAATTTTCCGCTCGAATTTGAGACATAGTGATTCATTTTTCACGCTTTTGCAGATATCCTAGTGTCAAGACATTGCCATTTCCGTTTTACGCCCGATTTCGAGACATTGCGTGTTGAGTCCGGAACTAAACACCGCGTTTTGTCTCAAAAGAGCGAAGAAATTAGAATAATCTCAATGTAATCATATCCCAGATTGAAAATCGAACCCACAATTAACCGCGTTTACAGTCAGGCACTTTTCACTGACGCGACGGCCCCAAATTTGTATTAATTTTTGATTATAATTCTTTTCAAATTGATATTATGTGGAATTTGAACTTAGATACTTATGATTTACTTCCATAATAGCTTTCTACTAACCTAATAAGGTTTAAATTTAAATTCAAAATGTATCAATGTTTATTTACTAATTCAAAATCAAATTTAAAATCTATTTTTGCTCTTTTCAAATAATAAAGTTACAATTTTATCATTTAATAATTGGTAGCTATTTTTTCCACATATTTTTATCTTTTAATATTTAAAACAGATTAAAGAGCTTAACTTATTAATATTGTTTTTATAGAGGCTTTAAATTTCTGGAGTTGCAAATCTAACATAGGTTGTGGAATCTCATTATATATTCGATATATAGACCCATAAAATATTTATTTACATTTTGGAGGCGATAATTTGGTGTTACAAGCTTATTTTTATTTCTCAATGTTTTTTTAGAATATTATAGAATAAAAAAATATTCTATAAATATATATATATGTTTGTGTAAAATTTAATACTTAGTATATGGTATGATTTGGATTATGAACGTTTTCACTGTACATACGATGTTTGTAGGTTTGATATTTTATATATGATTTATACAAAGCGCTGAGTTGAGATCCGTCATCTTAATTCACAATATCTGGAATATGACTCGACCCGGGAATGAACCCACAATCATACTAATTAATTCCGCCAAGCATAAACTTGTAAGGCAACAAATATATTTCACGTTTCATATATATATATATATATATATATATATATATGAAACGTGTACTTGATACTATGACGAAATTAACGCAAGCTATAAGACGAGGAATGTGAAATGTATTACCGTTTTGTAACATTTGTTTTTAATTAATTGACTTTACAGAAGTTGTGATTAAAACTTCACCAAAGAAGGCAGAGAGAACTAGTGTCAAGACACTCCGTTCTTAGTTTACCGATCAGCTTTAGGGACTAAAATAAGAGGCAGACACTAACAAGCCAATAAAAAAATTATTTCGTTAAGTATCGTGAAGCAGTAGTAGAGTGGAGTGTCTTGATACTAGGTTCTCTCCCCTAGATTGACTTCGTTCACCACTTCCCGCCCGAATACGAAATTTTGCGCGTTGTGTAGCTCAAAACTCAACGCCTTAATTTGCCTTACCAAAGCAGTTTTAATAATAATTTAAATGAATTCATATCCCCGAGTGGGAATCGAACCCGGACTCATCTCGTTTACTATCAGACGCTGTACCACTGCGATACGGTGATATTTAATTAAGTAATTATAATAAAACAATTGCATGTTTAAATTTACAAATAGTTATAATTATTTATATTAATAGGTGTTGACTGTGAGAGTAAATTTTAATATACGGTAGTTTGAAAATCATTTAAATATAATAATTTTAAATACTAGCGACCTCGCGGCTTCGCCTGCGTAAACTACACGAGTAAACATTTTGTTTTTTCGATGGAAATGAAATAAAACAGTAAATGTTTAAAAAATGGATCCACAATATAATACCACAACCATAATAAATCATTCATTTAAATTGGTTAAGCCGTTTTGGAGATAAGCGTGCACAAACAAACAGAAAAGAAAATTTAAAATAATTGTTTTGGGTTCTATTATATTCGTATATGCCCCTAATAATATATTTTTTTGTATATTTTCCATGTACAGACAGCGATCAGTTACACTTTTATTATATGTATAAATAATCATTCCCCTGAATGGGAATCGAACCCACCTCACAGCTGTCTCACAGCGCTACTATGGCCTCAAACTTCGGCAACATAACAAATTACCTTATTCACAAAGTACAGTACCCACGAAAAAAACACAAATGAACAGAGAGAGATACAAAAAAAATACAGTCTTAAATAGAAAAAAAAACAAAATCAACATAAAAAACAACTAATATCATCTCCAAAACATTTCACAGATTCAAGTAAGCGTTCGTGATTGGTTACCATTAGGGTCATTGTCTAAATGATATAGATTATATACAAGGCAAAACCGACTTTATATACTTTAAGCTAAAGTGGTTTTTACCTTAAAAAACAATTTAACTAGAACATTTGTTTTTATTTTTGCAATTATAATAATCGTTATATTAAAATCGTTCTTTCATCGAGCTTATTCATCGCAAAGAAATATAAATTATTCAATAATACAATTGTACCATATATTTTATATATACTAGGAGCCGTTGATGCGTAAACGTGTTGCCATAGCAACGTGTTTGACACTTTATACAGACATGTATGCTTTATGATTGTAAAAGTGTTTAATTTTATATATAGCTTTAAAATATTAAATTTCATACTTTTTCGTCCACGTGATTTTTATTAAAAGCATTACAAAGTTTTTGGTTTTATATAAAAAACAATTTTACCATTTTTACCGCTTAACTGGGAAGCGAAAAGCCTATTTTTTATCGTAATCCGGTTTCTTCAACTCGAATAGAAATTGAACCCACAACAGTGCAAGTATAGACAACGTGTTACTGTACCATGAAGGCGGCGTAAAATAAAATATATCAAACAAAAATAAAAATTAAAATAATATAGGACTTTTCATTACAAGTCCATTGTCCAAAGTAAGATGATTTAATATGTTAAGTAATGTATTTGACTTCATAAATCTGAATTTGGTGCATAAAATTTAAATAGAATAAGCACTTCGCAATTTAACACGCAATGTCTCCATTTCGAGCGGAAAGTGGGGAGCGGAGTGTTTTGACACTAGGTTCTCTCTGGCTGACTGACTTTATGGGATAAAGTGTGATAATAAAACAAACTATATATATGTATATATATGTCTTAATTTCTTAACAGTAAACTTTGGGTAGCAGAAATTTGTAAAAATCTCTATCTCTATTCCAACGTAGCTGGATGTAGAACGCATGACTTAGCGGTCAGAGCGCTTGAACGGTTTTCAAGAGGCGCGGATTCAGTTATTCCTCCGCACTAAGAAATTGAAAAAGACATATTTAGAAAACGTATAAAAATTTGAACGCAGCAGGATTTGAACCAGCGACTCTTGAAAATCATGAACGGTTTTCAAGAGGCGGGGGTTCAAGTCCCGCTGCGTTCAAATTTTTAAACGTTTTTTAAATATGTCTTTAACAATTCGTTTCATTCTCACATCAATTTCCATAAAGAAATCAAACAAAAGAAAGCTCATTTGTATTTTTTTATGCGCATACATAAGACATAATTGTAATAAGGTCTATTAAACTTTTTTATTAGTACATTTGAGGACGCGTTTACAAAGAACATTCGGTTCGATACATTTTTATTAATATGCATGTACCAATGTACCAATGTACCGATTAGATCCGAGAAGATACCTGTTGTAATCCTTTTTTTATTAATATGCACGTACCGATGTACCGATGCACTGATTAGATCTGCGAATAAAGAAAACTGTAGCCGCAAATATAGGAATTAGGTCCCATTTTTTTATACACGAACAGTGAAAAGGTTTTACTGTATTTCACAAGTTTAATGAGTGAATTTATCAATATCCGTGTATAAAACTTCTTAAATTGCCGAAAAGAATTCATCTAATATATTATTATATGTACGATTTATATTGTACGGTCGTATCGTATCGGAAACACTAACAAAAATAACGTTTTACTTTGTAGCATACTATTAATAACTTTTTTATATTAATAACTTTTTTATATTTATATTATATTTGTTTATATATAAAATAATGCAACAGTTACATTGTAAAACATTAAACGCAGCGGGTTTCGAACTCGTGCCTCTTGTAAACCATACAAGTTTACAAGTCAGATAAGTGGTTTCCAAGAGGTGCGGGTTTGAAGCCCGATGCTGCTAAATTGTTATACGTTTTCTAAAAATGTTTTTCAATTTTGTAAGTAAATAATAAGACTTTAAAAATGTTAAAAAATATATATATTTTCTAATAGACGAAAAGTGGTAACACTGTCCGTTTTTACCATAAGGGTACACGTGGTCTCGATTCGGCGGTCTCTTCAACTCTACTGTCACTTGATGAAAACAGTGAATTTTTGTTTTACCTTTATATCCTCCCTAAAGTATGACAGCGATACTGAAAAAGAGGCTACTCCACGAGGGTACCAGCATCTCAGGTACTGGAGAATCCCTCACTGAGTCCACAAACCCAGGTCGCCCCTCAAATTGATACCAGTGTTTATAGGATAAAAAAAGGAGTGTAAAAAAAAAATTAAAATCTAGGATCCCTGACAGATAAAATAAATATTAGTTATTTCCAGACATTTTGTGGCAAAGATATAACGCAACAGACTTTCGATTGTAACTTGCTTGAACGTAAAAAACATTTAATACAGAACTGTTCTTTATATAGAGATTGTCTTGCGTTCATTAAGATATATTTTTGTAGCGGTTTTATTAAATAAGTAAATAATTATATTCTATATAATTATATACTTATCTAATAAAACCGCTATAAAATAATAATTATACACTACGCAAAAATTCAAGAAACTGTAAATTACAAGTAATGAATAAATATTTCAAATCGACAGTCTTTGAATGATTTAAAGTTTTTGGACAGCCGCTTGAAACTAAACAGCGATTGCTTCGGCCTTCGCTTTAAAAGGGCCCTTACTCTAAAATATCAAGTAAATTGAGTTCTAGAATTTTTGTTTGTCTAATTTTATTTATTTGTGTGCATTGGAATTCTGTATAAAATTAATCATTTTTATAATAAATTATGTTCTCTTATTGATATATATATCAATAAGAGAACATATTATGTTTCTTGAATACAGGTGAAACTGGTTTTCTTTCATTAATGGATATAAACGGACTTTCTTCACATTAGGTTACACTGTCTATTATAGTAATATTTTTCAAAAATAAATAATATTTAAGTGCTTTTCATTCAATTCAATACAAACTTAATGTTTTTTTTTTAGTTTACGGTCATCGTTGTACGGAGCTGAAATGTAAACGCGATTGGTTGTAGGTTCAATGCCCGCTCAGCAAATTAATTGTTGCTTATTTAAAATTATTATTAGCTACACGACTAAACTATTTCGATTATTCGCCCGAACACGTTCTCACTTAAATTATATACTTTGCTTTTGAAATTTATAATTCAAACGGTAGTAACTTTTTTATTTATGCACCGATTGAAATGAAATAAACACTAAATGTTAAGGAAAATTTGCCGAAATACAACAATCAATGCATTTAAATTGGTGAAGCCGTTTCTGAGATTAGCGTGCACAAGCAAACAAACAAACAGACTAACAGAAAAGAAAATAAAAATTCATTCATTGTTTTAAGTTCTATTATATTCACAAATGTTCCTAAAAATATATCTTTTCATATATATTCCATATGCATACAGCGATTAGTGACAGTTCTATTATATGTATAGATAAAGGCCAATCAACGCACAGTGTCTCGAATTCTTAGGGAAAGTGGGGAAAGGGAGTCTGGACAATAGATTCTATCCTGTCTGCCTATGGAGGATAAAGCGTGAAGCTGCATTAAACTACTGTAAGCAGCTATATACATACAGCGTGTATATATTTTGCTCCCGTCTCGTTTTTTTAACGGGATAAAGAGAACCTAGTGCCAAGACACTCCATTCTTCACTTTCCGCCCGAATCCGAGACATTGCGTGCTTAATGTTGGTACTAAAAGATGCGCTTTGCCTAGTTCACCAGCGCGGAGAAGTGAAAATAATTTAATTATAATTATTCCACCGAGTGGGAATCGAACCTACAACCGTCCCACGGCGCCATGACGGCCTTACATATTTTTAAAAGGTTGTTTAATGAAATTTCATTATCGTTTTTTAATATGGCAATTAAATATCTGATTAATGAAATGTAATAGTGAAACTTTCTTTTTTAATTTCACAATTACTGCAATCAAAAGTGTGATTATGGAAATGATGATTTTTTTTTACAATTACACTTCTAAGTTTTACAAACACAATGAAAAATCATATAGACATTGCTTGTTGAGTGGCGGAACTCAACGCCGCATATTATATTATAATCGTTTCAATTTTTTCAATTCTACCTCCTGCTTTGTGAAACTATATTATTTTATTGAATATTGAACCCACATCTACCGCTATACAAACTGCGCCTCAATAACTTTTATTAACCCATATATATACTTATACGTAATGCATTTACAATTTTGTTCAGTTCACCTTGAATCCATTTGAAGCGTATTGACGCAATCGTAAATCCTTGTATAGAGAATGGTGCGTTTATACTAACAAAGTAATAACTGTATCAATCGATAGATGACTAGCTGTTGCCTGCGACTTCGTCCTTGTAGTAATGAATATCTCTCTGCCAAATCTCAAGTTTGTAGCAAATGATAATTTTCATCGAAACTTGCGAGAGCCCTGAGACCTCCTTAATGACGGGCCTGTCGTAAAATCCGTTCTAACTTCCGAGACACTTCGTTTTTAAGCATTGTATGTTAAATGGAGGACTTGAACGCCGCTTCTCTCTGAATGCGATGCTAAGCGGGAAAAGGTGTGTAGTTATTAAAATGTTTATAGTTAGGTTAAAATGTTGGAGTGAAGGTTCAAAGTCATTCGATGGCCACGGCTAGTGGTGGTTGAGGAGGGGCACCGTGTGGTTTTAGTGGGAATACGGACGGCCTACATATGCCAGTCTGGAGTCCCACATAACCGGTCTGAGTCCCCAATCGGGCGGGTATCCGTAAACAATTACCACACGTAAAAATAAGGGTTAAAAATCATTATATGAAAGTCGGTACCCAATATGCAGATAAAAGTTAGTGACACAATACTCCATTTTTGATTATTCGCCAATTAAAAAAAACATTCTGGAGGGAATCCCAAGTAAAGAGGGAATATTTTTTTGAATGTAACATGATGCGAACCTGCAGCTCTTGTGTACCGTCCAGTTCTAGACCAAGATCTCCCAAGCTTATTGGTACACAATTAATTAATAAGTCATACAAAAAAACAATATAATATATATATATAGCAATATGTTAAACAGATGATAAAAATAAGAAATAGATACAATATGTTAATAAGCAGCAAACGTATAAGAATTTCGATGCAGCTGATTTCGATGTAGAACGCATGGCTTAGCGGTCAGAGCGCTTCGGCGGTTTCCAAGAGGCGTGGGTTCGAATCCTACTGCATTTTATTTTTATACGTTTTCTAAACATATGTTTTTCAATTTCCTAAGTGTGTGATTAACATTCTAAATAAGATTGAGGAACTAAGGTGTTTTATTGACTCGTTGGTCGACCGTTGGATGAGACCAGATTTCACGCACACGGGAACTTATCGGCGTATCCCCTATGACTCAACGGTGTACCTATCTGTAATTAGCTTACTCCACGTTGAGAAACACTGCGCTACACAATTAAGCTATACTGTTTTATCGAGCTACGTTCATCACTTCAAATTTTATAGGCTTTTCTCAATATATATACTTAACAACGCTTGCGAGTAAAACTTTACATATAATAAATTAAATTTGAAAAACATATATTTAGAAAACGTATAAAAATTTGAACCCGCTCCTCTTAACAACCGTTCAAGCACTCTGACAGCTAAGCCATTCGTTCTACATCCAGCTGCGTCGAAATTCTTATAAACTCGACGAAATTCTTATAAACTCGACTCGTCGAAAAACTTATATTTGTTATCATCTCTGTAGAGATTTTTACAAATTTCTGCTGCCCAAAGATTATTCTACGAACAATCGTTTGGCAAGAGTGCTATTTACTAAATATATATTTTTTTTATGTATACGTTTTCTAAATATATGCTTAGCAATTTCCTAAGTGTGCGAATAACACTTTAAAAAAAATGATTAAAAATTAATTAAATTTGTTCTAATATAAACAAACCTTGAAATAAAAATCTAACTGCGAAACGATAGCTGCAATTTATACAATAAATATATATTTACATAATATACAAAAATTGTACAAAAATCACATAATAGCTTAGTATTAAAGTAACGTAACCACGGTCACGACTAAAACGTTATATAAACGTCGAAAGTATTCAAAATTCAACTTCAATGTCAGGGTCTTAGTATTTGTTGCATTCTATGAGGTGTTTTGGTTAAAACTAGAAGTAGAATTACTGGGACTTAGACAGTGGTAGTAGGTTCAAAATTCATATCGCATATGCTGTTTATGCTTGATCTATTTCAATTTTAATTTGAAATAATTTAAAAAAAAAAACTCTTAGCGGGTATAGCCAGGGTGAACATAGGGTCATTACGTTTTTCACTTTCCCACCGAATGCGAAGCTTGCATGTTAAGTGGCTGAAGCTAATAAAAATAAAATAAATATAACCATTCCTCCGAATGGGGATCGAACCCACAACCAATTGCGTTTACAAATACCACGGTGATACAAATAAATGACTGTAAATTGATTTAAAACTAGGCATTATACAAACTCGTAAACTCAGTTATTCAAGACATTTCGACACTTTACTTAGGTCATTGAGAGCGTGTGTAGAATGTTTAACGACTCAAGTTTTATTACAAGGTTTCCTTAAAAGATGCCTATATTTAACTTATTAGCGGTTTTTTCGTGATTTTACTCAGTCAAAATCCCTCTGTCTTTTTGAAAATTAAAATGATAAGAAACCCCGTACTTTTACTTATAAAGCTACAAAATAGAGTTATCGAGGCGTCAAATTAAATTGAAATACAGAAAAGGGGGTGCTTTTAACACTAAGTTCTATATAACCTGCTATACAGAAAAAGTGGGAGCTGCTGAAGCTACGGAATTTGGAAATATATAAAACTAGCTGTGCCCGAGACTTTGTCCGCGTGGCAGTCTGTAATAAACGTCGCCTAAGTTAGCCCTTATTATATTATCTATCTACTAGTGTAAGTGCCATCAAAATCAGTCAAGCCGTTTTAGAGATTAACCGGAACAAACAGACAGACAGACAAAAATTATAAAAAAAAATATTTTGGTATACATACATATGCATTAAATAAAAAGCGGTTATTTAAATATAACAAACAGACACCCAAATTTAATTTATTTGTATAGATAAGTTATATTTTAATTTTGTAGTCACACAAAAACATACATTAACTTCTTCCTATGTAATAATTTTAATATAAATCTAAATAAATGCACTCAAACCGCCTTTAATATATCTTATAAAAAACATAATATGTATAGTATTTTACAAGGAAGTCTAGATCTAAGCTGGAGGTCACATATACACTTCCCGGTTGAGACAAATATATAATATATTTATGCTGATATTTATCTTATAAAGACAATCGTTGTATAGCAAATTTCTGACCACCTAGGCGCAGTGGTAAAGCGTCTGACAGTAAACGCGATGTTTGTGGGTACGATTCCCACTTGGTGGAATTATTATATTTGAATTATTTTTATTTCTCAACACACAATGTCTCGGATAACGGTAACTGGATAACGGAGTGACTTGACATTTTTCTCTTTGCCTTCACTACATTATCTTTTGTTTCAAAAACATCCAGACGTAAAATTATTATCTTGGCAAGAAATTATCTTGTCCGAATCTGATATTCGGACACGTGTACTTGTGCATTCGGACAATCCGACTGTAAGAAGTGCATCAAATTAGTATTACAACATCTCATCATTCATACTAATGCTGTACTATATATACTATTAATATTATAAAAGTAATTCTGTCTGTCTGTTTGTGAGGTTATCAAGGCCAACCACTGAACCGATTGTGGTGAAATGTTATATAGAGACACTTGTGGGTCTTGGGATTAACATATGTTTTTTTTTCACAAATTTTTTATTTAGTTTTTCGGGAAATTCATTGTTTTACGAAAAAGACCCTGAAAAGACAGCTATAGTACACGCGGGCGAAGCCGCGAGCGGGTCAGTAGTAAATCGATAAATATGTAGTACGCTAATAAAGGCGTGTTAAAAATCCTGCAGAAAAAGTACATAATTTCTTGCTAACACATTAATATATTTTTTTTTATTTTGTTACAGAAATCAAATCCAAACTTGAACAGAGCATGAAATAGCACTGAAAGAAAAGACTAAATTTAAAAATGGCGCCACAAGAGAGAACGTCCTGTTGCGAAGAGGATTCCCACGAAAACGGGCCTATAGACAATAACTTGTCAAACATAGATTTAGGCAAAGGATTTACAAATAAAGCGTTTACAAGTGACGAGGATAATGTTGCCACTAGAAAAGTGGAGAGCGGAGAAAGAACCAAAAAAGTGACGGATTTCGATGATTTACTGCCGTATGTTGGTGAATTTGGAATGTACCAGAAAATTTTGTTTCTATTGATGATACCGTTCGCATTTTTCGTATCTTTTGTGTATTTTTCACAAATTTTCATGACAATCGTGCCAGAGCAGCATTGGTGCTGGATTCCTGAGTTGTCCAATTTAACTGTGGAAGAAAGGTGAGTCCTTACTGTATATTAAATTATAATTATAGGCACGTGTGTTTGTTCTTGTAAGCCTTTATTCTGAACTTTAATAAATATGTGTAAAACGTCCAGTAATTTGATAAATAGATACTCTATTCTCCTATATCCGCTTATTTTTAATAAAACCCAAAACATTGTCTATTTAAAAAAATATATATTGTCAGGCATTTCCCGCAAAGCAGTGCAGACAGAGAGAATCTAGTGCTAAGACACTCCGTTCTACACATTCAATGTTAAAGCGTACAGTTGTAAAAAAACATTGTATTTACTAGTTCAATTTTAACACTCAACACATTTGGAAGCCATATTTCAACTTTGCTGGTGATGACGTCAATATTTTTAATTAATTATTATGTAAACACCATGGGTTGTGGGTTCGATTCAAACTCGATGATTCTCCGCAAAACTCGGCGATGATTCAAAAAAAAATAAATTTCCGCTCTGGTACGTGAGACAAAATGCGGCGTTGAGTTCCGCCACTCAACACGCAGTGCCTTCAAGGCTGGCAAGAATATCTGAAAGATAAAGAGATAAAAAAAACATCGCTATACTCTGTATATTTCTATATAGGCAAAAAGCCTTCGTTTCAATTTTCTTTATGAAATTGTATCTAGGACAGGCCATTTAAGTCGCTATAATTATATAACCACTAAACCAGTACAGATAAGATTATATAATAAGATTTATAGATAACTTAGCAAAAAATAACAATAGCAAAATATGGACTACCTGCTTTGATTCAGTTTAGATATTGTAATATATATATATATGTCTATTCTTTATTATAAAAATATTTATACAATAGCCCAGTACTCAGTCTATCAAAATTCCATTCCATAGCCCCCCAGCTTAGTGTTCCATACTTTCCATAGTTCCTAGGCATTTGCCGGCGACCATCTCTGGGCAATTGTACTCAGAGATGGATCCCGGCTGATAAGCTACATTAAAATAGATTGCGATCTCTAAAGGGCTTTGGACCTGTGTCCCCACGCAAGCCTTCCGAGTTCAAAAGGACCGGGTTCTTCTGAACTCGAGCATTATTTCGAGAGATAATAATAATAATAGGTATTTACAAAAAAACTGTTCCGTTATTGAGTGACTGACAGACAACATACAGCTGGTACTACAGCACGGAGAGATATGTTACTTGTCATTTTGATTCCTTGAGAAAAACGATTTGTATGTAAATTCCAAATTACTTATTGAGGCCAATGCAATTTCTTTTTTTTAAATTGAGTTCTTAATGTAATCGCGATTGGATGATTCTAGCTCGCGATGAGCTCGATTACCAATCGAGGGAATTATCATAGTCCTCTCAACACGCAATGTCTCGATTTCGAGAGGAAAGTGGAGAACGGAGTGTCAGGTCCCTGACTGCTATGCGGGAAGCGTGAAATTGTAAACAAAAATTGAATTTGCTGGTTGAATTCGAACACCAATAGGTGTTTAGAATCCAATTCGACTTCGCCATTCCGATGCCATTAATAACATTTAACATATTAGTATATGTATATAATTATTATCTTTATAGATAAGGTACCGAGGTCAAGTATTTATATAAAAAAAACGCACTACATTAAGTTCTTAGATAAATTCATACATATGCATATGCAAGAGTTCCGCGTTTATTTTAGTTTGAAGTCAAAGTTTTTTGCTTCTGTTAATATAACTGATATATTTTTTAAGCGGCTTCACGCGTTTGCCGCATAGCAGGGAGAGAGACTTGTGTCAATACTCTCCATTCTCCACTTTCTGTCCAAATCGAGACATTGCGTGTTGAGTAACGGAACTCAACGCCGTGTTTGGTCTTGTCACCTAAGCAGAAAATTAAAATATTTCAAACACAATCATTCCTTCGAGTGGCAATTGAACGGACAACCAATCTCGCTTATAGTCAGACAAAATAAATAATATACAAACACAAATACTAAAAATATTTTTTTGACGTGTTCGTGGCTTGACTTTGAAATGACGTGACAACTTGGATTGACATCGGCTCCTAGGCTTAGGTCGTGGGATCGTATATTCGGCGGCCCCTACATAAAATAAATCCTGGAAAAAAGTAGTAGGAGTAAGTTCATCGAAATCGGTGAAGCGGTTTAGACTTCAGGGGTTGATTTTAAAAAACATAAGGCCTATATTGGACCTTGCTTCATCAATTGCGTGAGTAAATTCATCGAAAGCGGTGAAGTGGTTTCTATTAGATTTTTCATACAAACTTTCATCTTATTGGATGGAAGTTGTAATATTTTTCAAGTGGTCGAAATTTGAAAGAAAAGTATCTTATCATGTTTTGGAGTGGAACTTTAACTATTTACTTTCTAAATTGCATCCAAATCGGGCCGGTGATTTAGCCGTGAAAGCGTCACAGACAGACAGAGAGACTTTCGTATTTATAATATTATTATGGATTTTTTAGTCGATAGTTAGGGAAGTTACATTTTTGAAAACAAGGCATCAATCCCTGTTTTAACCTAAACGAAGTGCGTCGTTGAGTTTCGCCACTTAACATACAATATCTTGAATTCTGGCGAGTAGAGAACGGAGTGTCGTGACACTAGTCTCTCCGGCTAGCCTGCTTTGCGGTAATAAGTGTAAAGCTAAAACATAACTAATTTGAGATGAAACAAACAATAAACATTTCTCACAATGGAAATTGAATGAAAGAAATCAGAAAACAATAGCTTCATAATTGTTATACTAATAAGTTAAAGTTATAAATACTAGTAACCACGCTTTAATAGCTCATCAAATTATAATATATATAGCAGTCTATCTATAATAGGTATAAAGAAACAGTTACAAAGTTTTGTCTGTACATTGAATATATTTCCAAAGAAATTATTTAGTGGGGCCATGATCCCAACGGTCCAAATTGGATCTTGATCCACGAGACGCAGATTCGAAACCCCATACAATAAAATTTTACATTTTTTCTAAAAAATATCTTTCATATCCTAATTCTATGAAAAACACTTTAAAAATCTCTGGAACGGCTGCACCGATTTAGACGGGACTTTCACCAGTACATAGCTGATGTAGTAAGGAGGAACTGAGGCGACTTTTATTCTAGGATTCCACGCAGACAAAGTCGATTGTACCATCTAGTTAAAATATACAGAATAACATCCGGATGAATAAAAAAAGGGTTTTTAAAGAGCTTCTACGAATCTAATCTTTAAATACATTTTAAATCGATCACGACTTCTATCACAATCAAAAGCATCTTGTAGTCTTGTCGTTTCCGGAATATCCAGTACGTCATGGGTTTCTGATATTTTTGCACTGTCATTTTTTAGACGAAGGTCTCAAGACCTCAAGATACGTTTATTGTTTTGATAAATATTTGTGCAAATATTTATACAATACTTAAATATATCGCAGAAATAATGAGTTTTATTATAATTATAATTATTATATTATATTATGTTAAAGAGGCGATGGTGCATTTGGACAGTGGTTAACTGTAAGCTCTATTGGTTGCAGGTTCGATTCCCAATCGGAGGAATGGTTATAAGTATTTGAAGGCTCTAGTGCAAGACAAAGTGACACTAGATTCTCTCTGACTACCATGCTATGCGTGAAAAAGTGAAGCTGTATATGAATATATATTTTCTAACAAAATAAGCTGCAAGGTAGTCAAAGGAACTAAGCTAAGATGCCTTTAATAGTTTTTTCTGAAAATTCTAATTCATTTTTTTAACATTTTTTTAAAGCGTTCGCATCGCGCATTTAGGAAATTGAAAAAAACATATTTAGAAAACGTATAAAAATTTAAACGCAGCGGAATTTGAACACGCGACTAGAGGTAGAGGCGGGTTTGTACACGCTCATCTCAAAAACGGCTTAACCAATTTTAATGCAGTTTTGGCTATTTTATTTTGGTAAGCTTCCCTTAACATTTAGTTTGTAATTTATTTCTATCGGTTTATAAATAAAAAAGTTACAACAAGAAAAACTAAATAGTTTAGTCGTGTCGTTTACGCAGGCGGAGCCGGGAGCGTGACGCCAGTATTTAATATGTTCTCATTACGACGCTCTGTTACATAAAACAAAGCGTGATGTTGAATTCCGCTAATCAACACGCAATATCTCGATTTCGGGCGGAAAGTAGAGAACGGAAGCGGCCTGCTAAGCAGAAAAAAGTGTGAAGCTGTAGAAAAAAACATGGCTACTACCATGGCGTACAAAATGAAGAACATTCCTACCGAACTATAATTATGTCATTAAATTGTCTTAGAACTAATTCAAGGCGACAATCATTCGATGTGAATGAACAATAAATAATAAATTACAAACATCCAGTCCAGTGGCACAGTGGTTTGTTGAATTAAAAGTAACAGGTCCGATTTACTAGAATGTTCAGAGAATTGGTATCACCATAGCGCAGCGGGACTGTCTGGAAACGCGCTGAGTGCGAGTTTGATTCCCACTCAAAGAAGTTTTTTTTTATCTAATGGTATTTTTACCAGAGAGAAACTAGTGTCAAGACTCCGATCTCCACGCCCCGCCCGATTCGAGACATTTCATGTTGGATGGTGGAACTTAAATTAAATATCCGAGTGTGTATCGAACCCACTACCATTTGCATTTACAGCCAGACGCTGTCCCACTGTGCAAGATGGTTTTAATTATTTTTTTCTATTACTGACTGGTATTGATCGTCATTTTCTTTATAATTCATATTTTATAATAAATCACAGTTTAATAGAACTGTTATTATTCCACGAACTAATGCTTTATTGAATATATACTGATATAACATATATATGTGAAATACCATCGCGGCGTAGTGGTAAAGCGTCTGACTTTAAACGTCATTGTTTGCGGGTTTGATTTCCAATCGAAAAAACTATAATATTTCAATAATTTTCTCTGTAAATTCTCTGGTAAAACTAAAAGCGGCGTAGAGTTTTGCCACTCAACACGAATACTGAAAGCGGAAAACGGAGAGCAGAATGTATGTACACAGGTTCTCTCTGGCTACCCGGCTATGCGGGAAAAGCCGTGAATCTAGAAATGAGAAATTTAGGAACATTGAGTTCTATGTGTGAAGCGGCTGTTCTAAAATTATATAATTATACGACGTTAAAAGCTTTTAATAAGGTTGAAGATTGATTTTATTCAAATAAAGAATAATATAATTTCAATAAAGTTATATAATCTTATATCATTTTAATAAAGCTGATTGTAATAGAGTCTAAAATCTCGATTTTTCTTTTTAATTAGCACCTCCTGCATATTTTTATAGGTATGCTGCAGTCAAAGAGAACCTGGCGTCAAGACACTCCGTTTTACTCTTTCCGCATAATATTGTGGCGTTTGTTTTTAGTCCAGACGGAGAAAATAAAAAAAAATGTTATTCCCTCAAGTGTGTATCTAACCGGAACACAACATCACTGGTAAGGCGAAGTGCGACGCTGAGTTCCGCCATTTGTAATTGGCGATAGAGAAACACGCGAAATAATCAAACCTACGACCTTCTACGCACGATTTCAATAACCTCTATTATAATTCGACCTTAACGATCAAGTTCACCGTACAAAGTAACTGTTATGTAAAGACATACTGCGTTACACAATACTTTTTTATATATTGTTCGTTATAAAAAGACAAAATGAGCCTTTTTTCCGCATACCAAAGCAAAGAGAATCTAGTGTCAAGACACTCCGTTCTCCACTTTCCGCCCAAATTCAAGCCATCTCGTGTTGAGTATCGGAACTCGACGTCGCAACGTTGTCATACGTACTAGAGCGGAAAAATTAAAATAATTTAAGTACAATCATTAGCCACAAGTGGGAATTGAACCTACAATCAGTCGTGTTTACAGTCAGATGGCCTCACTGTGTTCTCCACTTTTATATCTATAACCCTCTTTTATATAAAATATACTACTAGTCACGTTAACGCGTAAAATACGAGTTGCCATAGCAACGTATATGTCACTTTGTACAAAAGTGCATGTCAAATACATAGTAGCGTGTGTAATATTCATTAATGTAATATGTTTTTTATGTATAAATATTGGCTCTCTCAATATAACTGAACTCTAAATTTCAAAGATTTTATACTTAACTTGTTATAATAATAATAATAATAAATAAATAATAGTTTTCTATTTTATTGATCCCCCTTAAAGCCGTAGTGGTACAGTGGCACAGCGTCTGATTGTACATGCGATGGTTGAGGATTTGATTCCAACGCGGTGGCATCATCATAATTTTATTTTTCTCATATATCCGCTGTAGCGAACAAGACAAAGCTCAGCGTTGACTTTAAGCACTCAACGGACAATCTTGAATTCGGACGGAAAGTGGACAGTGGAGAGTTTTGACACTAGGTTCTCAGTACACTCCCTGCGTTACGGGCAAAGCAAGGAGTCGTTAAAATGAAATAAAGCGAAAGAAAATATATGTAAATTAAATTATATTACATTATAGTGCAACTGCACTTGCAGATTGCGTTCAGTTCTAGTTCTTTACAACTGTAAAGAACTAGAACTGAACGCAATCTCTTAAAATTCAAATTTAAATCCTCAAAAGCCTAAGTTATGCATGTCATTGATATGAAATAATTTATTTCTTTGCTGAAACCGAAAAGCAAAGTTAGTCAGTCATCACTCTACATTTTGTTTAGTGACGTTTAATAAAATCTATAATATTATAATGAGTACTTATAATTTGCTATGGGTTCGAATCTTGGTCAATTGAATTTAATAAATGAAGACGTCCGTTTGAAGATGTATCGCAATATTCAACCTGCAGCTTCTTCACCCACAACAAAGTAGTCGGAGAGAACCTAGTGTCAAAACACTCAATTCTCCGCAATACTAATATTGCGTAGAAATTGATTCATCAATGCTTTATTTAGAAAGGGTGTTAAACTACTACAAATGTGAAACATTAAAGACATTCTTAGACCCCTGATACCCATTTATAATATTTGTTAAATATTTTTACCTTTTTTAAAGTATTTCTTCCTATAGAAAAAAAAGTTTTAGACAACGTAAAAAAAATATATTTTAATTACGAAATTAATATATAATTATTTATTTTTAATATTTTAATATAAAAAAAACAACTGAACGTAACTTCCTTTTTCGCAAAATTACCATTTATTTCGCAATAGCAATATTTCTTAATAAAATGGTAAAAAGTGTGAATTTCAAGTTTATAATTATATTTGTTTTACCCGCATAGCAGTGTAGTCATCGAGAACCCAGTGCCAAGACACTCCGTTCTCCACTTTCCACCAGAAGTATTGACTGAACCACACGGTACACCAAACCGTCATGCGATGTTCACCAAAACGAAGAAATGAAAATAATTTAAATATAATCGAATGGGGCTCCCTAAGTGGGAATCAAACCCACATCCAATCACGTTTACAGTGAGACGCCACAATAGCCTCAGCCTATTAATTATATGCAATGAAAATCCTCAATAATGAATAGAACTGTGGAAATAAAAAAAAACGAATTACTTTTATAGACATATGTCTTCAATTATTATATAACATCATCTAAGTGATCCAATGTATTGTACAGAATCCCCCAATATGTGTCCCTAAACACGTAGAAATCGGAGAGCAGAGGGAACTCTCACTAAAAACACTTCATTTATTTTATAATGCTGCCGTAAAAAAAAGAAAAAAATATATATAAATAATATTATTCAAATTAAACCTTGTTCAAACACGGACTTCCGTAGCAGAAGGCTATTGAAACGTGCCCTAAGTAATTGTATAATGGCTTTATAATAACGCAAAATTGCATCGTTTAAGGATAATTTGTTGATAAGTTTTGAAGTTTAACATATTTTTGATGTCTGTACATGAAATATATATAAAAACAAAATATTATTGAGGGCATTTGTGATAGAACTCTGTTTTTCTGTTTGTCTGTGCGCTTCGGCACGCTAATCTCACAAAGGGCTGAACCGATTTAAATGCAGTTTTGACTATTGTATTTTGGTAGCCATCCCGTAACATTTAGTGTTTATTTCATTTCAGTCGGTTCATAAACAAAAAAGTAACAATTGAAATTTTAAATTAAAGCAAAATAAAAAGTGTTTTACGTGAGAACGCAGGTGGTTTGAAAAAATACCTAATAGTGTACGCAGGCGAAGCCGCGTGCCGGTCGTAAGCTATATATATTTTTGTATTAACATAATAACATTATTTACATAATACAACTAGTTTTTTTTTCAAACATCGTTTTAAATGTAATCAAGTTTTAAACACACTGTATAATGATTTCATTATGAACAATCACTAAAACCGACAATAAAAATTGACATTCCATTTTACAAAAATCACACGGAATGAGGAGAACATACACAAGAAATTCAGGAAGCCAATACATTAAATAACAATCTATTAGAAGTATATTAGATTAATATAATATAAATTACACACTGCCATGTGTTTGACATACACTTGCATAAAGTGACATATACGTTGCAATGGAAACTGTACATTTACGCACCAATGAATACAACTAGTATGAAGTTAAATCGTATTTTATGTGTCAATGGGGACACTAGTATATATATTGTTACTGTAAGTATCTCTGCTTTAGTTAGTCTGTGTAATCCGGTTAGCACATGGCCGTTTTCAAAGTGACTGTGGCCATAATCTTTTTTGGGGGCTGGATCCGCGCCTGGTTGCAGTTTACTACAGAAGCATAAAATAGAATATTAAATAAGAAAACTACACTAGAGTTATTTCAATAAAAAAAAGTCAGTTGTCGAGAAAAACCGGTAAATAAATCGGTTTTAATTTGAATTGCCTTTATTAAAACCTACCTACTACTACTCAGTTTAAATTAAAAATTATAAAAAAAAAATATTTTAAAGTACATTTATTAAATGTTTTTTTTTTAAAACAACTGTTTTATTTTGAATAAGTGCAATATCCGTTTTATATTATCATAACATCTTAATCTGTGGCAATTTACAGCTAAACTATTCAGTTCTCTGCTTTTTACATGAAAAAAAAAATATTTTAAATATGAGATGAGAAATGAAAATGAATTAAATTAGGTCAATATTAGCTTTATAGGTGAAATAAAAGACGAATTTATTTCTCCGGTATCTAAAACTACCCATATTGAACTACCGCTCTGAGCTGTGAGGCGAAACTCATTGTTTCAATTTCGATTCACAAATGAAGAACGGAGTGTCTTGACATTAAGTTCTCTCTTACATAGTAGAGTATGCGAGAAAAATCGTGAAGCGTGAAAAAGGTGTTCTATGGATAAATTCATTGATAAATACATATAAATAATTCAGTGCATATAACTTTAAAACTGTTACGAAAATTTCTGCATAATTTTTTTATTAAATTTTCATTCAATAAAAAAAAGAACTTATATTCAACTTTATTTTTGTAATAAAATTTAAAAAAAAGTCTAAAGTTCTAAATTTCGCTACAATTCCAACAATATTTACCAGTGGAAGTCGCTTAGCACACTTTTAAGCTCAATTCTATCGAAATTTGGTTATCATCTTATATATCTAATGCGCTTAGATTAGAACCTACAAACATTTTGTATCAATAAATATAATTAGTTATAATAAATCACGTTTAAATTCGGAAGGACCTTGGACAGACAGAAATTAACATTGTAAACTCATTGTATTTTTTTTTTATTCATTTTATTTCAAATAATCAATTGTTTATAACTCACACTTTATTTGTGACCTTTACGGTTTTAAAAGATTTGCAGGACGTGAAAAACAAAAATTAATAAAACCTTTTTTTCCGCCTAGTTTAGTATGCATATTACGAGTATATAAATAAATATGTTCCCTAAGCGGAATTCAAACCCCATACAGTCGCGTGTCCATTCGTAACAAGTATCGAGTACCGATGTCGTCACAATCTAATGATAAGGGAAATAAAAAAAAACAATTATCATGTTACAATATAAATTTAGACAAAAACAAAATATTTCTGCAAGCAAAAGGAAGTAATGATTTTTCTTGTCAAGAATTTTTTTTTATCTTTTTACTCTTAAGTCAGTGGAGCGAGCGTTCTTTTAGAATAAACTTTTTTTTTTTTAAATAACATAATTGATACTACTATAAAGTCACGTGGTGTTGTCCTTAGAATCATAAAATATTCCCACATGTGGGTATCGAACCTGTAGTCTTTTTATCTATTCCATATGTGAATTTAAAGTTTTCGACCATTTTTACGAAAATTAGGCGGGCGGAGGTGTTGGAATTTGCCTTAGTCAAAATTTATATTAAATAAATGTGCAGAAAGCTCATATTCTTTTATAAAATTACATTAGAAATATATATTTAACCCGCCCGCGTTCTTCAAAAAGTTCAAGCTTTGCTTAAAGTTATAATTTGAATTGTTGTAACTTTTTCGTTTATGAACCAATTGAAATCAAATAAACACTAAAAGTCAAGGAAATGGAGGAAGGAAATCTATTATATTGTTAAATGCCCCTTAATAATATATATTTTTTCATATATCTTCCATGTACAGACAGCGATCAGTTACATTTTTTAAAATGTTGATGGCACACTTAGGAAATTGAAAAGACATATTTAGAAAACGTATAAAAATTTGAACGCAGAGGGATTTGAACCCGCACGTCTTGAAATCCGTTCAAGTGCTCTGACCGCTAAGCCCTTAAGCATGCTGAATATCGGCAATGTAAAGAAGTTTCTTCTCTATTAAAATTATATTATGCTTTCCATCGTTGCGCAGTGGTATTATTTGAATGTAGCTACGATAGTTGTGATTTCGATTTTGTTCAACGGATATTATTGATAGTTTTGCTATTACAAATTATCTAGGACTAGTATGGCGTTGATTAGGGAATTCGAAGCCGCGCTTTGTTTGATCAGATGCAATATCTCATAATGTGTGGAAATTAGAGAACATAACGTCACAAGTCACTGGATTCTGTTTAAAACAATCGTGGAACTGAGTCTGACACATTAATTATTACATGTTTTTTTGTATTTTCATGATAGTATGAAAATAGTATGATAAAGTGAGCAATGGATCTCGATTTCGGCTGAGAAGCGGAGAAGGTAGTGTCTTGGCACTAATTTCTCTTTGGCTTCTCTGCTATGCGTAAAAAAACGTGAAGCTTGAAGATTTTAGACGAATAAAATAGCTTAACGTGTCTTTTAAAGGAAAAATATATGAATATCAATTCGTTTTTCAATTTTATTGAAACTGAAAATTTATCAGCCACATTAAAATTCAGAACTTTTTAAATTATTCATATAATATATAATGCTATTTTACTTTCAGACGAGCTCTCGCCATTCCGCCGAAATCAAATGGTCCATTCGCCCATGACAGATGCCATATGTACTCCGCAGATTGGTCCAAAGCTCTAGAACAGGGTAGGACCACCCCTGACGATGAGTGGGCCGTCATCCCCTGTACTCATGGATGGGAGTATAATAGAAGTGATGTGCCATACGAGACTATTGCTTCGCAGGTAATTTAAAAATAATGAATTTTTTTTTGAGGAGAGTTGGAGGGCGCTGGTAAAATTAATTGGTCCTGTTTGGATATGTATTTATATTTTCCTTGTATTTTTGGTAAAAATTATAAAAAGCATTAAAAAAGACATATTTAGAAAACGTATAAAAATTTGAACGCAGTGGGTATTGAACCCGCGCCTCTTGAAAACCGTTCAAACGCTCTAACCGCTAACCATGCGTTCTACATCCAGCTACGTTGAAATTCTTATACGCTTATTACAACTTATATTTGTTGTTAGCATCTCTGTAGAGAGATTTTTCCAAATTTCTGCTACTCAAAGTTCTACGAACAATCGTTTGGCAAGAGAGAATGCTATTTTTTAAATATATATATTTTATTTTAACATTTTTTAAAGTGTTATTTGCACACTAAGGAATTTGACAAAGACATATTTAGAAAACGTATAAAAAGTTTTCAAAATATGTCTTATTCAATTTTCTTAGTGTGCGAATAACACTTTAAAAAATGTTAAAAAAAGTATTTTTTTATATAGATATATCCTACAATAGAACCTAGATATTAGCGTAACTTAACGCCACACTGACTTCAACTAGACTGAATAAAATAAGCATACTTTTATATATTCTCACTAGAAAGGCCGATTACGAGCTTACATTTAAATTACATTTCTATGGAGATCTAATTGCCTTATATACTAAATTCATACATAACGCTGCAATGCTACATATATGTGAAGTTAATATTATAAAATGTATTCTCGTGAATTGGGACCGAACCCGCAACCATTGCAAGTACACCCAGACCCTTCCCAATATAATATCATTTTTAAAACTACATTACTAATTACAGCTCGACTGGGTTTGTGATAAAGACAATCTTGCAGCGACAGCTCAAGCGATATTCTTTTGTGGAGCCATAGTAGGCGGTCTAGTGTTTGGATGGATAGCCGATAAATATGGAAGAATACCGGCTTTAGTCGGTAAGGATATAATAAATTAAAATGCATGTGCTTCTTTGTAACTGTCATGCGCAGTAGAATCGTTAACATATTGGCTGTAGGTTCAAATCCCACTTAAAATTATTTACATTACTTTCGTTTCACCGCTCTGGTAAAACGAATCGTGGTGTTGAGTTCCGCCATTGAACTTACAATGTCTCGATCACAGAAAGTATAGAACGGAGTGTCTTGATACAAGGTTCTCTCTCACAACTGGTAGCTTCCACTAGGACTGACAAGACTGACATTTCATTTCATGTTAATTGACTACTCGAAAGTGCTTGTAATAGCCTATTTTAACAAAGGACGCAGCAGCATGGGTAGTCAAAATCGAAATCATTTTAATTATGATTTCGATTTTGACTACCCATGCTGCTGCGGGAAAAAGCGTCAAATAAGAATAAAAACTTCTCTCTGGTAAGACCGCCACACCTAATATTTCGAATTCAGTCCGAAGGCGGAGAACGGAGTGTCTGGCCACTAAGCTCTCCCTGACTCCCCAAATATGCGGGAAAAGGTGTGAAATGAGAAATGAAATAATTTAAATATAATTATTCCCACGAGTGAGAATCGAACCCGCATCCATCACGTATACAGACAGACGCTATCACATTACGTCACTATGACCTCTAATCCGAGCAATAAATGAAATATTTCTCCAAGTAAAAATCGAACCCGCTACCATTGAAATCGAGACGACATCACTAAGATAATTTAATTTTCTATTTTCACAGGCACAAATCTCATAGGTTTTGCGGCTGGTATTGCAACGGCTTTCTGCAACACATTCTGGTCTTTCGCCTTATGTCGTTTCTTGGTAGGCCTTGCTTTCGACAATTGTTTCACAATGATGTACATTTTAGGTAATTATTTCATTAAATAATGTTAAAATAATTATTTAATTATTTTTTATATAATTAAATAACTATTCGCACTTCCTGTACAGTTTCCAAGAGGCTTTGGTTTGAATCCTTTTGAACACTTAAAAAATGTAAAAAAATATATTTTATTATATTTGTATATAAAATTTTAATATTTAACACTTTTTTGTTAACTACACTCATGTCAATATATAAATAATTGTAACAAAATCCTACAAAACTATTTTGATTTACTTTTTATCTAGCAATTAACTTGAAAATTGGCACACATGGCAGTTTTTTTATTTAAACAAATGTAAAAATCATTTAATATGGTGAATTAGAAAGTCTATGAAAATAATTTAAAACTGAACCAGCGGATTTGAAAATCATAAAGGAGAAAAACGAAGCGATCGTGGCGCAGTGGAACAGTGTGAGAGTGAAATTGTAAATCGTTGTGGGTTCGATCTCACTCGGTGGAATGATCATAGTTTAACTATTTCATTTCTCTCTGATGAACAGAACACAGAGGCTTTGAGGTCCGCCTCTCCAATACCGCTCGCTAATATCGGTATATGTGTAAAAGTGTGAAGTTGGAAAACCGTTTCTAACACCTTACAGTAGTCCGTGATATCAGGTCAATCCATATAAAAAAATATATCTAATTTCTATTTTAACATTTTTGAAAGTGTTATTCGCACACTAAGGAAATTGAAAAAGTCATATTTAGAAAACGTATAAAAATTTTAACGCATCGGGATTTGAACCGGTGCCTCTTGAAAACCGTTGAAGCGCTCTGACCGCTAGACCGTAGAACGCATGGCTTACATATAAAAAAGACATATTGAGAAAACGTATAACATATTTGAACGCAGCGGGACTTGAACCCGCGCCTCTTGAATACCGTTCAAGGGCTTTGACCGCTAAGCCATGCGTTCTACGGTCTACCGGTCAGAGCGCTTGAACGGTTTCTAAATATGTCTTTTTTATATCTAATTTCATTTAAAGTGTGTAAAAATCGCGACACCAAAAGCTACCATTGAAATTAAAATATTTATTGCTTTCTTACAGTTCTCGAGTACGTAGGTCCTAAATGGCGAACGTTCGTTGCCAACATGTCGATAGCCATTTTCTTCACACTGGGTGCCAGTTTGCTTCCTTGGATAGCTTTGTGGGCAGATGACTGGAGAAGATATGCTTTGGGCATCAGTGCCCCTTTCATTATAGCGGCGGCTACACCTTGGTTGGTTCCTGAAAGTGCTAGGTAACATTTTAGAGCTTCACGCCATTTCCCGCATAGCATTCAAAAAAATTTTCAGCCTTCCATATCTCAGTTTTAGACCTAGACCAGATAGACCTATACCAGTAAGTAATTAAAAGATAACCTAGTATTAAAACACTCTGTTCTCCATTATCCACCCGAAATCGAGATCGAGAGAATACGTGTTGAGTGGCGCTACTTGACGCCGCGCTACGTCTTGTGAATAGAGTGTAGTATTGAAAATAATTTAAATATAGTCATTCCTCGAGCGCGAATCGAACCCACAGCCATCGCCTTTACAGTCAGACTCTGTCACACTGAGCCACGATGGCCTCATATTGTATATTTTATAATTGTATTTGTATATAGTATGGCATGGTAATATATTTTAATAAAAGAAAATTAGATTATTTATTTATTTATATATTCTTTATTGCACATAATTTACAACAAAATCAAAAAATGCACAAAAGTCGGGCTTAACGCTAAAGCTAAGCTAAAGCCAAAAGTTTAATTGTTATAATTATAAAAACATATAAAAATAAAATAAATGTTTATCAAAACATATTTAAGCGCATATATACCTGAAAAATACATATTTACATACACACACACACACACATAAACATATAAATTTATATATATACACAATTTGAAGTTTGAATTAATTTTAAATTCGAATAAGAATTTGAATAAGCTACACCTATGTTAATTATGGTGGCAGGGTGATTGTTTTATTTTATTTTTATTTTTATTTTAGTATATAATGTATATAATTTTTATTTTTATTTTAATTCTAATATATTATATTTTTCAGATGGCTGCTGTCCCAAGGCAAAATCGACAAAGCCATGGTTATTATGAAGAAGTTTGAGAGAATCAACAAAACGAAAATACCAGATAAAGTACTCAGCGAGTTCACTGTAAGTATTTTTTTTATATATGTAGAAGTTGAAGCCTACAACTGTTTTTAGGTTCACATTAGAAAGAAAAATTTAAACGCATCGGGATTCTTACCACAACCTCTTGGAAAACGTCCAAGCGCTCTAACCGCTAAGCCATGCGTTCTACATCAAGCTACGTCGAAATTCTTATACGCTTATTACAACTTATATTTGTTGTTGGCATCTCTGTAGAGAGATTTTTACAAATTTCTGCTACCCAAAGATTATTCTACGAACAATAGTTTGACAAATGGAGAATGCTATTTATTAAATGCGTTCAATTTTTTATACATTTTCTAAATATGTCTTTATCAATTTCGTAAGTGTGCGAATAACACTTTAACAAAAATATTAAAAACACATTACAAAATCTTTTCTTATTATAAGTATATTTAATAGTATAAAATGTTGACTCACTGACTCACTGACTGACTGACTCAAAATTCAAATTTTGCGCCACCTTCCTCCGAGCACGTTTTCATTTATTCTACACAAGGTGAAGTGTGTACCCTTCACTGACTTTACCGCAGCCGGTTAAAATATAAAAGTGATTAGAACGTAATTATAAATGTTCTTGGCCAACTTTGCCTATTGTTATCGGTGAATTAAAAAAAAACTCGTGAGTAACCACTCGGAAACAATTTGAATATACTACGGAAGTATTGTTATGTAAATGGTATGTTAAAAAAAATATTTCATTCAATAATTTTCCCGCATACCAGTTATCAGGCAGTCAGAAAGGACTTAGTGCCAAGTCACTGTACTCCACTTTCTACCAGAAATCTAGAAATTTGTGACGATCCAGAGCGGAGAAATTAAAATAATTTAAATATAATCACTTCTCCAAGTAGGAATCGAACCAACAACCAATTGCATTTACAAAAAGTTGGTGTAAAAGAATTTCAAATTCTTAATCAATATATAACGAAACAAATAAAATACTTTTATATACTAATAAAAAGCCATTCTTAAAAAACGTATAAGTTTTTTTAACGTGATATTTTTGTTGTTAGCGAAGCGTCTACAGAGGTAGACGAATTTTTACAAATTTCTGCTACTAAAATATTTATACGAACAATTGTTACAACAAAAATGAGTTGTAATAAACTTTTAGAACGTATGGCTTAGCGGTCAGAGCACTCAGACGGTTTTCAGAAGCGCGGGTGCGAATCCATTTAAAACACGTTAAAACTTCAATACGTTTCTTAAAATGTTTTTCGTATCCTAAGTGTGTGTGTTCCACAAATTATTATACCAAAACAATTCACACATACAATAAATACTTTATAGGAAGCAACCCAAATGAAAATAAAGGAATCCGAAGCTGAATCCAAGACTTACTCAGTGTTGGACATCTTCAGAACACCAAGATTGAGAAGAAACGCTCTTCTCCTCATCGTCATCTGGATGGCTATTTCTTTAGTGTTTGACGGTCACGTCAGGAATGTTGGGTCCTTAGGGCTGGATATTTTCCTGACATTCACAATCGCTACGGCAACTGAATTTCCTGCCGATACCTTCTTAACTGTGGTTTTGGATAGGTAAGGAGTAAAATTTTTATACTATTTATTACGTGTTATTTAGTAATATTGTATTATTTTAGTAAATGTGATGTTTATCATACATTCTCACAATATAAAACATATGTTTATTCCAACGACAAAAAAACCGAATTTCCCAAATATCTGCTGAAATACAAAAAATTTATGAACAGACATGAGTGTTACATAAATAGGTATTGAATTTCTGCATCCATGAGTTGCCGTTGATCCGTTGATCGACTTACAAAGCAGCTGCCGGAAACAATCATTAATTTTTAGATGGGGCAGAAGATGGTTGGCTTGCGGTTCTATGGTCGTTAGTGGCGTCTTCAGTCTTTTGGCTACAGCAGTTCCTGTTGGTAAGTTCGAAATAACATTCACAACATTTGTATGGAATACTAATTAAATATCCGAGTACACACAAAGTGTACATGCGACTGTATTATGGCATATTTACTATGAAATAAGACACTAGCCTCTTTGTCTCATACATAGTAAATCCTCTTCAAAAAGTACCTTCCAACAAGGAAAAGTCTGAATTGTCGAAAAAAATTATAAGCCCTGTTCGAACAGAGCCTGCTCCACAAAGTATCGAAGTAATTTTTAAAAAACCTTAAATTGTACATTCCTTCAATTTCTCTAATATTATAATTTTAGAACTTACTTGCTTACTTAGAAAGCGTTTCTTTCTTTATTAGAACGATTAAGAACGAATTTATCCATTGTCCAAGAAGCTGAATCTTTATATTGAAACAAAATAATAAGTTCTA
The DNA here is from genome assembly GCA_038994665.1 of Podotricha telesiphe. NCBI lineage: Eukaryota > Metazoa > Arthropoda > Insecta > Lepidoptera > Nymphalidae > Podotricha > Podotricha telesiphe. The sequence goes on from JAOYRR010000459.1 coordinate 932,656, forward strand.
ATTGACTAATCCCATTTTATCTTATATAATGCTCAAGATATCTCAGACAAAATCACAATTTTTAGTATTAAAAATCATAATTTCAGGTGGACCATCAGCTTCTCTGGCTATCTTAGGACGGTTTGCTGTGAACATTTCATACAACATTGGTCTCCAATATGCAGCGGAACTATTACCTACAGTAGTACGTGCTCAGGGTGTAGCTTTAATACACATTATGGGATATGTAGCATCTATAGTCGCCCCTTTTGTAGTTTACTTGGTAAGTTTATCTAATGTAACTTAACTTTTTATTTTGCAGTTTTACACTTTATTTCGTATATCAAGGTAGATCCTAGTGTCAAGACAGTCCGTCTTTTATTGTCTGCCCAAAATCGGGACATTTCGTGTTGATTGTCAGAACTCAACACTGAGAGACTAGAAGCTGATATGTTTTAATGATATATAAAAAAAAATGTTTTATGATTTGAACCTACTGACTCTTAGATATTCTCCAATTAAGCTGTTAGTTCTTAATGCGTGTTCTAAATTTCCTAAGTGTGTAAATGTTAAAAACTTTTTAATAAAATAACATTCTCTCTTGCCTAACGATTGTTTGAAGAATAATCTTTGGGTAGCAAAATTTGTAAAAATCTCTCTACAGAGATGCTAACAATGAAAATAAATTGTAACAAGCGTACAAGAATTTAGACGTAGCTGGATGCATGGCTTACCGGTCAGAGCACTTGAACGGTACCCAAGAAGCGCAGGTTCAACTCCCGCTGCGTTCAAATTTTTACACGTTTCCTAAAAATGTTTTTCAATTTCCTAAGTGTGTGAATAACACTTTAAAATGTAACAAAAATTTTCAGGGAAGTTGTTTATTATTCATTATCTATAATTATTACAATATTGAAAGAGTATATGTAAATGAATATCTTCAATAAAATGCTGGGCTAATAAGAATTGTCTGATTAGACACAATTTTGGGTTTTGGACTCAAACACCATTACACTATCATTTTTATTTCTATAACAATATTTTCCCAATCTAGGTAATAAATAATCACATTCAATAACCAACTTATTGAATGTGATTATTTATTACCTAGATTTATATAGGGTTTATAGAGAACTGCGATAATAAAACCATGCCGTGTTTTTAAAAAATAGTAAATTAAAAACACATCTTAGATATACTGTATTTTTTTTACAGGCCAACATCTCACCAGACCTACCTCTACTAATCCTAGGAGTATTAGGCATAGTGGGAGGTGTTCTGTGCCTGTTACTGCCAGAAACTATGGACACAGAAATGCCTCAGACACTCGCTGATGGAGAGAACTTTGGAAAGGATCAAAGATTTTGGGACATTCCTTGTTTTCCCAGGTAACAACCGTTTGTTATTCTTATATGCAATTTTAGATTTTAAGCGTGTTGTAATGTATGTTTGTCTAATAATGGACATTCAGAACATGTGATGATTGTGGGTTCGGTCCTGACTCTTGGAAGTAATTATATTTAAATTATTATTATTTTTCCAGTCTATTTACACACAGCGTTGAGGATCGCTAGTCAACAGAAAGGCACTGTGTACCCTTTGTGTCCATTTTCAAGACATTGCATTTTAAGTGGCAATACGCATTTTTGACTTTTATATTATTGTTTTATTAATAACAACTAAAATAGGAAAATTAATTTCTATTAAATGCCTAAATCGTTTTTTCATAGGAAAAAGAAAGAACCCACCACAGACATACCTATTCAGCCATCCCAAGAAGACCATTTCATCAGGTCACTTCCAGCTACCGGATCTAGAGCATCTGTACGAGCTTCAATAAGACTATCGACGAGATCATCAAAAAGAAATCAAGATGAGAACAGAGTGTAAACTAATTTGAAATTAATTATTTATTATTTTGTAATTTTGTTAAAAGATCTCTGTATTAATTTATAGTTGGTTATAATTTTCATTTGGCAAATTTGATTTTTTTGACAAAATTTGAAATTTGATAAGGAATTGTAGCAAATTTATGCTTACTTTTTAGTTTTAAGACAAATAGAGTTGATTTTATCGTTGGACGATAATGACGATAGATCCAATGGCTCTTGATCGGAAAGCTGAGACCAGATGAGTGTCTCACTAGGTTCTATGCTGACACGAGTAAATTAGAACTTCTACACAAATGTTATGTTCCATTTGTTATGGTGTTACTATTAAATTTAAAATCTTATGGATTTTTATTAATATGACGTTAATGTAATGCAATGTAATCGTCTATTTCAATACTGATGAAAGAAGGGGGTTTATATCTAAATTAAATTACATATTTTTAATATTTAAAAACTTTTGGTCAACTAGTAATTGTGAAAGAATATATATTTAAGTCAAATATTTATTAAACTTGTTCAAATTGTCAAACAGTATATTTTTGTTCCGACACGATTCAATGGTTGTCAGTTCGAATCTCATAGAGAATGTGGTTACGAGTTTTTTAAAGATTTTATTTGTTGTAGTGACTTTTATGTAATATGTTTTGCCCGAAATTAATTTAAAGTAATATTAAATCCTTTTCTCTATCAGTAACTAAAAGCATTAAAAATTGAACCCGCTATATATATATCTCATGTATAAAAATAACGAGCTTTGCTTTCTAAACTATTCTTGCCAGAAACAGTACAAGCTATTTTTATAGGGTACTTGTATTTAAAAATTGTGATTTGTCTTAGTAAAATATATTAATTTAGAGGTAGTTAAAAGTTAAAAATGATTTCTTAGTCCATTCGTTGGTTGGCAGTCAAGGTTTGAATCCCAGAGGCCCTTGCACCAACGACACGCCCTCAAGCAGCCACTCAACTGGGTCGTTCCTCACCCCACCGGTGTCGCTGTTAAAACGCAGAATAGTTTACTTTAGCCTCGTATTTTAACAGCTTCACGCCTTTTTGTTTATTGTGGGTTCGATTCCCACTCGGGGGTATGATTATATTTAAAATATAGCATTTCTCCGCTTTGGTGATAAAATACCAAGAGCAGTGTTCATTTTCATCATACAACACAAAATGTCTCAGATCGGAAGGCAAGTGGAGAACGGAGTGTCTTGACACAAGGTTCTCTCTGGCTACCCTGCAATGTGGATTCAAAATGTGCCTCCAATATAACGCAGTTAGTTTTATAAACTAAGTGCGTTTGTCAGCTCCGCGTTTTAAAGAGTTTCTATTGTATTTACATAAGCAGTCTGTTTAGAAAAAGTGCGGTTTTAGGTTTCGCCGTCAAATTCGTATGGAATGTTTAAGTTTTCTTAATTATTTTTGTCAAATTAATGACATATATTATATATTAATATTATATTTAGTATTTATTTTATTTGTTTTTACAGAATATAATTATATAAATAATAATATTATTTAAATATTAAGAGACCATCGTGGCGAAGTGGGTCAGCGTCTGTTAACGTGATTGGTTGTGGGTTCGATTCCAACTTGGGGATATGAAATTAAATATTCAAATTATTTTCATGCATCTGCTCTAGTAAGACTAAGTAGTAGTAATTTCAGTAATTTTTAAAGTATTATTTGGTCTATTAAAAATCTAATTTTTCTACAAACTCTTGAAATTTGTTCATACTTTTATGTATATAAAAATATTGATACGTTTTTGTTATATTATAACGTTTCTTTTATATATTTTGTAAATATCTTACTTAAGTACTTTTAAGGCTATAAACTTAAGTTTAAAATATGAAGACTATGTAGCCACTTTGTGGTATTTCATCTCTTTCTAACATTACAAATTGAATATTTAAGAAAGAGACAAGTATATTTAATTGTTGCTCCCTGATTTGTTTTACTCACGATGCCATTTTATATTTTTGGTGCGAAATTGAACACACAAATTATTTCTGTGATAATAATGTTAATTAAATTTAATATCATAGAGTTGTTGTTTTTTTTTAAATATTAGCATATATTAAAATAGCAAAGGCAGAACAACTTAAGTGTAGCTGAAAAACATATTCTTAATCAGCAAAAAATCTGATTCTAATTCTAAAATCTGCAAAAAATATCAATTAATTTCAATTTCAAATAAAAACATTTTTATATGGGATTAAATGATATACGGGGCAAAACAGGTTTTTTATTATAAGTCAGTTTACTAGTTTTACAATATTTATTCTATAGGTTCCATGGAACTTCTATATTCATTTTTGAATTATTTCCTTCGTAGGAATAGATTTTCTTTCTTGCAATTCATTTTTAAAAATAAAAAGGAATAATTCAAGAAATTAAATTAAATTACTTCGATACTGGAAGGAATTATGATTTACCAATATTGTTTATGTAGTATATTTCATATCGAATTCAAAATATCCTTTATTCAAATTGATTTTTACAAACATAAGAATGCCACAACTCGGAAGGCAGTTCTGTTCAGGAGAGCCGACGAGAAACTCAACAGTTGGTATTCTTAATTTTTCTTTGTTTAGATTAATAGTACATTACGGTTTCATGTAAGGGACTAAAGTATAATGATTACTGATGAAGAGGTCGCGAAGGATAAAAAAAGGTCCGGCCTACTGGAAGCTTTACTTGCGTGCGGCTCGTAAACCAGCACAGATACACTAAAAAAATGTACTAGAGTATTGTGGATCTCCAAAAATACTACTGAAAAGTCACTAATGGCATGTCCATATCTCTTATGGTTAAGTCTCAATAACTACTTTTATATTCAAAATTTAAATTAAATATATTGCATTATTTTCGTAGCTGTTTTCTTCTATCGGGACTTGTAATAAGGAAAACAGCGGGCACAGCTAGCGTATTAATATGTAGATATTGTAATGATGCAAGATTTGTCAACAATTTAAACTAATTCACAGTAGGTACATATTTAAATAACAAATTATATTTTTTTTATATAAACAAAAACGTTAAATAAAACAAATTTTACTAATTCCAATTGTAACCGGCTATCTCTGGTTTGACGCAAATTGATAACGATAGAAAATATTGCGTAATTCTATTATCAATGTAAACTGAAACAAAAAAACATCTAATTAAAAACAAATAAATAGACATTACTGGATTTGAACCTGTGATTTTAAGCTCTATACACATATATTACGATCACTATAAATAGAAATAGTGGAGAACGAAGTCCTACACTATGTCCTCTAAGTCCTCTCCGCCTAAAAAAACAGTATACAGTGGAATATTTCACACAAATAATATTTTAATAGGTTTTTTAACTATTTTAAACTAGAAGCTTCATTTGCATGCAAATTAAACAATATATCAAAGCTTTACAAAACTTTCGTTTTTATGCACCACATGCATTTTGCATTGAAATTATTAATTAAACCATTTATAATAATCAAAATTATTTTCAATTCTCTGCTCTTGTACTTAAGAGAAAGTGCGGTGTTGAGTTCCGTCACTCAACACGTGATCTCTCTAAGTAATGCGGAAAGTAGAGAACGAAGTGTCGAGACACTATGTTATCTCTGACTACCTTGCTAAACGGAAAAAAGGATGAAGCTGCAAAAAAAAAATATTTTTTTTTTCAAAAAACATTACATTCTTTACCCAAAATTACTACTAATTAGCCTAGTGTCAAGAAAATCTGTATTTCATTTTCGCCAGAATCCGAGCCATTGCCTGTGGGATGGCGGAAGTCAACGCCGCGTTTGTTTTACCTCAGAAAACACATGTAAAACATATATTTAGAAAACATATAAAAATCTGAACGCAGCGGGATTTGAACCCGCGCCTCTTGAAAACCGTTCAAGCGCTCTGACCGCTAAGCCATGCTTTCTACATACGGCTACGTCAAATTTCTTTTACGCTTATTACAACTTATATTTGTTGTTAGCATCTCTGTAGAGTGATTTTTACGAATTTCTGCTACCCAAAGATTATTCTACGAACAATCGTTTAGCAAGAGAGACGCACACAACAACACAGATTCACAAATATTGTATTATTTATTCACGCAATGCGACGTTACATTATCAGAATTGAACCTCCGATCTCTTATCCATTGAGTTGTCAATACTCTATTACTCCAAGCCAATAAGTATAAGAGCTAATTAAGACTCAATGAAGACTTACAAACATAAAGAGTACATTTGTACCATATGTAAGAAGACTTTGAAATGTTAGAAGTGGTATATTTTTCAGCGTCACGACTTATCCCGCATTCTAGAGAGAACCTAGTGTCAAGACACTCCGTTCTCCACTTTCAGGGATAAAAAAAAAATATATATATCCAAGCATTCGCCCGAGCGTGTATTGAATACGCAGCCAATCGTGTTTACAATTGAACGCGTTTCTACTACACGGCGACCATCATAGTATTGTGACCACCAGATGGCAGAGATAACCACCAGGTGAGAGGTAAGAAACTCCATCCTACACTCTCCGCGTTTTTAGGAGTCACTGCGTGTACGATGACGGGATCCAATATGGCGCTTTGTGTTTTCCAGCAAATTAAGAGTGAATTCTCTTCAATTTGCAAGGTTTATTTTTTATAAACAAATTGTAACCGTAATAGCGCAGTGGATCTCTAGGAGGAGTGATTCTTCCACTCAAAACACAGTCTCAATGTGGAGAACCGAATTATTGATACAAAATTCTTTCTGACTATATTATGAGTTGAATTGTTGACACTGATATGAGAAAATAGCGACCCGCTCGCGGCTTCGTCCGCATAAACTATTATAGCAGTTTTGTATTTTTGGCGGCCTTTTCGTAAAACAATGAAATTCTTTTAAAAATTAAAATAAATGGAAGTAAAAGTCTATGTTCATCCTAGGGCCCTCGAGTATCTCTTTAAAAAAAATCATCACAATTGGCTTAGCGGTTTAGCCGTGATGTCGTCACATACAGACAAGCAGATTTACTTTCGCATTTATAATATTAATAGTATATAGTAAGAATAGAAAGCAAAGTAATGAAAATAATTTTAATATAATCATACCCTTGAATGTGTATCGAACCCGTTATCGAAGACGTTTAACATCGCCTCGAGAGACTTATTTTATAGATTCTCAACTCTATGGGACATAAATCACTAACTAATGAAAGTACTAAGTAGTAATTGTAACGTTTAAATAAACAATGTATCAATTGGTCAGTCAACTATAACAGCTTTATATTATTTTTTAAAGTCTTATTCACACTTGCAATATGATTTTTGTAGAAACTTATAATAAATTGAACGTAACGAGACTAGAACCCGCACCTCTTTTTAAAAATTATAACAATAAATTAAGGCCATCGTGGCACAGTGTGACAGTAATTGGATGTAAACAATAAAAAAATGATTATATTCAATGTTCCTCTTTCTCGTTTGTCTTAGGTACCAGCCTAATACAAACGGCGGCGTTAGTTCCGCCCCTCTATACGCAATGTCTTGGTTTCGGGTGGAACATGGAGAACCAAGTGTCTAAAAATCTGTAAATAAATCAGTAAAATCTCTCTACAGAGCTGGTAAGAATAAAAATAATTTGTAACAAGTGTATGATTAAAGACGTATAGCTCAATTGTTCAAAGTTCTTGAACTGTACATAAGGAAATATTGTTTGTTATTAATATACAAATTATTTTCTGTGCATATAAATCTGAGATAAATTGTTTTTTAACATTTTTTAAAGTGTTAATAGCACACTTATGGATTGAAAAAGACATATTTAGAAAACGTATAAAATGTTTGAATGCAGCGGGATTAGAACCCGCGCCTTTTGAAAACCGTTCAAGCGCTCTGACCGCTAGACCGTAGAACGCATGGCTAAGCGCCTATAACCAAAAGATAAATCAAATTGGAATGTCTGTTTGTAATATTAAAATAAACTGCTTTATACAAAATCCATATGTGTACACGTACACGATATAACGTTTTTTTTTTTTATTTTGACTAATCTCTGGAACGACTGGGCCGATTTTGAAGGTACTCTCACTGGCGGGTTGCTGATGTAATAATAAGTAAATTAGGCTACTTTTATTTAAGAATTCCACTCGGACGAAGTTGCGGGCACAGCTGGTGTCAAATATAATTTAATGTTAATAGATGTAAAAACCAGATTGATGTTAATAGTTTTAATTTAATTTAAACATTATGTCATTTCAAATTTTAATTTAAAGTTATGTTTTCATTTCAATGGACAGTCAGACAGAAATATATTAAGTTACACATGTGTTTGAAATACACTTTTGTTAAAAATGACATGCACGTTGCTAAGGGAACGCGTACTTTCCGCGTCAACGAGGGTACTTGTGTAAATTAATTTATCAATAAGAATCTATTTCCACAAAGCATTATGAAAATATTATCTTGTGTTACTGAAATAAACATTTATTTGCTTCAAAATTTGTTGGTTGTTTTTGAATTTTAATGGTATTCAATAAGGTGTAGTTTGTAATGTATCATATTATTTCGTTTAGCGAGACAGTGATTCTCAAACTTTTGTAATATAATTTATATTAATATTCTAATATTATAATTAAATGTTGAAGCCATCATGGTGTAGTGTGACCCTGTATACAGGGAGACGCGCTCATCGAACCCATTACACGGTTGACAGGTTCGATTCCCATTTCCGATTCCCATTCGGAGGAATAGTTAAATTATTTTCATTTCTTCACTCTGTTGACAAGACAAGGTGCGATGTTGAATTCCGTCCCTCGACCTAGAATGTCACGACTTCAGGTGGAAAGTGGAGAACGGAGTGGTTTGACACTCGGACTATCTTCTCAGACTATCCTACTATGCAGGAAAAAGCTTGAAGACAACATCCCCGAAACATCACCGAAACTTTTCACTAACGCGTTGGAAGACATCTTCAGAACCCTGAATTGGATCCAGCTAGGTTAGTCAGCCTTTGGCAAGTTGCGTCGAATCTTCTTGTCGCCTATACCGCAATGTCTGAAGATGAAAGTCTTCAATCAGTGAGTCCTACCTGTCATGACTTACGGACTAACAACCTAGTCGACCAATTTGGAGTCACCCAACGTGCTATGGAGCGAGATCTACTCAGTATCTTTGAAGGATAAAATATGAAATGAAGGTATCCGGCGAAGAACCGGAGTTACCAACATAGCTCGCAAATGTAGTACGTTGAAGTGGCAGTGGGCTGGACACGTATGACCGATGGCCGTTGGAGTAGATGAGTCCTTGATCGGAGATCGGATCGAGAGTGGACAGAATATTGATTTGATTTGAATGATTTGATTGATAAAAAAACATTAAAATGTGTTTTACTCGAAGTGGAGTTCATAGTATTTAGACACTACGTTCGTTATTTCTAATAAACCGTACAGCTGAGTTTGGTTTTATATAAAAAAATAATAAATAATGCGGTACTTAGTGTCTCAGTGATACAGCGTCTAACTGTAAACGCAATTAGTTGTGGATTCGATTAAATTATTTTTATCACTCTACACTAGTACCTGTTATAAAGCGAGGCATTGAGTTCCGCAAGTCTACACGCGATGTCTCGGGCGGAAACTGAAAAAACGGAATGTTGACACTAGATTCCATCTCTCTCCCTGTCTCCCTGTGTCAGTCAGTGTATGCGAAAAAGCGGAGAGCTTTAAAAATGAAACTGTATATCAAGATTGAAAAGCAATGCAATATTTACAAAAGCTATATCTTCAATGTAGCAAAAACTTTTAAAAATCAACCTTATTATAATAAAAATGAAGTTGAAATTTAATTAACCGTTTTTAAATAAGCACGTTATATTTAATTGGAAGAATTAATAAAGGCCTATCATTCAGTTGAAGTTCTTAGACGGTGATAGTCGGTTCATTAAAAAGCAAACTGTCATAGAGTTTTCGCGAAACTTACAATATAATTGGTATGTATTATTTAAACTTTTTTTATATTTTTTTTTACATCCATGAGGATGTGCTTTTTCCCGCATAGCATGGTAGTATTTGACAACCTAGGTTCTCAATGACTACCTGGAGTGTCTTGACACTAGTGTCAAGACACTCCGTTCTCCGTTTTTCCCCGGTGTCGCGACATTGCACGTTGAGTGATGGGCTACAACATTTTTACATTTTCATTCAACAAAAAATTTGAAGGCAGCGGGATTTGAACCCGCGCCTCTTGAAAACCCTTCATGCGCTCTGACCGCTGAGCCATGCCTTCTACATCCAGTTACGTCGAAATTCTTATACGCTTATTACAACTTATATTTGTTGTTAGAATCGCTGTAAAGAGATTTTTACAAATTTCTGCTACCCAAAGATTATTCTACGAACAATCGTTTGGCAAGAGAGACTATTATTTATTATTAAATATTTATAACATTTTTTTAAAGTGTTATTCGCACACTTAGGAAATTGAAAAAGACATATTTCGAAACATATACATATTTTTATACGTTTTCTAAATATATCTAAAAAACTTATTAGCTATACCTACCTGTATATTATACTCGTACTTCTACTTTTTTTGGTTGTTTCCTATTTTGTCATGTTTAAGAAGAATAAGAAAGAAAGAGAAAGAGTTTTGTTTATCTATCTATTTTAAATCACTTCTCGTATGATTTTTAAATTTGTACACGTGTCCGAATCTGATGATAATATAATATATATAATAGTTCCTTAGCAATGAACTGATGATGACGCCACAAGAACCAGGTACTCAAGAAAATATTTCAAAGCATATTTCTTTTACATAAAAGAATCTTACAATTTTATATTTTTTTTCTATAAATAAACGTATTTTTTTAAATTGTTAAAAAAGTATTTTTCTCAAAAATTTTCGACATTTTACAAAAGATATATGATGCAAAGGTGAGCCATAAGCGATGTAGGTTGAGACCTCGGTTGGCATTCGAGAACACAGTACCAATGATACTGGAGGGTGGTCGCCTAAATAGCTTGTGGTGCCGAAGGGCGTATAAGTATGAAGAGGTTGATGGAGAAAGACATATTAAGTAAACGTATAAAATTTTTAACGCAGCGGGATTTGAACCCGCGCCTCTTGAAAACATAAATATACATAAATATGTATTTTTCCATTTCCTTAGTGTGCGAATAACACTTTAAAAAATGTTAAAAAATATAGGTTGATGGAGGTTGAGGGCTGTGGACGAGGAGCTAGAGCCATGTAGGGACCGTAGCGCTTGGCGCTCCGACCTCTCTGACTACCCCGCTAGGGATAACGTGTGAAGCGATAAGAAAACAAAAACAGATTTAATTGTCTTTCGCTATCAAAATATATAGTCATTCGTTATAAGCGTGTGAATAACACTTGGAAAATGTTCAAATATTCAACAAATAATACTAGTATTGCGGTCCGTAACTACTGCGCGTATAAAGATGAAATTTCTCATGTAGGTTCTTTCGGAAGTAAGGTATAGGGACATGGAGTTATGTTCGGGCAAGATTTCCGGAAATGCCTACAAAAACGGGAGAGACGAGATTTTACGGAAAAACGGATTTTTTGGAAGATACAATTGTGAATAGTACGACATTTATCATAAAATCCACGGCAAACAAAGTAATAGGCGACAACTAGTGTTAAATAATATTTCATAGAGAGATTAAAATTATTATATTACAATACTTTTATTAATCTCTTTATCTCATAATTGTAAAGATATGAAACGTGGCAATAACGTCTTAATGTACATATTTAGTACATCACAGACCATGCTGGCGCAGTGGTACAGCGTCTGACTGTAAGCGCGATTGGTTGTAGGTTCGATTTCCATTCGGAGGAATAATTATATTTCAATTATTTTAATTTCTCTGCTTAGCTACATGTTTTTAGATCTGAACCCACAACCATCACGAGTAAAGAAAGATACAGTCCCACTACGCCCCAATGGCTTCTATTTATGCTAATGATCCTTTCGTACCAATCGTGAACAGGATTTGAACTCGTTATTCTTCGTAATACAATTCAGTAATAAAGTAATTTGAAAAATATATTTTAGGAAGCGTATAAGAATATGAACGCAGCGGGATTCGATCCCGCGCCTCTTGGAAACCGTCCAAGCGCTCTGACCGCTAAGCCATGCGTTCAGTAAAGCAATACAGCAATTTTCTTTGAAATAACCTAGTGTCATGTCTCGTTTCCATCTGGATTCGATACATTGGCTATTGGGCGGGACTCAACACCGTGTAATGTATCCCTTTAAATTCGCTTAGATGGTATTTAACAGGGCTGAAATCCAGGCTACCTTTACAAGACATCACTTATTAATTTCATATGCTTTAAAGTAATTTAAAGTATACCAATATAAATACACACATATTGACACTTATTCTAAATTAGTTTAGAAGGTTTCATGTAACAAGAAAACAAACAAACAGACTGTTGTTTCTCCTATTCTCATAAGGAATTATTATCATGTGAATAACAAAGATCCATTTGTGGCAGTACTTATTTATTTTATTTATTTGATTTTCCTTTGAACCTGAAACTAAAGCTAATATATACATATAATAAACATGACTATAACTGATCGCTGTCTGTACATGGAAGATATATAAGAACAAAATATTATAAGGCGCATGTAATAGAACCCAAAACAATGAATTTTAATTTTCTTAAAAAAGACATATTTAGAAAACGTATAAATTCCATTTCCTAAGTGTGCGAATAACACTTTAAAAAATAATAAAATACATATATATTTATTTCTTTTCTGTTTGTCTGTTACTGTTTGTTTGTGCACGCTAATCTCAAAATTGGCTTGACCGATTTATATGCCATTTTGACTTTTGTATTGTGAGTGAGTGAGTTTTCATAAAAATTTAGTGTTTATTTAATTTCAATCGGTTGATAAACAAAAAAAATACAACCATTTAAATTGTAAATATAAGGAAAGTTTGTGATTTGTGAGAAAGCGGGCGGGCAAAAAAACTAAATACCGAATGCGAAACCGCGAGCGGGTCACTAGTTTATAATATATATATTAGTCTCGATAAAGTTCGAGAACGGCTGGGCCGATTTGGATGTTTTTGGTTAAAAAATGTCTGTAGAAGTCCAAGGAGGGTACAAAAGGTCAGAAACATAACAAAATTGCATTGAAAAGGAAGCATTCGGAACTTAAATATTAGGCAAGAAAAATAGCTTAGACTATGGAATATTGAACGACCATAAATATGTACAATTCGGCCCTAAATAATTTATGCATTCAGTATCGGCCGGTGATTTCATCTTTAGATTCATCGCATATGGTTTTGATTGTCGAAAATACATTTTAGAAACGCGACTTTTCGAACAAGAACTAAGTATAGTTGGCGGTAGTTGGATTTTATAATTGTACGAACTGACAGACGAATGCCATCTCAATCTACCCGCGAGTGTGACCACGGGCTGCTGTAAAGTGTTCGAAATATCGGGTTTCTAAAATGTATTTTCGAATACCATAAAATCTACGCGATTAATCTGCAACTGTATTTTACACATCAACGAGTCTACCAGTATATAATAATAGACCAATACCAATTATTTAATTAAACACAAAGAAAAAACACATTATTTTCGCGATTTATACATTTACTTTATTTTCGAATTAAACTATTTTTAACCGGATTAATCGGATTTATAATTGGTATTCGAAAATGCCTTTAGTAACCTACTAAGATATCGTTGGCGGTAGTTTGATACAATAATTGTATCAACTGACCGACGAATGCCACCTCAGTCTACCCGCGAGTGTGATTACAGACTACTGTAAAGTGTTAAGAATAGATTCATTTGTAAATTTCAAAAAAATTTTTACTTCGAGTTCCGCCTCTCAACAATGTCTAATTTGACGGAGGATTGAGAACGAAGTGTGTTATTAGATTCAAAATACGCTGTACTATTGCCATCTGAGAAATTTTATTACCATCAAGTTTTAGCTTATCATATCTTATGCATGCCATAAAAATCTGTTGATATAAGAACACTGCATTTTGTTTGACATTCAAATAATTTAAAGTGTTTATTACGCAGTGATTAAATGGCTTATTTTAATATAAGTTATAACATATTTCGCTGAGATTAAAGAAAAATAGCAAAATTCTGTACACAAATTGACATTGGCAGGATGTAAACCCGCACCTCTATGAAACTCTCTAGCGTATTAGGCTCGTCGTAAAAATCATTATAATTTTGTTACTTTATTGAGAAATAAAATTGTTTATACCAATATGTAAAATATACGATATACAAGTAAAAGAATACGAGTATGAAAATCTTTGGACTCGTTTTTAAGAAAATTATACGGATGGAGTTTATAGAGTACAGGATGAGGATGGAGTGGAGTATACATTAGCCAAGTATAGGTGAATTAATAAAATATTAGTGTATTTGACATATACTTTTGCATAAAGCGACCAGTAACATGTCGAGGATGCCTCTAGCTTAAGTTCATCTGTAAATGTTTATAGAAAACTGTTTTTTGAAGTCGTATTTGAACGCGTCATCTAGCTTGGCGGTAAAAGCTTGGACGGTTTCCAAGAGGCGCAGACTCGAATCCCGCTGCGTTGAAATGTTTTACTTTAAATATTTTAAGTTATCGTATAAATATTTCATATTATATAGATAAAATGCGACACCGGGTTCCGCCACCTAGCGTTACAGAGTCCTTGCTATATAAAAAAAATATTGGATAGCAAATCGCTTGGTCTTACACAGTGTTTTTTAAAATGCTCCGCGTGCATGGCTCAGTGAATTTGGGGCCAAGTTGGAAATTTAAACAAATTATAAGTAATAAAGAAAGTCTCCAGGCTCAAATAAACCACGACTATGTCAGTTATATCATGAACACTTACAAAATATGACATTACTAGCTAATCTCACGACTTCAGCCGCGTGGAATTTAAAAATAAAAGTAGTCTAAGTTATTCCTTATTACGTCAACTACCTGCCAGTAAAAAAAAACCGTCAAAATCAGTCCAGCCGTTCCAGAGATTAGCCGGAACAAACAGACAGACAAAAACTGTAAAAAAAAATATTTTGGTAAATTACCGTGTATAGGTACATATGCATTTAGTAAATAGCGGTTATTTTAAAATTACAAACATACACTCGAATTATATTTATTTGTATAGATATATATGTATATAAAATATTTTGCAAGACGTTTAAATTATTATTACTGTACATCGCCCACTTGATTGATCCTAATTGGAATGCATCGCGCATTCGCTTTGAACTCGATCCGTCATCAGAGATAAAATTTAGTTTAAATGGTCATGATCGGATATTACAGGTTCTACGAGTAATTCATGTGAGGTAAAATGGATATATAGATATAGTATATAAGTATGTAATGTTAATTTTGAAATGAAACTATTTTAACCGTATTAATCGCGTATAATTTTGGTAGAGGGTCTACCTGTGACCACAGACTACTGTAAAGTGTTCGAAACGTCGGGTTCTAAAAATGTATTTTCGAATATCAAAATTATACGCGATTAATCCGGTTAAAATAGTTTCATTTCAAAATGTGTATTAATCGCGAAAATCAAAGAACTTATTATGTATTGTTAACTTTATAAGCTTGACGGTAAACGTCGATGTGGGTTCGATTACCACTCGAGGGAAGGATTATATTTAAAATATTTTCATTTCTCCGCTCTGGTACTTAAGACAAAGTGCAGTGTTGAATTTTGCCTCTCAACACACAATGTCACGATTTCGGGCGGAAAGTGGAGAACGAAGTGTATTGGCACGTGTAGCAAAAATAAATCTTATGAATTTAAGTCTCTAATACGCTATCATTAGCTTCAATTGTTTATCAGAGTTAGAATATCGTACGTTTGTCATCTGAATTGTTTGGAAATTTGTACACTTGTCGGGTTGAGATGATAATAGAATATTTTCAAAGCAAAATGTGGGAGGCGTGAAGCTACAATAAATATATATAATACTTACTGGATAAAATATATATTTAAAAATTATAACGTTTGTTTATATACCGTTTTGGGTATCAGGGAAAGAAAATTCGCCGCTATACCAACTGTCCGCTTTGATAATTGGAGGAACAAAACGCTGCAGTGAGATTAGACAAATACTATTTTTAAAAAAATGTCTCCTTAGTGAATTTTAATATATATATATAAAACGTGCGAATCAAACATAAGGCAAACAAAGTAACTCGGGCAATGAAAACGAGTACTAATGTGCACGTTCAATGTATATTATACATAAAGTGTCACTTGAGCCCAACACTTGTGTTGTAAGTCCCACGTTCTGCTTCTCTCACGAACGTCACGCCTGCAACGTGATGAGAATCTACACGGTGGATCCATTGAATTCTAAGCATTGTCTCCTCTTTGTTACAGCCCAGGGTCTCCATCTTCAAGTTTTTGTAACCAGAAAGACGTCAGGAAAAGTGTCTTTTAAGGGAAAAAGTGAGTTCGAGAATGGAATCACATGAGAAGATGGGCAGGATCGCAGGTGAACCCGGTGATCTTGAAAATGTTGATATGGATTTGGATCGAACTAAAGGTATATTTCAAAGTGTTATAGACAAAATAAGAAAAGCCACAGTAATGGTTTTTAAACAGAACCGTTCTTTTACGACAATGTATGTAGGAAATATTTATTTCACACCATATATAATATTAGACACAAAATGGTTGTCCCGTTTGATCATTTCCAAATCGCTTCCTATTCTACTAGTATCTTAGTTAATTTGGGATTAGATTTTTTTGCCTTTATAATTAACAAAAAGCGGAGACCGTAGAAACTTTTCACTACTTTCAAATTAGGAAAAATAGAGCTGTTTCTTCTTGTTAATAGCAAATATCTAAAAATAATAATTTAAACTTTATTGTTCCAGTCAACGGCGTTATCCCTCCGAGAACAAGGAAACTGAAGGACCTGGACGATCTGTTCCCATACATCGGTGGCTTCGGCTGGTACCAGCGCTTGCTCTTCCTCTTGATGATACCATATTCCTTCTTCTTCGCCTTCGTATATTTCTCCCAAATTTTCATGACTGTTGTTCCTTCTGAGTACTGGTGCTTTGTGCCTGAGTTGGGAAATCTGAGTATAGGAGAACGGTGAGGATTTTTATATGTCAATTGATATGTGAAATTGTTAGGTGAGTGGTACAAAAGGAAGGGAGAGAAATTTGGTTGACCTTCGAGAATACAGTATCGAAGATACTGGAAGGTCACTTGACAAGCATGAGAACTGCCTGGAGGGCCTCCCCTCTTCAAGGTTGATGACAGTAGACGAAGCGAAAGAAATGTATCTCTCTGTCTGCCCCAAATGAGAAAGTTTATGGCCACGACTACTCCGACAGAAACTAATGTCTATGAAAAATTAGTAGCAGTTTGTACAACTCGCCAAGTGATCTGGTGCAAAATAGTGATGTGTCATAGGCTCTCTCTGCCTACCACGCAAATATAGGTGGTCTGCCTATTTTCCGTAACTCCTGTATGAATTATCCTAGGGTGTGCATGATGAGTGTATTTATTTTTGTTCTTAAATTATGATTCTCTAAGTTACATAAACTATAATAACATTTGAACGATTTATTTTCCAGACGTCATCTTTCCGTTCCAATATCTGACAATGTCTATGAAAAATGCCTTGTATACGATGTAAATTGGTCGGAAATCTTGCAAAATGGTGATCTATTACCAAACAACGAATGGCCTGTCAAGAAATGCCAAGAAAAATGGGAGTTCAATTTCACTGATGTACCCTATGAAACTATTGCTACTCAGGTAAGTTTTCAGCTTTATTCATCTGCTTTATGTTGGTGGGGATGCCCAAAGAATCTTAACACACAGTTTTCTAATTTTTTTTTCAACTCACGTATCATGGTAGTTAGCAAGAAAGTGGCCGGAGTGTCTTGCACTCCGTTCTCCTGTTTTCGCCTGCGATCGAGTCATTGCTTGTTGAGTGGCAGAGTTCAACTCCACGCTTTGCATTATGCACTAAAGCCCATTAAGAAATGTCCCATTGTGGTACGACAAAATATTCATACTAAGATCAAACAAGTAAATACGAGTAAAAAAGTGCATTTTAAATAAAAAATTAAGTAATTTGACTAATTTATATTTATTAAATTCTAACTATAACCTACTTTTTACATAGTTGGGATGGGTGTGCGAAAGAGACAACTATCCAGCAACAGCTCAGGCTGTCTTCTTCTGCGGGAGCATCGTAGGAGGTTTGATTTTCGGTTGGATAGCTGATAAATTTGGAAGAGTTCCTGCTATTGTAGGTAAATAACCAAAAAATAGGTAATTAGGTACTAAAAAAAAATACTATTTCTTTTATCTTCATGCATGGTGTCTTATGCATAGTTGTTAGAAATTACCTAAAATTAAGATACTATGTCTCTACTTCCAATGCAAATTCAAGACATTGCGTGTTGAGTGGCGGAACTCTATGCCACGGCTTACCTTACTGGAGGAAATATGAAAATAATTTAAATATTATTACCCTTAAGAACAGCTTAAACAAGATAAAAATTAAAAAAACGTAAACAAACGTATAAAAACTTGAACGCAGCTGCATTTGAACCCGCGCCTCTTAGAAATCGTCCAAGCGCTCTGTCCGCTAAGCCATGCGCTCCACATCCAGCTACGTCAAAATTCTTATACGCTTATTACAACCGCTTTTATTGCTAGCATCTCTGTAGAGAAATTTTTACAAATTTCTGCTACTCAAAGATTATTCTACGATTTAGCCTATGGAAAAAATCATATATATATTCTACGAACAATCGTTTGGCAAGAGATTTTCTCTTAAAGTATTACACTTAGGGTATACGTTTTCCAAAAATATGTTTTTTAATTTCTAAAGTGTGTGAATAACACTTTAAAAATATTTAGTATTAAAATGAATCTCTTATTAACGTGGCAAGTACATTAATTAGATTCTTACTACGGAACAGTATCATTCATCAGATTCAATACAATAAGTCAATCTGTTTTGAAATGAAACACATTAAAGAAATGTCCCACTTCTGTTTTCGCAACTTAATAAGAAATAACTCACTGGGTGGGTATGTAATTGTGGGCAGATGAATATCTTAGTCTGTTTTTATTTTTTCCATGAAATACAATATTTTCTTGAAGCGACCTCATCCGATATCTATCCGATACATATAAAGGTTTCTTAAAAAAATACTATGTTTAGGCAAAAAAAATATTATACTGTACAAATATAAAAAAAAAAATATTAAGCAAGTCCTAAAGAAAATATAGTTATTCAATTTATTAAATTTCTTATAGAAATTTAAAATCATTATAAAAACAATAATAATAAGTAAGTAAGGGGGAAAAGGTAAAAATATCTAGAAGTAAATTATTTGAATTCAATGCTGGTTAGTTACCACTGTGTGAAAAGGAGCAAATTTTAAGTTTCTCTGTGGCTTTTGTCAGCTGGACTGCCTTCCAAGGTAGGTGTGCCCTTCGACGATTTAAACTACTTGACACTTGACACTAGGTTCTCTCTGACAGCTCTGCTGGAAAAAGCGTGAAACTGCCTTCTTTTCAAAACTGTCTTAGTAACGAATATTTTGAGTAAGAGTTTTCTTCATTTGATCTAAAATGCTTTAAAACTATTCAAGGTACGAACATGGCAGGATTCTTCGCTGGAGTCGGAACGGCTTTTGCCAATAGCTTCTGGTCATTCTGCTTGTGTCGATTCCTCGTGGGCTTAGCGTATGATAATTGTTTCATCATAATGTACATTGTAGGTAAGTACAGCTTCTTTCTCGTTAAAATTTCGTTCATAAGTGTTTTGAAACTAGATGTCCCAGACTTCTCCGCTATGATGGAAAAAGCGTGAAACTGGAAATAAAATAGATATTCAATAAAGTTTTATGATATCATAATTTATACAAAATCTGAAATAATCAAACGAAACGAAAGCTTAAGATGGCGGCCAATGCGCTTTAACTTTCTTAAAGGACAATAAAATGACTATAAAATTTAAAAGAAAATTCTTACGTAACTCTTTAAGAAACATTTTAAATAAGTGGGACTCGAACCCGAGCTTCTTGGAAGCGGTCGAAAAGTCAAAACCATACCTTTGTACGTAAAAAAAATTCGACAATATAGATATGGCTTAGACGATTTCCACGAGGCGCGGGTTCGGTTCCCACTACGTTCAAATGTTTATACGTTTCTTAGAAATGGTTTTCTTTACCAAACATATAAAATTATATTAGTTTTAGAATTTTACGCGTGCGAAGTCGTGTTCTAGTTAAGTTCTTTAACATACAACTTTATCTTTCAGTGGTAGAATATGTAGGTCCAAAATGGAGGACTTTCGTCGCGAACATGTCCATAGCAGTATATTTTACTTTGGCTGCGTGTTTGTTACCCTGGATTGCGTTAGGAGTTGGAGACTGGAAGATCTACACCCTGATCACCAGCGTGCCCTTGGTTCTATCAGTGTTTACACCATGCTTAGTACCTGAAAGTGCCAGGTAAGTACTTTGGTACCCAATTTCAGGCTTATCTGTTTTTTTTTATATTAACAGTGTTTATTATATATGAAAAATTGGTTTTTCTTAATCTTTGCTACATTGTTCATAGACAATTTTGCTACATTTAAGTAGAATGATCTTCTTTTGTTTTGTAAGAATAGGTAATTTATAAGTGCAAATTGTTGTTGATATTATATTATGCGAAGGACCTTAATGTCTATAGATACCTTTTTACGAAACACATATATTTTGCCGACGGAAAATATGAAATTTGTCATAGTTAAAGTATATATAAAGAAGTGCAGAAAGCCAAAATTTTTTTGTGATGTACTGCTTACGAATATATTAAATTAAATATTTTTTTTTACATTTTTTTAAAAGTATTTTTCGCACACTAAGGAAATTGAAAAATACATTTTTGGAAAACGTTTTTGAGTTCAAGTTTTTGAACGAACTTGAACGGTTTTCAAGAGGCGCGTGTTCAAATTCCGCAGCTTTAAAATTTATATACGTTTTCCAAATATGTCTTTTTTTTGCCATATCACACATCATATATTTGACTTACACTTTTGTATCAAGTGACGTACATGTCGCTAAGGCATTGTATAAGGCATAATTGTGTTTCAGATGGCTAATTTCAAAAGGACGTATAGACGAAGCTCTCAAGATATTAAAGAAATGTGAGAGAATGAATAGAAAGAAGATTCCAGATGAAATTTTGAAAGAATTTAAGGTATTTTTGTTTGCAGCTTAGAATCTAACTTCGTATTTCATATCTCTGATCTAATGAATAAGGCACTGAGAAGCGCCAATCAACACGCAATGTCGCGGATTCGGGTGGAAATTATCTCAAAACTATTTTCTCTCTGCCTACCCATAGCATGCGGGAAAAAGCGTGAAACTAAAAAGGAGTACATTTTTTATGTTATATAAATAACTTAATAAAATCATAAATCATATTATCCACTTGGGATCGAAATATGTAATACAAGAGCGTAACCAAGAGGCACGGTTTAGGGTCCTTTCTATGCAGTGAAAAAGCGTGAGTCGAAAAAAATCAATACAACTGTTAACAGGATACAGCAATAGAAATAGCTAAAGCAGAGGAGGAAATCAAGAACTACTCCGTCATAGAGCTCTTTAAAACCCCCCGACTTCGTCGCAACAGCGTCCTCCTTCTCTTCATCTGGGCTTCCATCGCTATGGTCTTCGATGGCCACGTCAGGAACGTGGGCTCTTTGGGCTTGGATATATTCCTGACCTTCACAATTGCAACGGCTACTGAATTTCCTGCTGATATTTTGCTGATTTTGACGCTTGATATGTAAGTGCAAGATGGAATTATTTTGTAATTTATTTTCTTTACATAAAATTGTAAGTTAACAAAGGTTGTCTCTAGCAGAGATCCGTTCAAGTAGAAAAAAAAATGTAAAGTGGAATGGAATTTTAAAATATAGGGGATAAGGTCAGAATAAAATGTATATATTGTTTTGGATTTTAAAACTTATCGTGCTTCAATGTGACAAACGCGGTCGCTTGTAGGTTCGATTCGCATTCGGAGAAAATATTATATCTAATTTTCATTTGCCGGCTCTGATAAGGCTCTTCTGATAATGTATCGATTTCAGGGGGGAAATGGAGAGCGGAGTATCTTGACAACAGGTTCTAGGATAATTTAATAACATAAACTTACAATTGTTTAAAGTAAAGTATTTGGACACATCTCAATTATAAGTGAAGAAATGCATGAATGAAGGTTTTTTGCAAAATTTTAATTTAAAGAAAATTTGGTCCAAATTTTGCAATAAAATTTTATTTCAAAAGTTTGTGAACAAAATAATGTGTATTTTAAGATTTATAATAATTTATATGCAATAATTTTTTTTACGTCCTAGAACCTGCGCTCCTGGAAACAAACGAACGTTTCCTGAGTCACGGGTCGAGTCCCGCTACCTGTAATTATTTATACGTTTTTTAGAAATCTTTATTGATCTTCATCCAATCACGTCTTCAATTATAATTTAATTTGAGAATATACTTTGACTTATAATCAAAATATAACATGTTATTTTTCTATTTTCTTTGACAGAGTTGGTCGACGTTGGCTTGCTTTCGGTTCAATGGTTGTTAGTGGGATATTCAGTTTTCTAGCAACTACTGTAGCAATGGGTAAGTTTATTTTAAAACTAAAATAGATTTCTTTCATCTGACTGCTAACGCGATTGGTTATGGATTCGACCCTCACTCGTTATCATATTTAAATTATTTTCATTATTCCGTTCTGATTATAAGTCAAAGTCCGGCGTTAATGTAAGAGAAAGTGTAAATGTTTCTCAATAAAGTTTGTGAATAATTAAAACATGTTTAAAAAATTAACTTATCTGAACTGAGCAGTCTCCACTCATCATAGATTTCTTACAACTACCATCTCTTCCAGGTCTTCCATCAGCATCTCTGGCCATCATTGGTCGATTCGCTGTAAATATATCCTACAATATTGGCATGCAGTATGCGGCAGAACTTTTGCCTACCGTAGTTAGAGCTCAAGGGCTAGCTCTTATACATATTATAGGTTACGTCGCTACTATATTGGTACCTTATATAGTATATTTGGTAAGTGATTTAGTGTAAACTTTAAAAAAAAACTGATATTACATTTAAAATTTTGATAATGGTCAAAATTTGACACCCGGCTCTTGTAATTTTTAGGAAATATATAAAATTTTTACCAAAGTGAAATCAAACCCGCGCCCCTTGGAACCATCCAAGCGCTTTGACCGCCAAGCCATGCGTTCAACATCCGGTTATGTCAAAAATCTTATACGCTTGTTATAGCTTAATTTTGTTGTTAGCATCTTCAAGGGTTTCCAAGAGGCCCAGGTTCGAGACCTGCTACGTTCAAGTTTTAATAAAATTTCTAAAAATGTTTTTGATATGAATTTGTTAACTTAAAGAAAATTTGATACATGAAAGAATGAATTTGGAAAACAAAACCAGCATCTCTAAATATAAAGTAGCTTACGTTTTTTAATATATACTTTTTTCAGGCAACAATCTCACCCATAATTCCTCTCCTAATTCTCGGAACCATTGGCATATTAGGTGGATGTCTTTGCCTCTGCCTACCAGAGTCCATGGGGAAAAATATGCCTCAAACTATTGAAGATGGGGAAAATTTCGGTATAGATCAAAAGTTTTGGGACATGCCGTGTTGTAAACGGTAATAATATAAGGCTTTAATAAGTTAAATTATATAGGTAAATACTAAGTCCTGCCATAAATATTGTAACAAAGACAAACATATTTTTTTTATTTTACGTAACATTAATTACTATTACAGTATCATACTTTAATACATTAATATAAACCATAAAATATTTTTTATGGTAATTTCTGTGACCTCGCTTTGTGTACCCCTTGAGTAGTTGTTTAGATTTTACCACCTTATTCTTTTTTTTTAATTATCAGCTAAAATACATAACAGGCTGCAAGTCCTAAGTATTTTTTTTAAATACACGACATAGTATATATCATACTACCCCGCCCCAGACATATCACCTCACTCTATTTTAATATCACAAAATATTTTACAACATATTGACGCGAAAAGAAGAAAATAGAATGAACAATCATAGAAAATGACAGATTCCAAATTTAAAAGGAATTTTGTTTAGTTTTAATTATAACGGTATTAATGGCCAGATTAAGTATTATAAGATAAATAAAGCTATATAGATACAGGTGAAAACCATACTTAATATTATAAAAGCGAAAGTAACTCTGTCTGTCTGTGTCGCTAGTCTCTGTACAAATTGGCATATATTGTTTACTTTGTGGCTCAATGGTTCAACGTTTGACTATAAACACAATGGTAGAGGGTTCTATTCTCGCTTAAGAAAGTTACTATATATAAATAATTATAAATGATATTCAATACTCTGCTCTAGCTTACTGACGCAGCGTTTTTTCTTAAAAAAACGCTGCGTCAACATCCGCTACTCAGCACGCAATAATTTTAGATCAAAAGTGGAGAAGGAAATGTCTTGTCACTAGGACCTAGGTTCTCTCTAACAACCCTATACGGGAAAATGCAAAACTAGAACAAATCTCATATATTTTGAAATTTAAAAGTCTAGGTAGACTCAATTCGTGACCACAGACTAAATACTAGAAATGTCCGATTTTCCCAATTTGAAATGTGCCTAAGTTCTTACTTATGTATCAATTATGTTTTATTACAGACAAGTGAGTGCTATGGCATGTACCGTTGAAGTCACTAAAGTTTGATGTACCATAGAAAATTAAGAAATATATTCATATATCAAGAAATATATTTTTCAAGAAATATATTCATATATCAGCTTTTGGCATTGGGATTGGAGTAACAATGTGCATCTCATTTAAGCCTGTGTTGACTCGTTGAGTTCAGATTTATAACTTTAGTACTTGTCAACGTATATTTGGTTTGTGTATGATTTAATTTTTGTTTCTCAATAAATATTTTAAATTCATTATTTTTTTTAATATATTTTATTTTGTTAAACACTTCTCACTACAACATATCTAACGTGATTTAAAAGTAATCCAGAATGACTTTAATAATATATGTTTATATAAAAAAAAAGCTTGACGCTTTTTTCTCCAGTTTCCGCTCGAATTCGAGACATCTCATGCTGAGGGACAGAACTCAACGCCGCGTTTTGTCTTAGGTACCAGAATCGAACCCACTATTATAACGTAACCTATACGCCAGACATTGTCAGGCGCTGTAGTCGTTGCGCCACGTTGGCCTATATGCCATATATATACTTATATAATAATAAAATAATAAGTTCTATTTTCACGTAAAATTTCTTATATACACCAATTTGAATCTGTTCCCTTTGGAACTATACGTCTAAAAGCTATACACGACTGAGCCATATGTTAACCCCTCGCCAAGATGAGATTTTTTGATCATGAGATTATACAGCACTCCATACTTAACACCAATAATAACAAAATACTTTTAAAAAACCACTGCTCTCGTAAGAGTGCGCGCCATTGAGTTCCGCCACTCATGCAAGTCTCGAATACGGGCAGAAATTATAGAGCGGAGTTCCTCAGCATTGGATTCCCTGTGACTACCCTGCTATGCAGCGTGGAGCGTGGAGCTGAAGACAAGAAGAAGTAAAAAGAAGTAGAAAGAAAAGTGAGAGAAAAGTTTTCTTTAGACAGTACATCAGGGCGATGCCATGAAAATATTATATTATCGAATCCGATTATCGACACATGTACATGTTTAGAAACGACAGAAAGTGGGTTAAATGAACTCCCTTTAATAGAAAATACAGGATACTAATCATATTGGATTTGAACCTATTACTAACGATTGAAACAATGGAAACCGCCTATGAATCGATAAGAATAAAGAGCTAAAAATATTATGAATAAAACTACAATAAAATGATATCCCACAAAATGAACGCTCGGTCAAATGTAAACTGTAAACTATAGTGATGGGAAATTTGTATCGATATTTATATATTAATGCACTTTTTTTGATTCACCTGTCTATCTTGTAATTTTAGAAAATGACATATTTAGAAAACGTATAAAAAATCGAACGCAGCGGCATTTGAACCCGCGCCTATTGAAAACTGTTCAAGATTGATTGACGATTGAGATGCGTTCAAATTTTTATATGTTTTCTAAATATGTCTTTTTCAATTTTCTAAGTGTGCGAATAACACTTTCCTAAGTGTGCGAATAACACTTAATGTTAAAAAAATTTGCAACGCTATGTTCCGTCCGAATCTAATAAAAAATAAAACTTTTCTTTGACTTATCTTTGAGTAGCGCTATATATAGATTTCGCTTAGAAAATTATGAACGAAGTGTCTTCACTCGTTTTTCTCTGCCTCATTTCTACTTCGCAGAATAAAAAGAAAACTGAAAGGATGACCAGGGTAAAGAGAATATAAAGTATTAATTATTTGTATATTTGTTGCGTCTACTTTTTTTTGTTTTAAAACAGCTACTAAAGACACGCTTAATTAAAATGAAAAATATAACTCAGTATAGTTTTTACTTCTAAAAAGTACACAATACATGTTTTTATTGTGTATGTAAATGAAAAATATTGTGTAGAAAATAGAAATAGGTGTAAATAAAATCTAATAGAAAGTAACTTTCGGAAAGATAAGTACTAACTCCTTTAGCCTAAATGCTTAAAAAACTGAGTTCCGCAACCTAGAAATAAAAAATCGGAATACCAATCGAATCAACAACCACTGAGTGTAGTCATATAATTGAATATATATTAAAATCGATATTATAATTCACGGATTGCACTCATCCAAATATGTACATGCAAACAGATAATCGAATTAATAAAGTATGATTATAAGTATCGACATAGAACACCCCTATAACATTATTTACAAATACTTTAAGTGTAAAAGGCAATCAAACGAGCTAAGATTCCACAACGAACAGTCATGAGTAATTCAGTCATGTACAAACTAACATTTTGGTTAATATTAAACACTTGTATAAATGCTTCTACACAGACCTATAAGAAAACAATTTTTGACAAAAGCAATGTTGTAAATAAAGGTGTTTGGATCAGGAACAAATCCGGCACTTCAGCGTTTATATTTCCAACGAATTCATTAGATTTAGACGTTTTCCAAAATAACTTCGATGCGTTTGAAGAGAATAATGCACAGTCTCCCTTTTCGCCCAATTATATTGACAGAAGTAAACGATCACCAAGTTGTAAGTACTGTTACTGATAATTAAATTGATTTACTGTTATATAATGGGTATTTTCTTTATTTATATCTAAAATAATTATATTTACTTGTAATTTTCATTTCCTCGCCGCTCTGCTAGGATAAAACGTTCACGGAAAGTGGAGAATGGATGGCCTTCACACAAAGTTCTCTCTCCCTACATGGACAGATGAAAAGTAAATATTTGACAATTGTATATAATTATACATATTTTTTTACAGATAAATTAAAATCGCAAAGCGACCAGGAAGGATGTGCTAACAAATTAAATTGTCAAAAAGTACAATCCCCAATCAAATCGCATCAGCCATCTAAATTTATATCGACACTGAAACCAGCATCTGCTTTCAATGATTATCATTTTGAAATAGCTGCTCTGCCAAGTTTTAGCAGTGACGAAGATTCAGATGCAGAACAAAATAAATCAAAACAATCATCAAAAATCAAAGAAAATTTCAGCAATAACAAGAAGTATGGAAATTCGAAAACTATAGATAAAAACTTTACAGAAACTGAGAATAAAAACCAAAGTTTAGAACAAGACCTTAAAATCGTTTTAAATTTTACTATTAACGGCTTTAATAAAACAGTGACAGTTCCAAAACGCAGTATGAGTAAGAGTGACTTTGAAAACGAATTAGTTAAAAAGATTGAATTTGTAGAAGAATTTAATAATACAGAAAATGTTACTTTAAAAAAGGATAGAAATATCTTTGACAAAGAAGATATGGCTTGGCATAATACAGCACCGTCATCGAGTGTAAATGTTTATAAAGTTATACCAAAATATAAAGAAAACGACAAAAATAGAATTAACGAAAGAGGTCTTATTAAAGTTTTATCTATGTTGGCGAAGACTTTTAAAAAGATAATGAAACAACATAGTGAAATAAAGCAAATTCACAAAAGATTGTATAGTTTGAACGATGATTTTGTAAAAAATATTGCAATGTTAACAAATAAATTTGAAAATTTCAATAAGAAATATACACAAATGATGAAAATTAGTCACGACTTGTACCAAATGGAAGAAAAGCTGCGTGATAAAGAATTAAACTTTGATAAAAGAGAGAAGGACTTATCTAAGAATTTATTGGAATTTCAGAACCAACAAAAGAAATTCTTAACTCAACAACGACAGTTTTACAATGTTCAGCGGCTAATGTTGGAACAAAATGAAAGGATAAATTTGAAACAAAACACGATTGCCAAAACACAGAGCGAAATTTCCCACAGACAGAATAACTTTGCAAGAATTTTGAAAAAGGCCAAACAAATATATTTGAATTCTAAACATTTAGAAACATCTACAATGCAATTAAAGCATCAACCAGATTTAAATACTAAGGTAGTAACAACGCCTTTCACCACTGAAACAGTTAAAATTAACTTATTTTCAGTACCAACTGTAGAAAGTCAGTTGAAAGATCAAGACCAACTGATTTTGGGTGAAAAAGACTCACAGCCAGTCGATGATTTAATATACAAATATTATTTTAACAATACTTTCATTGATGATATAATGAGAAATAAAATATTGGCTTCTTTCATGGCATCTGAAACATCGTATAATAACAACACTAAAAACAAAAGAAATGAAATGAAATTAAAATCAACAGTTCTCTTACCTGTCAATAAAACAAACAAAATAAGGAATAGACGATGGATTAAAAATGTAAGGAAGCATAAAAGAATAACGAAAACCACTAAAGTTCCCAATAATTTCACTGATAAGATTGAAAATATAGAAGCAAATAAAGATTTGAAAGCTAGAAATGATCCATTTAAAACTATGGCGATCAATTTCTGCAAAGAAATAGGGCATAACACTAATATACAGATTTTAAATTGGTGTATTGAAAAAACTATGAGAAGATTGCATATTTTGGGTAAGTCTTTTATAGTTCTCTTTTAGAATACGTATATAAAGAATTTCACTTTATTTTGTGTAACTCTTAAAAAAAATCATGTCATTTTTTTTTACTTTGTGTGGAGTGGTAATGAGCAAGCCCTAGATGGATGGATTTTGGGACAGATTAGATTTTTTAAATTCAAAAGAAAAGTGGAGAACGGTGTAATTGACTCTTGACACTTTGTTCTCTCTGTATACCCTGTGAAGCGGGAAAAGGCGTAGAGCTGTAAACGTTTAAAAGTTCATATGATATCTTATAATTTTTGCGACGCTGAAAATAAACATTTTAATTCTGAAATTAATAGAAGCCTATTTTTAGACTCACAAATACCCATTTCCGTCAATACTAGTGAAGTCAATAAAGGAGAGAATGGAAATACTGTATCGCAAAAGGCTGTTTCAACACCTGGACTTACTACAGAAAGCAAGTTTCTTTTTTATTTAAACATTATAAAACTACAGACACTTGGCAAGTATTCTTTTTTAATCGAAAACACTTCAGTCTTCTCATAGCTTTGCAACTATTATTTTATTACAAAGATCATTTGAAGCGATTTCTAAATATTTTTGAATAATAAGGCAACCTGTTAAACTTACTCACTGTATATTTTTAGCAGCTTTTTTTTCTAGTGTCAAGACACTCTGTTTCCTATTTTCCACCATTTAGACATTGCATATTCATTTTGTGGCGGAAATCAACGCCGCGCTTTGTCTTAGGTACCAGAGTAGCTAAAAAGCGTCAAGCTGTAAAAAGTTGTAAAAGATCACCAATAGTGATTAAGTCGCCTTTGCATGCTGTTATTAGTATGTATGTTTCTATTTTTAATATTTTAAAGTGTTATTCACGCACATAGGAAATTGAAAAACATATTTTTAGAAAACGTAAAAGAATTTTAATCCACCAGTATCCGAACTCGTACCTCTTGGAAACCGTCCAAGCTCTCTGACCGCTAAGCCATGCGTTCTTAAACTTCGTATATTTTTTACACGTTTTCTAAAAATATATGTATGTTTCGGTTTCTTTTATTTCTTTTCTTTAGTAGTGTGCAATGAAGAATTTTATCTATCTATTTTTTTGTGTTTTATAGTGCCGACATCAGCCTCCACAAACTTGACAACAAAGAAAATCTCAACAACCACTCAAGCAAGCAATATTTTCTTTCCAGGTGTGTATTATCTGTTCCATACTGAATTTTCACCTCACTTTTTTTAAATATATGTTTTTCTACTTACCTAAGTACTTTAGTTAATATATAGTTCAATATTTAGTGTTACAACAATTCACCTGGTGTTTCTGTCTACAGTATACCTTTGATCACGGACAACTGTGAAGTTTTCGAAACGTCGGGGTTCATATATTTTCGAACATAAAGTATACTTGATTAATCCGGTTCAAATAGTTGTGTTACAAAATTGACCTGGTTCTTTGAGAAGGAAATACTAAGCTGATATGCCCGTAATACATGCCCACAATATATCATGGGTCAGGCCATTTAAATTATTTGCATAGATCTTGATCGCTCTGATACTTTATGGATAAAATTCCGAAAGTCCAAGAGTGTCATTTGAATAACTTCTTAATGTTTCAAATTTCCATTAACCTTTAAGCCTAAGATTTGTCCCTTATTATTTATTTGGTTAATAGTAATTTATTTTCAATTTTAGATAACGACGAACTTGAAGACAAACTGAAAGAATATGGTAAGGCCATCAGTTTTGCATTACTTAGTTATTTTATAACACACTTTTTCCCACATATGCAGAGAGAGAGACTAGTGTCAAGACACTCTTTTATTACTAGAGGGTGTAAATGAAAATATAATAAAAAGCACTCGCTTACAACGAAAATTACATTGAGATAAATATAAAACATAAAATAATATATGAATTACTCCAGAACTCTAGATCTTGAGAGAGCAGTATAATATTATGAGGTTAACTTGAACTCCAGTGACTTTAGACACACGGATAGACGGTAATAACTATAATTGTAACAATGTTGTAAGAAATTAAGAAATTTTTGGACAAGTTACAAGAGGTGCAGGTTAAATCCTCCTCCGTTGAAATTCTTAAACACATGTACATTATTTCAGAACTTACTCCAGATCCTGAAGGCACCGTCTATTTTGATGGTAGTCTGCATTCCAGCGATCTAGGACGCATTGGTTGGTGAAACTTTATGATATTTAAATGGTTTCAAGTATGAAATCTTTTTTAAGTAGTAATGTTTTAGTAAAGTATTATTCAAAAACAGGATAAGAAAACTACTTTGTTAGAAAACTTTTCGTAGTGAGACCCTATCCATGCCTCTTGGGAACAATAGAAGAAAATTATAAGATGGAAAAATTTCAATTTTTTTTGTGTTTTTTTAAGTATTATTTTGTAGCTTATTTGCTCTAAGATCCAAAGGAGAATAAAATATTGAAAATTAGTTTTTTTGCGTTACAATTTATATATTCAACTAATAAAATATTTTTTCAGCTAAAACGGACAGTGAAGGTTTTTCCGATATAATACCAGGAGTTGAAAGCGACTCTAGAGTAGAAGTCGATCCGTTCGCGATAGATCTCCAAGCCCAAAGACGTGCTGAGCTTAGAAAGTATGATTCACTTGACATTATAATTCCAATTTTTCAGTTTTAGGCTTTCCCACCAGAGATGATCACCAGAGCGATGGTAGCCAGAAAGAACCTAGTGTCAGGACTCTCCATTCTCCGCCTTTCGCCTGAATCTAAAATATAAGAATGAAATCTAAACAAACATTCCCCCCAGTGGAGATTGAATCTAGAACCATCGCGAATACAGTGAATATCCTATTGTGACATCCAGTCCCTCTCTCTCGATGGTCTCTCAACACACAATCTCTTGAATTCGGATGAATAGTGGAGAACGGATTGTCTCACCAAGACGAGATTTTGATAATATTGTATCATAATACTCACAGAAACAGTGTTCCATAATTAAAACCAATATTACCAAAGTCACATAATCATTAAAAAAAAATCATTAATTTCACCGCTCTGGAAAAGAGAAAGCGCATTGTAGAGTTTCACCGCTCACCAAGCAATGTGCTTGATCTCTTACGGGAATTAGATAGCGGAGTGTCTTGACACTAGGTTTCCTCTGGTTACCCTGCTATCCGGGAAAAAGCGTGAAACTGTAACAATTTAATTGAGTTAGCAGGTAGCTGTTGTCTTATAGAGAAGATTAATTATTTTTTATTTTCACAGGATGAACGCAAGAATGTTGCAAATGAGAATGGGATTGAAATAATATTATATATATAAAAAAACGTATCATAGAACAATATATTTTGTAATATACTATAAACAAATGATTTGTTTTATTCAATAATTCCTAACCCATTATTTAAAGGATGTCTGGACTCTAAAACGCTTGACCGGTTTCCAAGAAGTGCTGGTTCGTGTCCCGCTACATTTAATATATCTTTTCTTAATGCGTAAACACTTTAAAAATTGCAAAAATATTTAATAAATAACACTCTGTCTTGCCAAACGAAATATATCATATTCTTAGAATATAACTTTTTTAGCGGAAATTGGTGAAAATCGCTTTACAAACATGTCAAAAACAATAATAAGTTGTAATAAACGTATAAGTGTTTCGACGTATCTCGGTCATAACGTATATTAATTGTCTAGAGCGTTCGGACGGTACACAAGACTCGCGGGTTTAAGACCCGCTGTGTTCTCATTTTTTTG
This sequence comes from Podotricha telesiphe, assembly GCA_038994665.1. Classification (NCBI taxonomy): domain Eukaryota; kingdom Metazoa; phylum Arthropoda; class Insecta; order Lepidoptera; family Nymphalidae; genus Podotricha; species Podotricha telesiphe. Next base: position 965,454 of record JAOYRR010000459.1, read on the forward strand.
TCGTTTCTCTTAATACTATTCTTGCCCATAGTGTGTTTATTTTGAAATATTTAATTTAATGACAAATATATAAATTCTGTATATAGTTTTTCTCTTTCTCTTATATTTTATAATTGCACGGCTTTCTATCTCGCTGTTCCCAATTCATCTACTTCGAGGGGTTGACTGAAAAAGATCTCTTCAAGAGATAAGTCCAGCTTTGTACTTTTTGTTTGTTTATCGTTTATTTCATTATTCTTATTCTTTTTTCTAAGTGCAATAAAGAATATAATAATAATAACATGAGGCCATCGTCGTGCTACAGCAGGGTCTGACTGTAAACATGATTAGTTGTGGGTTCTAGTCCACTCAGACAGTCCAGGAGTCCAGGGACCGAAGGAATAGTTATAGTATAGTATAGTCCCACTTGAGGGAATAGTTATATTTTACAATGTTTTCATTTCCAGCTTTGGTACCTTAGACAAAGGAACCTCGGCGTAGTGTTGCACCACAAAACACGCAATGCGTCAATTTCGAGCGCTGTTTGGAGAATGGAGTGTCTTGACACTAGCTTCTCTCTGACTACCCTGTTATACGGTAAAAAAGGTGAAGTATAAGATTACCTACCTTTTGTATATAAGAATTGAAAGTAGCAGGGTTTGGGACAGCCACTCGTGGACACTGCCCAATATTTATTTTATCACGTAATAATATTATTAAATGCTTATACTCAGCAACGTGTGTGCAGTTTACATAAAAATACATGACAAAGACATATAAGCATGTGTAATATGTATTTTATTAACTTAATGTACTCGTAATGGACGAACAACTTACAAGTAACAAATTATTAGTTTTTTTAATAATAATGTTATCTAACAAAATAACTTAAATAGGTAAAGCTCTAGAATAGAAACCAAAAGAAATGAACTCAAATTCTATTAAAAACTGGAGGAGACTCCGGATTAAAAATTGTTTTAAGGAGAAAGGTGCTAATAGAAAGAAAGAAAGAAGACTTACAACTCACTCACTTACTCTTAACCGTAAAACTTATTAAGCAATCTTTAGGTAAAACAAAATTCATATATGAAATATTATTATATTTATTAATTAAAAAATATTCTCATCATCGCTGTATATAAAACTATTATGTTACTGAGTGACTGACAGACAACGCACAGACGACACTACTGCACGAAGAGATATGACACTTGTCGTTTTCTTGGCCATTTTTCTTGGCGATTGTAGGGTATGTAGAAACTAGGAAAGATTTTTGTGGATTTTACAAAAACCGGTAAGGAAATATTGGGGATTTTGTATTTTACTGTAGATAAAGTTTAAATAGTATTGCGGCCTATATTTTAGTAGAATTCATGTTCATATTTAAGTCTCTATCATTCTTATTAGGGACCACTTTATAATCGCTGTCAAAATCGTCTAAAAAAAATTTTGATTCGTTAATCATTCTTCTAGTATTTTTCTTTAAATCCTCAGCCATTTCGCTGTTTTGTATTATATTTGTTTTGATATTGTTATATTCGTTTGGTGGTAAAAATTTTTTCTTAGGAGCTTCGTATTTGTAAGCGTACATAGGTTCTGTATCGTTTTTGTCTTCTGTTCGAATATATTTGTGAAGCTCTATATTAGACTCTTTAGAATCGCTGACTCTGGATATCTTTTCTTCTGGACCATTAAATTTACTTACACGTAATTTTTCTTGTAAATTTTGCAAAAAGGCTCTCAGAACATTGGTATTTAGATCTATTTTCTTTAAGATTTCCTTTGTAACTTTCTCATTTGTACGTATTATGTCAATTATTTCCGACTTACTATCAAATTTTTCATTACTTGATTTAGATTTGGTCAATTTATAGTTTTCTTCTAACTTTTTAATCGACTCAAGTACTTTATTGATTTTATCGTCGTTATCACTTTTGTATTTGCCGTGAGAGCTGCTGATAGTTTTGAACTGTGAATTATTTTCGTTACTAGCTTCTATAATTTTTCTTAAATGTTGACTTTCTCTCAGCAAATTATCTAATTCTTGATCAACTCTTTTTTTATGTAACTCCAATAGTGTTTTCACATGTTTCCTTCGATCTTTTAACTGGTCGTTCCCTACTTGTGGTTTATCTGGTGGTCTACTTACTACAGCAGATGATTCGTTTAATTTTTCTATTTTAGATATTTGAGAAACATTGAATAATGAAAAATATCGCAAACCATTTTCATCGAAACTTTTATTTACACTTGTGTGGATTTCTTTAAAACCTCCACCAACGTTAGTCATATTACTTTTCGGTGATAACTTAACTGTTACTTTATAATTAGATCGTGAAGCTGGTGGCATTATAGCATTAAATATTTCATCAATTTTAGGTTCATTCGTATCACTTGGTGTAGTTATTTCAATTTCTTCTTTTAATTTGTGCTTATTATTTTTCGAGAAAATTCCATAAATTCTGCCATTTGTACGACCCGTACCACCATCTATGATTTCTTCAGTAGATCTGGCATGCTGATCTACAAAAACATGTGGATATTTTGACATGAGCCTACTTTGTCTTTTCTTAGTATTGTATAGAATACTAGAATATATTGGCTGTATGTCCTCATGTTGAATTCTATACGTATCTTTAAGTGGATATATTTCATCATATTTGTTTTCGTTTCTATTATCAGTGTTCATGGCGATTGGAGTTTCTGGTTCTCTTATATCGGAATATATATTTTCTTTAGACATTAAAAAAATATTCTCATCAGAATCTCTAGGAGCAACGATAGATGGCGCTCTAGCAATAACTCGTATTTTATCTATCTGTCGTTTGTGCCTTTTATTTTTTAAAAATATTTTTTTTTTTGCCATCGAATTTGTGTTTATATATCTACTAATTTTAATTTTGGATTTTATATTAGAGATTTTCTTCACACTAACTGATCTTTTGGTCCTGTTATTTTTTTCTGTCAAAACTAAAAGTGATTTCATCTTATGACCTGCACTATGTTTAGTTATAAGGGGTACTCTTAAATTTATACTGTTCGATAGTATATTGGTATTTTTCATGTACAAATTGTAAAAGATAGGATATTGATTTTCTTTATTATTCATACTGTTTTGTTGATCTTGTTTAAATTTAATAATATATTTATCTATTGGCAACTTTACACCTTTTTTTATAGGTGGATATAGTGAATAATTTAGATTAGCTTTCAGTTTAGTTAAAGATGGCTGCACTTTAAGTATATTTGCGTGTCTTTTGTTAATTTCATGTTTATCTCCAATTAAACTATTCTCCTCTCTGATATTAGGTTCATTAACATCATCTGGAGAATACGATCGAGGATACTCACTTAAGATATTTTCTAAGCCATTAAACATTTTCATACTGTCTTTGTCAGGTGGTTCTGCAACGTATCTAGTAATCCCTATAGAAAAACCAGTGCCATCAATGTCTTTTAAAAATAAAGTAGCATTGTCGGCAGTAGAATATGCAGAAGTATCGTTACCAGAAAACACATCATCGTTTAAAGGTTTTTGAGATCTTTGAGCAATTTCATTTTCTAAAACATTATCATAATTTACATTGAGTTCTCTTAACTCTGCTGAATTTATAGATTTTGAAACCGATAGAAATCTGGGACCACCCATTTTTGTTTTCCAAGAATCTCCAAATTTATTTAACATGTATTCATGCCTTGCCAAAGTTTTGTCTATAGGGTCAAGTTGTCTCTTTTCTATACCTTCTAAGGATGGTAATAAATGGTTAATAATAATATTTTTACTATTGCTATTAATAGGATCTTGAAATCGTTTAACAAATTTTAAATGATCCAAATGTTTCGTGTTTTCTTCATCGTCAGGTCGTAGCGCTTTTTGAATTTTAGTAATAAGAGATTTTATAAGTTTCTTTTTCTTTTCTCCTAATATACCTCTACCGTCATAGTGTGTTTCTATTTCTACAAACAATTCATCATCATCCTTATTTGAGTTAATTGAAGTAGGCACTAAAGTTGTATCGTCATTAAAATATTTTATTTTAATCTGTCGTTTTAATCGTTTTCGTTTGTAGCTTCTGAACTCTTTGTTTTCTTCTAATTTATAATCAGATATAGGATGTGATCTCAGATACTCCTCAATAATTTTATTCAATAAACTATCCTTTTGTTGGCCGATATTATGTTTTGGTACGTCAGATTTGGGCTTATCGCCTACACTTCTAGCAATTGTTTGAGTTACCAGTTCGATATCATTGTTAAAATTTTCTTTTGGTCTTGTTGACGATTTCTCTTCTTTCATTCCACTCATTTTAACAGGTTTACCGTTATATATTAATTTAATAATACCTTCTATATTTTCTTTTTCTCTGAAAAGTATATCATATTTTTAAGCAATATATATACAAGAAATGTATTTGGTTTTTTACATCAAACTCGTACTTACGTGTTATTTAAACCTATATGATTTTCGTCAGGTCCATTTATTTCGATTGTAGTTTTAATAACCATTAGCTTTCTATCTATAATTAATTTAAGAACAAAGTTATTAGTAAGATTATTACTAACAGATAATTTAGTTATGTGTTCATGGGACTAATACTTTGTAGAAACGAGACAAAATTAAGCAGTATTATTTCTCAACAAACTAGCAATATTGGTCTACCAAGTCTATTTTCACAATCATAAGCATTTTACTAAAAGAAATTCTCGATAATATTTTCTGATAAATGACATAAAAACTAATTAATATTGTAAAAAGGCGGCGACGGTGATATTTATTTTATACATACAGTACCTGTTCTATTCTTCGTTTGTTGCTGTTCGTCGATTTCATTTCTCAACTTTTTACATTTTATTATTTCATCAAAAAGTTTATGCTCCTCATTGTAAGACTTGCCAACGGCTGTATCAGGATTCTCTTTGGAATTTAAAATACCATCCAATGTTCTTGTGTCTATAATCATGAATTTGGTGTAATAGATGCCACCGTAGGATATATACGTAGTGTCTGAGTGTATATTTATAAAATAAAAGTAATTCTCATAATTCAGTTAAACTTGAAAATAGCTTAACAGGTAGGAGAAGGCCATTGAGGCCATAGCAGCGCAATGGGACAGCGTCTGGCTGTAATAATTGCGGTTGGCTTGCCACTTAACACACAGTGTTTGATTTTCGAAAAGTGGAAAACGGAGCGTTTTGACCTAGAAAAGGGAGATGCTGCAAAAAAGAAAGAAAGCACATAAATGTAGAAACTTGGAATATTTGGTAGTTTACATTACCTGTATCTTTTCTTTCTTTATCAGGATCATTATTAAAACTGTCCACAAGATCGTGAACCTTTTTATAAACTTGATTCAAATCCATATGCCCAATAATTCCTTGTAACAAAATATTGTGCATAGCAAGGTGCATCAGATCTTCGTTCCTAACTTCTAATTTGTTTTTACCTCCTTGAAAAGTATCATTCACTATAGTTGCCTTTACAGTTGTTTCTTCTTTTGGTATTTCTTCATTATCCATTTCTTCTAGAAGACTCTCTAAACGATTCGTCAAAGCTTTCTTGTAGGCAGAATTTTTTATATTTTGAAAATTTTGTAAGTCTAAAAGAATACATTTAATAAGTTATTTAATTTGTTTTTTTTAAATAGCGTTTGAATAACTTGTCCGTTAAAAAAAAAAAAAAAAAAAAAAAAAAAAAAAAAAAAAAAAAAAAAAAAAAAAAAAAAAAAAAAAAAAAAAAAAAAAAAAAAAAAAAAAAAAAAAAAAAAATATATATATATATATATATATATATATATATATATATATAAAATTACCTAAAGATCTTCTAGTCCTGTAAGATGGAACATCACTATCGTCTTGGTCCTCATCAAAATCAATTGTCTTTGAGCCATAAAATTCTTTTTTGTGACTAATAGTAGTAACTTCGGGTTCTTTTATATCTAAATAAAGTTTATATTAATATAACTTTTAGATGTAGAATTAAATAATATATAAATATATAGCAATCATTATATATTTTTCATATTGACAAAGTTAGCTGACTGACACTCGTGGTAATTAGCGTTATTTAGCACATGATCTAACCAGACAGAAGAAATGAAAATATTTTAGATACAAACATTCTCTCGGTTCTTTTAATAATAAGGCCGTAAGTTGTAAATATGTTATAAATATTAGAATCTATATGTATAGCAGGAAAGTTAAAGATAACCTAGACAAGACAAAGACACTCCGCCTGAAATCAAGACATGAGTGTATTGAGTAATGTAACCACTTTTTCAGTCAGACGCTGTCTTTTTGTATCACGATGGACTGTAATGGTCATTGAGATTAAAACGAAAGTTATCCTTAGAATGTGTCCATTGGTAATATCTTAGTGTCTATTAAGGAGAAGTTATATTCGTGTGACTTTATAAAATTCTTGACTACGAAATAGCATTTGGATCAATACACCTAAAACTAGCTATTAGTTTAATTTCAGTGGATAATTTATAAGTCTAGCTCGATATATGTTTAAGTTAACAAGTAAATATACATTTGAGGTAATAAAATCTTTAGCTTTCGCGATCTTTCCACATTTTAAATGAAAATATTTAATAGTTATTTGTGAATATATTTTGGTATTCGAAAACGCATTTTAAAAAAGTACCCACGTCGAAGACATTACAGTAGACCGTTGCTGTTTTTAAATATATTTAAGTTACTTACGCTTTGTATTATACAGAACATCATCAAAATTGACAAAAAAATTGGTCAAAATAACAGTAAAGATAAGCGCTACGCCCAACAACGTTAAGAAGAACACCCTGTAGAACACCACGTCGTAGTCCCATCGCGACATGCGTGCAGATATCTAAAAACAAAAGATCTACATATCTATATTTCCTTAATGCATCAACTGCATATAGTGGGAGGGAAAAAAACATAGTGTTAAAACACTCCGCTCTTCATTTTGCTCCTATATTAGATACAGTGTGTACAGCTACTTCACGATGGCCTCAATTTAAGCTATTGTGTTTTTTGTTTAAATGGGATTCAAATTCAGGATCTTCGACGAAGAAAAAAGTTCTGACTCCTGAACTTAAGTCAGTAGACTTCCAAGACAACGTTAATTCAAATCCCGCTGCTGATAAACTTTTGTCATATTTCATATACAGTAGTTATTGTGTTACTACAAGTTCTCGCTTCCGTCCACAGATCGGGGTGGCTACCCCGACTTGGAACGTAGTATTTCCTGATTAGAAACCGTAGTATTTAAACAAGTCTGTCTTCCCCATTTCACTCGATATAGAGAGGTTGTGTTTTGGGTGACGAAACTTAACGCCATGCTTTGTCTTACCAGAACGAGGAATTGAAAGCCATTGCGTTGACAATCAAACACTATTTCACAGCGCCACAATGGCCTCTCATACATTTATAATATATTAATATAAAAACAATTATTTTACAACAATTTAAAATCCAATATATATTTTCATATTTACTTGATAATATTTCAGCGGCTTTCACGTTTATTTCCACGCTAGTGGTGTTTCTGAATGGATATTTTGTAAACATGCCATTTTAGATTACAATTGGCGTTGGCGTGGTGTTTTTTTGTTTTGTAGTTTTTTTTTAATAGTAAATCTTCTTTTTTTTTAGATGATAAGATTTTAGAATGATTCTTAAACCGCACATGTATGTGATTGTATATGGTGGAACTGGGTTTGATTTGGAAGAAAAGAATGGGAAAATGTTTTTTTTTTTTGTATAGGCACGAACCAGCGCATATACAAGAAAGAAAAGTGCACCCTCGCACGTGAACCCACGTCGAAACTTTTATACGCTTGTTACGACTTATTTTTGTTTTTAAGCATGTCTGTAGGGGTATTACAAATTTCACTAGCCAAATATTATTTATTAAAATGAGCGCTTGGACAGGTGTTTCAAACAGGCGCGTGTTTGAAACCTAATATCCTAATATGCGTTCTAGAAATATTTTTCTTACCCTAAGCGTGTGAATAACATTTTAAAAATTAGAATTGCCGCTAGAATTCTATTTAGACAAGCTATTTTATTATTATAGAATACATATTATTATTATTTTTATTTTTGTATAGTTTCACGCTTTTACACGCATATCAGGGTAATCAGAGATAACCTTATGTAAATATACTACGTTCTCCACTTTCCGCCCAAATCCAAGACATTGCGTGTCGACTGGTGAAACTCACCGCCGCGTTTCTTTTTGTCACTAGTACGGTGAAATGAAAATAATTTAAATATACATGTGGTTGGTAACAGGATGCAAAGCCAAACTGTCATTTGACTTGTTTTTAAATGATGTTTTAAAAATTCCTAAGAAAACCACATGGACTATTGAACAAAGGCTGGAGCTGATGGTACCGGAGCAATGGCTCAACGGATGTACCAAGAGCATTCTCCAAGTCGCAGTTTATCTAATATGAGAGTGTTTTACTATACGTTCCTAAGATTGAATGTAGTCGAAAATTGGAGAACGTAGTTTTTCTGAAGTGACAGATTACATCTACGCGTGTCAGAGTGGTAGCACGTTATCTGAATGTCGGAAATGAAATCGGAAAGTGTGAAGTACTAATCAACGTAAGGGAAAATATCCACGGTATAATACACGGTACTAGAGTTCTAGTTCTGGAGAAGGAAACCCTTCACCAAGAGCTCAGTCCTGCCGATTTTTGGCTTTGATTTGATTTGTAGCTGAATCTATTTGTCCAATTTTGACAAAGACCTCTTCCAATTTTTTCCATTCTTCCCTGTCTCTGGTGGTACTAGACCATGACGGACCTTCTATCGCGTTTATTTTGTCGTCCCACCTTTTAAATTGTCTTCCACGTTTTGTCATACTGTTCTTAGGATACCAATCGATTATAAAATAAAAAAAGTACTGTATATTAAATATGAATCATTTTATCGTTAATTACATTTTAATTAATGAAATAATTAAAATATCTCATATCTTGTAAAATAAATAACAATTTCTCGTTATATTTACTTCTTGTGGTAAAACGACTTTCTAATGATATCGGGGGTTCAATTCCAAATGAATTTATAATCTTTTTTTATTGTTATGTTAATACGGTGGTTGTGGGTTCGATTCCCACTGAAGGTAATAATTTTATACTTAAATTATTTGATTTCCCTGATCGACTAAGTCAAAACGGCGTTGAGTATCGCCATTCAATTCGCAATTTCTCAAATTTGGGTCAAAGTGTTAATCGCACACTTAGGAAATTGAAAAAGATATATTTAGAAAGCGTATAAATTTTTTTTTCTAAATATGTATTTTTTTTCTAAATGTCTTTATTTTTCTAAATATTTTTTTTTTTCCAAATATCTTTTTTTTCTAAATATGCCTTTTTTTCTAAATATGTCTTTTATACCTGCTATGCGTTTAAATTTTTATAGGTTTTCTAAAAAAGTTATTCAATTTCCTAAGTGTATGAATAACACTTTAAAAATGTTAAAATACTTAATAAATAGCATTCTCACTTGCCCAACGATTGTTTGTAAAATAATCTTTGGGTAACAGAAATTTGTAATAATCTCTCTACAGAGATGCTAACAACAAACATAAGTTGTAATAAGCGTATAAGGCAGGTAACGTAGTGTTTAAACACTCCCTTTTCCACTTTCCACCCAACTTCGAGACCTTCCCGCACTTTGTCTTGCCAGGGCGAGGAAACTTAGATAATATTAGAACAATAATTTCTTTAGTTGAATCGAACCTACTACCACGAGTACAGTGAACCAATCCCAACGCGCAGCTATGGCATTAATATCTATTTACAATAAAACCCCGTCAATACGCCATCTGCTTGATACGATTTCTCGTATAATACACTCTTTTTCGTGTGTTTCTCCAACTTGAAGCATGTTTTCATACAAATTCACGTTTAATATGATTCGTCATCTCGTTCAATACGACTTCTATGGCGATAGCTGTCAATAATTGGCTAACATACAAATTCCGATACTCATTAGACTTTAGCGGTAAGCGATTCAACATCGTATTGGAATGAATTATTTGTTATAAAATAGTCAATCAAATGATTTTGAATTATGAATTGAACAAAAAAAAACAGGTCAATTTAATATATGATTTATTCCGTGTGACCCCGGGTTAGAATAGGACCACCCTGGTATTAAAGGTGTCGTAAGAGGCAACTAAAATACTTGTGGTAGAGCCACGCTGACAGCGATGGCAACACGCATTGGACCGATTCGACCGATTCATTACCACCCGGCACCATTTAGGCATTTAAAAGCGGCTTTAGTAGTAAGTAGTGGCTTTCTGTCACTGTGTTTTGTATTGGGTTATGCCGAGCTCTGACGCCCAACCCCCAACCTTTCTAGAATATGACAGCCGAACTGAAAAAGAGTAGTCCACTGTGTTTCGCATGAGGCAATGTTGAGGTCCGGCGCCGTACCCCCAAACCCTTTCTAAAATATAACAGCCGTACTAAAAGAGAGTAGTCTCTCTTCACCCCCAAGAGTGTACTAGCATCTCCGATGGTGGAGATTCACCAATCCACCAGTCCACCAATTCAGGCCACCCGTCGAATTGTGGTGGACCTACTGCTGACTTCACATCCAGAACAGTACTGGGTAACAATCAATGACGTGGATTAAACGTGGCAGGTGCAGATCACCCGTAACTCGTCGTGTCACTCATCTAATCCCTGGGGGGCAGTTGCTTCTCTTCTTCCTGTTAGTGCCTGTGCTGCTGTTGTCACCAATGTGGTTCTATAGGGTATGAAACTTAATACTCCGAGCTCTATGGTTTGGTACGTTTTGCAAACATGCCGCCATTGGCAAGCGCGATGCATACCAAGCATGGGCCGAGGCACTGGTCACTAAGGATCCGAAGGTGAAAGCCTTAAATAGGAAGTACAACCGAACCTCTAGGTACTTTAAGCGGCAATTTGCCAAGGCAAGGTCCCCACGCATATCTCGAAAATCGGTAAGAACCTTGAGAGCTGCTCGTCCGGAACTCGTCAGTTCTAGCTACTCTGATGTTACACTGGGTCTTGGGATGCACTTACCATCAGGTGACCCGAACGCTTATTTACCATGTATATAATTAAAAAAAAAAAAAATACTCACAAAAATTATATATTTTTTTTTTCTCACAAAAAAATGCCCTTGGTTATCTTGAAGAATATCAACTCCGATTTTGTTTAATGAAAAAGTTACATTTTTAACAATTATCGTTGCGAAGACGCATTGCAAACTAATTTAAATATTTTTATCAAATCCGAAATCGAATACGAAATTATATTAAAGTGGGTTTACTGTATATAAAAGCGAAAGGACACGATATATCGAAAACCGCTTCAAGTACAAAAATGAAATTTGGCGGGCCGGTACTTTGCAGTTAGTAGACGCCCAAAATTACCGACAGGGCCGGATTAAGGAGGTCTAAGGGCTTTCGTAATTTTATATGAAATCCTAAGCTTTTGAACCTAAAAATTAATAGAGAGATGTATTTATTACAATGCAGACGAAGTCGCAGGCAACGGATAGTAATATAATATATAATAGTACCCACTAATTGACTTCCCTTAAAAAAATATAGATACTAACTGTATCTAAGATAAAGTTTAGATAAGAAGATCGTTAAATAAAGTATATAATATGCAGTTTACTGACGTTAAACCACTAGTGTAGTGTTCATAATGTCTTTGAAGGTATGTTCCATTTGAATTACAATTTATTTATATATTATCTGTCCATCAGTTTAACGCTTTTTCCCGCATAGCTGGATATCATTTTATCATTTTAATTTAATTATTATATTAGCTAGTTATTTTATTATTAAAATTAAATTAGTTATTTAATTATTAAATTGGTTATATTCTTGTTGTATGTATGAAAATGTAATGTGTATTTCAATAGGGCTTATAATAAAAATAGAAAAACTGTCGAATAAATACTTTGTAATTTCTTTTTAATATATTAACGCAATTCTAACGAATTCTATTCGTTCATTCGATTTGCTTGAAAAAATGTGTCCGAATCTTATAACAATACGTTATTCTTCTAGTATAAGAATAACTAAGTAAACCAGAAAGTAAATAGGCTATTTTAAATTATGTAATTTCAAATTTGTTTGTAAAGTGAATTATAAAAAAAACATGTAATATTATTTCTTATTTTGTTTCAGATTTCAATAGTCCTGCTTTTATTTAGCGTGCAGCTGTACAATGGACAAACTGTATCCAAACTTGAGGTATATACTTTCTGTATGGAAAATTAAAATTTTTAAACTGTGAAATAACATGAAATCTGGTTCTTACCGCCTCCCCTACAAGGAACATGACAAATTTCAGCTTTAACCGCACTTCAAATGGCGCTAGTTTTTAATTTTTTACCTTAATGACTTTTTTTCAGTTCAAAAATGGCACCGAAGTATACGAAATAATAGAACTGCAAAACAATACTGTTCAATTTGTAAATCCCGTGAAAGATCAGCCGACCCTACGGGAAATAATCTTTTACAAGGTGATTGAAAAACCTTATATGGAGAAGAATGATGAACAGGTAAGACCCTAAGATATATTTAGAAAACGTATAAAAACTTGACCGCAGCGGGATTTGAACCCGCGCCTCTTGAAAACCGTTCATGTTTTCTAAATATGTATTTTTCAATTTGCGAATAATACTTTAAAAAATGTAAAAAAAAAGGTAAGAGAGTGTTACTTACTTATCTTATATTCTTTTAGCTTTCTTTTTTATTTCGACACAATATGTTAAAAGGGCAAGGTAAACTTGCCAAAATACAATAACCAAAACTGCGTTTAAATCGGTTAACCCGTTTCTGACATTAGCATGCACATACGCACAGACAAACTAAAAAAAACATTTAAACTTTGTTTTTACATTGATAAATGCCCTTTATAATATTTTTATTCATATATCTTACAAGTAAAAGTGTATTGTTGGAGCACGTGTCTGTCTGTAAGTGGAGCAACACCTTGCAATGTTTGCTTTTGTTTTGTATATATGTTCAGGTTATGAGTATATTCTGTTGGCAGACCCTATAAATAACTATAAACACTAACCAAGGAGAATTTTTGCTTTTTTTTTCTAACGTGAGGAAATTCGTAATGGATAACCTGTCCAATTAGGGACTCGGACGTGGTTATGTGGGCCTCCGGACTGGCAGAAAGGCTGTCCGTATACGCACTAAAATCTCACGCCACTCACGAGGTCACGGGACCCCATACTTCCGTGAACCCCGGCGGTGGGAGCCAGCAAGGCACGTCACGGAGTCAAGGGTGGTGGGCACCCTCGACGGCCAGCTAAGAGTAGCACGCAGTAGCGACCAGCGCGCACCTACTCGGGCCAGGTGACTAGGCGATCAGCTTCCCCAAGCTGACCACTCTCTGGCCGAATCAGGGCGGAATGTTAGGACGCCATGACGCCTCTCTAACCACTTGTCCACTCACATTGGGCAAGAGACCCGCCAGGGCCGCTGCTGTCTTCAACAACTTCGGGACCAAGATAGAGAAATTACCCCGAAAATTCCACCTCCGTCCAAATAATAATCGAACCCACAATCAACTACTACATAATACTATGTAGTAGTATAGTATGTACTATTTATAGTAGTATTAAGTAAATAATACTTATATACTCTTATTGTTTTTCCACAGGAGGCAGTTATTAAAGAAGAGGAAAAGGTTAGGGAACCTGATTTCGATGATTCTGTCCGACCATTTACGAACGGTCACGGACTCCAATTTGTTGAATGGGGACGTCAAGACGAGGTATGTATTACGCATATATATATATATATATATATATATATATATATATATATATATATATTATTGTAACCGTTTCGTCTAAAAGCACTGGTGCTTTGTCCCCTTTATCCCCCCTTATATTTTATATAACACCTAATATTATACTCTGTCTTTAGAAATTTATAGTTTATATATTTTTTTCCCTTTTAATAAGATGTAGCCAAATTATATTTGAACCTGCACAACTAGTCATAAGTAAACCCATCTAAATACACCAAAAGCGCATATTTTTTTTTATTTATTGATTTATTAAAATAATCTTCTTAATATATAGGTAATAATCGTTGTCTGGAAGAGATCGCTGTTTGACGATGAGACCGCCTTTTGTGCACATATTTGTAATTGTTTCTTTTTTCCCTGTTGTTTTATTTTTAATATTTACTGTATGCGGTGTTCAATAAAGTATAAATAAATGAACATATCTCCGTTTCTTTTATATAGCTTCACGCTTTTTATGGTATACCAAGATAGTAACGGAGAACTTTAGCAGTCTTGTGTCACTCCACTCTCGACTTACCGCCAGAAATGAGTCATTTTCCTATCAGAATGAGGAACTAATTTAAATATAATTACTTCCATAAGTGGGTATCAACCTCAAAACCAAACGCGTTATACTGCGCCACTATAGTCTCAAATTTCTTCGTAATTTTTTAAATTACAATCTAGTCTATATAATAACAGTCTAATATTCGTTTTTTTTTACAGAATACCGATCATACTGATATTGAGAAACAAGTGCACAAAATTACAAATAGTATTAGCAACGATAGCGTGGCAAGTAATAAGGAGAATGATGACACAGTTAATGATAATAAAGACAGTAGAAATGAATACAATAATGATAAAGACAATGATAATAAGTACAATGATGATAAAACCGATGATGATACAGACAATGGTGATAATGATAATGATGATGATGACTATGATAAAGTATTGAATAAAGATGATTCAAATGATGATAGTGAGAGCAAAAATGATGACTATCGCAAAGATAATGCCGATGAAGATAAAGAAAGCGTAATCGGTGAAAAAACTGTGGGTCTAAAAACTGGTAGTGATGAAAAAAAAGTTGAGGCCAAAATCAAGGATGATGACAAAATTAAAGAAGTTAGTATTTTTTTACCTAACCTTTTATTCCTAGCTTCGTAATCAAAGAGCACGGAGCGCCAAGTGCTACGGCCCTTGCGTAGTTCTTTCCGGTCATCCACAGCCATCAACCTTCCTTGCCCTCCTGCTTTTTATTTGACCTTCCTCCAATGTCATTCATACAGTGTTCTCGAAGGTCAATCGAGACCTCCCATCACCTCTCGTACCGCTCGCCTATCAATCTACCTATATACACTTAAAGCATATAATGCTTATTTCTATTTAAAATAATAGTAAAATAATAAACAAAAATGTTTGTTTTTTTATAAGAAAATTAGAGTTTTAATCAAAAATGTTAAAGGAGTATTAAAAGCCATAAACTGTTAAATATTGTTATAATAGAAGCAGAGTTAGATTTTAATTATTTATAATAAATATGTTTTTTGTAATTTACTTTTACAAAACAATAAAATATTAATTTTTAAGTTTATAATAATTGGGGGGGTCATCGTGACGCAGAGGGACAGTTTGACTGGAAACCCGATTGATCGTGGGTTCGATTTCCACGCGGTGAAAACTTATTTATAAAGGAGACATTTATATTATATTATATTTAATATCATTTTTATTTCTCCGCTCTGGAGACAAGACACGCTTTGTCTTGTTCTTTTCTCTTACTCGGCGTTGAATTTCGTCAACACGCAATGTCTCGGATTAGGAACGAGACTGGAGAACGGAGTGTCTTGACACTAGGTTCTCTATGACTACCCGCTACGGTACGGAGAAAAACGTGTAAAGCTAAAAACTAAAATTAACATACATTTAAATTCATAACCAATTGACTGTGATAAATCTAAAATGCAACTAATGTCTTCAAATCTAAACAAGTGAAATCTATTTTCAGGATGAAAAACCTCGAGAGGACAAAGATCGTGAGGAAGAAGTTAATTTGGTAAGTGTACTTTTCTTGAGAATAGTTTTTTTTTAGTACATTACTGCTACATATATTACAAACAGACCAACATACATGTAGACAAGGAAACAGACAACAATTAAAAAAATCATACTTTCGTGTTCTATTACTCTACTCTGTTTTTGCATTCCCCTAAATTGTTTTTTCGAAAATATATTTAACGTACAGACACAGATTATTATTTTTCTTTTATAGATAATATATAGATGGTAAGTGTATGTGAAAAATATTTAAATAGCGCAGTGTTAGAGCATAAAAAATATTTTACAAAAAGGCAGAAATCAGAGAAAAAAACAAAACGAAGTACATACTGTCTCCGCCCACTTGTCAAATGCGAAAAAAATAATAATTGCGTGTTCAAATCCGGTCGGGGTCTCCACTTTAGGGCATGCGCAAAAGTTGTGTTAATTATATGCGCGTCATTATTAATGAAAGAAAGAAATTGTGTGTTGTTTATTTGCGACTGTCCATAAGCGATAAACGGCACCGGCTTTACACGTATACAATTTATAATATATAGTTTTGCAGAGTTATTGAGGCCATAAACGCGATTGGTTGTGGGTTCGATTTCCTCTCGGAGAAATGATTATATTTAAATTATTTTTATTTGTCCGCTTTTTAATTCCGCTGCATTATAATTTTTATACGTTCTAAAAATGTTTATTTCCTAAGTGTGTGTGTGACAAAATTTAAAGTGTCTTTAAAATGTTAAAAAAACAACTATTTCCTCTCAAACGATAATATAATAATTACTGAAACGCATCAGATAATAGTATTATAAAACTTTCTGAACGTCAGCCGCGTGTCTGTGATTGGGATGAGCGGCTGTAGTCTGTAGACGAACGTAGAAAAAAAATCAAAAATTCAAAAATATTACCGAACACCTTGAAGAGAAAATAGAATAAAGATTATGTTTCCGCATGCACGTATAACCTATATGTACGATCTGGCTGCAAAGGCCCTTTTGTATAGTAGTTGTATTTGCAAAAAAATTAATTTAGTGGCCGTCAAACTAGAAAATCAAAGCGTGACGTAAGGTGTGGACGAAAGACAAAGCACGGGGTGGGTTCCGCCAATCAACATAGAATTTCCTGATTTCGGGCGGCAAGTGGAGAACGAAGTGTCTTGACACTAGGGTCTCTCTGACTACCCAGCTATGCGGGAAAAAGTGTCAGCCTACAATACTTTAGTAAATGGAACTATGATTTACATACTCTATTCCTATACTATCCAAAGAAACTGTTCATTACTTTCAGGCAATAAAACTACGAAGTGTATTATTCAATTCTACGAAAGAAAAATATCACACCCTAGAACGAAATAATGTAAGTAGAGTCTATGATAATAGCCCTTGTGGCACAATTGGACTGTGAATATGATGGTTGGGAATTCGAACTACGCTGAGGTATATCTAAGCTTAAGATATATTTAGAAAAGGTATAAAAATATGAACGCCGCAGGATTTGAACCCGCGCCTCTTGAAAACCGTCCAAGCGCTCTAATCGCTATGCCATGCTTTCAAAAATAAAAATAAAAATTTATACGTTTCTAAATATATGTTTTTCAATTTCCTAAGTGTGTAAATAACACTTTAAAAACAATGCAATGTTAAAAAAAATGTACTTAAAACATTAAAGGTACCACATTCAGTTTCAACACAGCCACTCCTTCTCTTTGATCTGGAGTAGAGAATAGAGTGACTTCACACTATTTTCACTTGACTTCAAAATTGGATACAATAAAAAAAACATTTTAAATTTATAATTTGTAAAATGTTTCAGGAAAATGCAACTCAGACACGAAGGAAGAGAGAAGTTACTTATCAAGTAAGTAGATTATTACTAACTGATTAGAAAAACTGGTCTATTATGAAGTGTATAGACGCTATGCTCTATGGAAGGTTCCTTCTGAGCCAATGCTTGTTTCCGGTAGGACTGATACTGACAGTACTGACATTTTTATGTTATTTAAATATTAAAGAGTGCTTTTAGTTATTAAATTTGAATAAATAATAGTTTTATTTGATATTATATGTATAATAACTATATTTGATTTCTCTTAGGACATTCCAGTTGCTCCAACATTGCCAGATTTAGATATGAAAGACTTCCCTGCCTATGTACAACGGATGCTGGAGAATAGGCCTGTAAGTTTTATATATATATATATCAGTGACTGACAAACAGCACACAGTCAAAATTACTGCGCGTAAAAAAATGATATTTCTCAAGGCACCTGCCTTGGGGAGTGTAGGGGGTGCTAAGAGGGTAAAGATCGTGGCGCAGCAGGATAACGTGGCGTGAGACAGCGTCTGACCATGGAACCGTGTGGCTCTGTGGGTTCCATCCCCACCCTGGGAAATGATGGAAATATTTTCATTTCTCCGCTCTCCTACCTGAGACAACGTGCGGTATTGAGTTCCGCCACTCGACGTACAATGTTTTGGAATTCAGGCGAAAAGTGGAGAACGGAGTGTCTTCACACTAGGTTTTCTTTTGACTAACCTGCTATGAGGAAAAGTGTTAAGCTGTTTTATGTTATGGTGTTTTAGCTGATGTCAAACTATACACCATTCAACATACAATATACGCAAACAAAGAAGCGGGCGACAATTAGTAATTTAATAATAATTAAATTCAATTATCTGCATTAGCACTTAGATACTTAGAGAGAACGACTTTTAAAATTTTTGTATCAAACATTGATTTAAATTATATTAAAATTTTACAAGAAAAGTGATTATTTTTGGTAATTTTTAAAGGGATTAATTTATTTATTAATAACAATTTGTATTTTTTTTATTTAGCAATTATATAAAGATTGCTGTAAAAATGTATGTGTTTTTATAACTTTCAGACCTTCACTAAATCACCTCAAGGTAGAGCAAGGAGTAAGTTTGACGCAGATATATTCCAAAGAATGGATGGAATGTTTTCGAATACCAACTCTAAAACATACGGGTTTAAATATAATAATGACAGAAGTGAATCATGGAATGTGAGTATTTTTTTCCACATACCAAACTCCTTGTCCTCCGATCGACGCTTAAGTTACCCTTAAAGTACCAACGTTAGCTTTAAAATATAGTAAAATGCTAAAACTGTAGTTTTAAATAATATTTACTGTGTTAGATATTAATGCTAATTAAATATTTTTAACTCTCTTTGGAACTGCTTAGCATAACTTGCTTACTTTTAGCTATTGTATTTTAGTTGTATGCCATCTTTACGTTACGAAAGAGAAATAAATGTAAGAATCAGCAAGCGTGTGTAACGTAAAAGAAACATATTCTTAATTTTTTCCTACGACTGTTTGGTTCTAAACAATCCCAGAAAGAGTAATTTTTAATCTATCCATCTATATTTGTTTTCAGAATGTAGTACGTAAAACTGTAGATACTAGGAATTTAGTAACGCCCACTTTCAAAGACCTGTCAGGCTCACAAACAAACAATCCTTATGAGAAAATTGCAGAACCAGATATTGAAATAAGAAGTAGTTTTGGCTCAGACGAAGAAAAAACTATAAGTAAAAGTAAAGATGAAATTCACGAATATCCTAAAAACATTATTTCAACTACAATTGATGAAAGTGCATTATATCATACTTTAGAAAAAAAGCCAAGGAATCCAGAATCAAATAACGGAGACTCTAGAAAAATAGCTAGTCTAAATAAAATTTCAGACTTAGCCATGAAAGGAAAATTAATAGAAATGTTTCAAAATATAGATGATAAATTCACAGATGGGAGAACACCGAAAACGTATGGTATGAGTTTGAAGGGTGATACAGTAGAAACTTGGAATGTAAGTAATAAATTTTAAATATTTATATAATTATTTAATTAATAAAAGCCAAATGTATTGTTTTATAGCAACTTACATTTAAAATTAGGTTTTATCTAATCACCCTGCTATGCGGGAACAGACGTGAAACTAAAAAAAAACTTATTATAAAACAATAATATGTTTATAATATAAGTTTCAAGTCAATTAACAAATGTATAATCAATTTTTAATAATATGCTCCTAATTTACCTCAGATGTAGTATTAAATATTTTTCGTTTTAGGATGTTGCTGGAGCTCCAGCAGTAACCAATTATAAGAATGCACATAACGAAAATATATTACAAAAGGAATTAGAAAATAAACCAAGTAAAGTGGAAGAAAACTTAAATGATTTACAAAATAACATGAACAGCTTAAATGGTGATATTAATGAAGATCCAGATAATTATAAAGAAGAAACTATTACCAAAATTGACAATACACCGAATGTAAATATAAAAGATAACAAACCACAAGTACACGAAAATGTTGATGTTCAACAAGACAATATGAATCCTTGGAACGATAATATTAAGGAAGTTTTAGATAATTATGACGAAGAAATAGTACCCTATTCACATAATGCAAATACATCAGAAATCAAACCAAATCAAGTGGTAGAAAACTTTAACACAGAAGACAATTTAAGGCCTGATGAAGATATTAAAGAAGATTCAGACTATTACGATGAAAAATTAGACCAAGTACCAGCACCAACAAATAAATTTGTAAGTAATAATTTGGAAAAATCTACTGAGGAACCTTTTGTTGACGAAGCAACATATTTTGATGTAAATATACACGTGATTTTTACTTTTTTACTTAAAAAGTTTAAAGTAAAAAATATTCAAAGTGTAATTTATTTTACAGGAAACAAATGAATCAGAACTTCCAAATACCAAGTTCATAAACAACGAAGACGTTGCATCAGAAATTCTACAACATACTACAGAAATACCCATTTTTTCTCACTTTTCTCAAACGTCCACAAAAAAATCTATAGAAATAACTGATAAATCGACAGAAGTACCTGAAATTGCGAAAGACCGCATATCAATTGATGATAACAATCTTAAACTGAAAATGGAAGAATCTTTTGATATTATTATTAAGCAATTTCCAAAAATAAACGAAGTGAAAACATATAATAAGGCTGTGGTTGATTTCAATAATTTTGATAATAGTAATAATAAGAATAATGACAATCCTAAAACTTACGGAATGCATTTACAAGGCGACCACGGTTATATTTGGAATGTAAGTGTGAATAATTTTTGATAATTTGTTTCAAAGTCAGTTACAAAATTTGCTTTTCAAAATGTTTTCCCAATTATTAGAAATAAAAAATTAAGGTTATATATTTATATATATTATTTTTATATAGTTATACATAAAGTTTGTTTCAATTTTACTTTTTAATATGTTAATGGAACATATTAAAAATAAATAGTTAATGCAATGCAATGGGCATTAACTATTTCTTTTTTGTAATTTGTCATATTTTCAAATAAAACCTAACTAAACATGTAAAATAAAAGTTGTTATAAATGTTTAGTTAGGTTTTTTACAACATTTTTATTTAACCTTTACAGGAAGTTACGAGTTCAGGAAAACGTATAAATGTTGGAAAATTAAAAAACAATAAAATTACTGAAGTAAGTATTAAGCTTTTAAAAATTACACATTTTCTCCGTTCTTCATTTGATTTAATCAACTCACGTTTGTGTTATTTAATTTAAACTTGTTTGTGTAATTTTGATGGTTTAACATTATAGCCCAGCATAGACTATGAAACAACATCTAAAAAGATAACAGAAAACAAAGACGAGATTTGCACAGAATTGCCAGACCCTACAACAAACAAAAACCATGTAGAAGTAACATACGCGCCAATTGTGACAACAACTGAGAAACAAATTACAGTAGATGAAAATAAAGGAGTTAACGAAATGACTAAAGAAAACGGCCTAAGCAATAATAAAAACTGCAGCTGTAATGAAGATAATGTTAATGAGGTATACGGTTGTTATTTGTTTGTTTGATATATTAGAATTTAATATAGTTTCAAGCTATTTTTTTATTCATATTCTTTAATATTTTTTACAGTCGAAAGATGTAGACAATAGCAATAATAAAGGAACGGATACGTGCAAGGTATCTTTAGACGACTTATTAAAAAAGGTAAGTTTACGTTCCATGTTTAAAAGATCGAATGAAAATTTAAATTATTAAACCTTTACTTACTGACGTAACGATGAAATAAGCGATTGTTCTGAGACGTTAGGTTACATGGCTTCAGCTCGCTGTCACTTGAAAAATTTCAATATAGTTACTCTAAAGTTTACACTATAAGAGAAATAAAAGAACTACAAAATTATGATGTAAATATTAATCGTTAATGATTTTATTTCAATTACAGGATGAATTTTGGCAGTGGCTTTCAAACTGGACATCAACTTACATGGAGGTCTTAAACGAGCGAGTTGTAACACTCGTAAAAAACGAAGTTGCCGAACAACTTAAACAGATAAACAATGATAAAGACAATAATACAAACATAGATAAGAGCCACGAAATTAATGATGGAAATAAAACAAACAATTCTAATGGTGATATCATTGATAAAAAATTTCACGCAGACAAAAATAATACTATAGAAAACCCAAAAATTGATGGAAATAAAACTATTAACAACACCATAAGTAACGAAATAGAAAACGTAAACACTACCACAACCACTTTGGAGCCTGAAAATAACGTTTCAGATACGACCACAGAAAGAAATAATCCAGAACCTGTTACCGGAAGTAATAACTCAAATAAAACTAATAACGTTGACCAAGACATTGGCAAAGAGAAAAATAAAACGATACCCCTCAATATTAAATCTGATACCATATATGGAAATGCTATAGGAAACGATCACGTTACTAATATCTTCATATTTTACCCTAGTGTAGACTCTAATAAAACTGTTGAAAGAGTGGAGACAATATTAAACAAAACAAATTCAGAGATTTCTGTTCTAGGAGGAAATCAAGCTAATGTACAAGGTAATGACGATGAAAGTATCAGTAAGACTAAAGATCAATTACACGGGCAAAAAAACACAATCCCATCACAACAGGACAAAAAAGACATGAACAAAACATATAATAATAACAATGATTCGAAAGCACCACATGATAAAGCGCCAACAGTGTTAAATGAAACCGCAACCGACAAGACTAATCCTAAAATAATTGAAACAGAGAAAACAGAAACTACAACTCAAACATCTAACTACGAAATTAAAAAAACTGATGATAAAACTACGGAATCATCTAATCATGTATCTGACAAATCTGAGACAACTACATTATCCACTAATGATAATGTAACAGATTCAAAAACAGAGAAATCTGATGCAGTGACAGAATCTACATCAGAGAAATCTGATGCAGTGACAGAATCTACATCAGAGAAATCTGATTTAACAACACATAAGTCCGATCCCACGACAGAAAAAATTGAATCAACAACTGAAAAATCAGATCTAAGTACAGAAAAATCAGATTTAACTACAGATACATCTGATGCAAATAAAGATAAATCTGTTGCAACTACAGAAAAATCAGATCTAAGTACAGAAAAATCTGAGTTGACTACTGAAAAATCTGATTTAACTACAGAAAAATCAGATGCAACTACAGATAATTCTGACTCAAATGCAGAAAAATCAGAATTAACAACAGAGAAATCAAAAGACACTAGTGACATAACAAGTACTGATAAATCTGCTGACAGCTAATGATGTAATTTTATCAATCCTAAGTTACTTTATATTTATGAAGTACATAAAAGCAATATGGGCTTTTTCATAGAATTAACTTATGGTGAAGTACTTTTGCTACTTATATTAGTTAGAAAATACCGATTTTTTTTGTGATATCTATTTCCAGAGGGTTTTTGTCGATTGAAGTATACAATTTTAGAAAATTATGGTTACCATTGTGAAATATAAATGATTGTAAATACTCATTTAGGTTAGACACATGTGAAAGTTTTAATTTTTTTTCTATTAAATGCATATGAGATATGTACTTTACAATTTGTTTTACAGTATATATATATATATATACATATATATATATATTGTTTATTGCACTCACACGAGAAACAAAAAGCTCACAAAACTGTGCTGACTGTATACTAATATTGAGATACTTTTTACAGTACTATGTTCAAAACAGTTTTTAAACAAAAACAAACACCTTGCGAACTCCTTCAACATATTACTTATACTGTGTTAGAGGACATACCCTTTAATATATATGAGTAAAGCTATTGTGATAGTTTTTTTTATGTTGTGCTCATTATGTATTTTCAAGTAATTAGAAAACCCATTTTTTAACCAAAATTCTCAATTTTTTTATTCTAGTTTTAAATATTTGTCAATAAGTGTCTAAATTGCCACAAATTATATAAATATACTTATATATAATTGGTTATTATTACTTACGATGTTACTTCTTATTTAGACCTGAAAAACTAAAATTATATTTCCTAACACATTAAAATAGCGATAAATAAAACCCAATACAAAAATTTTTAAACATTTATTTACTAAGCTATTAAAAATTCAATAATGGCACTATATAGTTCATTATATCTAATCCAGATAATATAAAATATTTCAATTAAAAAAATATAGTAACTTTTTCTTTACTTTATCTGTACTGAATAAGTTGATGTTCTGTGGAGCATTTTAAATTGTATTACAAAAAAGACCAATAGTAACTTACTTTTCAAAATAATTATTCAAAATGAATTTATATCTAAATACAATTATTACCAAAAACAGATTAATATAAAAAAATAAAGTAAAACTGTTTAAAACTAAGTCTTATATATGAGCCAAGGAAATGAAACAGAAGACAGTCTATTTCTTTCTAACAATCTTTAATTTAGTATTAAATAAGTTTCTACTTAACTGTAGGATTTAATTTATATACTTAAACTATTATTAGAGAGGTATTGTTTATTTCTGTAAACACTTAAAAAAGTTTTAAAGTTTTTATATTATCTATTGTAATTCTTTATTCAAAATGGCTTCCAATATCTTGACAAGTTGATCTGTATATTAATAATAATATAAATAACTCTATTATTAATTTAATTTTATATTTATTATTAAAAATGGCAGTTACATTATTATTTATTATATAATAATATTTGAAAAAATTAAACATCATATACAAATAAAATGAATAATGCTAAAATTTATAAAAAATAGGGTTATATTAAAGTACTAATATATTATATAGATAAAATATTATTAATTTAAAATATATATTAAAGAAAATTTAAAATATTATATTTAAATAAAAAAAATCTTAAGAAAAAATATATTATTTATTAAAATTTCAAATAGGAACTAAGTTTATAAATATAGGTATATTATTTTCCTTTATAAATTTTCTACATCATTATTTACATATACAATAAAAGTTGCCTTTTTGCATTTTGGTATAAAAATATCTATTTTTTTAAATATATTTATAAAGTAAGAAAACATATAATAGCTGCATAGATTGAAGAAAACTAACAAAAGTTTAGATAATTTTAACAGTTCATAAAATAACAATAACTGCACTCACATAAAGATGTACATATTTCAGTACAAACTTGAACTTGGACTTGATTTAAATAGAATTGATAGATACATTATTAAAATTACAACTTGAAGTGGAAGACTACAGTTTTTAACAACCTTCAATTAAAAATATTTAAATAATATATAGATTATCTATTAAAAATTTAAGATATATATATTATTACAAATTTTCTTTTCTGAAAAAGAAAAAGAAAAATAAAATCCTAAAAGTTTAAATTCATTTAATTTTCATGTTAGAGAGTAAATAAATATAAATTATAAAACATTTTTTTTAAATAACGCATAAATCTTTATGCAGAATATAATTTATATACTGTGACAAGAACCTAACCTAGTATACACCGAAAGAAGTAAAAAAAGAAATCTGTAATATATTACAAAAGTTCATATAATTATGATTACCATAGAACTCTTAATAATTTTAACAATGTATAAAATGGGTGGGAGAAAATGACATTAATATATATAATCTGTTATATTCGTTATTTAACAATTTCTTGCGAGACAGTTTTTATATGACTTTCCATTCTAATTCAAAATTCTAACATATATTAATATCTTATCTATACATACACATACAATTCAATTAAGCCATACTAATTTAGGCCCAAATTAAATTTTATAAAAAATATAATGTACTCTGTACCTATTAATTATCTGTGATTCTTAATTCGGCCAGTTCTTTTTCTTCGTCTACTTCGTCTTCATCTTCTGATCCGTGGACTGAAGCTGCTGGGGTTGTTGCTCCTGAAAGAAACAAAGCATTGCATAATTAAAATACATAGAAAACTTTTACGAAAAAATTGCCAACAACAGTTTTCGTCTTACATACTGATCTTAGGTACAGAATTATAAATCATAAAGAACTTTCCTCTTATAAGAATACTGTAACAATTGTATAGTAGCAAAAAAGGCGAAAATAAAGTGAAAAAGTAAATTAAATATATAAAGTATAGTAAAGTAAATTTTACATATACTCAAAAGAAATGCTAAACCCATAAAACGGACCTAATAAATTAATCATAAAAATGTGTACATAATGTGTACTTATAATACATTAGGTATAAAATAAATAAAGTATGAAATTTTAAACACTCTTTTCATTATTTTTGATAATGTTCTGGTATTTTAGTTCTAATAGTATCTACAAGTCAGTTTTTATATATTTTTTTTATATATATTTTTTAACATTGCATGTTATTAATAACACCAAAATATATCTAGCCTTATGTTATCAATTTAATCTTTAAACCAATCAACTCATAATTTACTCTTCATAACATATAATCTTATATATATCATCCATGGCTTTATACATATTTTGTGCTTGTACAATCAATTTATCAACCAAATGATTTTAAAATTGAAATACAATTTCTAACTACTAAACACTTATTTTTATATTGATTAACACATAAAACTATTATATACACATAAAAAAAGAGTGCCTAAGTGCTAGTGAGATCTACATCACAAAAATGTACAAAATTATCATATAAAAATAAAAAAAAAACAAATTTCAATCACTAACCACTCAAAAATCTTTTAAAACCACGAAACACCACCTATTACCCAACCAAAAACTACCCATCATCAACCTATCAACCAACCGATTCATCGACACAATCTCCCAATTTAGCTATCAATTGATCAATTTGTTCTGTCACAGCTTCATTCAACGGCTCCAAAAAATCATTGGGCGTTTGATAATCTTCCTGTTCAGATTCTGTAAACTCTAAATTCTTATCGAATGGAGCTTCTACTTCTTTATCACGTTCCAGGTCAGTTATTTCGAGAATTTCTAACGACTTTTGAACTATAGCGTTCTTTTTCACATCTATGTCGGTTTGGATTTGCTCGTCTTTTGTCTCTTTCTGGCGTTCTATTTCCTTGTGATAAGAAGCTGTTAGCCAGGACATTTCGTGGCGACTTCTTCGCACTAAATATGATAAGAATTTCGGTCTAGATTTTTTAAACTAAGTCATAAGATCTATTTACGTTGAAATTATCAATC
This sequence comes from Podotricha telesiphe, assembly GCA_038994665.1. Classification (NCBI taxonomy): domain Eukaryota; kingdom Metazoa; phylum Arthropoda; class Insecta; order Lepidoptera; family Nymphalidae; genus Podotricha; species Podotricha telesiphe. Next base: position 992,818 of record JAOYRR010000459.1, read on the forward strand.
TATCAGTCTATTAAGCTATAAAACTTGGTTAGAGAAACAAAAAAGAACTAACTTGAAAAGGCGGTTATTCGGAGATGCAGACCGAGATCTGATGGCAGAACTCAACGCCGCGCTTAATTTTACCAGAGCGGAGAAAAGAAAATAGTTAAAACATCACACCTATGAATGACTATTCGTATCCACAACCAATCGCGTCACACAGTCAGAGGCTGTCCCACTGCGCCAGCATGGCCTCAATTTAATAAACAACTATTAATTTCACAATATTATTTACAGAAACGAACATTATTTTCTAAAAAGAACTTACTAGAATGTGTTGGGCTTGGCGGTTCAGATATAGGTCTTGGGTAATTGAATCTTTTCCCCAACTCCTGGTCCATATGGTCCACGTAATCTGGATAGACTATTTTAAGAGCTTCTGCTCTCGCTTGACGATAGTACTGGGAATAAAAACAAAGTTTTTTAAAAACTCACCTTAACTTAACATATTAATTGGTTTAGAAAACCTAACTAAGCATGCTGATTTTGATTTTTTTTTATAGCTTGTATCTTTTTTACCGCATAGCAGGGCAGACAGAGGGGATAGATTCGCTCAAGACACTCCGTTCTCAACTTTCAGGTCTAAATTGAGGCATTACGTATTGTTGAGTAGCAAAACTCAACGCCGCGCTTTGTCTTAGGCACCAGGGCGGAGAAACAAAAATATTTTAAATATAATCATTCCACCGAGTGTGTATGAGTGTGAACCCACATCCAATCGCGTTTAAAGATGCTACAGCATACACAGACGAAGTTAATAAATTAATGAAAAATGAAATAAATAAATCTAATCCAACAATCGTAATAGCGTTTTATCCTTTTAGTAAACGTTTTTGCGATTTTTAATGAAAACTTAATTAAGGCTTTTTTTTATATTATATTAAATATTAATCAATACCAGTAAGGGTTACTTGACGAGTAAACATTGCGTTGCCATAGCTACTTGTATTTCACTTTATACAGACGTGTCAACACATGTAACAAATTTAATATTTATTTTATTAATTTCATGTATTTATACATTATTTAATAAAAATATATTACTCTACTTCTCTATATAAACTAGAACTGTGCCAAATTCCATACTACAAAGTGCAAAATATTTAAAAAATAACGTATAAAAATGTTGAACGCAGCGAGATTCAAACCCGCGCCTCGCGGAAACCGTCCAAGCACTCTAAACGGCTTAGCGGTGATGTTTTCTAAAAAAAATATTTAAATCTCCTAAGTGTGTAAATAACACTTGCAAAATGTTAATGTTAATAGGGGTACAAAGTTTTTGCTTCACATATTAATACATAGATACAGTTTGTGGGTTATTCAAATACTGTCTATGGATTCGGACAGGTGTACCAATTTTTAAGTAAATCCGACGACAAAAAGCGTTTCAAACTAGTGTTGCTCACATCGATTGATCGGTTGATAAATTTTCAAAAATAACTCACAATGCCTAAATTCCTCCAGTCCATTAAATCGGACAGCCGCTCAGTCCTGTTTCTTTGGATGATACGTTGTCTGCGGGTTAATCTGTGAAATAGAAAAAGTTAAAGTGAAAGTTAGAGAGAATCTAGTGTCTAGACACTCCGTTTCCAAGCACCGCCCGAAATCGAGAATCGAGAGACCGTATTGACTGTCTGAACTCAACGCCGCGCTTTGCCTTATCACCAAAGGAGCGGAGGAATTACAATAATTTAAAAATAATCATAGCGTATACAGTCAGACTCTGTCACAACTGGCCTACATAAAATATATAAGTTTTTTTTCAAGAAATTTATATTTAGAAAATTCCTTAATTGAATAGCAACAAAATGTTAGTTTTATGTAGATATGTCAATGATTGGTCGAGCACCGAATGCAGAATATTCCACTTTGCTCTAGACTTTACTTTAGCCTTATATCAACGGGCCTAACATACAAAAATTAAGAAAAGAATAAAATGCCAATATGTAGTTCGCGTTCATATTGCATGTTAGAACAAGTCGCAATAATTTGTTAGAACTAAATATATTAGCGGGGAATATCTGTAATATGAATAAACGTTTTTCGGTCGCATAAAAATATTAAACAGATTACAGGTTGCTCACCCCTGTAGGTAGACACCCCTCTAGAGCATTTTTTTTTAAATAAAAAAAAATAATTCTTACTTGGTAAAATCGAACATGTACTGAGCTAGCTGTTGTACGGAACCCTCTAGAGATATATAACGACGATCCACTACGTATATACCATACGACATAGGATCTGCTATGTGTTCTTGCATGAAACAGCCGAAACCTGGAAATTTTATTAGTATTAATCATTATTATTAGTTCTCATATAATCAGTATTATTACTACGGCCGCTGTAACGCATCACATGATGATTGTGGGTTCACATTCAGGGGAATGATTATATTTAAATTTTCAATTTCAACCCCCCCGTTCTAGTAAGACAAAATGCGGCGTTATGTTTCGCCGCTCAACTGTCTTTATTTCGGACGGTTTGTAATATATAAAGGAAACCTTTTTTTACGCCATTTTACGTATAAAGTTTGAAGTTAGACATTAATTTAAAGTTTGTGTGGAGAAGTGTGGAACAACAAATATTTTTTATAATATTGACATTATAAATACATTAAATTATGTGATCTTTGTAATCGTAATTGTGACAGCAGGTCTACTATTTATTATAATTATACGAAATAAATAAACAGTATCATTAAATAAAACTGTTTTTTTTTTGTAATAATATATTGAATTACATTTCAATGTTAAAAAATGCTAGTGTATCAACTTCTTTACTACACAACTCTACAGAAAGTTGAGAAATTAATGAATGACTACATCACTAAGTCACTCAATCACACAATAATAAAATCAACAAATTATAAAATCATCGAATCCCTAAATCACTTACCAGACAAATTGGTGGTAATACTCGGTATACCCATAACCGTGCACTCCGCGGGGGTGTACCCCCAAGGCTCATAATAAGAGGGGAAAACCCCTAAATGACAACCCCTTACGAATTCCTCGTAATCGAGACCAAAAAGCGGATTTGTTGATGTTAGAAACTCTGGGTGGAATATTACCTAAAAAAATGTTAGAATTATTATTATTTTTTACACAATTTTAGACAATCTTGTGTTAAGTTCTGTTCTTTTTATTTTTTGTGTTGGTTTTTGACAGCTGGTTTGGTTATGTTTTATTTTTATCAAAATACCATTGTAATAATTTTGGTTTCAGTATCTAACTAGGACATATGTTTATATTTAATCCACTCTTCATAATCAATTATAGCCTTAGTCGGTGTGAGCAACCTTTTTTTCTATGAAACTCCATTCATAGTTTTTATGGTAAGAACATTTTAAAATGTTGCCAAATGATTTATACACATCTTTTCTGCCTATATTCGAAAAAGGAAGTATTTTTTATTTAATATATAGCCGTGGGAAAGACTTGATTTGCAGTAATAGCAACATTTTTGAAGTAAAATTAAATAGAAGAATTTTCAACCTACATTGATTAATTTAAATGTTTAATATATATTTAAAGTATAAACTGTATTTTATTGAATATGTAGCGTGGCGCGGTTTCAAATCCAGCTACGCGCATTTTTTTAAATATAGAATTTTATTATAATTATTCTTTTAAAAAAAACTTACTTTCACTTTATCATTGACTGTATTAAACAATTGACAGCGGCGTATAGAACTCAATACTGGATCACTCCAGTCGTCCACCTGAAAAACAAAAAATCTATTTAAAAAAGACTGATAAATATTAATTACCTGTAGAAACTTAATTGCCACCAGGTTCTCACTGCCTTATGTACGAAAGCCAAGTGATCAACTCACCACATTATGGGTAGTGATGGGCGGCAAGCCGTCCCTTTGCAAGGCGTATATACATCTTTTTAGACGAACGGTGTCGTCTTTGTGTAAAAGATCGGATGCATCGGGGAGGTGACCTCTGTGGAAAGGTAATAATCAACTAAATTAGATTTAATCAGTTTTACATTTAGTATATTTCTTTATTTAGGGCAGACCTATATATTTCATAACTATGGCATAGCAAAAAGTTGTAATATTATGACACGTATGTATTGATTAAAAAAACGTCAGAGTTCAAGAACGTCAAAACGGGCACGTCACTGACGTACAAACGTCAGACTCATCATGGCTCACCTCAAGCATATGTCGTAGAGGCGTTTCCCTATGGCTTGCTGCACGTCGTGGATGGTGTCCCTCAGGGCCTTAGTGACGGCGTGACCGCGGAGAGACTCCACGTTGAAGTTATTCGTTTTCGCAGGAAATATTAAAAACGCCACTACCGTCATTTCTGAGCCGGACGACTGTTGACAAAGAATATAAATGTTATTTATATATTTCTTTTTATACTCTCTGCAAGGGCCACATACTGCAAGAGAACACTGTTCTCGTGGCTTATGATTTTTATTGCACCTTCACGTTATAGCCCGCATAGCAGGTTAGTCAGAGAGAACCTACTGTCAAGACACTCCGTTTCTCAACACACCGCCCGAAATCAAAACACTGCGTGTTGAGTGGCTGAACTTTTTTTGGTTGTATAAATATTTATATATACAAAATATACACAAAACAAACGCAAAAATTACAAGAGAATATCCTCTACTTGAATTTTGTATAACTTAACCTAATTTTTAATATGTAAAATAGTATGTTTAGTAAGTAAATATTCTTGTAGCATGGTGTCTGCCTGTAAGTAGGACAATACCTTGCAATGTTTGCGTTTGTTTTGTGTATATGGTCCCGATATGTGTAAATAAATTCTGTTGCCAGACCTTATAAATAATTAAACCCATGAATTTATTTTATCAGTACAGATTATTTTTAAATTCTATAGACAAGGCAAAAGAGCGAAAATTAAAAACTTTTGCTTTGGGTTCTATTATATTAATAAACGCACTTAATAATATATTTTTTCATATATCTGCCATGTACGTACAGACAGAGATCAGTTACATTTTTATTATATATATATAAGACAACTATATCCAATATCATATCAAGTTCATCCTTCACGTATTAACGAAATAAAAATATAATAAACATTTAATTGTAAATCAATAACGGAGCAAAGTGCGAATAGCCAAGTCACTTCGTCCTTCACTTTCCGCCCGAATTCGAGGCATCAAGGCACCAGCAAAATCAGAAAAACTCCACACAGCGTTTCGTCTCACCAAAACGGGGACACAAAATATCATTCAAATATATAACAATTCCCCTGAGCGTGCATCGAACCTACAATCATCTAGAGTATACAACAAAATGATAATACCTTCAAATAATGGTTCAATCTTGCCAAAGCCTCTATAAATATATCAGCTCCTTTGTTACCGAACTCGTATCGGCCGGCGATGAAGAAATACAATGTCTTGTCCAGATCAAAGTTAAAATGGCTGAAAGTATATGTATGAAAAAACCATTATTTATGTCTTTTCTAATCTATTATATTTTATATATGGTAGGCAGCGGGATCAATACCAATACGCGTGTATTTAAATTATAACAAAAATATTAACACTTCTTTTCTTTTTGAATTTTTGTAAATTTGATTTGATTATAAACGCTTCATTTGAAATGTGTAATCGTAGTCAAAATTTAATATTATTTTAAATACATTTAGCACAACACTTGTTTCAAGAAAAATCTAAGATTAAAACTAATACTTTTCAGAAATCGAATCCACACCTTTTGTGTACCGTCAAAGCGCTCAATTAAGCTATACGCTCTTAACGTACTACGTCGCATTTGCTAAACCAGCTTCACGCTTTTTCCCGCACAGAAGGAGAGGGCCTGGTGTCAAGACACTCCGTTCTCCACCATTACTATTTGCCATACAACAAAGGAGACTCACCCATAAAAATGTCCTCTAGAGAATTCATTGATCTTATCCTTCGCCAGAGCGTGTAAATTTTGAAATTCGTGTATAGCTGAAAACTTTTTCACATTCAAACCATTGGGTGTTATAAAATCTGGTTTTCTATTTAGAAGATGTTCCGCTTCATATCCTGGGAAACAAATACACGTATACAAAAAAAATAAAAAAACACCCATCATGGTGCAGTGGTTAGTAGTTAGTTAGTCTATGCATGTTACATGCTTACTTGAATAAATACACAGAACAGAAAGGAGGAAGAGAGAGAGAGAGAGAGATCAGATAGATTTTAAAAAGTAAATACAGAGCGTTATAAGGCGGTCTTATTGCTAATAGCAATCTCAGCCACACAACCGTTGGAAGAAGGAGAAAGAAGGAGTCAGTCAGTCAGGCAGAAAGTCACAACAGGGGCAGGTTAGTGCACATCATTAAAAGGTCACAATTCAAAAGTAAAAGAAGAGAGAAAATGATACATAAAAAATATATTAAAAAAAACCTACCAGTAATATCAGATACTGTAGTAAACACATGAGTCATGTGCGCCGCCGCTCTCTCCATACAGTAGCGGTGGTATATCTGTCTCTTTCCCGCTTCTTCGTCCACTGAGAACTAGAAAGAGATAGATTTACAGCATCAGTGCCCCTTTTCTGATGAATTCGAAAAATGAAATATTTTTTAGTTTGATTAACAGTAGACAGAGGAAACGAATTAAAGGGCGTGGAAATCGAACCCACAACCATCGCATGTATAATCAGACAGCTCCACTGTGCCACTATGACGTTTCCATATATTTCACAGTTTCCAGCTTTTTCTCGCATTGACAGAACCAAGTGCCAAGACACTACGTCCTCCAGTCCGTCCTGATTGGCGGATATCAGAACCGGTCTTTATCATACCAGAGCGGAAAAACGAAGACTTAGAATTCAACAGAAAATAGAATCGAACCCAAAATCATAGCATGTACGGGCGGCACGCAACTGAGACACTTAAAATTTTCTAAATATTTAACGATTAGATTATACCTTATCCAAATTATTATAGAAATCTGTGTTGCCAGCGCACAAATATCTTCCCAATAATGTGGCATGAGTTGTAAATACCGTTGCCACGTCCACATGACGTACTCTAAGAGAAAAGAAAGAAATACACATAATTTCTCATATTTTTTAAATATTATTTACATATATGTAAAAAATATATATATTGAAGACAATTTCGAATATTCATAGTTTTTAGCAAATCGATGGGTCCCGTGTAGACTACAAAAAGACAAGACAAGTGCAATAACACTACTTTACAGAGTAAAGACAACGTTGCCAACCTTCAAATCACTCTAGTACTGACTGAGACAGAGTACTAGTGATTTGAAGGTTGGTAACGCTGGCATTTTGATATTAAGTCAAAAGAAATAATTATAATTTCGGAATGCTGAGAAGTCTTCACAGGTCTGAGGCATTCACTTTAGTGATTAATTATTTGACTATTTTTCACAATAAACATTTTTATTTTAGAAAACGTATTGAAATATGAGCGCGGCGGCATTCGAACCCACGCCTTTTGAAAACCGTTCAAGCGCTCTGACCGATAAGCCATGCGCTCTACATCCAGCTGCGTCGAAATTCTTATACGCTTATTACAACTTATATTTGTAGTTAGCATCTCTGTAGAGAGATTTTTACAAATTTCTGCTACCCAAAGATTATTCTACGAACAATCGTTTGACAAGAGAGAATGTTATTTATCAAATATTTTTTAACATTTTTTAAAGCGGTTTAGCGGTCAGAACGCTTGATCGGTTTTTAAGAGGCTCGGGTTCAAATCCCTGTCACCTGATGGTAAGTGATCACCGCCGCCCACGACCACGTGTAACACCGGAGGAGCTGCAGGGATGTTGCCGGCCTTTAATCGGGCTTTCAGCTTCAAGAACCTAGTGACACTCCCCGTCTTCCACTTGCCGCCCGTAATCGAGACATTGCGTGTTGAGTGGCGGAACTCAACGCCGCGCTTTATCTTAGACAGCAGAGCGGAGCAATAAAGATAATTTAAATATAATTGCTCCTCCTACTGGAAACCGAAGCCGCAACCAATCACGTTTACACTCAGACGCTGTCCCACTGCGCCAAGATGATTCGATGCTCTACTTACCTCGGCATACCTTATAGAACACAATACATCAATTATCATATAACAAATAAATAAATTATAATTATTATTATTTAATTTTAAAATTAATAAAAACATGCTAATATTCACCTCAAAACGATGAGGCCTATACCGGCTTGCCACTCGTGGAAGTGTGCGACGACGCGCGGCGGAGTGTCGCTGTAGCCCTCTGCTGCTTTGCGGAACTAATAACCACGTATATTGGATTGATATTGGTATAATTGGTCTGATTGTAAACGCGATTGGTTGTAAGTTCGACCCCCGTTTGGGGTAAAATAGCACAATAAACAAAAATAGACAGAAAGTGGACTTTTACAGATTTATGTATATTTTGAAACTAAAACGAACGTCTCAAGTTTATTTTTTTAAATTAATTTCCAATTCCTTAATTTAAACTTCAACTCAATTGTTTCGATTATCAAATTCATTCTATTTGAAATTAATGAATATTATAGTCAAGTCAAAAAAGAATTTGATGTGTAAAAGAAAAGATTTGAATTTCTTTCATTCTGGAAATTTCTGAAATTCAATTCATAAAACAATGAGTTTGAAGTTTCAAATCTATACATAAGGAGGTACAGGTTCAAATTCACTAGCAGCTTCACGCTTTTTTCCGCATAGCAGGGTATTCAGAGAGTACCTAGTGTCAATCCATTCCGTTCTCCGTAATGCGTGTTAAATGGCAAAACTCAACGTCGCGCTTTGTCTTGAAAATCGAAATCGATAGTCGCGAATTAAGAATATTTAAAATATAAATGATTCCCCCGAATTTTAATGAAAACAGAGTATTAATTACTCCTTATAAATGCAACACACTTATGAAATAAGCAATTGTACTAAAAATCAAACGTAATTTGTTGCGTATGACGCAAGCGAACACTAACCCGCCAGAGCGACAACGTGGCACACCATCTCGTTGATTCGAAAAATCGAGTGGTGGGTCATTGACATTAACGCAATACTTATTTTGGTTTGATTCAATCGTCCATTTCGTCCATTTACTGATGGCACTGATAAATTAAATTTTAAAACTGTTTCCATATGTTTATATAAACAAATATTAAAAAAAATGGAACCCAAACCCACCTCAGTAATAAAGTGTGCCACCATAAATCCTAATATCACCGCATCGTTGGCTTCCACATCCAAATGCGGTATTCCGATAGAGCACGTGTCCCACAGCTGTTGCTTGTAACTGTCCATCTGCCACGCGGCGGAACCAATGTCGAAGAGTATTATTTGAGGATTTCCATCCACCAGCCACGTACCTGTATGGAGCTGGAAATGACATCAGAAGCGATACTTACTTCAAGATCTAAAACGATCGGCTTTAGATATTGAAGTATAATTTTCACAAAAAGAAATACTTCAACCCAAACTTCCTATAAAATAAAAAAAAAAGCACGTCAAGATTTAAACCAATGACCTTAATATACAAAAAAAAACTAAATACATGTTCTAACACAGCATGGTTTCTAAAGCTTTTGCTCGGGACTATTATTCAGGGGTTACCGTCCACCAGCCAAGTTCCTGGGTAAAGCTAGAAATGTGGAAGTAAGATATATCACTCTGTGTAAGATCTTAAATTTTGGGTCTGGCTAGATCGAAAATTTAGCTAAATTTCCACCATTTCTACTATTAATCTCCACATATTATTGACTACACCGACTATACCCCATTTCGTTCTTTCGCCCGCTGGCGTTCTCGCTTAAATCACAAGCTTTGCTTAAATTTATATATATATATAATTGAAATTGTTGTAACTTTTTTATTTATGAATTAAGTAATATAAATACTAAATGTTTACCGAAGTTACACACAGATAAACCGACAAACAGAAAAAACATAAATAAATTCTTTTAGATTCTATGATTAATGATTAATGTCGCCAATCACAATTTTTCTAATATATCTTCCATGTACAGATAGACCACTATATTAAAAATTACATAAAAAAAAACTTACTTTATACCCCTGACTTCTCATAGCATTCACTGCAGTTGTAAGCGGTGAGTTTGGTGGAAAATCAGCTTCTTCCACTTCTGTCCGAGCACATTGTTCTTTGTATGGTCCTGTAGAAGATAATATACATTTTGATTAATTAATAACGTATGACTGACTGCAAACGCAACGGTTTTCGGTTCGATTCCCATTCGGGGGAAGGATTATATTTAAAATATTCACATTTCTCCGCTATCATAAGACAAAGCGCGGCGTTGAGTTTCGCCGGTCACACGCAATGCTTTTATTTTGTGCTGAAAGTGGAGAATGGAGACACTAGGTTCTCTCTGACTAAAGACTTTTTGATATATATTACCCATATACCTAAATTGGAAAAAAAAGTATTATATTATTTTCATGTCCCAGTACGGTAACACTAAACAGCTTTAGGCTCCGCCGCCCAACCCCACTCAACACGTTTCGAAATCGGGCAAAATACGTAAAGATAAAAATTAGGACTCATACCCAACAGGCAGTAATTTTCCCCCATTTCCTCAACAGACACGTACGCTTTGGACCGGATCACGGTGTATATTCCGCCGACTAAAAAAAAAGGAATTTCAAATTTTAAATAAATATATATAAACATATATAAAACTATTACTACTTTCTATGAAACATTCCTCCATCATCCCATCTTAATTCCTAAACCAGTTTATCCTGTTAAGGCCACGCTCTGATTCCACACAATGGCTTTGTACAAAACTCGTCTAGAATCTAAACTATTAGACATAGTGTCTGCGACGTTCATTGTTATATGCTACCTAGCACCTATACGTATACTAGCAACCCGCTCGCGGCTTCGCCCGCGTCAACTATAGCATTTCCTATTCTCCGCGTCCTATTAACATATATATCCTTACAATAAAGAAAGGAAAAAAAATTATAGCCTATATTCATCTGAAGACCCTCTAGTGTCTCTCTATATTTAATATTATCACAATCGGGTCAGCGGTTTGGCCGTGATGACGTCACAGACAGACAGACGTATGAATTGACACGTTCAATTCCACGTTGGCCGCAACTTGGTATTAATATCAAGACGCTTTTTCGTGCATTAGAGAGAGATATTCTATACGATAGTCTATATACATAGATATATCGTGTGGCCATAGTGGCGCAGTGGGACAGTATCTGGTTATATATGCTATGGTTGTGGATTAGATGCCAGCTTTATTAAATTATTTTAATTGAATTATTTACTCCACACACTGGCAAGAGAAAACGCGGCGTTGATTTCCGCTAAACACGCAATATGACTACAAAAACGATATGAACGAACCCTTTGCCCACTACCTCGAAAAACAGTGTTTGGATCAAACTCTCCTGTTCCTAGGCTCAGCAGGTTGGTTAATGAGTACAGTGACCTACTAGATATTAACGTTGATTCGACAAACAAAATTCGACTCTTGTTAAATAAATAATAAACTCCAATCATCTTAAAAATGTATGAATTATCCTAAGGAATTGTCTTTTATTTAATTATGGACTAATTGTTTGGTTTGTTTTGCTGAAGCTCGCCTTAGGAGCTCATTATGTTTTTTTTTTTCTTGCATGCTGTATCCGCCTGTAAGTGTTTGTTACACTTAGATTAAGTTCCGTTTACTATTTTTTTTTTTATGTATGTACATACACGTTACGTATACATGTTGGTGGATCAAATAAATAAATAATTGTGCGTTCGATGTGTATCAGTGTAATGAATATTTATTTACTTATTTATTTTGGAGAACATACGGGTAAAATAAACGCCAATAAAGCTTTCACTAAAAACAAAAACAAGGAGTAAAAAAAAATTTAGAAAGAAATAATTAATTTATTACCATTTCCTCGCTCTGGTGAACAAAGATTGTCTCAGATTCAGACGGAAAGATGAAACGGAGTGTCTTGACACTAGGTTTTCTACAACCCCGTTATGTAGGATAAAGCGTGAAACTGACCGAAATATAAGTACTACTCTCTCACACCAAATAATATACCCATCTATATAACAATAAATAACAATTTTGACATGGTTAAATTAATTGGCTAAAACCCTTAGACGGCATTAAATAAGCAGCGTAGGTTCAATGGCGGTATCCTGAAATAATAGCGCGCAACGCGCGTGCTTGAGTTCCGCCATTCAACACGCAATATCTCGGATTCAGGCGGTAAGTGCGGAAACGCTATGCGAGAAAAAGCGTGAAGCCGTTTTTTTTATACTTAAAACTAAATTATTGCATACCCTTATTGGCGGCTTCCCAAGCTGTTTCAAAAGTCCATCGATTCTCCACACAGGCCGCCTGCCCCTTGTCCATGTAGGACAAAAGATCGTGAGTAGACTCGGCGCGGTAAAACCGCCTCGTTGATCTGTCGCGAGACATTTCTACCTGTAAATAAAATGTTATCACTTAAATAACATAAGTCCGTATTTGTTTATATTAAAATTACACATAGAGATTACATTTTTTATTGAAAAAAGTAAATCAATACTGCAGATCAATAATTAATAACTACACACAAATATAATTTTGTAAATATGAATAAAATGGCATTTTGTGAAAAATTAAAACGCGCGAACTATATTTGCATTGCATTTATAAATATGTGTTTTTAATGTATATAATAAATAATAGTTGTTTTTTTTTTCATAAGTAAAATTCAGAAATATATATATAGTTGTATATATATACAACATGCTCCTTTATATATAACAGAATACTCCTTTTCTATGTAAAATTTGAGCAAAAATTTAAACAGGCCAACGTATATTTATTTAGTAGTTAAATCATAACTGCCGGTGTGCTTTTTCTATTAACAATATATATATATATATTAAAAATATAAAAGAGAAAAAAATATATCTTACATAAAAGTCATATGCACCATTTTATTTTTTTCACAAACAACACGACAAACAAATTTATTCAAAATTAAAAATTAGTATTTGATGTGCAAATTATAATGGGTTATTATTTTCAAGAACAATTTAATGCATGAATTTAGAGTTTAATCTTATAATATATTATAAACAGTTGTTTTCTATATAATAAAAATCATAGAACAAAAAATTAAAGGTAACTTCAACTTATTCTTGTATCTATGATATACAATTATTTTATTTTTAACTAAAGATATACATTTCCCACACAATCAGAAAGGTATAAATGACTCAAAAACTATTTGTCAGATCTCAACGAAATTACGACACAGCTATAAGTCACACGGTCGAAGCCACGAGCGGGTCGATAGTATTATATAAAATTCATCCGCTACTCACTAAGTGACTGACGGACAACGCGCACAGACAAAAACTATTTTTAACTGGATTAAGAAACTATTTTTAACTGGATTAATCGCGTATAATATTGGTATTCGAAAATACATTTTAGGACCCGACGTTTCGATCCTAAATTGTAATTCGAATTTTATACGCGATTAATCCGGTTAAAAATAGTTTTATTTCAAAATGTGTAATAATCGTTAAAATCAATGAACTTAAAACCTAGAAAGCTGAAATATGGTATATAGGTTCATTGGAGAATGGGAGCACTTATACAGAGACTTATTACACATACATACATTTTACAGACGGTATGGTCAGGTTCATAAAGTCCACCCAACTCCCCTTTCTTATAATAATTTAAAATGTAATAAAACTAACATATGGATAACCTTTTTTTTACAATTAAACCTCGATTATAATAAACTAGCTAATAAATCGTTTTCATAGCGTTCATGAAATATCTAGAAGCTTTTGTAGCCTCTTAGTTGTTATACCATTCTTTGTCTTCCAATATTTTATAATATTAAGCACTGTGTGAAATATAAATGCGATGTTAACTCTGTCTATATGTCTCTCTGTGACGTCTATATGTCACAGCGGAATCCCTGAACTGATTGTGATGAAATTTTTAAGCACTGGAAAGCTTTAAATTTATTTCATTTTATTGTTAAGCGTTCAATATCTCGCTACTTTAGACTTATTAAAATGGAACGGTATGTGAAAAAGAAAGGGCTATATAAAAATTACTATAATAAAATGCTAAACGGATATACATGAGAAGCACTAGCTATCATATAAGAAAAAGAATAATTAAAATTGATTTACCCAGTAAAAAGTAATACGGTCACACACATAAAAAAATACAGTCGAATTGAGAAACGACTCGTTAGAAATCGCTAGTCAAAAATAAATAAAAATGTTTCATATGAAAGAAAATCGTGGTGCAGTGGAACAGCGTCTGTTTGTAATCGCAATTGGTTGTGGGTTTGATACCCACTGCGAGGAATTTAAATAAATTATTTTCATTTCTCTGCTTTGGTGACAAGGCTAAGTGCGGCGTCAGTGCGGTTTCGAATTTCGGAACTAACCCTAATATAAGAGAAAAAGCTAATTTATAGCAAATCGTTTCTTTTTACTTATTTAACATATAAAAACAAATAAAAAACCTACAAAGCCTAATATTAAGTAAATTTAAGTAAGTAATATGTAAATGTATTTAAATATATTACAATATACACTAATGCTAAGTTAGAAAATACTAGATTTTATTTAAACATTATAAAAGTGTTCTTAGTGCATTTATTAGTTTAAGATTTTTAAAGTGTTTTTTAACATTTTTTAAAGTGTTAATGGCACACTTAGGAAATTGAAAAAGACAAATTTAGAAAATGTATAAAAATTTGAACGCAGTAGGATTTGAACCCGCGCCTCTTGAAAACCGTTCAAGTAACAAAACATGTCTATTTTTAAAGTGTTATTCACACAGTAAATTGCAAATTGAAAAAGGTTTAAGTTTTCAAACGTTTTCTAAAAATGTTTATCTGAAAAACTGCTTTTAATAGCTTCACCTGTACCTCTATTAGTAGAGAAGTCCGAGAGAATCCAGCGTAAAGTCACTCCATTTTCCACTTCCGCCCGAAATCGAGGCATTGCCTGTTGAGCGGAAAAACTCAACACAGCGCTTTGTCTAAGACCGACGCGGAGTAATGTAAATAATTTAAACAATCATCTTTAGTATAAATCGAGACCACAAGCAAACGCGTTTACAGTCAGACGCTATCCCATTGCGACACAGACGATTAACTTATAAAATGTATATTCAGTCAAGTTAACTTAAAAAGTTTAAAAATAATTGTGTAATTGAATCAGCCAGCATTTCGAAAGTCCGCGGACGAAGTCACGTTGAAAACTATACTTTTATCCATACTAATATACTTGAGGGTCTTGGGATGAACATAGGCTACTCTTTTCTCTCATTTCTATTAGTTTTTCCAGAACCTTCTCTGTGTTACGAAGAGGCCGTGGAAAATACAAAACAACCAAATTTTTTGTGAGCGAAGCCTCGAGCGGGCGCTAGTACTATAATAATACAGTAAAACATTTGTGTCTGTAAATTTAGAATATTTACGAAATATAAATTTCGGTGGACGTAAAAACAGTAATAGAATAAATATCTCTGATTTAAAAAAAAATTGTCTGTCTGTATATTTGTGTTTTAATTGTTTTCTGTCCGGTATGACAAAGATGGGCATGAGCCCAAAAAAGAGAAGTCTCGAATGCAGGTGAAATGCTGAATGCTGAGAGAGAAAAGCATGGAGCTGAAAATAAATTACACTCGTCTGAACAGAACTTAGAGCCAAAAAGAACAACTCTATAAATGAATTAATTATAATTTTGTGTCTGTTTCGTTGCCACCATGTAATATATGGTAGTAATCCATACTAATAATATATGTGCGACAGTAACTCTGACTGTCCGTGACGTCGTCACGACCGCACCACTAAACCGATTGTGATGAAATTTTATATAGATATACTCGAGGGTCTATTGATAAACATAGGCTGCTCCCATTTGTTACAGTTTTTTTAGGAATTTCATAGTTTTATGAAAAGGCCGCCGAAAATACGACACAGTTACAGTTCACGGGCGAAGCTGCGTGCAGGTCGCTAGTATTTATTTATATATATATTTATATATATATATATATATATATATATATATATATATATATATTATTATTATTATTATTATCCCACGTACTTTTATTCCTAAACATTCTTGTACACAGAAAAAACTTTCACTTCTCGTTCTACACTTTTGGGTTTTATTAAGAGTAAATTCGCCACACCTCCATACATCATGGCCCATGATTCATGAGCTATCTAAGAAAATCTATGCAAGACGTCATTCTTACGCAACTTGGCACCCGCGTCACATCAATACATAAATAGCGTTGTAAACATTTTACGATCTAAGATAATGAGGAAACTGAAACATCAGATTTACAGTAGGTGCTATTTTATGTCCAGAAACAGATAGGTCTGTTCGTCTTCATAGATGAAGATCGCTCTGGTAAAACCCTGGGGCTGATGAGCTGCTTTCATGTCCCCTGGTCTTCTATTTACTTTTATGGTACACTGTCTTCCAATCGTCTTCCAATCGAAGCTTTAGTAATGGGGAGTCCTGTAATTTCTATGAAGGTCTCAGATCATCGGTTAAGTTCGTCTTCGTCTTTTGTCGTCTACTTTGTCAACAACCAGTTTATTAAGATTGTCTTTGTGGTGTGTGATTTAGTCACTATATCGACAATATAGATAAAAACTTAACTTACTACTTCACTCTACGTCTTGTACGCCTATATTAGGTATATCCTATCCTGTAGTTTATCCCAGAATCCATCCATCCACAAGAATGAAGCCAACGTGGCGCAGTAATTAATAATAGGAGAAAAGCCTATATTCATCCCTAGGCACACATGTATCGCTATAAAAAATTTCATCACAATCAGTTCAGGGATTCCGCTGTGACATATAGACGTCACAGAGACATATAGACAGAGTTAACATCGCATTTATAACAAAATAGTACATATCACTTCAATATACTACAAGTTAGCATGGAAACTGATCCAAAATTATAATGAATTTCTTTATAGTGGTATTTTTTTGTCATTTTGACAGAATTAAAACATTACAAATATAACCATTCTCTGAAGCGGAATCGAACCCACAACCATTGCGTTTACTATCAGACGTATCCTTCTGCGCCACGATAGCCGCATAGCTCATAACTTTTATTTGTTAAAGAAACTTGCCACCATTTTGAAAAACTTTTTACTAATGAATGGATTTATTTCTTATACTTTAACTAAACCATCATTATAATTTTTCTTCAGTTGCACCGGATCTTAAATTGTTACATGTTGACCGAGAGTTGAACAAATTGTATTAAGGCTTTTAGTTAACAAATTGTATTTAGGCGGGTTTTACTTATTTCTTATATTTTAGGTAGACTATCACTGTTCTGCATCAGCTGTTCCGTATCTTGAAATTTTATATGTCAACGTCAAATGCGCATCACGCTAAACAATTTTAGCTTCGGCGACATTTCGTTATTTCTTACACTTTAGCTAGGCTTATATGGCTGGCATATAATTATATATCAGATGTGCCAGATCTTTAATTTTTATATGTCAGCGGCAAATTGTTCATCACGTTAAACAATTTCAAGTTTCATTGCTTTATTCTTATAACTTAAACAGGTCTTTTATAGTTCTACATCAGGTGTTCCACTCTTCAAAAGTCCTGACTACACTTAAAAGGTATACAACAAAAAAACTTTCATCTAAGTCAAACAGACAGACAAAATCTTTAAAAATCCACAGATTCATATTCTATTATTCTTTTTACATCCCCCAAAATATATTCAATGTACAGACACAACTATTTAACTATTTTCTTATAGTATAGATAAACAATATTTTTAATACAAGAATATATATTTAGAACGAGAAATAGAGACGGAGAGATAAAAAAAATAAAAACAGATTATTATAACTTTTAAAGTGTTACACACAAAAATAAGTTGTAACAAGCATAAAAACATTTTAACGAAGATCGATAAGAACGTATAGCTTAATTGATGAAGATTCTAGAGCGCTTTGACGGTGTACAAGAGGTACGGATTCGAATCCAGTTACGATCAAATTTTCATACTTATCATCACGTTTTTACTGTATAACAAGGTAGGCAAAGATCCTACCTAGTTTCAAGACACTCCGTTTTCCGCTGCTTATCAAGGTTCTCAATTTTTATACGTTTTCAATAAAATAATCCAACCCATCGCGGCGCAGTGTGACAGCGGCTGACTGTATATTCAAGCTCTTTTAATTTATCCGCTCTGGTGACATGACAACGCGCGGCGTTGAGTACCGCCACTCAACACGCAACGTTTCGGAAAGCTTCCAAAAGTTTCCAGCGGAAAGTGTAAATATAAACACTAATAAATTAAAAAAAGGCACTTGAAGCTCAATACTTGTTGTCCACAAAATTATTTATAACACAACGTGCAACGTCAAGTTCACTGGCATAAGTCCAGATCTCGTGCTGTACTAATTGATGGGCGTGAAGCGTATCGTTACGCAAGTAAGCATTGGATTTGAAAGTTAGTAAAGAAAACAAATTTGTGTATCTTTTGTCCAAGCCAAGTGTGCCTTATACTGGGGAATGACGGATTATACTGGGGAATTCATTAGGGAACCTGACTCTACCAACGAAACCTCAGAGGAAGCCCTCTCTACATACAATGAGACGTCGCGGAATTGCCCAACCGATTCACGACTAGTCGTTCGTGCGTTCGACTCTGGGGGACTGATTATATTTAAATAATGATAATTTCTTCGCTCTGGTAAACATAAGAAAGCGCGGTGTTGAGCTCTACCACTTGCCACGCAATATATCAAATTAGCAAAATCCACTCTAGGTTCTCTCTGACTAGGTTAGACTGTTTGGCCGTCGGAAGTTCACGGAAGACTGTAGTCCCTGTGTAGGTCCTAGTCGAGACCGAGTATCCGTAAAGGAAGTCCTTTACGGATACTCGTAACTGTCTTGTAACTGTTTTGTAACGATTGTAACGGTTTTGTAACTTGAGGAAGTACTCAAGTTACAAAAAAAATAGAACGGTAGGCTATTTGGCAATAAGCGTGAAGCTGAAACTAAGTTTACCAACTACTAAGGAGGAGGAGGAGGTACAAGCATCATGTCGCAGTGGAACAGTGAAACACCGTCTGACTTTGAACGCGATGGTTGTAAATTGTATACCCACGTGGGTATACAATTTACAAAAATTCGTTTGTATAGACATTATAACATTATAGCGATAAGGCCGCCTGTGGAACATTTTATTTTATTTATACATGTATCTTTTTTCTGGGTTTTCTCGTTAGCTTATTATTATCACTGGATAATCGACATAAAACGAAACACGCTCGCTATACAATTTACTTTACAAACACAAATATTTAAAATGTATGCATAATAATATTTCTCCTTGAAATATTCTTATTCTCATTTTTATATCGGGTAGAAGGCGGAGTACCGAGTGTATTGACTCTAGCTTCTCCCTGCCTTTTCTTTGTGAAATAAACGCAAAGGTATTCAGTTTAAAAAAAAATACATATTTAGAAAACGTATAAAAATTTGAACGCAACGGGATTTGAACCCGCGCCTCTTGAAAACCGTTCAAGCGCTCTGACCGCTAAGCCATGCGTTCAACATCCAGCTACGTTGAAATTCTTACACGCTTATTACAACTTATATTTGTTGTTAGCATCTCTGTAGAGATATTTTTCTACCAAAGATTGTTCTACGAACAATCGTTTGGCAAGAGAGAATGCTATTTACTAAATATCTATTTTTTTAACATTTTTAAAGGTTATGCGCACACTAAGGAAATTGAAAAAAACATATTTAGAAAATGTATAAATTTTGAAAGCATTAATTTCCTTAGTGTGCGAATTACACTTAAAAAAATGTTAAAAAAATAGCTATTCAGTTCTATTTACAAATATACACTAGTCATTGAGAAGTTATGTATTCGCTGTCAATTGCATACATAGCTGGCTTTTGTGTATTTATAATAGAAAGAACATTGCGTTACGGATTTTTACGCATTAGATGAGTTTCTTTTAATATAGTCAATATATTAAAAAAAATGCCATTTAGGATTCTAATATCGAAAAATTATACTTTAAGTTAAATTTATATTAAATAATATTTACACAATCGTACCGCATTTGAGATTTGTTAACTAAATTATACGGGATGGTTTTGGATTAGAATCTCGCGATAATTGTTTTAATAAATGCCCTATTATGTCTGGATGCGATAACAGCAGGTAAGAATTAGGACTTCCAATACAGGAATACTAATATCTCGGTATTGCGAGATCCCGTATCGTTTTCCAATCTCGCGTGTTGCGGGATTACGGGCGCGGGATACACGGGATTCGCGGGACTGGATAGAAATATGCACTGGTGAGTGCAATCGTTTGGATATTGGCGGCACTGGCACAGTAACGAAGATGGGAGAAAAAAGATACAAACAAGAAAAAGAAATTCACTTGACCATCTGAGGGCTAAAATAAATAGCGACTTATCAAATATAACTAAAGAATCTAAAGATGGTGGATTTGTAGTTAAAAAATTGTTATTCAGAGAAGAAAGGAGAAGTTATATTTAATTTCAACCCATTCAGTCTGAATAGAATAAGCGACGGGTAGAAACATATAGTACACCTATATATAAATATAGATAGATATTGTTATAATAAATAGTTTGCTTGTTTGTTTGTTGAACTATAGGTCGAATTTAAAAAAAATATGTATTTGATAATCTTATTAATATTAATTCAATTATTTATATTTAATTTGCTAGAACTCTTAGTTTTTAACAGACGCGAGTGTTCCATTTTTTCTATACGTGTGTTTAAAAATATGTTTCTTGCCCTAACTAAGTGAATGAATAAGTGAGTGAGAGAGCTTTGGGTTATCTAAAATTACGCAAAATTGTGCAATAAATCAGAGAGAACGAAAATAATTCGACGAAGATGCAGACGACAAATAGTAAAATATATATATATATGTGTGTATATATATATATGTATATATAAATAAATGAAATGACGTTTGTTAGTCTCGCTAAAACTCGATAACGGTTGGGCCAATTTGGCTAATTTTAGTTTCATAATATTTTAAGAAGTCCATAATGAAATTGCACAGATAATAGTAAAGAAAGAATTTCATTTTCCCATATAATCTGCGTGCCTATCAAACGGGATGCGTTCGGAACTTTTATATTAGGCAAGAAAATAGCGTAGACTGTGCAATATTTAAGGACCAAGCATAAGTAAAATTCGGCCGCATGGTTTAACGATATATAATTTGTGCATTAATAGGTTGGCCGATCATTTGATCATTAGATTAATATGGCAATTATTTTCTTAGAAAGATAATGAAGCTTTCTAAGAAAATAATTGAGCGCGCTGTAAATATTTGACAACATTCATGTCAAATCTGCAACGATTAGGACAATGACACAGGGTCCCTGCCCTTGGGATGCCCTAATCTATCACCATGAAAACTATGCGTTATTGTACTTTTTCCATGAGGATATCCTTGCGTTCTTTTGTTTTTATTCTTAATTTTGTTTTAAATTAACTTTTCTTTATTACATTTTTAACACATAATTAAATTTTGAGGCGGTACGAAGTACGCCGGGTCAGCAAGTAATTTAAACACAATCATTCCCACGAGCGGTTTTAGAGTCCATAACTATTTGTATTTTCGCAGATCTATGAATAAATTACTATTTTAAGTGCAACAAATAAATTATTATAAGCCATAAAAATAACATATATTGATAATTTATTATTTTAAATTTTATTCAAATTTCCATTGAAAAAAAAATCTCATATTAATTACTATTGTGAAATAAAATTATTTTAAACCGGATTAATCGCGTATATTTTTAGTATATGAAAATACATTTTAGAAACCCGACGTTTCCAATACACTACTCTTAGTCCGTGGTGGTAGTGGTCGTGGTTACTTTTTTTGTAGGAAAAAAAACCAAAAAAATACATATCTTATATATACTTGATATGTATGAAGTTGTTTTATGTGTTGTATCTTGATTTGACGTATCAATTAACAACACATACATACAAAACCTAGTTTATTTTAAATAAACAGTTTTTTCTGTCTCCAGAAAAACTTTCGTGAAAATGACATAAGCGTTGATTTTTGCTAAGGGATATCTGATCTAATGATAACCAAAATGAACAGTTTGTCATTTAATTCTAATATTGTGACATTCATCCACGTATATCTGAGTATGAAAAAAATATGATAACGAGTCTATAATTCATACAAATTAATCTAGTAGCTAAATCCAGTAGCTTATATAAATATCTGACGAAACCGGCTAATTATTATAACATCTTTGAACGAACGATGGCTTATAGATTTCAAACTGAAAAAAATCTACTATTAAAGGTTTCTCAGAGTAGCGCACGGGGTACACCATTAATGGTAGACCATTCAATGAGACATATTAAGTACGCGATGAATTTTCGTAATGGTGGCGAACTGGTAGGACCCGAGAACCCCTGGCAGTCGCGCTTGCGACCTCTCGACTAATGAGGCAAACAATATCTTGAAAAACACATATTTAGAAAATGTACGAAAATTTTGAACGCAACGGAATTTGAACCCGCGCCTCTTGGAATGCGTTCAAGATATAGATTACTATTTGAGCTCTGACCGTAGAGCTTCTATACCCAGCTACGTCGAAATTCTTATACGCTTATTACAGTAGATAGATTTTTATTTACCCAGAGATTATTCTACGAACAATCTTTTGGCAAGAGGGAATGCTATTTATTATTTATTTATTTTTTAACATTGTTCTTAAAGTATTCAAAACTTTTATACGTTTTCTAAATATATGTTTTTCAATTTCATCAAGAGTTGTGAATGACACTTTAAAAAAACTTAAAAAAAAATCTCATTCGTGCTATTTAATAATAGACATATGCAACTACATAGATGCGGAATTATCTATTAATGTTTTGTATGTTTTTTTTAATAAAATGTGCAAATTTTCGAGAAAATCAAAAACCTAGAAGTAAATAAAAATAGCGTTTAATATATATATATATATATTTATATATCTTCAGGTGAATCTATTAAAAACGTGTTAATAAAAAAAATTAAATATAGATTATTTGATGTATATCCCGCATATCAGGGTAGTCGGAGAGAACGTAGTGTCGACACTCTAAAATGTGCGTCCTAAATAAAAAACATTGCGCGTTGAATTCTTCACCTTTTTTTATCCCCGAGTAGTGATCGAAACCTTATACCCCGCATTTCTATTCAGACGCTATCCCTCTGGCCTCTCGGTAGATATATTTATGACTAGCGACCTACTCGCGGCTTCTCCCGCGTGAACTACACGACTTAACTATTTCGCTTTTTCGCCTGCCCGCGTCCTCACTTAAATCACAAACTTTGCTTAAATCTTACGCAAATCGCAATCTCACTTAAATCGCAAAATTTATAATTTCAATGTTTGTAACTTTTTTATTTATGAACCGATTGGAATAAAATAAACACAAAATGTTATGGGAAATTCCAATTGTCAAAACTGCATTTAAATAAGTTAAGCCGTTTCTGAGATTAGCGTGCACAAGCGCACAGACAAACAGATAAACAGTCAAACAAAAAAGAAAATTAAAAATCATTGTTTTGGGTTCTATTATATTGATAAATGCCCCCAATAATATATTTTTTTCATATATCTTACATGTACAGACAGCGATCAGTTACATTTTTATTATATGTATAGATTTGAGATGTATAGTTTTAACATATTTTTTAAGCGTCACGCGTTACCCGCTTAATAATCTAGTGTTAAAACCCTCCAATATCTACTCTCCGCTTAATTTTGAAATAGCGTGTTCAAATCGAAATCTAGCGCCGCGCTTCGTCTCTTCATCTTATTTTACGCAATAAATGCCTTTAAAAATAGTTGTATTCAATATTTCTCAACAGGTCAATGGTAAGGAACGTAAAGTCAATGGAATGATAAGGCGATATTGATACGCGATGTACTGAATCACTGTACTGAATTAAACAAAACTACTAATGCATTATCAGATAAGGAATAAATTTTGTTGTTATGACAACTAATCGAACCTGCGACTTCCTTTAATTTCGTTAGATCGGTTCTTTTGTGTTATATATTAGTATTAGTTGTGCCCGCGAATGCATCGGGGTGAACATCTAAAGTGCAATCTAAAAAACAAAATACAATAAAACATCAGCTAACTGTATGCTAGTGTAAGTCCCGTCAAAATCGGTCCAGTCGTTCCAGAGATTAGCCGGAACAAACAAACAGACAGAAAAAAGTTGTTGTTATTTCCGTATATAGTTAGTTGTTCAGTTAACAACACACAATTTTATTTATTTGTATAGATTTATGAAACATTGTGGCTCAGGTCCGACGTCTATAAATAATAGCAAAGGTTGCTAGTTCAAATTTTAAATCACGTAGGATGAATAGATTACCTAATTACAATTGTGTGGAACATTTGATGTGACAAATGAAAACAAGGAAATATGCAATTTAAAAGAAACTTTTAAAATTTTGGCATTAAGTTTCAATATTATTGTGGTATATGGAAGTAGTGTATCATAAAGTCCACACATACAGAGTTGCAGGCATTAACTAGTATTAAATATGTCCAAAAAACTTGCTATAGTTCTATAATCCCTTATAGGGCACAATCTTGACATAAGTTGTTATAAATCTAATTATCTACTATATCAATTTCTAATTTAACAGACTATTTTCATCTAATCAGGCCTTATATGTTTTATCATTTGCAATAAAAAAAATTATGTTAAAGAAGAAATAGGTTTAAATGAAGTACCTAAATGTAAATACTCTTTATTGTTCACCAAAAAGATACAACATTGGCATTAATATTTAAGACAGTACAATAGGCAACCTTATCACTAAATGAGCAATATTTTCCATGTATCCTTCGGGTAGAGGAGACAATAATGAAAAGGAAAGGGATGTCCAGAGTATATATATATTTAGATTTAAAAGTACATATACATGGAGTGGCCTGTGTGGTGCAGTGGGACAGTGTCTGACTGTAAACAGAATTGGTAGTGAGTTTATCCACACTCAGGGGAATAATTATGTTTAAAATATTTTTATTTCTCCACTCTCGTACCTCAAAACAAAGGATGGCATTGAGTTCCAAAACTCAATTACAATTACTCAATTTCAAAAAATTGGAGAATGGAGTGCCATGACAATAGGTTCCTCTGACTACCCAGCTATGGGAGAAAAAGTGAAGCTGGAGAAAAAAAATACCATAGGCAACCTTATCGCTAAGTGACATTTCTCTTCCAGGTAACCTTTGGTTAGCATTGGGAATAAATTACATTGGAAGAGCAGTCCAGAGTATTTAAATATTAAATAAATATAAGTAGCTATTTCTATTTCTATCAATTTTATTATCAAACATATTTGTAACTAAAAAGCTTTTCCTTATGAAAAATTAATTATGATTAATAAAACTGTAGTAAATATTCAATGTTTATAAAACTCTTAATATTATTAACTCCTTAGTTAATCACTTATAGAATTAGAGATAATGCACATTCAGATTCTTGCCTGTAAAGAGATGAAATTTGGCATAAAGATTTCTTAGTAAGTGTAGAGGACCACTAAAGACATGATTTCCCCAAATTTACTTTGGATACCGAACTACAGATGGTAGAATATTCGAAAACATACCAGGACTCATAAAGGTCACACAATAAAAGTTATGAGCAAACACACACATTTATTATAGTATAGTAACAATCTAAAAACCAAACAAAAATATAATATGTGATACATAAGATAACATTCCCTTGACATTCATTACATGTAGATAAAAGTGATAATAACAATATAGGCATCAACTTGTTTTTTCTAATATAAATTAGATTTATATTCATTTAATATGAAAATATTAAATATTAATTAATTAAAAATATTATTTGAAATAATCATAAATGTTTCATCGTGATTATTTCTAATAAGCTTATGGCATTTTTTGTTTTATACAAAATATAAACGCTCGTTTTTATGTAAAATGAGTATTAATTGAACAATTAAAAAATAAAATGAGTTACAAACAAAACAATAATTAAAATAGATATTTAAACGTACAAATACTCGTTTAAGAAATTAAAACATACTAAAAGAAGTTAATAATTTAAATGCAAATTTTATATCCATAAATTAAGTATTCCGGTTGCGTGCGAAATGTCTAAATAATATTAATATTTAAATGATACAGACATAATAATACAATATTTATAAGCTAGACGTAGTATTGTACATGTTACAACTATTTTTAAACCACGCCGGCGATAGTAATTAAAATAAAAAGTAAACTCACCGATTAAAAGAAAGTTATTACAGAACTGCCGAAATAATTAGATATACACTAAAAAATCACAAAACACGTGGTTAAATGGCTTTAGAGCACTGTTTTAGTTTAAAATAATATGTTAAGTTAATATAATAGCGTGTTACATGTCTACGCGGGTAGAAAATTCAAATGAAAATAGTTTTAGTGGGTTACGAAACGTCAAACTAGTTTGGTTTGAAGGTCACCTTCAAGTGACATATACAGTGTTACCATTTGTAGTTGATTTTACAATTGACATTTTTATTTATTTATTATTATTATTTAATTAACTTTATGTCTTATCATATATGTAAATTAAGTTCACTTATAAGTTTATATGTTGTACCAGGTATTGCATGTAAATTTTAGAAATATCTATTAGTATTTAGTTAAATTTGATATTTTGATATAAATGTATATATATATATTGAAATCATATTATCTTACAATATGTGCTTATATTTATGTGTATTGTATGTGTGTTGGTATGTATCTATGAGTATATATATTTGGATATATACAGAATAGAATTTTAATTTTAATGTTATATACAAGTACATTTATGTATTTATATTTCTCAATACGTAATTTTGCACCTTTCTGTATTGTTTTACAAAAATCTCTGATCAATTATTGATTTCTTATAGCAAAAAGGCCGCCATTGTCCATGTCTTTTAGACTTGAATTGTAAATATGGTGTGGAATGAAAGTGAAGTACAGCGCGGTTTTAGTTGAATAGACGGAAGCTAGCTACAATAGACGTCGCAAAACCGATGTTTAGGTAGTGGCGCTTTTTTTATTTAGGGTATCTAGTGTCTCAGTCACTCATCAACTCTCATTGGCCACTTGACTGTACCTGCGCGAAACTTTCGGATAGCCTAGATGTGTCCAGTCAACATAAAATGAGCTTACTATAAATTTCTACACGTAAAAACAGATCAACAATTTTTTATTTATCGGTTAGATTTAAATATACAACATATTTTTTATATATTAGACTATTTGATGATTGATGGCATTTATATATTAGATGGTCAGCAAACATTCATCTTAAAGATATATAATTTTGTGTTTTTACCATAGTTTATGGAAAAAAATATTGTCGTTTCAATTATTGTATATAACGATAGATATTATCTAGGGAAAATATACGTTTTTTTTCAAACTATCTGCAGCTCGCTTAAATATAACTACAAGTTTTAAATCAAAAATGAAATCTAGATAACACTTCTAGGGAGAGCTCCTTCAGTCATCACTCTTCCTCATCAGTCTTTATCACAATCAATACTATTCGTAACCGAGTGGTCTCATCTCTATAATGTCTGTTTGTAATATTAAAATAAACGCGTTTTTATTAAATGCGTATTATGTATTTATACACGGTACATAATCTCTGTAACGGCTGGACGGCTTGCAGATTAGCTGATATAATAAGAAGTAACTTCACTAAGGAGTACTTTTATTTTAGAATTCCACGGGGACGAAGTCGCAGGCACAGCTAGTCTTAAATTAAACAAAACAAACACAAACATTTTGAAAAGAAAGCAGAATAGGGCATGGTCTACATAAACTGTGAAGAACATCAAATATATACAAAAAAAAACCTGCAGCTTGAGAACCACATGCGGTTTTTTGCAGAATTGTTTGTGGCTCAAATTTGTGTTATTATATTATATATTTATATATATATATATATATATATATATATATATATATATATATATATATATAAATATATTTTTTAAATTGTTTAAAAAGACATTTTCAAACTTTTTTTGCATATCTTTTAAATAGGTATTTAGACTACCCTGGTACAGAGTTAGAGCGCTCAAACGTATTATGCGAGATATATATCAAAATATTTAATGTTTACAATAAAAAAAGAAAGATATTTGGAGAGGTTTTATATAATTTTAATTATATATATTTACACATATCTTAAGTAACATTAGTAAAGTTATTTGCATATCACATTCAAATTGTAATCTTATTGATATATACATATTATTTTACAGAATAAAAATATACAAACAAATTGTTACACAACATAAACTATAGATAATTAAAAGAAAATTCAAAAACACAAAACCTACAATCAACTAGCATTATAACATGACACTTGAGTAAAAAAATATTACCTCTTTTATAATGAATTAGTTATTCTGACGAGTATTTCACAATGTATTAATTCAAGTACTTTTTATATTAACAGAGAAGTCAAAGAGAACCTAGTGTTAAAACACTCTGTTTTCCGCTTACTTCCAATTTTTTTTTTTTTGTTAAATAGATAAGGCAAACGATTCGCGTTCGGGTCACCTGATGGCAAGTGATCACCGCCCACGACCCCGAGTAATACCAGATGAGCTACAGGCATCCTACAGGGATTCCCATTTAGTAGATTGCATGCATCTTAAATATCACAAGACATTTTTTATATGCCACAATTCTTACAAAGACATTTAAAGTTAATAGTATGTATGGATGAAGGAGATATTCTATACATAATTTCAGTAAAGAAAACATTGTTCAATGAAACTATTTTAACCGGATAAACATGATTAAATGAATCTATTTTAACCGGTAGACTAGTCTACATGTGACCACGGACTACCGTAAACTATTCAAAACGTCGGGTTCTATAATGTATTTTCCATTACCAAAATTATACGCGATACGCATTTCAAAATGTGTAATAATCGTGAAAATCAAAGAACTTATAACATTATTCAAATTCAAAAAAAAATTCTAAATAATAGTATTTATTATCAGCTCTTTTATGTAGAAGTGAGAGAGAAACTAGTGTCGCATCTTGAGTGGCGGAACTTGTCTTCTTCACCACGCTTTGTCTTCTTCACCAGAGCGGAGAAATAAAAATAGTTTAAATATAAACATTCGGCCTAGTGCGAATAGAATTCACAACCATGGCGTATACATTCAGACGCTGTCACTCTTCGCCACGATCTAATTTATCTACTACTACAAAAATATCTTTAAAATATTGACCTATAACTTTTAAGTTTATTTTGTCAAAACTATTATTTTGCGATATATCACCTTCATTCATTTATATAATATCTTTAAATATTTACTCGTACTTAATTTAAAGCCACCATCACCTTAATTATTCCAGGCTCAATGGAGGACTCGCGTCAAATTCTTCAGCAAATGGGTCTACAGAGTCATTATTATTAGAAAAATTCAATTTCACTGGATTTATGTTTTTCACATAAGTTCTATTTAAGCACACTGAACTTGACAAGTTTTCTGGTTTTTTGATACTGTTAACACTTTTTATATGACTTATTTTATCTTTGATTAAAAGTGGACTTTTGTAAGAATCATTTACTATATTTGATTTATTTTTTATATGAATAGCTTGTAATGGCGGTGGCTCCCCATACATTTCTAATTTAGCGATTTTCTCATTCACTTTTCTTTTTCTTTTTACCGTGTTTGGTGACAATTCGTTTTTGTACGTTTCTTTGAAACTAGACTCAAAGTCTAAGCCAGTTAGATTTGCATCTAAACACTTATTATTAGGAGAATCGATAAATATTTTATTTTTCGTTATATTATACTCACTATTATTTAATCTGTATGGCGAAAAATCTGTGTTACCATATTTTGAATTTGTAAAACAGTTTTTTGCTTGCACACATTCTTCTACAAACTGGTTTCTGTCAAAACTAGATATTATACCATGAAGATCCTCCGTGATTTTCCTCAATATATCAATTTTACATGTTTTAGTAAAATATGTGAATTCGGTAGCCCTGAATTGAGGCAAACACTTTTTTATATTGCCATGTCGCCTTTGCAAATTTACACACGATACAATCTGCCCTGTATCTAAAATATTTTCAAAACCAAACTTTTTAATTCCACCCCAAAAATTAATGGCTATGATATTTTTATTTTCATCCGAAATATAAACATTTTGGAATAACTGCTTAGAGGCTTCGTATTCTTTAATTGACGGTTCAATTAAAAAAATAAAACCACAAGTGTCAATTTCGTTATAATCTGTGCTAATTAGATTTTGTAGGTCTTTTATAGTGTAAGGTTTTCTTTTTAATGTTTGTGTTATTATATTTATGGCATCATTTTCATTTAGTTTTGATTTTTTAAATATTGATTGTCTGCCAGCTGATAATTGAATCTCGGAATATCTATGGAACGAAAAAAAATACAGGTCATTCTATTAAAAAATAAATCAGTCCCCTTTAACGAATGTTTCAATTTTAATCCTGGAAAGTGTATAAACCTAGAACGCAAACGCTATTTTTTGTATTGTATTTCAGTTTCACTCTTTTTCCGCATAGCAGGATAGCAAGAGACAATTTAATGTCAAGATATTCGTTCTTCACGAACCTCCCAAATCCGAGACACCTCGCGCTTTGTCTTAGATGCCAGAGAGGAGAAATGAAAATAATTTTGAATATAATCATTACTCAAGAGTGGGAATAGAACCTACAACCATAGCGTATATAGTCAGACGCTGTCACACTACGACACGACGGTTATAGCTATATTTTTTTTAATTTTCACACATCCACTGCCATTACATTAATCAGACAATAACAAAATGTAAAGTATCATTTCATTAATGTGCGAAGTAGAAATACATTAAATTAATAAAATAAATATAAAACACACTACCATGTGTTTGACATACACTTTTGTATAAAGTGACATACACGTTGCTATGACAACGCTCATTTTATGCGTCAATGGGACTACTAGTATTAAACCATTGTATAAATATATATATTTACCTTACAGAAGTAGGTATTATATTAAAAACTTCAATCCAACTACCCTCTTTAATTAAGTCTAGTAACAATTCATTCGGTCTCCATATAGTAATCATGGCTGAAATACAAAAAAAAAACAAAAAATAAAACAATATTAATAAGTAAAGCTTTTTATTCCGTAGAATATTTAAAAGATAAAAATGTGTGGAAAAAATATGATTTGAGTTTAGTGCAGCATTAGCTACCACTGTATTAAATAATAAAATTTTATATTTTTTATTTGAGAAGAGCAACTGTTGAGTTTCTCTGTGGCTTATCTCAGCAGCCTTCCAAGCTGGTGGTAGCTTTATGTTCATTCCACGATTCAAAAGTCCTTACAAAAGTCTATATTTAAATAGAGAATATTTTTAATTTGTCAACCCGAGGGATGTGGGTTCGATGCACACTGAGGGGAATGATTATATTTAAATTATTTTCATTTCTAAATTCGGATGAAAGTACCCACTTTACTGATTTGTATAGGTACTTTAAATTTCTGTCGGGCCAATTTAAAATGGCTTAACGCTTTTTCCCGCATAGCATATAGTGTCATATCTTTGACCTAACCTAGTTTTATGACACTCAGTTCTCCACTTTCCACTCAGGAACTCAACGCGGAACTCAACGCGGAACTCAACGCCGCGTTTCGCCTCACCAGAGCGGTACGTACAAAAATAAATATAAGTAAATGTAAAGTGAATTTTACATACAATACGATGATTTACATGATAATAAATTAATACCATACCTTTGTTTATATTATTGGATTTATTATATATATCGACAACCCTTATTTTTAACAATGGCACTACATTCCGATTTACATCTAAGCCGCGTGTTTTCACCATTTCTTGTACTTTCCTTTGCAATTTGTCTATAAGGATATCCCTTTTCTTAGACGAGTGTTCTTGTAATAAATTTAGCTGGGAACCAGTTAGACGTGCCTGTGAATAAAAATATTTAAAAAAAAAAATACAAAACAAAGATTAAAATAAATACTGTGTGTTCAAATTTTATAATTAATCAAATAAACATAGATTTTTAATTACGTTTAAAACTAATCGTAACGCTGCTTTCTTTAACGTTCCTGGGCGAATTTCGGGAAATCCCTTTTTAATGCTCCCTTAAGCTTATAAGTCTCCGAGAAAGTAACAGAAAATTTTTATTTGGGCGGTACGTGGAGAACGGAGTGTCTTGACACTAGTTTCTCTCTGACTACCCTACTATGCGGGCAAAAGTGTGAAGCTGCCAAACTATATACACTTATATTTAACTAGCTTTTGATTAGCTTCGCCTGTATTTATCTATCAATGTAAGAAAATTTGCCCGACGTGTCGTCACTTGAATTTCTTGAAAATTTACACGTGCGTCCAGATCTGATGACCATATTCCTAATTCCTTTCATAGCCTAAACCTGACATCCTAATCAATACTACCGGCTACATGACAAAATAATTTTAAACACGTGTTTCTTAAACTTTTTAGTCTTTTTCTCGTCTAGTGACAAGACACTCTGTTCTCTATCGTCCGCCACTAAAAGAAAAAACAACCGCAACAATGGGATTAAACAAAAAAAGTTTTTTTTTGTTATTTTCTAAAATTGTTAGTAACTATAAAATAAATAATTTTAGTTTTTATTTTAAAAAATTGTGTTATTCACACACTTAGAGGAATATTACATTTATAATAAGCGTATAAGAATTTTGACGCAAACGGTAAGGTAAACTAAAGGCACGGGTACTAATCCAGTTGTGTTTAAGTTTTATACATTTTCTTAAAATGAGGGACACAGGCAACTGGTTCAAATAAAAATAATAGCCACTCACTCTAAATTCTGTTGGGTCTCGACTCCTTTTCATTAACTTACATAACTGAGTACCAGAATCTAAGTCACTTTCAGTGTCAAGACTTTCTGAATCTTGAGATTCCTATGGGAAAAAAGAAAAAAAATCGTATATATAAATATACATAAACATACAGTTTGTACACATTATATGCTTTCTAGCGTTAAATTAGCGGAACACAACGCCGCCCTACATCCACATCGAGGAAACAAAAACATTATTATAACCTAATGCAATTTAGATTTTTTAAATTTATGCAATTTACACACATTGAAAAAAACTAAGTTGCATTAGAATTGAACCCACATCGCGACCAGTCAAACATACGGTAGTGTGTGTAATATTTATTTTAACATTTTAATGTATTTCCAATTTATTTTGCTTTCACATATCAATGTATAGATTTAATCTATTTTATTCTAGAAGCTCTTCACGCTTTATCCCGCATAGTAGGTAGTCAGAGAGAATCTAGTGTCAAGACACTCCGTTCTCCATGCCCTCGAAATCGAGCCGATCGATTGGGTTTCACCACTCAACTTGAAATGTCTGAAACTTCTATACTACACTATATATTATTACCTTGTCCGAATACTTCTCCACTTCTTCGTACAACTTCTCCAGTTGGTTTTGCTTTTCGTTTTCATATTTCATTTGGTAGAGATTTTCAAGACGTTCAGATCTTGTGACTGTAATGAATGGAACGCCAATATAAAGTTATTTTTTTTAAAGTGTTTTTCGGATATAATATAAGAAATTAGTGTTTAGTAAACGGATAAAAATTTAAACGTAGCTCGATAGGAACGCTTAGCTTAATTGTCTAGAGTCTGGACTCTAGACTCTAGAACTAAGCTAAGCGGTCAGAGTGCTTGCACGGTTTCCAAGAGGTGCGGGTTTGAGTCCCGCTACGTAACAATTTAATACGTTTACTTAAAATGTTTTTCATACCCTAAGTGTGAGAATAACAATTTAAAAATGTTGAAATATTTAAAATTACTAGTATTATTACTTATTATGTTACCCTGGTGACCTGGCAAGGACATCAGACTCATGGGTAGGTATGCGAGAAATTCTAAAAGAAACAGCATATAAACTCACCAGTACTCCCATCTTCAAGTCTCTCCACGTACAACATCGGATAAACTCTAGTGACAAACACTTTCAGGCGCGAAACTTTCCCGCCCTCCGGTCTGACAGATGACAGGCGGGACAAGACAGCACCGTTGCCGTGGAAACCGAGGTGTGCGTTCCATTTTGCGCGTCGTATCGAATTGCCGAATATTTTTAAACGTATTTTGGATGTATCCTGAAAAATATATTTTAATAACGCAAACGCAAATAAAAATAATAAGCTTATATACATATGCATAGATTACATTTTATACATATATATACATATGCAAAGATTGCATTAGAAACACATTTAAGGTATAACACCAAAGTTAAAAATAAATTTACAGTAAAAGTTTAAAAAAGAACTTAAAACTTCAAAAACTGAAAAAACTCACCTCCCACGGCGCAACTCCTTGTTCACAATTCAATAATTCCGCCCCTTGTATAACCAATTTAGTGCCAACAGTAATTCTACCATCGCATATTAGCTTATTTATCATTACGTCTGTAGACGCCATTATCGTGTACCAACCTTCAGTTAAAAGAAGCTCTAAATTTTGTGTTGGGTTGGCAATACTGAAATAAAATTTACTTTATAATATTTACTTTTAACTTGCTTTTCTATTAAAAAACAAAATAAGTTATATAATGGAAAAAGGAGTCGTATTGCGCATCAGCTATATAACTAACACAATCTTTGCAAATATGTATGGTTTTACAAAACGCTTTTATTTAATGTAAAAAAATCTTACAGCTCCATTTTCAATCGCTTTTTGACTCAAATTTGCTTGAAAAGTTGCACACATCTCCGAATTGGATGACCAGAATAACAAGAAATTATTTCCAACCATGGTTATTTTTTCAGAATCACTCTTTTTCCGGCACAGCAAGTTAACCGGAGAGATTCTAGTGTCAAACTTCTTTAGACACTTTCCGCCGAAAATCGAGACAATGCGTGACGATTGGCAGATCAAATTGCAGCACTTTGCCTTAGGTACCAGAGCAGAGAAATGAAAATGTTTCGAATATCATTTCCCCCCGAATGGGAATCGAACCCAAGACCAATCGCTTTTACATGCAGACGCTCTCCCACTGCACTAAGATGGCCACATTGTTAATTACAACATCCATTGATATATTTTTAACAACCCTATTCCTAATCCTGCGCTATTCTATACATTGCAGGCAAAAAGAAACTTCTTATGAAACCCTCACCCTGCTCCACATTCTTCAAGCTTTTAGGAATCATAACACCATAAAGTGAGTCAATGAACCGCCATCTGTAAACGTCTAATTGTAAATGTTACGATGATCGTAGATTCGATTCCCACATGGGAGAATCATTACATATTCATTGTTGTGCTATGGTAAATGCGCGGTGATAAGTTCCGCCGCTCAACATGCAATGTCTCGAATTCGGGCGGAAAGTGGAGAACGGAGTGATATGACACGAAGTTTCCTCTGCTTATCCCTAAGCCGATAGATATATACATACATGTAAAGCTAATAAAAGCGAATTGAAAAATTACCTATTCACATAAGTCCCATCAGCATAAACTCCGACTACGCACAAAACAATACTTCTACTAGAAATCTCATCCTTTTCTAGAATCTTCCTTAGCGCCGGTCGTTCCACGTTGTACAACTCTCTATCATATCTATATTTTAATTGATACAACACATTTTTAATGGTACAAATATTCTTCATAGTTTTAGGAAAAACAATTTCATAAGATAATAACTTCCATATTATTAATTTTAAATGATTCTCAACCCAGCGTTGCGGTATGATTTTTTTATTAACACTATCTGCAAATAGTTGTGCTATCTCATCTGTGGTCCAAATGCCATTGTCAACGTCATTTCGTTTCTCGCCAAATTCGAATTCTGATAATGTGTCAAATTGGAATTTTGATATATTTGGATCAATTTCTGCATTACATTCATTTAGTTTTTCAATTTCAAATACATTTAAAACATTGAATTGTTTATGTTTCTTATAATTTGGGTCAAAAGTAAATATAGTGTTAGAATTTCTGTCATCTTCACTACGAACAGCGATTGCTGGTTTCACAGTTTTTGGCATTTTAAATATTTTTCTTTTCTTAGCTCTTGGACATGACAAAATAGGACTGTTAGATCTCTTGCTGGTTGGATTTATATCTTTATGAAAATCTTCCGTACACAAAGTTTCTTCTAAATCTTTGATAAATTCTGTGTTTATTAAATCATCGACATTTATATGGCCATCGCCATTTATTTTGGGAACCTTTTTAAACATCTCGCTATTAATATTATTTTGAACTATTTTTTTTAAAATATCGTCATTATTGTCTATTTTTCCACTTTCATCTTCTTTAAAGTTAATATCTTCAAATAACTTTCTGCTCTTTAATAATACTTCTTCAGACACTTCAACTTTTTTATTACTAGCAGTTTGAAAACCACTAAAAACATATTTTGAACTGCAATTGTTTTTAGCGTCACTTTCACTATCGTCAATATCTTTGTAGAGTTCTTTTGATTTAATAAGAGCAGTTTCTGAAATATGTACCTTTTTATTATTACCTGTTTTAAACCCATCAAATGTAATTTTCATTTTATTTTTATCAGAATTAGATTCGTCTAAATGTTTATCTATTGCTATGTCTTTAAAAATATTTTTGCTTTTGCTTAAAGCATATTTAGATATCTTAACTGATTTGTTGCTGGCTGTTTTAAAACCTTCATATTTATTTTCAAAATCTCTAGATTTGTTAGTTTCAGTATTTATATTATCGATATCATTGAATATATTTTTACTTTTAGCTAAAGCTTCATTTGATATTGTAACAGGTTTATTACTGGCAGTTTGAAAACCAACACTTGTTTTTAGATTAACATTGTGACATAATTTATTTTTTGGTTCTTTATTTACAGTGTGTTCATTTAAATCAATATCTTGAAAAATATTTTTAGTTCTAGCCAAAGATTCTTCTGATATTCGCAAATGTTTATTACTTGCTGTTTTAAAACCTTGAAATTTCTCAATATCTTGAAAATTATTTATAGGATTTTGAATATCTTTATCACACACTTTTATATCATCTAATATATTTTTTGTCCTTAGCAAAGCATTATTAGAAATTGACATAGATTTGTTATTAGCAGTTTGAAACCCTTTTAATTTATCGTTAACGTGTTTAGTATAATTTTCATTATGTGGAGAATTTTCTTTATCAATATCTTGAAATATTTTCTTCGTTTTAGCAAAAGCTTCTTCTGAAACAGCTACAAGCTTATTATTTGCAGTGTGAAATCCTGTAAATTTTGGAATTTCTTTTACATTATCAGTATTTTTTTTTAACTCTTCATTTGATTCTGGATATGGTTGTTTTGATAACTTTTCTTTAGTTCGATTGGCACTGTCTGTGAAGTTCTGATTTTTCTTATTTGATTTATATCCCACAAAGTCTTCATTCCCAATGTCTTCAAATATATTTTTAGTTTTAGCTAATGTTTGCTCAGAAATATTTATTGATTTATTGCTAGCTGTTTTAAAACCTACAAAGGTTTTATTTGTGAAAGATAAATCAGTTTTAGGATTTAAGTCATTTCTATTGTAATCATCTTCGACAACATCAAGTTTAACATCTGTTAAGTCAATATCTTTAAAAATATTTCTGACTTTATCTAATTTATGTCTATGTAATTTTATACCATTTTTACTTACTGTTTTAAATCCTTCAAATGTGTTATTATCTTGACAAACACTGTTTTCTTTTGGAACTACATGCATTTTTTTCATTACTGATGAAGATTTGTCATATATTTTCTTAATCTCTGTTAAATTTGATGTAGAATTGTATTCTTTATACTCAACATCATCATTTTCTACTAAGAAATTTGTTTCAAATTCTTTTAAAATATTATCATCTATATTCAATTGT
Organism: Podotricha telesiphe; assembly: GCA_038994665.1. NCBI lineage: Eukaryota > Metazoa > Arthropoda > Insecta > Lepidoptera > Nymphalidae > Podotricha > Podotricha telesiphe. Next base: position 1,030,896 of record JAOYRR010000459.1, read on the forward strand.
TCTGTTTCCAAACAAGGTATGTTGCTTACTATTTCCTTCCTTTGTAAGATAATATCTTTAGCCTCAATTTTTTCATAATTTCTATTTGGTAGTAATTTATTTTTATCATTAGTACATACCATGGCCTCAGTTGGATCGTCCCGTACACTGTCTTTATCACAAGTGGGATCAGATTTGTCTAATACTGTTTTACTGTCTTTATAATTTTGCTGATATTTATCTATGGGAGAATCAAATACATCATTATTATTCGATATTGATTCATTTACTTCTTTCTGTATATTCTTGTCTATTACTCTGTTACTATTTTCCATTACTTCAACTAATTTCGTAAAAGAAATATCAGCAGCTTTATTATCTAACAAAGATTTAGCTTTATTATATGAATCAGAACATATTTGTATAGACTTATTGCTTGCAGTTTGAAATCCAACATACATTATTTCATTTAAGTCATGTTCATTATAAAATGAAGTTTCCAAAGCACAAGTTAATGGAATTTCTTCATTTTTGATTTCATTTTCTTCATCACTACTAAATAAAATATTGTCTTCTATAGTAAATAAACCATTTGTAATTTTGGTTATTGTATTATTTTTAATGTTAATACTTGTACTTTTTCTTTTTATTTTCAAAATTGGACTTAAAGACTTGTCTCTATCAATTAAAACAGGTTCTGTATGTCTTTGTATATATAACTCATTAGAAATAATCTGCGAATGAATTATCTTCTTTGCAACTGAAATTTCTAGATTATCTTCTATGACTGGCATTGCAATGGATTCAAATTTTTCAAATGATTCTAAACCAAAAATTAGAGGTGATTGTGTTCTAGACTTAACAATTGGTGAATCAAATATGTTTAGAATTGGACTTTGTGGACTTGGTTCATTGTAATTACAAATAACATCAAAGCTACTATGCTTAGGGTTAATGTTATTATTTAACATACTATGTTTGTTTTCTTCTATACAGAAAGCAATATCAGATTTATTACTTAAATCCTTACACTTATTACTAATAGGTTCCAGTGTATTATCATAAAAGTCATCTTTAAAAACATTTACATCAGTAGTATCATTGTTACAAATCATGACTGTTTCTCCCTGGACATTATTTTCTAAAGAATATGTTCTATCAGGAAAATTATTATTAAATTCTTCATTAATATCTTTTTCTACATTCATGAATGCTTCAGCTTGTTCCATAATATCAATTAATTGAGTGTCGGATACACACTGTGTGTCAAATTTATAAGTTTGTACTGGTTTTAGTGGCTGCAAGAAATAATTGAATAAAATGTGTCAAAATCTATACTTGAAACTATGATATCAAATTCAAATATATTTGATTAGATAAATCAATGTATAAGCTGTATAAGAGTGTCAATTTATTCAATTTAACATGTTTTTACTTTTTTATATTAAAAATACTAAATTTTTTATCATCATATATTGAAAATAAAATATGAACCAACTCCATAATATTTGAGGCCATTGTGGCACAGTGGTGCAGTGTATGACTGTAATCGAAATTGGCAGTAGATTAAATTCCCATTGGGTGGAATGATCATAATTAAATTATTTTTAGCCACTCTGGTAAACAAGTGTAAGTGCCTTGTTAAGTTCCACATCTCAACACACAATGTCTCAATTCGAGACGTGGCGAAAGGAGTGTCACACTAGATTTTTTCTGACTACCCTGCTATGCAGGAAAAATGTGAGGCTCAAAAAAAAAATTGGAAATTACTAAGAAATCTATTCTTCAAACAACTTTAAAATAACAGATTAAGCAGACATCATTTGGAATAAACAGAAACTTATACTACCTACAATAAATATAGTAATAAATTTATAAGTAACTTACTTGATCATTTGATATCATACTGACAGATATAAAACTATTTTTCTTATATTCACTTAAATTTTTTTTATGTTTCACCTTTTTAATGTTATCTGCAGTTTGTATTGCTTTAACTTGTTGAGAAATATTTAAAATCACGTCCTTGGCACTAAAGTTTGTAATACTAGAACTTGATGGCTTGTCTTCATTGTATAGAGAAACGCTTTTATTTATATTCTGTTTTAGCAAAGACTTTTCGAAGATCTTAACGAAATCGTCGTTTTGCATTTTAATTTTATTTTAACTTTAAATTGTTTTATTTAATGGTGGTAGCGCGAATACAAAACATTTTTACCAGAAAATTGACAGTTGACAGATGTCTAATGTCCACATTCGAAACTGACATATTTACTTTTATTGTGTTTAATTTTCTAATAGTTAAGCTAATCTAAATTTTAGGATTTATATTTACGTAACGTTGGTAATATATATATATTTTTATTTGGTTAACATAAAAGCTTCAAAAATCGTATTTGTTATTTATGTAGTTGAATATCAATATGTAATATTCATTATAAATTTATTGATAATAATATTTTTATCAGTATTGTATGTATATATATATATATATATATATATATATATATATATATATATATATATATATATATTACTATAACTATATTGTTTTAAATATGTATTTACGTAACATATACATTATATTCAAGTTAATACATCAATGCTATTATTTTTTTATCTGTATACTTTTGAAGTTGTTAAAACAGTCTAGTTTCCGAACGCAAGCTTTGCTGAACACCGAACGCGAAGTAAGAGTTTAGAATAGATATTTCTCGAATTAGTTTATGTTGTGTGTTATAAACTATAATATTACGTACATTTAGTATAATTTTTCTAAATCTAATATAACACATCTTAAAAATGGTGAGTTTATGTGTAATATGTATTTAAAATAGTATTTAAGAAATGGCGCTAAATAGGGTTATGTATTTCAGTCTCACACAATTCTACTAGTTCAACCGGGGCCCAGGCCAGAAACCAGAACTTATTCTGACTATGAAAGCGTAAACGATTGTATGGAGGGCGTATGTAAAATTTACGAAGAACATTTAAAAAGGAGAAACCCTAATACACCTACAATAACATATGATATTTCACAATTGTTTGATTTTGTTGATCAGGTATGTATTGTCTGTGTTATAAGATAATTGCATTCCTCCTTTCTTCTCCGTTCTTAACTTAATGCCATTTTTGAAAATATTTATTGTAATTATGAGTTTAAAGGGTAAACATAATGTGTTTTTAATTTTATGTCTTGTACATAAAAAAGCATAATAGATAAATAAACAATTATTTTAAATATTTCTGTTGATTCACAAAGTTTATTTTGTAATTAAAAATTCTTTGCATAATATGCATTGTATACAAATATGTGTATATAGTTTTTATACTATAATTTTTTTAGTAATGGCATATTGATAACATTAAATTAATTTTATACTTTATTTTCAAAAAAATAATCAAGAGTACTTGAACAGATTCCAGGGATAGATGAAATTTTCATACATTTGAATTAAATATTTTTTGTATATACAATAGAAGTAGGCACCAGATGAATCTTGGCCTGTCTAAACCAAATCAGCATCTATTTCACAAGTGGCATTAGTAGGCTCGTTTAACATTTGGTTGTGTAGAATGAGCATGAATGTATTTTAAAGAGGCCCCTTTAGTAAACCTAGATTTGGGGTCTTTCTGCTACCTGATGGGCATTCACACAGTGAATCCATGGAAGGATTATCAATCCTAAGGATTATCTTAAGTCAGGGGTGAGCAACCTTTTCAGCATTTGCATACTGAGCCTATCCAAATTATGAAAATAGTTAGCAGGGCAAAATCACATTTCTTAATCGTATTTAAAATTGTATTCATATGATAAACAGTAAATAAGAAAATTTCGAAATGTTAAATGTAGTTCTCAATTATATTACATGTTGGAACAAATCGCATTAATTTGGTACAATCCTACCAATAAACCCTTGGTGAGAAAATAGTAAACCAAACAATTATAAACCACAAGTTGCTCACCTCTGTCTTGATTAAATAACACTTAAAAAGACAATCTATCATGGCGCTGTGGAGCTGTATGTGTCTGAATGTAAACATGATTAAATAATCATAGGTTCGATTCCCAGTCAAAGGAATGATTATATTTCAATTATTTTTATCTCTCTGCTCCGGCACGAAAGACAAAGCGTGGCACTGAGTTCCGTTGTTGAATATGCAATTTCTCGATTTCTAAGTTCTTTCTGACTACCCTGCTATGCAGGTAAAATTGTGAAGCTGAACACAAAATCATCTGCATTTTAAATTATCAAACAGTATTAAGTTTTAATGTAATACATTTTTGTTTTCAGCTCGCAGATTTAAGTTGTCTTGTATACCAAAAATCAACTAACACATATGCACCGTACAATAAAGATTGGATAAAAGAGAAAATTTATGTGCTTCTCCGTCAAGCAGCTGGTCAGAGTGACTGAAGTGAACTTAACATATAGTATAAACCATAAGTGAGTGTTTTGGACTTATAAAATTGTAAACGAATAAGAATTTAGGGTATTTTTTTTTTTTTGTAATTTTGAAGCATACTTAATGTTTTTAAAAAGATTATATAAATGCTATGAATAATGGCAAAAAATATTATTTTATTTTATTTTAAGTAACATAAAACAATATAATTCAAAACTGCATTTAGAATGGTTTATTCATTCCTGAGATTAGTGCACACAAACACACAGTTAAACATTATTTTGAGTTACATTGATAAATGTCCCCTATAACAACATTTCTTATATATCTTCCATGTATGGACAGTGATCAGTTACATTTTTATTCCATATATAGATTAACTACATAATCGAGTTTTTGCATAATATGTAACCAAGTTATTGTTGTCTTTGGCAAAGAAAATTTAAATAAAGAATGAGTTTTAAGTTATATAGTAATTTATATGCACTTAAAATCAAAATTTTTGACACTTTTTTCCTTTTGTCATAGCAGGGTAGCCAGATAGAACATAGGGCTTAGAAGTTATATGTTGTATAATATGTATTCAATAATGGAACTCGACGCCTTACTTTGTCCTCAAGCAAATGTGTGAATAACACTTTAAAAATGTTAAAAAAATATCATACTTAAATATCAGAAAATAATAAAATTCAACCCACATTCATGGCTTCTATTAAATATTCAAAATCCATTCTCAAGTATGCTTTAAAAAGGTGTTTGTTTGTCTTCATTTTAGTGATAAATTTTGTAAGTCCAAAATTATAAATATAAAATTAATAAGTAATTTACAATAAGTTGATTTATAATATAGCATAGATAATTAATATCTAAAATTCTATGTTACTGTAAAAGCTTACACTATGGTAAATTCAATTTGAACTTATACATTGGTAAAACTTAAATTTAACTTAAGTATGAAACTGTATATACTTTTACATTAAAGTTTTACTTTGAATAATCTTAGGATTTACCATAGTTATTGATTTTATAGTGACATATACCATTTGATTAATAGTTTTTCTGTATTTAATTTTTTTTCTTGAAACAGGCAAAAGTTTATTATGATTCTGTTTTGTATATTTCAAAATATTACTAAAATGTTGTTTACATGTTTTTTTTTTAAGTTATTAATACATGATTATGGAAATCTTGTGTATTACTTTAGTTATTGTTTAAGTTCTGATGATATACAAATATTATGTCAAATTTGGATGAAATATTTTTTTTTTCAAGATTTCTTTAAGGATATCTAAAGCAATAAAACATTACTCAGAATAGCCTATTATTTTAAAACGCCATTGGGATAGTTTACCGCAAACACGATAGTTGTGGGTTCAATGGGGGATGATTTACATCATTTCAATTTCTGCTGTGGTAAGAAAAGCCGCGGTATTCCCGCAGGGCAGTCAATTCACTGTCAAGACCAATAGGTGTTATATTGCCAATAATTATAGGCTTATAAGACATAGTATTAAAAATGTATATATATATATATATATATATACATACATTAGCCTACAAGCCATGACAGATGATGATAGTTACTATACAGGTTCAAATAAAGTTCAAAATATAATGTAAATTAGACAAATTACTTAGTAAAATTTTTTTATATTTTCATATTACACTAAATAATATTATTCTTTTAACAGTGTGTTTGTAATAAAGTTGAGATATAATATAGAAACTGAGCAACAGCGAATTGTTCCTTATTGTTTTATTGTAAAAAAACCCTTTGTTTTTACTTATAAAAATCCATACATAATATTTAAAATGCTCAAGTAACAGTCTGTCTGTGGCGTCACTGCTGAACTGATCGTAATAATTTTATATACACCCACGTCTTGGGATGACCTTAGGCTTTATTCTGTATTTTTTTTAGTTGTTTCAGAAATTTCATTGCTTTACGAAACAGCTATAGTTCAGGCGGGCGAAGCTGCGAGCGGGTCGCTAGTGTTTATATCAAAAAATATATAACTCAACAGTTAAACAAAGTGTGGCGTTGAGTTCCGTCACGTAAACAAACACAAAAATAAAGCTATTTGAATTTATAAATTAGTAACTAAAAAGTACTTCATTAGATTTTTAAAATAACATTCGAGTTCTGTATATTTTATATTATTAAATATATACAAATAAAACATAAAAATAAGGGCAGGAATTAAAAAAATAAAAAACACAAATTAAATTGCAATATTTATTTTATTATCTGTGACAAAGACGACATTTACAATTTTGGTAAAGTCTTATTTATAAACTATATTTTAACACTAATTTTAATTTATACATTAAAACTTATATCTACACAATAGCTAGTGCGTTTATATGATAAAAAATTATATAAGAAAGAACAAAAAAATTTTAAAAAATCTAGAACATAATCAAATAGTGTTCGTGGCTTTATAAACTTTTTAAAAAATGATTAGCAAAAATAATCGCTGAATAAAAAAAAACAATATGTGCAGCATATAGAAGTTTTAGTGTCAAACAAAAATAATGACAAAGTCGAACTGTCACACAAAGTGTTGTCGTGCCAAACTTAAATATCGACTCAATCAAACGTTTAACAATATATAGTATACTAGAAGTGACAATATAAAAACCAAACATTTTATTTAAGATTTCCATAACCATTTATTTAATTCTGTGGAGTAGACGGAGTAAACATAGTGTTATATGATTAATTCAAACTGTCAATCAATTTCAAACACTTCAAAGACTACACAGCGCATCATCTAACTAAAAGCAAATCTCACGCTTTGTCCCTCATAGCAGTGTAGTCAGAGAGAAACTAGTGTCAAGACACTCCGTTCTCCACTTTCCACCTGAATTCATGACATTCCTAATAGACTGTCTAAGCTCAACGACGCGCGTTGTCTTGTACCAGAGCGACGATACGAAAATAAATTAAAAATATCAACCCATCTATTGGGGATCGAACCCACGATCAAAAACATTTCAATAATAAACAAGTTGGCGCTCGCAACAATTTGAATTGTAAAACCTAAAATCCCATTATCCCGTAGGATGATGCTTTCTCAACCTACACTACCAGACAAGTGGCACCTCTTTCCGCGCGGTATTGTAGTGTAGTCTTCTGTCAGTCACTCTGTATGCAATAGACGATTTATATATACTTATTCAAAATTATGAAGTCTACACCCAACCCTTACATGTTAAAATATTTCAAATATTTGTCAATTCCAGTATAAATTCTAACAATTAATGGATTTATGACATAAAATTTAATATTAGAAAGTGATATAAGTTTAAATGATGGACATATAAGACACAGCTTTACGCTTTTACCCGCAATATTAAGAGTGCTAAGACACTTCATTCTCCACTTTCCACCAGAAACAGAGACATTGCTTTGTCTAGTTCACCGAGGCAGAGAAAATAAATCATTCCTTAGAGTGAGATACGAATACGAACCCATAACCAATGACGATTACGGTCAATCGCTAACCCACTGCGCCATGATGGCTGAAGTTAATTCACGATGGTTTTTTAATAATACATCATCTTAATTTTAACTCTTAATTGAATAGGAAATTGATATATATGGGAATATCATATTTTTTTAAATGAGAAGAAATATATAAATATCGATATTAATAAATACAACAGAAACATTGTATTGCATTATGCATAACACAATTATAACCTTTAAACATTTGAAATTGTTAAAACCACTTACTAAATCATGTTTTTAAACCCAATATTTTAAGAAAAAAAAAGTACTTTGACAGTGACAAGTTACAAACGAAACAGCATAAAGATAATATTAACTAAGATTATCATTTCATACATTTTAAAAATTAAAAAAGACTCAACTATTTCCTAAATTAAATGAAAAAACCTCGTGTCCCATAAATTTAAGGTTAATAATTAAAATATATTACACCATTTATCAATATGTCTATTTTATTTAAAAAAAACCTTATTTACAATGTTAAAAGTACCGAACGGAGAATCGAACTTGTGAATAGTGAAAATGCTATAGTTATCTATTAATATTTATTATTTATAAACTTTTTGTATCTATAATTAGTTCTAAATTTTTAAATTAACCGCAATTTTTTTTAACAACGGTATGAAGAATCAACACTTGAAAAAGTTTAAAAAAATAATATTTTTTTAATTTAATAACTATAAAAAGTTATTAAATTAAAAAAATATATAATTTATTTTATCGGCCATTTTTTATAATATAAAAAAAAATTATAATGTAATATAATAATATTCTTTTAAGAGGCAAAGGTAATAACATCATACATCCTCAACCAATCCATATTTGTTTGCTACTATTATTTCCCTAATAATAGTTTAATATAATCTTAACAAGCGTGCAATACTCTTCCTAACTTTGCTTGCCAATAAGAATAAAAAAAAAAAGCACAACTGTCAGTGTCAACTTTGACATTGACAAAAAGAAATATATGTTAACAAAAGTCACATTCAATTAATACACATCAAATATTACAGGTTTTTTGTAAATGAAAAGATATGTGAATTTAATTCATGAAATGAAGGAAGAAAATCAAATTTCTCAAGTACAATATATTATTTAGTTAAAACTGCATACTTTTAATTTATTATAGAAAAAGTTATTAAATTTGTAAACTTTGAAATGGAAATTGAATAGAAAATGCCAAAAAAATAACACTTATTCAATGTGTAAACTTAAACAAATAAATGAATTATATGAAAACAAATCAACAAACATTTTACTTACATGTTATTTTTTGAAAAATTCCAATTATAATTGTCATAAAAGCATATTATAATTTTACAGTAAAATACACGATGGTCGCGGGTTCGATTCCCACTCTAAGGAAAGATTATATTTAATTTATTTTTCTCGGCGTCTTAAAGAAAATTGGGTATCTTAGGCACATGTGTTCGGGGCCCAAGTTGGGAAGTAATAAATAATTTATAACAATAAAAATTACATGATACTTGACAAAGCCCCGAATAACCTTATGGTATAAATAGAGCTAAACTTTAGTTTGTGGTTTACCACTAAGTTCATTCAGCACAAAGCATCTTTAATATGGGCGGTAAGATTGCCAGCTTTGCTATATAGCTGGTAATATGTAAAGACAAAAGTATATATTTATTTATTTTTAACAGCTACTTTGCGCTTCATATCGTGGGAACCAGAGGGTCAGACCCTAGTATCAAAACCGCGCTTTGTCTTCAAGGGCTCTGGTTAATACAAGAATAGTTTAAATATAATAATTTCCTCGAGTGTGAATCAAACCCACAACCATCACGATCCATTATAGAATTTCACTTATATATTTTATATCTAGTCCACTGTGTAGTTTGTAGACTTTTAGATTAATAAGAAAATATCATTTTGTTTGAGGGCAGCAAACCACGGAACGATTTATGCTACAAAGACTGTTTCAAGAAGGATTTGATACTACAATTATTGCTCGATTGGAACAAAAAAAAACTTAAGCCATATGATATTAGTCTACAGCGTTTTTATACATTTTTTATATATCTCAAAACCCAGCGAAACCCTTTAAAGAAAATAGGCAAATGAACAATTTTATAAAGTTTTCATATAAAATCTTTAAAACAGCCCATAATATAAGTGTGTTAGTGAATTTCAAATTCAATATTTTAAACTATTATTTTTTGTCAATTCTATTATTTTATTAATACAACATATCGCTTCCTACATAATGAAAGTGGCCTAACTGAAAACTTAGACATTTTGACTGACTTATAATTTTACTAAAAAAAAATTTAATAAAAAGCCTTTAGTAAGATTTTATAATGATTTCTCATTAATTACAATTTTGTGAAAAATAAGATACTTGTATTTTGCGAGTGAATTGTAAACAATTAAATAAAAAATATAACCCATTATTTAGACACAAACAAAAATATTCTTTTCTTTACATATTATTTAGAATGTCTTGTCTTTTGTAATTTAATTATATTATTTATGAAAATAATCATAGTGATTGATTTAAAAAGACAATTAGAGTCTAATTTAAAAAAAAGAAAAATACCCCCGCACGCATTGCCGTAAAATGTATAATTGAAACATAAAACTTTTTAAAATTTCTCTCAGACAAAAGTTGAATATAATACTTATTACATCATTTAAATATGCATTCGTAGATGAAAACAAAGTAAAAATGGGTTATTCGAGTAACTTTCATATTTACAGTGATCTTTAAAAAAGCTATTTTTATTCTCAATACAGTACAATACCTTAATTAGTCGAACAGTGGCTTCATTTAAAAAAAAATCACAAAGAAAGTAAAAAGAATCGCTATTTCAGAGATTACAACGATCAAAAAACAAACAAACAAACAACACATTATCACTACTTACATCAATTAAGAATTTAAATATACATAATTCTAACGTTTAATTATATTATACTAAAGAAAATAAAAATGTAAATTTTCTAGAAAAAAAAAGCTACGGAAACTTCAATATAACTTTCGTAATCCGTTATTATGAAAATAACGGAATTAAGATTTTGTTTTTAAATGTAAATTCTTATTGTTGGACAACCAAGTGTGGAATTCAGACTTTTTTTTATTTCAAAGAGAGTTTGAATAAAAAAAAATGTTTGTAATAGATGATTAGATCTATTACAAACATTTTTTTTTTCAAGATTTTATACAAGTCGTTTTCAAGATTTTATACAGGCCGTTAAACGATTTAAAGTATTAAATATTGTTATAATAGACGAGGTATACGACTATTAATATGTATTTAATTACAATAAAATTATATTAGATTTTTATTTTGTTAAAGAAATTGTCTCAGCAAAGTGAATGTAAAAACAATATGTGGTGTAAGGTTTATAATGATATATAGAAGCCCTGGTGTCGCAGCGGGACTGTACACGCGATTGGTTACGGTACGTTCGATTCGCTATCGGAGCAATGAACAATCATTTGAAAAATTTCATTTCTGTCACGTGACACGCTATGTTACGAATTTGGGCGGAAAGTGGAGACCAGAGTGTCGTGACTTTTTTCATTTCGTTGTCTCTGACTATCCTGGTATGCGGGAAAAAGCGTGAAGCTGGAGACAGAACAAAAATAGTCAATTTTAGAAAAAAAAACGAGCTTATCAGCTTCACGGTTTTTCCCGCATAGCAGAGGTTGGGAGAGGAAATTTAGTGTGAAGACATAGTTTTCCACTTTCCGCCCGAATCCCAGAGATTGTGTCAAGTGGCGGTAAAATAATTTAAATATAATCATTCCCCGAGTGCAAATCGAACCCATGACCATCCGTGTACTATATACAGTGAGACGCTTTCAAACAGTACAACGACGGCTTCTATTTATGATTTGTAAAATAAATTGTATGCTCAAATTGTAAAGTAAGTTTATATGATTTTTAACATGAACTAACTGACCCTTTATTAAAATAAAAAACAGTCTAAATTCCACCGCATTTCATTATTCAAAGATGAAAAGGTACCAAAAAGACAAATCTTAAAATTTACTTAATTTAAAAACATCTATACTACAATTTAACTCCATTTATATAATAACTCTTACAATTTACTTAACACCGATAATAAAAATATTATTTTATTTTCTAATTATTTAAAAAGAAAAAAAAGAAATAAATTGAGACAGCCAGTGCTAGTGGTCTAAAATAGGGTGTGACGTCAAAGAGACGAATAATCGGACCTTGGAAGTGTACAGTCGTTTCATTAGGTATCAGCTAATTAAAAAGCTAGCATAAAATATTGTATCATTAAAACTGTTGAGAAAAGAGAGAGAGTTTAGAATACAACCTTATCCTATGTATAACAGACCCCTGTATATGATTTGAACTCTATAATCACGAGGTTATATTTGAATCTCTCGACTATACAGTGGAGGACCTTAGGTACATTTTAACATTAAAAAGAAACAAAATAAGACCACCGAAAACGCACTGCCAGCAAAAATATACTAAATCAAAAAAAAAACCCACTCACATGCCGTTTCGATGATTTCCTAAACACGCAACGGGATATCTCTAAAGAAAAAAAATAAACAAACACTTACACTTACCTTCACTAAAAAATAATAATAATAATAATCCGACCAAAAAAAACCATTCCGCTGTTTCCCACTATTTCCAGCTGCATCCCGTTGTTTCATAATAGAACGTTCCGTTGCATCGATAATCGATTCCGTTACAATGAAAATCGATGAAATTGTTTGGAAATTCGCTTATTCGCTTTCGGACTGGACCTTTTTCTTCCTTTTGCCCTTCGGGTGGATTTTGTACATATGCTTCTTTAGATCTTTGAGCTTTAGATATTTGCAGGGGCATTGTTTGCACATAAATTTGAAATCCTCAGGGTTCCCATGGTTTCTGGACATGTGACGTTCTCTAATAACTTCTGATACGAAACAACGATGGCATACGGTGCACTCGAACGGTTTAGATGTGCTGTGCGACTGGAAATTATGAAAAACATATGCGTATACATACAATGTACGAAATTATAAATATATATAAATTAAAATATAAGAAACCGTTTCAGGTACAAACATTGCATTTGTCAGAGAGGTAGTTTATGGTTAGTAGACGTCCGTTGGTTGGGGACGAGTTTTGTGACAGGGTCTACTAAGGAGGTCCAAGGAGCTCGTACCTTTAAATGAAGAACCTTCATTTTTCGCTATAAACTTGTAATTTGGTAGAGAAATGCTCATTACAAAGGTGGCAATAGAAAATATAATATAAAGTATCAACTATTATATGTTCACACAATTAGTATAAGAAAAACATTTTGAAATGAAAAATTGTTTTAAGCGATGTCGTGATCGTTTCGTGTACACCTGTTAGTAATAGGTACGGGTTCAAATCTAACTTGATGTTACCAATCAATCAATATTAAAACAAACCTTATTAAATTCGGAGATTATGGAGGATTGTTATTATTATATTAATATATGGAGGATTCTACTACATAACCTCTGAAATACAAACATGTCCCAAAAGGCTCAAAATTTATACAAACCTAAGACAAAAAATGATAAACCATAAATACTTACGACTTTGATATGACGTTTCAAACTCGAATTGGTTCCGAAGCTAGTGTTGCAGATCTCACACAAATACGGTCTTTCGTTGCGATGAGTTCTTTCGTGTACCTGTAACATATAAAAACGGGTCAAAATCAAATACTTTTATTAAAAACAAGAAGGTACCCACTTCATTGTTTGATCGTCAAATAATTTACCAACCGTTCACTAAAATACCATCCCAGAAGAATCGAACCTGAAAATAACTGGTCAGGTCTGACAGGAACCGGATTCAAATCCCATTTGGAACATGAATAATTTCTCCGACTTTAACTTTTAAAAACACACACTGCTTACATTATTGGCAATAATCAAAATCATATCATCATTATTATCATAGTATCATTTATTATTAATTTGGCACACGAAATGAGATCACTCGACGACGAGGATTTAATGCAATATAAGTCTAAGAGTGCTGAGAGAAATTTGTGTTCTTTAAAATCTTTATTTTTTTTAAATGAAACTCATAAGAGGCTATCGTGAAATTGGGAAGGCGTATGACTTCTAACTTTGCTTCTGTAAATTAATCTATACTCGGATGAATGATGTTATTTAATAAGAACCTTTAGTTTACACGAATTTCACCTCAGTCTAACCTCTACCTGTGACCGACTACTGTAAACGTCGAATTTCTAAAATGTAATTTCGAATACCAATAATATACGCAATTAATTCGGTAATTATATTATTTCAAATATAATCATTTTATTTATCACCCATTACAATATAACAATGATCGCTTAAATTAAAATAGTTAAAAAATACCATATCACAATTTATATGGATGCCACTGTCGCCGTGCTAGAAAGCCTGTATTACGGCATAAAGCACCAACCCCTCAGAATTGGTTATAAAGAACTATTGCCTAAAGTAAAGTACTAAAGTAAAATAATGTAAGATTTTACAAATTAATTTCATTTCTCCTATCTGGTAAGACAAATCTTGGTATAGACAAATCTTAGTATAGACAAATGTTTGTATAGACAAATGTTGGTATAGACAAATGTTGGTATAGAGTTGCGCCACTCACCAAACAATGTCTTGACACTAGGCTCTCTCTGACCACCCTGTCACCACGGGCAAAAGCTTGAACTTGAAATCAAACTCATTACCTAAGCATTAAACATACCTGTAAACTATAAGATTCAAAGAATCCCTTCCCACAGTAAGTACATCTGAAGGTGGCGCCGCGCAAGAAACGCTCGTGCGTTTTCATATGCACATTAAGTAACGCTGCGGAGCCAAATTTCTTCGGACACTGTTGGCATTCGTGTGTTTTCTCCTGTAAATTTAGTTAAAAGTAAGATCAATATATGATATAGATTATTCAATAATCAATTTTGGTTACAACTAATAATTTTATAATAAATATAAGTAAGTGTTTATGATAATAATTGTTTTTTTTTTTGTAAATGTTATAATATATTTAAAAAAAAAATCACTATTTAAGTTAAATTAATGAGTTAATATTGTTATTAACTGTTTCAATTTATGATTTTAACCAAACGAATCATAAACCACATTGTTTCAATCCCAAATGATAATCATATAGAACTATGTAAAACTTCAGAACAAAACAATTATTTGTATTTATAGGCAATTTTTTTTTATATGCCTATCCTATGCGTCCAAAACGACTTACCAAATGCGTATCCCGATGCTTAGCCAAGGAGTGAGGATGTTTGAATCTTTTCGGACAATCAGCACATTGGTAACCAGACTCACTGCTATGGGTCCTCATATGAGTCCTGAGGGCGTGCCATCCCGCGGTCGTCTTGCCACATATCTTGCAATCGCGTGGGGCATTCGTTGTACTGGATTTGGGATGATATCTGTGAATAATGAGGTATAGTCAGTTAATTGAAAATTCTGACTTTATGGATGAGAGAAGAGATAGTTATATACGGAGAATATTACTAGTACTAGCAAAATAGGAGGAATTAGTGGGTTGAAAAACAGAACTCAATACCTAATAAAGTTCTTATCTAACCAGACCCGAAAACTCCAAATGAATGGAACTTAAAACTATAATAATATTGTTTATTTAGACATTAAGCAATAACATGAAGTTTTTACACAAAACTTCTGATTATATATACATATTAAAAACAAAATCCATAATAGTAAAAACATTTGGGCCCTTTTTAAAAAAGTCATGCATACGTTGTATATAATTAGACCTACTTAGTCAATGTGAAGAAAAAGTGCATGAAGTCAACATCCATACTAATACATATTTCGTGTGACGTCTTCACGGCCAAACCGCTGCACCGATTGTGATGAAATTTTATATAGAGATACTTGAGGCTCTTGGGACGAACGTATGCTTTTTTCTTCTATTTTTTTTACTTTCACCAAGAATATCATAATTCTTGCCTAAAATTTTAATAGTTTTACGAAAATACCGTCTGAAGAAATACGAAACGGCACACGCGGGCGAACCCACGAGCGGGTCGCTAATTCTTTACAGGCAAGCATGAGATGTACATTAAATTAATCAAATAATTTGTATGAACACTACCATGCGTTTCACATATAATTATATTCAAACACAAACTGACACACACTTTACACTCAGACGACGCGTCTTTTACGCATCAACGGAGGAGCTACTAAAATTTTCGTACTATAACAAATTCCACTTGCGCAATTGGATGCCGAAAAAAATATGTTTTCAACACAAAATAACTTAAGCACTGAGGCTACATTAAAAACATAATCAGCGTATATAATAATATTTTTGAGTACTTCGGTCGCTTTTGTCTTTTTGTTTCGGCTAATATCTGGGACGGCTGGTCCGATTTTGGCGGGATTTTCACCGGCAGATAGCTAATGTAATCATTGGTAACTCACTTCTATTTTTCAATTCCACGCGGACAAAGTCGCGGGCACAGCTACCAAACACACCAAACATCTCGAATTGTGTCACACTATGATTTTTTGCTTACTCCACAAAACAGCGAGATATTCGTAAAAAAAACCTATCACAAAAAATTATTACAAGTAGCTGTGATCAATCTATATGTATATAGATAAAACCTAACAATATATTACATATAACATTGTTTTTTTTTAAAGTTTTAATCACACACTTAGGAAATTGGAAAACATACGTTTGAACCCGCGACTCTTTGAAACCGTCCAGCAAAAGCGATCGGACCGCTAAGCCATGCTTGGCTTACTATACATGAAAGAAACAGAGAGTTGCTACACTATGCGTTCTTATTGTAATAAAAAGTCCCAAGACTGATAAAAAAACAAATCTACAAATATTTACGAGCGGCGGCATTTGCCAAGAAATTGTAATAATAAAATAACCAATATAATATACACAGCCACATTGGCGCAGTTGGGAATCATCTAATAAACACACGATGTTTGCGAGTTCAAAGTCCACTTAGCAATGTTTATATTTAAAACATCAAACGTTCGTCGATCTGAATAAACAATGGCCAAAGTGTTAAATTTCGGCATTCAAATTTCACAAATTTGCGCGTTCTTACCTTAATAAAAATAAATATAAAATGGTGGACGGAGTGTAGCGTCACTCATAATTGGAAATACACAAAACCTGAGCACTGTTATAACAGTTTAGTGCCTATAATGTTATACACAGTAAATTCAATTACAGCTAAACTGTCATTAAATCATTCAAATCCCGCTGCGTTCAAATTTTTATAAGTTTTCTAAATATGTATTTTTCAATTTCCTTAGTGTGAGAATAACACTTTAAAAAATGTTAACAAAGTATTAAATCAGCATTACGTAACGTGTGACAAAGTGGTTTTAAATAAGAATATAATTACATAAAGCTTTATGCTTTATCCCGTAACTCAACGCAACGGTCTGTCTTGCCAGTTACCAGAGCGACGCTAAAGAAAATAATTTAAACCCAAATCCAAATACGAACCTAGTGTCAACTTTCCGCCCGAGTGGCGTAACTCAACGACGCCCCGCTTGTTGCCCGTCTTGTTCACCAGAGCGGAGAAATAAAACATATTAAGCTATGATAAATCCTCCGAGCGGGGCTCGAACCTACGACCATCGCGATGTACAGGCAGGCACAAGCTGTCCTTCATTGTCATTCATTATTTTCAAGTGAGTTCATAAAACTTTTTTAAACACGTACAAGCTATGTATCGATGTCACGGTGTATGGTTTCGACGCGTCAGTGTAAATGCAATAAAAAGACGCCAACATTGCACTAGTGAGAAATAATCGACTAAATGCAATGAAAATACGGTTTCAATTTGAAATGCAGATTATATATATATATAAAATATGTACTTATTTGCACCGAGTGAGAATCGAACCCACAAGCAATCGCGTCAAAATGCCGTGCCACTGCGAATCGATTGCCTCTTGACTCACCGATTCGGAGGAATATTTCAATAATCTTAATTTGTGCGCTCTGTGATCTAAGATAAGGCGCGGCGTTGAGCACCGCCACCTAACACGCAATGTCTCGATTGCGAGCGGAAAGTGGATACAAGACATGACACGACATAAGATTCTCTCAGACTACCCACCCCGCTATGAGGAAAAAACAACGTGAATCTCAGAAATAAACAATAATTAAAGGCAAGTTGGATCTCGGTAATAAACATGTAATGTGTTTAAAATTAAGGTACTGTGGAGAATGGAGTGTTAAAACACTGTGCACTCTCTGCTTCTATCACAAATGCAAGAAATCACAGCTATGTAAATACCAGATCCACTGACGTTCTTACCATACGAAGATATCTCTTATGATATATATTTTTTGTATCTTTCAACTTTACAGTATTTCCCGCAGAGCAATAGAAAGAGAGAACGTAGTGTCAAGACACTCCGTACTCCACTTTCCGCCAATAACCAAAACATTATGGCGTGTCACTAGAGCGAAGAAAATAGAAAATAACTGAAAATACAATCATATATCCGAGTGGGAATCGAACCCACAACCATCGCGTTTAGTAAAACTCTGTCACACTGCACCACTACGATCACGATAGGTATATCTTATTTCCTACAAAATTGTTATATATAATGGCGCATTTATCGTATTTGTTACAAGTAAAAAAAATATTAAGTAACTTAATAGTTTTAAGACGAGACGAGTTTAGAGAAGAGCTCTACTATACACCAACAATATACCTTTAACGAGAATCAAACCCACACATATAAGAAACTGTTTTATTAAGCCACGAAGGCCTCGTAATCTCTATATACAATATTATAATAAGCTGCGCACCGTCGAGGCGCAGTGGGGATGAGTAATCGATACGCCCACGAGTTGGTTGCGTGTTCGAGACGTTCGGAACGATAATGTGTAAATTTAAATACACTAGCGTGCTGTGTTTTAAAAAATTCAAGAGTATTTTTATATAATAAACTACCGACACGCTTGCGGCTTCGCCCGCTTGAACTGTAGCTGTGCATCCGAAGACTCTTAAATATCTCTATATAAAATTTTATCACATTCGGTGCAGCGGTTTGGTTGCATTGCGTGATGACGTCACAGACATACAGAGTAACTTCAGCATTAAAAATATTAATATGAATAGAATAGATGTACGCTGTAGAAGTCAAATAGCGAAATGTTAATATAATTTAATAATAAAAAATCACCACGGCCTGTCTAGAATTATGATCAATCAATTTCTAGGCGCCATTAGTATATATATATTTTTTAAATATACTATATGGTTATTGTGCATTTTAAGGGGGCCGCTTAAGCCTCCACTTGTGCCACAAGTTTGCCCCAAGCACCTCTTCTTGGAACACGACGGACACCGCCACAGAGAATGTTTTGAATACTGAGGCTTTTCTTCAGACATTATATATTTTTTACGTGGTTAAAGTAGTCAATACATTATTATGGCGCAGTGGAAATTGCTTCTGCTTTAATCAAGTGTTTATAGATTCAAATACAAGATTTGTTTTAAATATAAGAAATTACTATTGTTTGGACAAGAGGTAATATTTAGAAATCAATAGAATTTAGAAAAGTAGGTTAATGGGTTTCTTAATAAATTAAACTGGATTTTTTCTTTAAATATTATAAATTAAATATATATATATATATATTAAAACAAATTCGACGTTAAAATTCTACGAAAGGTTAAGAAAAATATAGTAATTTAAATTCATTCTACCTCATGCAATGTGCTATAGATATAGGAATTGAACCCCCGTTGCGTTTACAATCAAACAACTGTGCCACCACGGCAATAAGCTCTATTTCATTTTATCTTTCTTAGAAGACCTCTTTTAGCTTTTGGAACAAAGCTAGTCATATACAATATCTAAATTTATGATTTCAAATTATATTGTATTATATGTTTTTATTTTAGTTCATTTATGAAATTCATTTTGTATTTGTTATTTATTTTCAAAATTTAAAAATTTTGCTCTGATTAAATTTTGAAATGGACTCTTTATTGGTTTATGTATTATGTAATTTACACTTTACTGTATGTTACCAAAATAATAAACTTAAAAACGAAACTTAAAATATATATATATATATATTTTAAGTAGAAATAAACCAGCTTCACGCCCCACCCGCATATCAGAATAATAAAAGAACACAGTGTCAAAACACTACATTTATGTACATTTTCCGTCCGAAATTAAGATACAGTTTTTTTTAACTAGTAATAAAATAATATCAATACATTAATTCCCCCGAGCGTGAACCGAACCTACAATCGCCATTACAAACAGACGTCCCACTGTGACACTATCACCTCTAAGTAAGCATACTTACTATATGTTTTTTTTAAAAACAGTCTCCCAAGCAAACGAAACTAGTTGACAAGACACTTTTTAACATATTTTAGGAATATTTAAAGTGTTATTCACACACTTAGGAAATTGAAAAACATATATTTAGAAAACGTATAAATATTTCAACGCATGGCTTAGCGGTAAGAGCGCTTGAACGGTTTTCAAGAGGGGCGGGTTTGAATCCTGACGCGTTAAAAAAAAATATCCGTTTTCTAAATATGTGTTTGACAAGACACTGTTCACCCTTTTCATTAAATTTAGACACATTGCGTGCGCAGTTGCGTAACCTAACCCCGTTGTTTTTATAACTAAGGCAAAGGAAACCTGCGGGTGTGTTTTTGTGTGTGTGTGTGTGTGTGTGTGTGTGTGTGTGTGTGTGTGTGTGCGTGCGTGCGCGTGCGTGTGTGTGCGCGTGCGTGTGTGTGCGTGTGTGTGTGTGTGTGTGTTAAATACCAAACAATTCCCCTTAGGCAAATTTCAATCCACGACCATCACAGGCATTCAAATGTAATGGAAAAAAGTTATGTATATATAAAAAATTTTTACTGTAATCGCGTTTGGTTTTCGGTTCAATTCCCACTCGGATTAATGATCATATTTTAATTATATATTGTCAAAATCTATTCACCGTCTCATTAAGTATCATAATAAAAAAAACGAATCAAGTAACGTCAAAGCAAAAACAGAGTGTCTCATCACTACATTTTCCCATCGAAAGACCAAGTATCAAGGTGAAATATAATAAACTAAACATATAATATATTGTTATCAATATAAGTTAAGCGGAGTTACCAAATTATATATGTATGCGGTATGTATATAAATTATATCGGTAACACGCGACTCGACACAGCCGTTGCAAAACTGGCATAAACCTAATAGTAAAAGTAAAAAAAAAACGACTTAAATAAATTCTTTTACAAACATTACCAAACTGTTATTCAAACACTTGGGAAATTGAAAAATATATTTTTAGAAAACGTATAAAAACGCAACGAGGTTCGAGCCCGCGCCTCTTGGAAACCGTCCAAGCGCTCTGACCGCCAAGTGATGCGTTCTACATCCGGCTTGCAGAACCGGATTCAAAATTTTATTTATACGCCTTCTGAAAACGTTTTTAAATATTATATGCTTTTTTTTTACAACTTCCCGCACATCAGGGTAGTCAGAGAGAACCTAGTGTCAAGACACTGCGTTCTCCACTTTCCGCCGCAAATCATGACATTGCGAGTTGAGCGGCGGAACTCGACGCCGCCCTTTGTCTTAAGTACCCGAAGGGGAAAATTAATATAATTTAAATACAATCTTTCCCCCAAATAAATAAATAAATTGTATTAGTGGATTCGGACACATATGTAAAGTTTCCAGCAAATCGCATCGCATCGATTGTACAAATGTATATATATATACATATATATATGTGTGTGGTATAATTTGATATAACATTTTCCACCCAAATGGCTAACAAGAAAAGTAACAAACGTATACAAGTATAGAAATTTGCCCGTAGCGTAGATATGAACGTATAGCATAATTGGCTGGAGCGCTTGGACGGTATCCAAAAGGCACGGGATTAAATCCAGCAAAGTTTTGAATTATAAAAGAACATTTTTCAGTACATTTTTTTGTTTACACTAAAAATGTTAGAAATATAAAATTATTAACAATATCGTACGATCATTTTTCTTTAATATAAAGTATGTTTTTACTAAAGCGCATTTTGAGTTTCGGCAAACGACACACAATGTCTCAGTATTGGTATAAAAGCGGAGAACGGAGAGTCTTGGCACTAAGTACTCACTGAATACCTCGATATGCGGGATAAAAAAGCGAACTTTTAACTTAATAGAAACAAAACACCATGTAGTATAATAAATAAATCAGCTTCTCGCTTTTTCCCATATGAATATATATATATATATATATATAGCAGGATATAGAACCAGAGAGCTTTATTTTACCATAACAGGAAAATTAAAACAATTCAAATACAATAATTGCACCGAACGAGAATCGAACCCACGACCAGCGTCGAACACTGTTCCACTGGACCAATTTTTATAGTTATGTACTATTTCTAATTTTTTATAACCATTATTTTTAAAAAGTTTTTTAATTATGTTTTTTTTTATTTTATTTGTAAGGTACTATAGAACTTTGTTAATATTAGTTTTATTTTAATATACTACAGCATTACAGGCACTTAGCCAGTACCCAGTGCTCTATATTTGTTTTTTGTTTTTAACTATTTCATTTTAATATATTCATTATCTATCTCTATCTATGTATATAAAAGACGGTAACCGAACACGATATAACCGAGCCATAAGGAAATAAATAAATAAAACAGCCGGATTAAGGAGGTTTCAGTGCTGCCGCAAGTTTGAACGACAATTTTTTTTCATTTCTTTTGCTACAAACTTGAAATTTGGCAGAGAGCACTTAATTACTAATATATTAAATTTGCAAGTCAATTTCGGCTATAATTATTTTTTATTTTTTTCTTTGATGTTACTTTTATGCCATGTGCCTTGATTTTCTAGAGAATCTGTTATTACTCTTATTTAGATCAGATATCAGAAATTATTCAAAACTTTTATATCGAATTGGGTTACAAAAGCTCCAAAACATCAAAGCTATACAAATACTATAATTATAAATATGCAATTGCACAAACATTATCTATATAATAATAATACGCGAAACAAATACTTTTTACCTAATATTACAAGACTTACGCAAACGGAGTACGAAATTTACCATTTTTTTAAACAACCCATAAAAATCTATCAAAATTAATAAAAAAACACACACACTACTACCGTGTGTTTGTCATACACGTCTGTGTAAAGTTGCTAAGGCAACGCTTCTTTGTTTACGCGTCAACAGTGCCACTAGTTATAAATTAATATACAAACATTTTAATCTAGATTTAAGTGATTTATTACATAGAAAAAATCTCATTGTCACCATCATTCAAAGCTTTCGGACAATATTAGTAAAAACTAACCGCTCTAAAGAAATAAAATAAAACAAACACGTTTAATGAGCAAACAACGAACAGACAAACGTACGATCGACACCTATATATATACATATATCTAAAATTGTTTTCATGCAAGTGGCTTATGCCTTTAATAGAAAACAATATAAAATATATATATTGAAACGTAAAAAGGATCGGTTTGAATATACCTATAATACATTTATACCACTTTGCCTCTAGACTCATTACATCTGGCACAGTTGGATACGAACGTGCATTCCCGAGAGGCGTACCTAAAGCCGGCAACGCGATCAATACTTTGTACAGCTGAGGAACGGTTATTTTATTCATATTAAAATATAATATTTTCTATACGTTTCATAATAGCTTTAATGATGATTTCGGAGCGATTTGTGAACAGTTTTCGCTTATTGGGATGAACGGTTGACAAGTTTTATATTAAAAACAATGTGTATATATATATATATATATATATATATATATATATATATATATATAAAATTTAAATCACGCAGCTCGTCACGTTTTAATTAACTTCGTATGTATGTATGTGTCAATCAATGTAACAATTGGCTGTCAGATTTTGATAAGACTTTTCACAACAAAAACTGAATATCCTATCAAAGAAAAATATTTAAACCACTTTTTTTTATATTACATTTCATATTTTATTTCACTGCATACAAGTTACCGCATTGCGGGTATAATTAGAAAAGAACTAGTGAGTATATAAAGTTAAAAAAAAAATGCACTCGTATATATTACTCGACAATAAAAAAAATGGCTAAAAATTATAATAAAAAAAAAATGTAATACACACTTTCAATTCGAGGCCATCGTCTGAGGCGCGGTAAGATTGCGTCTGTGACTGTAAA
Organism: Podotricha telesiphe; assembly: GCA_038994665.1. Taxonomy (NCBI): domain Eukaryota; kingdom Metazoa; phylum Arthropoda; class Insecta; order Lepidoptera; family Nymphalidae; genus Podotricha; species Podotricha telesiphe. Next base: position 1,055,048 of record JAOYRR010000459.1, read on the forward strand.
TCGTCGCCTTGAAATGATTTAATTTGAATTATTTCCATAACCCCGTACTGTTAAAACGAAGCGCTGCGTTCAAATTCAGAATAAACTGTCTTGACACTAGATTCTCTCTAACTATCTAACCTAAAACATATTTTTAGACAATGTATAAAAGTTTGAACGCAGCGGGATTCGAACCAGCGCCTTATAGAAACCGTCCAATTTCCGTCCAAGTGTGTGAAAAAAAATGTAAAAAATTCCCAACCTAAGTTCTAAAATCTAAATAGAGCAAGTGAATAACGGAGTGACAATCCCTACTCCCTATCGGACCTGACCTAATCCTTCTATCCTGTTAAATACGGGAGATATATGACACCAAAACACATAACAAGCTCTCCTCCGCTTTAAAGCAAACAAAAATCTCCACTCTCCTCAAATATCAGCTAAGAACTTATATATTTAGTTAAAAATAACGTAACTGTCTAACTAAACGGCTCACTGCGGAGGTTGTGAGTTCGATGCCCGTGTGGGGTCAACGTCCTATTTGACGTTTGAGACACACTGTACAGTTCACACGCCGCTATACGTGCGTCTGAAATGAACGTATGCATGAGATGTCGGAGACATTGAATATTATTTAAATATTAAACTATAATGTTTATTGTAAATAAGAAAATTGTTATTTTATATTAAAATAAAGTAATTGTAAACGTAACAAAAAAATATTAATAGAATTGGTTTATTTTAATTTTTAATTTAAAAAAAAAACAACTTTAATAATCCTCCAATAAATATATATAGATCCTAGTACTAATATACAGTAAAATTAGTTTTAAACAAGCAATAAATATACCATTTTGACAACGACCCGAAAACCATAATGCCAACCCACAAAGTCATCACCTCTCTACCAAAACCCATACACTAAAAAGAGACGGAGAGACAAAAAAAAGATACAAGAAAAAAATTATAGCATTAAGAAATAACACATGTCCAGAAACTGTACAAAATTTATTTAGGACACAAATGTTAATCCCATCCCTAGTCGTATCCCAAGCAAATAACATCCCTATTATAATACACATAAAGTCCATTTCGGAGCAAATATTAAACTAATTGGTATAACATCTCTAGTGCCGCGTCCATAAAGTCGTATTTCGCAGAATTCCTCACAATAAGCGCTATCAACGCGATTTTGAACCTTAAATGCGGCAAAATAGAGTTATTTCTCCGTTTATTGGTTACATTTCGATATAATGTGACTGGCGGTGCCTACAGCGAGGTCGTGAATACAATCCCGTGGGGCGCCAGTATTGATTATACAGTTACCACGCTTAGTAAAAATAGCTTCAGCGTACGATGTGCCACTTATTATTATATATATAGGGTTTTATAAGAAAATTAATTTCGCTTTAAGCTTTTACTCGCTCCACACGACATAGGAGGCGCTAGTGTCAAGACACTTCGTTCTCTATTTCCAGTCTGAATTCGAGACATTGCGTATTGCGTGGCGGAACTAACATATGTATTTAATATTAATATAAGCATACTCTATATATTCTATGTTATGTAAAAAACTTAAGAAAAAAATTAGTTACTATAATATATATTAGTTCGTTAGTTACAATAGTTAAAGACTGAGTTTAGTTTAGTAAATATATCGCCAGTCGATAGTTGCGTGTTCGAAACCAAATTTAATTTTTGTTAACGCAAAACATTTTTTTTCGAACAGAACAAAATGCGGCGTTGAGCTCTGCCATTAGACACTTAAAGCCTCTAAAATATGCTTAAAACTAATTACAGATCGACTATCGCTGTATAAAAGCAAAATTAAAAACATACCAACGTCATCATCGCCTAATTGAATAATAATTGTGTATACGAATCTAATATAAGACGTTAGTTAAAAAAACGGTTTATATGTGTTGTATAATTTAAAAAAATTATAAATTACCGGTAATTTAGACCAAAATCGTTATCGTTAAAGTTTTTAGTCGTAGCGGTTCTCGAACCCGCCCGCCCTCTTGTTTACCGCCCAAGCGCTCTAATACCAGCTACGTCAAAATTCTTAATACAATTTAATTTTTACATACGTTTTCTACAAAAATGTATATTATATTATAACGAATAACACTTTTAAAATGTTAAAGCAATTAAAAACCACAACCGCAACCAAATCACTGTATTTATAAAGCACTCGTGCAATTGTAAACTGACAACGTACTGTCTTAAAACTACACTCCATTTGACGACTACTGCATATTCTATTATATCTATACATATAATAAAAATGAAACTGACCGCTGTCTGTACATGTAACATATATGAAAAAATAAATTATTAGGACAATTTATCAATATAATAAATAGAACCCAAAACAATGATTTTTGATTTTCCTTTCTGCTTGTCTGTTTAACTGTTTGTTTGTGCACGCAAATCTCAGAAACAGCATCAGCGATTTAAGTGCAATTTCGACCGAGTGTTTATTTCATTTAACAATCCGTTTATAAACAAAAAAATAATTATTATTTAAATTATAAAGATTTAAGTGAGAACACGGGTGGGCGAAAACAGTCGCAACCATAAGCGAGTCGCTAGTACTATAATAAAACTGTAAAAACATAGTGTCTGTCCGCGCACATCTTAGGCACTACTGCACGGATTTGAATGAAACCTTTTAGTTATCGTATAGCTTTTAATCTGTTTCTTTTAAGTAGTTGATTTTGAAAAGTACAGAAATCTGAATAATAATAGATCAGCTATAATATAAAGTATAAGGAAATTGCGCCTAAACAAAAGTTGTTCAGCGTGATGTGTATTCAGGTAAAAAGGTATATATATATATTTTTTATATATTTTATATATTTTTTAACATTTTATTTTTTATATATTTTTTAACATTTTTTTAAAGTGTTATTCGCACACTAAGGATATTGAAAGACATATTTAGAAAACGTATAAAAATTTGAACACGCGCCTCTTGAAAACCGTTCAAGCGCTCTGACCGCTAAGCCATGCGTTCTACATCCAACTACGTTAAAGTTCTTATACGCTTATTACAACTAATATTTGTTGTTATGCATATCTGTAGAGATTTTTACAAATTTCTGCTACCCAAAGATTATTCTACGAACAATCGTTTGGCAAGAGAGAATGCTATTTATTAAATATATACTTTTTTAACATTTTTTAAAGGGTTATTTATTATATCCACGCAATCGAAGTAGCATGAAGCCACTATTATTACATAACAATTAAAAAGCTACAAGTAACGCCATTACATTGTAGCGTCCCATTGTCAATTTAATAGTCACATATATATTTCAGTCGACGGAATATTAACAGTTACAATATAGCTGGAAGATTGATGTTTGAATTGTTTAAAATGTGCGCTGTTTTGTGCCGCATAAAAATACATTATAATCTTTTTGGTAATATCGATATAACCATATATCGATGTACGCTCCATATATTATACTTTTACACAGTATTGCATGACTAGTTGCGTATCGAGCCTCAAAAATTTCAATATTATGAATAGACTATTTAAATTTAATAATAAAATGTATTTACTTTAATTGAGAACAACATTAATATCTAGTGTCAAAACCCTCTGTTCTACACTTTCTAACTATACACACGTTAATCCAAAGACACTCATCCATAAAGTCCGAAACGTTTAAAAAAATTTTTATGAAAGCATTCCAGCACATTTAACGCGCGTGGGATTCGAATCCCCTACACCTGCGCGCAGTGGGCGGTGTCGTAAAACCGTTACGTTTCAACTGCGCCTTGGAACCGGTAAGATAAAATGGATACAAAATTACCTTCAGTCGTCTGTCTACATATAATATACTTGCGACTCGCTCCCTGTTTCGCCTGCTTAAACTACATAAATAAACTATTTAGGCTTTGTAACCCACCTAAATTGTTTATGAGCCGATTGAAATGAAACAAATACTAAATTTTAAAGATAGTTTACCATAAAACAATAGTCAAATTTACATTTAAATCGGTTAAGCCGTTTCTTAGACAAGGGTGTACAAACAAACAGATAAGAAGACAAACAGACAAACTAATAAAAACGTAAAAAAAATAATAATAAAAATGTAACTGATCGCTGTCTGTACATGGAAGATATATGAAAGAAAATATTAAAAGGGGCATTTATCAATATAATAGAACCCAAAACAATGATTTTTTATTTTCTATTCGGTTTGTCTGTTTGTTTGTGCACGCTAATCTCAGAAACGGCCTAACCGATTTAAATGTATTTTGACTGTTGTATTGTGGTAAGCGTCCCTTAACATTAATGATATAATTTTTATTTCATTTCAATCGGTTCATAAATAAAACAGTTACAGCTATTTAAACTATAAATTTAAGCAAAGTTTAGGATTTAAATAAAAACGCGGGCGGGTGCAAAATCGAAAGAGCTTAGTTAAGTACTTTACGCAGGCGAAGCCGCGAGCGGGTCGCTTGTAATGTAATAAAATAGTAAAAACAGAATGTTCATACGCGCACATCTTCGGAACTACTGGACGGATTTGAATGAAACCTTTTTTGTTTGTATAGCTTTAATTTAAGCTTAGGCCCCTGCCTAATCAGAGTATATATGATTTCGAAAACTGAAACACCTTATGTAGAATCATAATAGACCAGTATACCTGGCTGTATCATAAGAAATAAAGAAATACCACAATAAAATAGATTCCTCATGAGATCGAGATGGGCATTTCGGTGTGAAGTACACATATTAATTCCACGCAAATTAAGTTGCGGGAAGCTGCTAGTTATAAATATAATTAATACCCCGAGTGGACATCGAACCCACAACGTACGCGTTTATGGTCGAGATACTTTTCACCGCATAGGAAAGACAGAGACAGATCCCGGTGATATGTCACTCCGTTCTCCACTTTCCACCTGAATTCGTTGCGTGTTGAGTGACGGCCCTCAGCCTCAAAACGAGGCGCTTTGTCTTGTCTGCTTGTTTTCTCTAGTGAATACACCAGAGCGAAAATATTAAAACAATTAAACTATGAACTACTGAGTGGGAATCGAACCCAAAATGAATCGCGTTTACAATCAGACACTGTACCACTGCGCCACGATGACATCAATAATAGGTTCTATCTGTCTACATTGTTATATGCGTAAAAACACTTTTTTTTATTTTTTTATAAAACGTCTTAAAGATCAGTCGAAAACCCGCGCCTCTTGGAAACCATCCAAGCGCTCTGGCCGCTAAGCCATGCGTTCTATATCCGACTACGTCAATACTCTTATACGCTTATTACAACCTATTTTTGTTGTTTTGAAATGAAATTACTTTTAATCGCGTATATTATTAGTATTCGAAAATACATTTAAGAAAACCCGAAGTTTCGAACACTTTACAGTACAGTCCCTGGTCACAGTTAGACTGAGATGGTATTCGTCTGTCAGTTGATGCGATTATTATATCACACTACCGCCAACGATTTCTTAGTTGCCTCGCGTACTGTCCTGGATTTTTGCCTAATTTCAATACAGAAGTACGAGAAGAAAACTTACTACCACCTGGGAACCAATCTTGAAAACTTTGAAGTCTCAAACCTACCACACTAGAGAGAAAGATATAGTCAGCTCATTCTGCAAAATTCACATTATTCAACCAAAACACTAATAAAAACACTTAGATAAGAAACAAAAACTACACACACACAAACAAAAAAAAACAGTTGTACACAAAAAATCTAATAAAGCACCAAACTAGACTGGGAATTGAATTTGTAAATAGAGCATACAGTCCGTCATTTCCCACTGCGCCTGGCACAATGGCGTCTAATCGACGATTTATTACATGAGAAAAAAAAAATAGTTTCTGTAAGAAACTTCATTTACCAACACTAACGGTAAAAGTCAAGAAATGCCTCTAAACTAATCAACATTTAACGTGTTTCTCAGAAGTAAAAAAAAACACCTACTTACCGTTTTACCGAAGTATGTGTAATGATCAAAGAACAGTTCGAACTTTTAAGTTAAGTTGGTAATTTTTGAGTTTTACTAGGTAAATCATACGGTTTACCGTAGTACAGATTTTTACAAGTTTAATTGATCTCTTAATGGAACCTTAATACGCTAGACTGGTGTTGTTGGGATATGAAGGAGTGGCCTAACTAAACATTTTGGTAACCTCTGAATTAAATAAAAACTGTCAAAAAAGTTAGCTCACTTCCATTCTAAGAGTGTGATGTTAGATTAAGCGCAATAGTAGCCAGTTTAATTCCCAGTCAAAGAAATATTACAATAACAAAACAAATATTTCCCGTGTCTAGTACCGCACACACCGCGGTTCATCAGTCCCCACCACCAGGCACACAAAATCACTAAAAAAAGCGGAAAATGGAGTGTGGAGTCACTTACCTATCACAAAGTTCTCTCTGCCTACCCCGCAAAAGTGCGTGAAAATAAAAAAAAATGTAATTTATTATTAGGTTCAGTTCAAATAGAATAAAAAGTTCAAAATATTCGCTTACAATAAGTAACGCTCCATGTGCGACACGACGGCGCCAACTGAACGTCTATGGGCCATACTCGGAGACGTCAATTAAAGCTTAACACGGATTAAATAATTGATACAAAACATAACTTAAATTTAATTGCTATTAGTTAAAATTAAGTTAAACCACTAATTGACGTTCCCGACTAAACCAAAAGTGCAACTCGTCCATTTGTCTTCACACATCTCCCGCATTAGACAAAAATATAGGCAGAAAGAACCCAGTGACATCTCACTCCGTTCTCCACATCTCTCCGCGTCACCTCCGAACACAATTGCCAAAGACCAAAATATAATAAAAAACGTCGAAATAGCTTACCTAGCCTTATGATTCTTCAAAGCCGCTTTGGAGGTGAAGACTTTGTCGCAATCCTTGCAGCTAAACTTCCTTCCTGGTGCGTTCAGGTCTGTGACCTCATTTTGGTTCATTCTCTCCATGACACGCTGTTCTTTCTTCATGTGTCTCTGCATCTCCTTTTCCTTCTGGACTTCCAAACGTTTCTCGTTGGTCAGGCCGAAGGTGTGCCACTTCGTGTGTACGAGGAACCGTTTCGGATTACCGAAGTACAGGTTACAGTGTGGACATTCGAAGTACGCAGCCTGGACTTGTATATCTTGAACAAGGAAAGAAGAGTATAATATGAATAACCGAGGAAGAATAAAATAAACACATTTTTAAAGTTTGATGGTGACTTTTACGGTTCGCGATGGTTCCCACTTAGAGGAATGTTTATATTACATTACAATTATTTAAATTTCTCCGCTATGGTAGGATAAAACGAGACGATTGAGTTTGTCATTAAAATTCTAAACACGATTTTAACTCAGCAAAGTACGAGTATCACATTAAACAAAGAATCGATATTTATCATTGCCATTTCTTAGAATATCATAATATTACATTTATAAACTGAATGATTATTTGGCGATGATTATAACAAGCATATTTAGAGAGCGTATAAAAATTTAAACGCAACGGGATTCGAACCTGCGCCTCTTGAAAACCGCCCAAGCACTCTGACCGATAAGCCACCATTCTACATGCGTCGAAATTCTTATACGCATATTTTTGTTGTTAGCATCTCTGTAGAGAGATTTTTACAAATTTCTGCTACCCAAAAATTATTCTACGAACAAATTTTGGTTTTCAATGTCCTAATGTGTGATTAACACTTTAAAATATAAAAAAATAATGTTATGACACTTTACTTTCCGCCCGGATTCGAGACAGAAGTTACGGACAAATCGTTGTATAGAAGAGAAGTTTTGCGCAGCAGCGAGACGAGCGAGCGTATAGCTTAATTGGTTAGCGTACTTGGACGGTATCCAAAAGGCGCGGTTTCAAATCCCACTACGTTCAATAATTTTATAGGTAGGTATATAAAAAAAAACTCTACAGGATATAATGACGAGTTGAATTGACTTAACAAAGAAGCAGCTTTCTGATTATCCCCTCATAGCAGGGTAGAGAGAACCTAGTGTCAAGACACTCCGTAGTGCACCTTTCGCCCGAAATCGAGACATAGCGTTTTGAGTGGCGTAACTCAACGCCGCGCTCCGATTTAGGTAAGAGAGCGGAGAAATGAAAACAATTTAAATATAACCATTGGGAATTACACGATGGGAACCGAAATTACAACCAATCGAGATTACAGAGTGCGCCCGCCTCCAATGGCTTTAACTAGCACTCTTTCAACTTAACACAAACCTTATTGCTATTTCTTGCCAATTTTCAGACACACGCAATATGGAATAACAGATCTTAATTCCGCGCTTAGTCTTAATAGAGCGGGGAAATTAAAACACAATCATTCTTTCGATCGGAATCGAACTCACAACTCAAAGCGAAACGAGGTCGTCAACCTTATCTATATGGACGCCGTCGTGGCGCATGTACGCTTGATATACACTTTTGTATAAAGTGACATATACGATGCTAACGCAACGCGTATAGCTCATATTTAATACTTCATTATATGGCTGTTTCGTATTTTTTAAATTCTTGGAAAAACTAAAAAGAATGGGGAGAAAAGGTTAGCCTATGTTAATCTCAATACCCTCAAGTGTCTCTAAATAAAATTTCACTTGTACTATGTGTCATATAAAGCTTTTTGGTAATTTAGGCAATGGTTTAATAAAGCAATAAAGTTCTTGGAGAAACTAAAAATAATGGTGATAAAGAGTAGCTTATGTTAATCTCAATACCCTTAAGTGTCTCTATATAAAATTTCACTTGCTCTATGTGTCATCTAAAGGTTTTTCGTCATTTAGGCATCTTTTTCATAAATCAATAAAATTCTTGGAAAAACTAAAAAGAGTGGGGAAGAAAGAGTAGGCCATGTTAATCTCAATACCCTGAAGTGTCTCTATATAAAATTTCATCATAATTGGTTCAGCTGTTTGGCGGTGATGGTGTCACAGACAGAAAGACAGATTTTATATCCCATTTATAATAAGTATGAATATGGATTGTAAATAAGGTTTAATAAAAGAATTAAGTCTAACCAACAATATAAGACAATTGTCCAATTCCAAGATATTGTTTGTTGAATAGTGTCAAGTGGAGGTCAAACACATAACCATTGTGCTTACATTCAGAAAATATTATACTGCACCACAATGGCCTCTACTAATAAAATTGAAATGTTATAAGGATATGTGTAGACCAAATTGTCAATTCAGCAGAGAACACATTGTCATAACACTAGATTCTCTTCTTCTCCTGGTTTGTCTCTATGTTAGTAAAACTTAGAAGTTTAAAGTTTATAATGAAATATTATAATTATTAAGAAAAATTTAAATACTCACTATTAGATATAATTTCCTTAGCTAAATTGATACTTTTCTCGGCATCAACTATATCAGTGTCACCAACATCTTCTCCCCTGACTCCATGCATGTCTCTATGAAACGGATTTAAGTGTTCCATATCTATTATACTTGGTACAACTTCAATTTTTATCTCCACCGAATCATCTATCGGAATATCCTGGATTTTGCTGATGTTTGGTTTAATATCTTCTTCAGATGAAGATTCTTCGCTGCTTTCATTTTCAAAGTCATTGTTTATATTGTCATTTTGGATTGAATCATTTTGCTTATCACTTTGGTTATCATTAGTAATTGTCATATTGTCGTAGTTATTAGTAGCCAATTTTTCTGGGCTTTTGTGGTCAGTGTTGCCAGTTTCTATTATTTCTTTAGGTGGTAAGGTTTTCTTTGATGTGTCGCTATTAGAGTAGGTCTCAGATTGATTTTTTTGGTTATGAGAAATAATATTTTCTATCATTTTCACTGTGTTTTCTAAGCTTCGTCTTCGTGAATCTTTGTAGTATCTGTTGTTTATGTCAGTGTGATAAGGAAAAGCATTATCAGGTTTGAGAGGCCTAGACAAGTCCAGCTCAGGCTCATGGAAGGGTAAACTCTCAGTTGGTTTGATGGGGAGAGGTATATTATCAGAGTATCTTTTGTCATCCATTTTCTGAGCTTTAGTGCTTAAATCAATATGATTGTTTAAGTTACCTTGGTGATCATCTTTGTTTGTTGTTATTGAAAGTTGAGAATTTTGATAAATTGTAACAGGTTTTGAATAGTGATTAACCATTTTATGCTTACTCAGATCTAGATTTTGTTCCATGTATGGTGGATGTAACACTCGGTCATCCATCCGGGGGGTTTGCTCCAGGTGCCTTATTTCTGAATCAGATTTATGTGATTTTACACTTAAATCTGGATTATAATCTGAATAATGTCTAAAATCAGCACTCAATCCTGGGTAGTTGTCCATATCCATGCCCATTTGCTTGTGAAATGCCTTTGTGTGCACTTGGGGGACATTAAGCATGTTTTTACTGCAACTTTGTTCTTTATAATCAGTTTCTGGTTTCCCATATATATAGCCTTGCTGGCTATGCATATGCAAGTTCATAGGCAATGCATTATTCTGCCAGTTCTGTATATGATTCTGCGGGAAACCAACAGGGTGGAAATTTTGGAATTGACTCAATCCAGCGTTCATATTGAGACCGTATGGGTTGTATTCCGGTAAATTGAAGTGAGAGTTCACTGGTGGTGGTGGATGTTGAGGCATTTTTTCCAGATTGTTAAGATTGTTACCTATATTTACACGACCGCTCATCATATTAGCTTGTGAAACGTTTAATGGCATGTCGCTTGGGCCGTACTGGCCCTCATTATGCAACATTGTTGTAGTGGCTCACTTATTCGCACTTGACTCTAAAATAAGTAAATGAACACGAAAATACTAAATAAACAGCAACTATGGCCATTTTGACGTATAATGAGTTCGATAAAATAATCTTTGATATGGGAACGCCTGTCCTCAACTATTAACCGACCATTCACAAGAGAACTCTTACTACTATATATGTATAGCTGTTTCATTTCAGCGGGGATGTAAACATTTTTTATCCTTTTCTAACGTAATTAATACTATATGACTATCCTGGTCTAATGACAAGTGAGGGAGAGCGTCAAAGCAACTGTCAGACTTAGAAAAAAATTTTATTTTATTCAGTTAATATAGCGCACGTAATTTTAATATAATCTGTGAAAATGGAGAAAAATATCCAATTTTATATGTAATAAGTAAATAATTTTTACTTTTCCTAATAAATTACTATATTTTGTATTATAATGTCTATTTAATACATATGTTACACATAAAAATATGATTATTTTTAATACTTTATGAAACTTCTTTACTCGTAACGTGTTTTAACCATAAAATACACCATAGATAATTATAAAAATAGTTCCTAATTAAAATTATGTCAAAGGCTTAAAATAAACATAACTATATTATATTAAAGTTTATGTCCACTTATTTTACATAATATTTTGATAAACTTAAATAACAATATAATTATTATAAATTACTTATTAAAGAACGGATGAATAGTTACGAGTTACGTATTACTAAGCTATACTATTTACAAACCAGTCATTATGAAATATCGACATTAATTATATTATGTATAATTGTATATACATTTTGACGTGAGACCGAACGGCTGTGCATTTCCTATTTGTAATCACAAATTGTGTTAAATGCATGACGAAACTAATGTAATAACAATTGTATAACATAAAATAAATAATTTTGCAATAATGGCGTTGAGCGCCGTTGCGGAAGATTATTTTCGTTCAATGAACCCTTTGGCTTCAAAAATACATGAAGATATTCAAGAAACTAAGAATTCCTACGAAAATATATGGGATACGCTCACAGAAAAGGAAAAGGTATGTTATATTATAATATTTCAGTATAAACTACATTTTTATTTAATATTTGTATGACTCATAATATTAATCATAATTACTTAAATAAAGGCTTATTACTAATATTCTTAGAAAAATAACATCATTATGTCATTAATTTATTATTTAACAACCATATTAATTTAATTTCATTTAGTAAGACTGAATAAAACAGATAAATAACTTGAAGACATATTTCCAGGCTGAAATTATAAACGAATCAATAATAAAACCAGAAATTGTATTAAAATATGCTTTGCTAGACACATTAGAATTTGATATAAACAATCCACCAGTGCATAAAGACAATTTAATGTCTTTCTTTGGACAGGAGCATGGCCTGAGAATGATTCAAGATGAAAATACCTCTTACAGAGATGAGCATTCAGCTCCATTTTTATATCAAACGAATAGTCAATTAAATCTATGTGTTTTGACTGAACATAGAGTGTCTAAAGATGTTAAGTGTACTTCACCACCTCCGATAATGACAGAGCTTGCCTTATCTCATTCAAAAGTTGTTAATGAATTGAAAAATGCTTTAAAGTCTCATGAGGTACTAAAAAGCGCATTCAAAGAGAAGGAATGTCATGATAGAAGGGATGTTCGAGACCCTATGTCCCCCACAGGATTTATTAGTAAATTCATGGGTAATTTTAAAAATAAAGATGAAGAAAGAGAGTGCTTGATGCCCATTTTACCGCAGACACAAATCGTAGCTTCCTCAGAGAACTTCTTCAGAACTAATTTCAAGAATATGCAAAGTGAAAGCAAATATGAAAGGGATTATAGAAGTAGTATTGTCAAATCTAATAGTGGTAAGTCATAATTTATTTGTAATTGACTTGATAAATAAATGAGTGGCCATTGTGGGACGGTGTTGACTGTATACAAATTGGCTATGGGTTCATTCCCCATTCGGGGGATTAATTTCATTAGTTTGTTATGAAACGGGATCGAAATCCCGCTGCATACAAAATTCTTTTCTGAAAATATTATATTTTATTTATAGTATTGGCGATAGTTGTGAGTTCGATACCCACTCAGGCGAATGTTTATATTAGGATTATTTTCATTTGCCAACTCCGATAAGGCTAGGCGTGGTGTTGAGTTCCGCCATTCAACGCGCAGTGTCTCTACGTCGGGCAGAAAGTGGGAAACGGAGAGTCTTCACACTGTGTCCTCTCTGAATACACTGTTATGGGGGAAAAAGCCAGAATCTGTGTAAATTAATAAATAATCTATAATTGCATCGTCCATGCAAATTGGATGTAACAACAGGAAACAATTATAATAATTTATGAACATATATTTGTGTCTAATAAGGTAGCTGTTAGATCTTTAGAGCTATTTTAAAAGCTATATTTTTAACTATTATGTTTATGTGTAAAATGAATATTTTGGACCCCATTTTCATGAGAACCGCGCAGATGGTGAAGCATACATACTAGTTTTATGAAAAACAAATGTCTTTATTAGAAAAACAATCGACTTTCTGTACATTTTGTCCATACAAACTCTTCACTATATCAAATAACATATTATTTAAAAAAATACATATTTAGAAAACGTATTTCTATACGTTTTGGAACGCAGCGGGATTTAAACCCTCACCTTTTGATGACCGTTCATGAGGCGCGGGTTCATATACTAATTTTGAATTTCCTAAGTGTGCGAATACATATATATTATTTATATTTCTAAATTGTTATTAATATTGTTATTAAATGACATATTACTAACTTAAAGCGTATTTTGAACGAAACCAGACATATTAATATTTTTAAATGTGTAGAAATTAAAAACAATATTTCTTAAATATTGTTTTGATTTAAGTAATATCAAAGCTATATATAAACATTTTTCCTAATGTGATCCGAACTCACTCCGTTCGCTCAAACTGCGCCACGATGGCTCAATTTTTTTAGCAACTTCTTTTCCCTTTTTCACGTAAAAATATATTGGAATATAATCATTCACCCCGAGTGTAAATCGAATCCACGACCATTTGCGTTATCAGTCAGACGCTGTAGCTATCGCATATTGTTCTAAATATAGTCTAATATAATAGTTTGTTGTTATATTTGGATTAGTCACTTGTATTGTCAACCATCGTGCATACAGTTGTTAGATAAAAGTACAAATGATTGTTTGTTTTGGTTGGATTTTTTGAGAAGTTTCAAGATGTTCAAGTGTTTTGGCTGCGATGTCATCATATCCCAGTGGGTTCGATACACACTTGTAGGAATGGATTATAGATTTTTTTTCTTTATTTCTTCCCTACGGTGACAAGACAGAGCGCGGCGTTTAGTTCCGCCACTAAACACGCAGTGTCCCGGAGCCACTGTGCTAGGATGGTGTTAATATATTTAATGAATTACACTATAATGTAATATGTATGTGGAACGCATGGCTTAGCGGTCGGAGCGCTTGAACGATCTTCAAGAGGCGCGGGTTCAAGTCCCGCTGCGTTCAAATTTTATACGTTTTCTAAATGTCTTTTTCAATTTACTTAGTGTGCGAATAACAATTTAAAAAATGTTAAAAATTTTTTTTTATGTATATATGTTTTTGTATGCGAGGAAATCAGTACAGTATTGTTGTATCCTCTTAGACAATATTGAAATTTGATGAACGAATATTGATACGTGCAGAAAAGACTTTCGATTATTTCTTACAAAAATCTTGCGGTAGTATATATAAGTACGACACTTATAACTTCGAGATTTTTCAAAAAAATTGTAAATTTAACACGCATTGTCAGTGACATGAGCCGAAAATGGAGAACAGAGTGTCTTGACACTAGGTATGCTTATGACTAGGCTGTCACTGGGATCTGGTACATGCGAGAGATTTACTTTTTTATGTAATTATATCTTTTAGACTAAATGCATTGTTTTGGATTGTGCTGCCCATAGGTTTAAATTAATACACAAATATTACATTAGAAAAAAAGAAAGAAAGCAGCTTATAAACCAAATTATATAACAAAGAGAAATTTTGTATAATTTTAAGTCAATAGTTTTTCATTTATTTTAATCTTAATATATAATTAATTATTTATTGAAAATTTGAAATATTATTTGTCCATTATATTATTCTAAATTTGTCTTTTTCAATTTCCTGTGTGTGCTAATAACACTTTAAATATTGTTAAAAAATCATTGAAATGTATAATTAACTAAGTATTTTTTTTTTATTTTTGACAAATTATCTTAATTTTGTATTTGGACGATAATGAGGAGATGATAATATAGAACATTATATTTCTCCGCTCTCGTAGGATATAGCGCGGATATATTTGAGTGCCGCCACCCAACACGCAATGTCTTGGATCCAGGCGGAAAGTGAATCTCTATTAACAGGGGCATGCGGAATAAAGTGTGAAGCTGCTCTTATTTAATTGGCCCTTATTAATTACATTTTAATATAATTATATAAAACCAGTTTTAAATTTAAAGTGCATGTGTTACAAAATATACTGTCAACTTCTTGGGTAATCTTGTATGTGGTTTGTTGTTGGGCAATATTGATTTCTTTTATATGATATCAATATATAAAGATTTCGAATGAATAAAGGGATTTGAACCTGCACCTTTTATACACACTTCATAGAGTTAGTTAAGAGACATTAATTAATTGTTTTATTATACTTAATATTGTACAATTAAAATCGTCTTCATGTTAAATTTAACGTTAAATGGTGATTAAATAATGTTCATAGGTTCAATTCCTTTTCGGAGAAATACTAATCTATACATATAATAAAAATGTTACTGATCGCTGTCCGTACATGAAAGATATATCAAAATAAATATTATTAAGGGCATTTATCAATGTAATAGAACCCAATAGAATTATTTAAAATTTTATTTTCTTATCGTCTGTTTGTTTGTGCACTTTAATCTCAGAAACGGCTTAACACAATATAATAGTCAAAATTGTATTTAAATGTAAATACAGTTTTGACTATTGTATTGTGGTAAGCGTCCTTTAACAATTTTGTGTTTATTTAATTACAATCGGTTCGCAAATAAAAAAGTTACAGCCATTAAAATTGTAAATTTAAGCAAAGTTTATGATTTAAGTGAGAACGCGTGCGGGCGAAAAGTGGACGAAATATTTTAGTCGTGTAGTTTACGCAGGCGAAGCCGCGTGCGGGTCGCTAGTAATTAACATATTACAGATTTCCTATCAGTATTTTTAGATTTATATATATATATATACGAGGGCGGTTCGGAAACTTCTTAGCCTATCAATGAAAGAGAGTAGTTAGTTTTTCAAAAATATTTTTATTTTTCAATATAATCTCCTGAAACTTCAATACACTTAGTCCAACGCTTTTCTAGCAATTCTATCCCTTGATTAAAATAGTTTTCCTCAAGGTCTTCAAAATAGTGGTTTACAACTGTAATTGCATCTTCATTTGAGGTAAAACGCTTGCCAGCAAGGATTTTTTTTTGATTTGGGAACAGGTAAAAGTCACTGGGAGTTAAATCAGGAGAATAAGGTGGGTGGTCAAGCAACTCGTACTTTAATTCGTTGATTTTAGCCATTGTTAAAACACTCTTGTGCGCTGGTGCGTTGTCTTGATGAAAAATATTTTTTTTGCGTTGTAAGCCAGGACGTTTTTCCCGAATTTGTACATTTAATTGATCCAAAAGGTTGCAATAGTACTCTGAATTTATTATTTTACCCTTTTGCAGATAGTCAATCAATAAAATACCTTTGAAGTCCCAA
Organism: Podotricha telesiphe; assembly: GCA_038994665.1. NCBI lineage: Eukaryota > Metazoa > Arthropoda > Insecta > Lepidoptera > Nymphalidae > Podotricha > Podotricha telesiphe. The sequence goes on from JAOYRR010000459.1 coordinate 1,071,588, forward strand.
AAAACCGTTGCCATAATCTTACCAGCCAATTGAATTGTTTTTGCCTTCTTTGGGGCACTTCCTCCAGCTTCAGTCCATTGTTTGGATTGTTCTTTTGTCTCTGAGGTATAGTGGTGGATCCATGTCTCATCAACAGTTATGAAACGACGCTTAAAATCCATTTTATTTCGCTTAAAACGATCTTGCAGAAAGCTTTTTCATCATTTGAGATGCCCATGATATTAGCTATTTCACGCACTTTCATTCGTCGATCATTTAACACCATATCATGCACTTTGGCTACAATTTCTGTTGTTGCTGTTTTTGGACGTCCACTACGTAGTTCATCTTCAATGCTTCAATGCTTGTAAGACCACGTTTAAACTCAGCAACCCAATTTTGTACTGTTGCATATGAAGGAGCACTTTCACCTAACACATTCACCATATCATTATGAATTTCTTGTCCCGATAAACCTTTTTTATGTAAATATTTAATGACACCACGCATTTCTAATTTTTCCATTGTAAAAAAATCGCGGATGCGTCTTTTGTGAACACCTGTTTCTATATGAAGGAGTTGCCAGATCGAACAAAAATTTAACATGTAATCCTAGCAGAGATGGAAGTTTTTAAAACACTTAACTTTTTTCTGTTTATACCGCGCTTTTTGTCCTAGGCTAAGAAGTTTTCGAACCGCCCTCGTATATATAGAAATCTAAAAATACATATATATATATATATAATAATAAAAATAATATAATAATATATATATATATACACACAAATTTCCGCCGAGTACTCGCATTTAGATAAATGGTGAGTCAGTATGACGCATTCTCAACGGCTTCTAACATTATATGCTTACATAAAATGAACTCAACGCAGCGCTTCATCTTAGAATAATTCATATATAGGTATCATACAACCTATTTAAAACAAAGAAATATTTAAATGTAGAAAAATTGAGTGCATAATGTACAACACTTGGAATTCCAGCGCACCATCGACGTAAGCCCGATTCTAATGAATACAAATACTTTTCAGATCTGTCAGAGGAGAACAGAGGCCTCCTCTCCTCCAGTCAGGCGTCGTCGGGCACTGATTTCCAATCAACGGAAACACTGACGGACACGTGTAGCACTTTGCCGAAAACAGGTTTCGACTTCTTGGACAATTGGTAAGGAGTTTAGGCGAGAGTTACATAGTTGAGTTCTGATGTGTTTTCTATTTTTTATTTCTTGTGTAGTGGGAAATGTTGTGTGTAATTTTTGGATATGTGTATTATTAATTGATTCGTTTGTCATTGTGAGAAGTCGATATTCGGAAACGAAAGTTTTGGAGATAATGAATCTGTACTAATTTAATGTATGACTAATAAATCCAGTTGAATTTTAAGCTTTTGTATGGAACTACTTTAGAGGCCATCCTGGCGAAGTGGAACAATGTCTCATTGGCAATGAGATGGTTGTTGATTGTTCTTTTTGCTGCATAGCAATGTAGCCCAGAGAACTTGGTGTCAAGACACTCCGTTATCAGTATTAGCCCGAAATCGAGACACATTAAGTGGCGGAACTTAACGACGCGCTCGCTAGAATAAAAATAACAGAGAGAAGAAATGAAAATAATTTCATTATAATTAATTCCTCCGAATGGAATTTAGAATTAATGGATGATTAATTATATTATATTTAAATTGTTTTTCTTTTTCCGCTCTGGTGAATTAAAACGTGATCATATATATCACACCATATAATTTTTTTTTTAATTGAGAACGAAGAGATAGTCTTGACACTGGGTTCTGCTTGCTCTGGTCTGGGAAAAGAGGTAAAGCTGCTTTTTCTTATATAAACTTTTAGAACTAACTCTCAATTGCTAAAACTTTGTTTGTTATTTGTTTTGTCAAGTAACGGTCAAGGCTTTTATTCAGTTAAGGTCGCGGTTGATTTACTAATTTTGATCAAGAATTTCATACAAAAAAGTTTTAATATTTGTTTAATGTGCTAGTATCCACGCTAGTAGGATAGGAAAAAACATTTTATGGAAACGTTTAAAAATTTAAACATAGCGGGACTCGAACCCGCGCCTCTTGGACACCGTTCAAGCCCTCTGAAGGCTATGGTAATAAGTTCGTTGGCAGTTTCCAAGGGACGTAGGTTCGAATCCACGTTACGTTATATATATATATACGTTCAAATTTCAATACGTTTACCGAAATAGGTTTTCTCAAAAAATCTTAAGTCTTTAGTGAATTATATATTACAACCACCGATTTTTCTTACATTTTGCAACGTTTAATGTGTAATTTTGTGTGTTTCACATACATTTAATACTAATAATCTCAAATATTGCTAATTTATAAGTAACTTTTATACTGTGTGCTGTCATTTATATGTGTTGTGTGGTAATGTTACGAGAAAGGAATTATTTCGAACATTTATGAATCGAATATATAATGAATATGTCTTATTCAGTTCTTTTAAACGAGATTAAATATTTATTGAAGCAATTTTTATTTATTCATGCATTCATTAATTTGTCATAAAATTAAATAAACTAAAATTAAAGATAATTTCTAATAATTTCGGTAGTCGTAACTGTTTCAGTACATCACCTATTTTATATGCTTATGTAATGAGTTATTTGTATTATATTCAAATGTAAAACGTTTATATTATTAAACAAATGCATATATACTCGTACGTTGTATAAGATATTTGATGTAACTTAATCTACACATTTCTTTTTTATATGTAGGTACTACTTTTTATAATGTTCTCAACAAAGACTGTATAGTTAAGGTTTTGTTCATGTTTTTTGAGTAGTTGTTATTATATAATATAAATAGAATTCTGTATTTAATTATTCTTTATATAACTAAAGAAAAAGGCCACCATGAATCAGTGGGACAACTTTTGTATGTAATCGAGATTGGTTTTGGTTTCAATTTCCCCTTCTTGAAATTATTATATTTGCATTAAGTTCCGCCACTCAACACTCAATGCCTAAGATTTCAGGGGGGGGGGGGTCTGTATTGTGAACCCAGTGTCTTGACACTAGGTTCTCTCCGACTACCTTGCTATGTGCAGGGGAAAGCGTGAAGCCAGTAGCAAAAAAATACTCAGACTGAATTATTTAATTTTATATATAATTGCAAAGAAAATAAATAAATCTCATGTCAGTTTTTTATATCTTTTTTTTTATAGTAAAAGTGTGAAGTGTTTGACTTATTATATTCTTTCAAACACGCTGTTGTGTTAATGCATTTATATTTTGTATCTGTATTCTTGTGCTATTAATATAATAAAACTGTTTACAATTAAATGTTCTTTTTTTTTTTGTTAGTGTATTCCATACTTTTCTTTTATAATAATTAATTTAAAGTTTAATTGAATGATTAGAAAATAAATCAAGTATATATATATATATAATAAAAATCAGTGGACTTGGTATGTAGACCTATAAATATATATGTATTGGGTATATTTTTTTTTTTGTTTGTTTTTATTTGTATTGAAAATAATAAATTTGGTTACTTATTTTATATAAAATTAAATATGGATATAATTTATATGTATACTCAAATATAAGGAATATAGAAGTAGAAATTATATGGGTAAATTCTTAAATTATACGCTAAGTTTTCAAGTCTATTATAGTGTGAAGCATCACGACTTTAATACTTTAACTGAACTTATCAGAATTAGAACTGGTATCACTTGGAAACCATAAAAGCATCTAAGTGAGTAACTGCTTGTTATAACTTATTTTTGTTGTTAGCATCTCTGTAGAGAGATTTTTACAAATTAATGCTACCCAAAGATTATTTATAAGAACAATCCTTCCACAAGAGAGAATGCTATTTATTTAATCTATATATATAAATAAAATGGGAGTGTCTGTTTGTAATATTAAAATAACCGCTCATTACTAAATGCATATGCATGTATATAAGTATATACAAAAATATTTTCTTTTACAATTTTTGTCTATTATTACATCAGTTATATGCTTAGTTACTCCTAACTTTGGCTACATTTATATTTTTTAAAGCTCTAAAAAATTGTTTCAATAATCTTTATTTCTATACAATTTAAACAAAATTATACATAATATATAACAGCCAATTACAAAAACAGAATATATCTTTAGATATGTTTTCAATATCCCGAGATAAGCATGCCTTTCTCCACTTGATCAGCTTTTTCCTTGCCAACCAACATTTCTATGAGTTTCAAACCGAACCAATACGCTGTACCTGGACCCTGGGAATAAAAGATTTTTTTATATATTTCTACTATTTTTAAAGTAATATTAACACACTTAGGGGTATAAAAATTATTTTATACAAAACTTATACAAATTGAAAGTAGCCGCCTCTTTTAAACCGACGGCTCCTCGGAATGGTTTCTCGGATAACATATCATGTTACCCTTTTTAATAAAGTTTTACACAGTTTTGACTCACATAAGTGTTTACAAATATTAAAAATATTTAATTCGAAAATTTATAAAAATCACAGGTTATATACAGGTTCAAATTCTATTTATACAAATAAATAAAATATCCACTTTCCATATTCTTTTATATGTATACACGGTACATATACAAAAATAACATATCTTACAATTTTTGTCTGTCTGTCTGTTAGTTCCGGCTAATCTCTCGAACGGCTGGACTGTTTTTTATAGAACTTTCACAGGTAGATAGCTGATGCTAATAGAAGAAACTTTCGAAGAACTAAAGAATTTTCACAGCACGGCTAGTTTTACAAAATTCCTAAATTAAAAAGAGCTATAAACACTCACCCGACTAGTGACAATGTTGCCATCAACTACAACTCTCTCTCCCTCCACATATTTATACTCTCCTGTAATTTTCTCCTTAGTGGAGGGATATGACGTCACTTGCTTGTTTTTCGCAACACCGTGCGCCACAAACGCTGTTGGAGCTAGAAAAAAAAATCAAATTCACAATTCAAAAAAAGTGAATGCGTGTCATCAGAGCGGATAAATAAAAATAATAATTTAAATATAATCATTACCCTAAGTGGGAATCGAACCCACAACCACTCGCGTTATATATATACAGCCCAATAATTATTTTTAAAAATAATAATGAAATTTATAATATTGTATTGTTAAAAGTTTTGCAAACAGCAAAATGTCTGTAAACGCGATGGTTGTGGGTTCGATACAGACTCGGGACAATTATTATATTTTAATTTCTCCACTTTGGTAAGACGAGGTGTCGCGTCGAATTTCGTCACTGAAAATTTCGTCAAGAAAATTTTACAAATTCCAATGGAAATTTCTTGATATTAGGCTCTCTTTAATTTATTTACCTTACATAAAGTATCTACTCGTATATAGTTGTATAAATCAAGTTCTAAGTTTGAAATAACATTGAAAAAAAAATGATTATAATAATAATGTAATAAATTAAGAAAAGGTGTAGACCCCGTATGTCTGTAGTAAAGGAAATAAAAGTATATATATATATATATATATACTATAACTATAAATATATATATATACTATAACGCTGGGTTCACTCTGACTGCCCCGACATAGCTAGGCTAAAATAAACAAGAAAAAGAAGTGCTCACCAGCACATATAGCGGCCACTATTTTACCAGATTTCTCATGTTCCTTGAGAAGTGAACCCACTACCTCCGATTTGGAGAGACGCTCTGAGCCTTCTAAGCCACCTGGTAAAATAACCTTAGGAGAAAAATAAATATTACATTTATAGTAAATAAAACACCTGTATAATGATATGAATTTATTTTAATATTTCGTGTTATTTTTTTATTTTTATATTTGATTTATATAATATGAAACATACTGTATATAAAGGTTTTTTTTCTTTACATACATATTGCACACAAGCAAGCTAGATTGGACATGATAATTAGAAGAAGAAGATTAGAGAAGCGGAACTTAACGCCACTCTTTGTTTGTAGGATCTTTTGCGTTAATTTATGCTATATAAGTAAATAGGTCAAATTAAATTAAAAAAACTAAATTAATATTGTTTAGATTAGATCGATAAATATTGACTTACAGCATCATATTGAGGATTCTCTGCTAAAGCATCGGCTAGTGACTTGTCAGGAACTAGAGTGATCTGACGGGAACAGAGCACCGGTGCACTACCGTCTAACCCAGCTACCATTACTGTTACCTGCAAATGTTAAGAGATTATGTTACATAAGTAATTTAATTTGTTTTTAATATAGAGCTTTTAATTAAGCTCTTTCAATTTTAGAAAACATAAACAAAACTATCCAAATTTTATGGCTAATGTCTCAGTTCTGAATCATATTTAAAATTGGGTTCATATAATAAATTTAGCTTACAAAACATGAAATGTAAAAAATTACACATTACATACAAATATTAAGTAAAGTATAAAAAACCAATACATGTTTCATTATCATGTTGAATGTTTGAACAAGTTGCATTGAGTTTGTAGAATTAATATATTAGCAAAAGAATATCTGTAATATAAATAAACACTTGGGGCCATCACATTACATTATAAAGCGAGCAATGGGTTGCTCACCCCTACTAAAAAGTATTTTTCCAAACACACTTAAATTCTCATCCACACTCTTCTTATTCAAAATCTACTATATATTTTGTTTTTATTTCCCAATAACTTTTACAGTTTGCACCACAATGGCTGTGTACTAAAATTTTGACCTGAACACTCAAAAACAACACTCAGTCAAACACAACACTAAACGGTAAAAAAACCTAAAATAAAAATATATTAAATTTAAGAAATATAATAGACTTACACCAGCCCGTCTCAGCATGTCCACTGTAATAACGGTCTCCATCTCCTCCGCACCTTCTGCCAGTATCATCAATGCTGACTTAGGCATTGTTGACAATGAAAATAACCTGACGATTTAGTAAGCAATATAAATATATATAATAAATTCATGGGATATTTATTATTCAAGGAATATTCATACTAAAAATTTACTTTTTGACTTTAAAATAAAAGAAATACATTGTTGTAATGCAAAAAATGTTTGTCACAAATATGCATTTACGAACTTAAACTTTAATATACCTTTACTGTAAATAGATATAATTTGCTGTAATATCCTTTTATAAGTTCTCAAATAATCCAATTTTTATGTATTGACTTCTTGTTAAATTAAATTTTTATATTATAGCCCCCTAAATGCTGTAGTGTGTAGTTTAGTTTAGTGTAGTTTATATTATTTTTCGTACCCAAATTTAATATAAATACATTAGGTCTACGGTTGTATAAATATATAATATGATTTAATCAATCCCAGAACAGTATTTATACCTAGCTATCATTATATCATTAAGATCCATGCCATGCCAATTTCCTGTAACTATTATTATATATTCAAAGACACAATAATCTTATTTAGGGTTCATATAATAATATACTCACAGGGTCAATCATAAATAAAGCAAAAAAAAACGATTCATTAAATTAAAAACACCGACATATTTTTAGTTTAGTAGACACCCACAAAATAAATAAGCAACATTTTTATTAAAATACTTACCTAGTTTGTTGATAGAATGGCTTTTTGTAATATTTAAGAGAAACTGAGTATTTTGACAAATATTTAAAGTTAATATTTATATATTTTAGTTGACGAAGGAACATGTATATAGCAGTTACACAAATTTGAGTCTTAAATGTCATTGACTCAGGGTCAATTATGAAAAACGAAATCCGGAATATTCGATTATATAATTTAATTTACAGGTAACACTATTTTTAGAATAAGTTAGAAATTAGAAACTAAATACATATTAAATAAATTTATTCTGTAAAAAGTAATTATTTAGCGCAATCATGTAAAATAATTTGAAATATATTTTCCAAAAATGCGGTGAAATATTTTTTTTACGTAAGTATATGTTAAAATTTTTTATATCAATAAAGTTTGAAGTAAATGAATCACATTCGAATTAAATAATTTAATATTTATACTATTAAACTTAATATTTATTATGGCAGCACTAAAACCATAGACAAAACGACAGATGTTCGTTGACGGCGACTCTACTATTTATGTCTAGCTTCCTTTCTTTTACTCGCTAACGTCAAACGAACAAAAAAATATATTCTTTTTTTGTTTTATTACTTTCAAGAATAATCTTGACCTTTAATTGTGAATCATGTAATTTTGTAATTCCGCTAGCTTTTGGATTTTTCCTACAATTTTTAGTGATTATTTTATGTTATTATTAAATGTAAATAACATTGTTAGGTTAGGTTCTGTACGTTAAAAAAATATATGTAGGTTTTAGTTAGTAATTCAAAATATATTACAATGAATATGGATTTTGTAAAACGAGAAGAAAGCAATATACTAGATGACGAGAATTACAAGATCTATATGGAAAGTGTAAGTAAAATTTTAAATTTTTGTTTGTAAATTTTTTAAAGTTTTTAAGTGATTTACTGACTTGCTATAAGATTAATATTCAAAAAATTACATTACAATAAATGCTTGATTTCCTCTTTATATAGTGTTGAATAAATTTTCTTTTATAACATATATATAAAAACAATAGTAAGTTAAAAAAAAATTAAGTTTAAGATATCATACATTTCTTGTAACAACTATCAAGGTCATGAAAAGGCCAGTTAATGATTTATCTCACATAAATTTAATATAAATATTTTATTTTATTATATAACTTGTTAAAGTATAGTTTAGTTTAAAGATTCTTAATTTTAATATTATAAAAAAGCAATAAATGTAAATTTATTCCATAACAATTCTAGTATAAAATATTCTTACAAGGTAATGTTAAAAGTTTTCACAAAACTAATAAGGTAGAAATGACTTTTTAATGTATGACAACTTAAACAAATCTTTAAGTAAAGTATTCAATTTTTTATATATATATAACTGAATAATTAATTTGTGATTGCATGCTACAGCTATTTACTAAATTAAATACTTAATATATCAATAATTTAAATTAAATATTTTATTAGAGATGAAATGTGGCAACGTGTATCAGCAAAGAATAAATTTATATTTCCAAAGTTTGTCTGCCAGTTGAAGATTGCTTTTGGCAATAACTACCTATGCCTATTCTGTATTTATTTTTAAAACACTTATATTACCTTTGCTTGTATCTATCTATCTAGATTATCAAAGTAAGAAAATCCAGCAACACTAATGTGAACAACTTTTTACCAATGCTAATGAAGTCTATACATATAATAAAAATGTAGCTAATTGCTGTCTGTATATGAAAGATACATAAAAATAATATTATTAGAAACATTTATCAATACAATAGAATCCAAAACAATGATTTTTAATTTTCTTTTCTGTTTGTTTGTGCACGCTAATCTAAGAAACAGCTTAGCCGATTTAAACGTAATTTTGAATATTATATTGTGGTAAACTTTCCTTGACATTTAGTGTTTGTTTCATTTCAATAGGTTCATAAATAAAAGAGTTACAACCATTTAAATTATAAATTTATGCAAAGTTTGTGATTTACGTGAGAACGCGGTCATGTCGTATGGCAGGCGAAGCTGGATTCCGCTAGTTTAAATAAACCTATTTATTCGAATGGCAATCAAAGTCACAAATTTCGTTTAAGAAAAAAGATCCATGCTGCAATTTCATAAACCATTGATTTATTTTGAGGTTCAAAAAATTAAATGTACCTTTTCTAGAATCTATTTTCTTCTTTCTTTCTGTCTGTTTTTTTAACAATTTGCCTCCTGTGAAACATTTACAGTATGTCAGGCTTTATCGCAGTTAGTACTCTTAGAATTCAATCCTCTATATAAAAACATATTTTTGTAAAATCATTGCACTTCATTCTGTTCTTCTAGTAGAGACTGAACCAAATTATTTGGGTGATTTCATATGAGTTTCACGTAGCATTTTGTGTACGTTTCCATTTGCCTCCCATTTTGTGATGTAGTAGAACTAAGGGTTGTTTCTCACATGTATCGGTTCATTGAAGGACCTCTGTATTATTTTTATCTTCAAATGGACTACCCTGGATGATCAATACACTTTGACCATTGTGTACAGATTGTATTGATACTGATCAATCTTCTTTGTATCTGCTGTATACAATGTGACATTGGCGATGTGATTTGTGCTCACTTGGCTTTGCTCGAAGCGCCATAAATAAAGAAGTGACACTTACACACTTTGTAATGTCACTATGATAATTAAATAAAAAAAAGCTTCACACTTTATCTAGCTTAGCAGGGTATTTAGAGAGAATCTAGTGTCAAGACACTCCGTTATCCACGCATTGCCATAAATCGCAACATTGCGTGTTGAGTGGCGCAAGTCAAAGCCGCGCCTTGTCCTAGGTACCAAAGCGGAGAAATGAAAATATTTAAAAACGAACAAGAATTATCATATCACTGTATTATACCGTATTTTCTCGTTAAAGTAAAGGAAAATTTAAAAAAAAAACGCGTCGCCAGCTTAATGTCGTTCTCAGACAATTAAATTGATAGAGTAATTTTTTTTAATACAAAACAATAACGCCTAAGCTGATATAATTCACACAAGTCTATTTTTATTTATCTGTTGGATACAGATTAGATAAAATATTAATTCTACGACGTTGTTGCTACGTCTAAAAGATTATGTCAGATTGTAATTTAATTGGCTTGTAAGATGAATTTCGTACTGACTCCGCCAAAGTGGCCTATCTTTTTTCTCTCACATTTACTCGAGAGATATAGAATTCGAGACATTGTATGTTGAATGGTGGAATTCAACGCAAATTTTTTTATACAAACGTTCTTTTGAGTGGAAATCGAAGCCACAACCAATCGCATTTACAGTGACTTAATGCCGAGCTTTGTCTTAGGTACCACAGCATCAAAAAATAAAAATATTTAAATTACAATTCCTTCCAGTGAGAATCGAACTCCAATCGATCGCGTATACAGTCGGATGCTGACACACTGCGCCGCCACGATAGCCTCTAGTGGCCTAACTTAATATTTATATTATAAAAAAAAATATGACCTAATATTTGTGACCCGATACAGTGACCTGAGTTATGCTTCGGATGATAAGGTTCAATAGCTAGAAAAATTAGGAGGCATTTTAAAAATTATACCCTCTTTGAAAAATACATATTTAGAAAACGTATAAAAATTCGAACGCAGCGGGATTTGAACCCGCACCTCTTGAAAACTGTTAGTGTCTTTGAAGTGTCGTGAATGACATATTATTATTTTTCAATTTCCTAAGTGTGCGATTAACACTTTAAAAAATGTAAAAAAATTAATCCCTTTTTTTTTAAATAATGACCTTTTTCTGTTTAAAAGCGCGGCGTCGAGTTCCGCCATTCAACACGCAATGTCTCGATCTCGGGCGGAAAGTAGAGAACGGAGTGACCTGACGCTAGGTTATCTCTGTCGACTTATACGCATCTTACAGCTTCATATCGACGCACCTCATTTAGTTTAATTGGCTAGAGCGTTTGGAAGTACGCAAGGAGCGTACACCCAAGCGTGTCCTGACTCCTGTCACATATTGTAGTCTAATAGACAGAAATCAATGCCGCTTTTTGTTTAATCAGACGGGGGGAAAACCTATAATTATTGGCAAGTAGAATATTTTCCTCTCTGATATTTAAATATGTCATATACACGTCTTTTAAGCCACGATGGTATGGCTGTCCACATAATTTATTAGATTTCTATTTCAACTTAACGCAATTTCCCGCATAGCAGGGTGTCAGAGAGAACTTGGTGTCAAGACTCCGTCTTACAGTTTCCGCCTGAAATCGAGACATTATGTGTTGAGTGGCGGCATTCAATGCGACGCTTTGTTTTGTTTATCAGAGCGGAGAAATTCAATGAATTAACTGATGTAATTTAATCGAGTGGTAGTTGAACCCACAATCAATCGTAATTACAGTCACGCTGTCCTACTGCGCCACGATGGCCTTCATTTATTATAAATAGTTTTATTATTCATTATCATATCCAGCAAGAGTAGCGTTTTGTTTCGCAACTTGACTCGCAAACGGAGTTTAAATCTTATATATCGTAGATGAGTGAAGCTAAAACGATTTATCATCTATGTTTTTTATATATGAATAGATATTAATGAAAAATTCATCGTGTCATAGTGAGACAGTTCGGTCCACACATTTTTAAGTTTATTTTCATCTTCGCTCTAATACGATAGAACGCGGCGTTGAGTTCCGCCACTTAACCTGTCAAGTCACGATTTGTGCGTTTCGCGATCCATCAGACTGTCTTGACACTAGGTTCTCTGACTTTTCTGATGGCATGTGAGATAAAAAGGTCTTGTTTATTGAAAATACGGGGTGTACCATTTGTACTTTGAGATTTCGAGATATGCAAAATAAGCATTATCGCCTACAACTGATAAAAAAAAGTTCGCTTTTTATACTCGAAATTAATGTGATAGATTATCTGAAGGAAAATGATTTTGAATATCAGTCGTAAGCAGATAGTCGTTTAATTAGTGTTTTTTTATTTGTTAAATGATTTATTATGAGTTCATAATTGTGATTTAAATGCTGAATCAGGTTTATGCTTTTTTTTCTTCAAGATTTACCATAAACATTTCGTAAATATGTATCAGGTCTGTCTTTGTTAAAATTAATATTGAATTTAAAGAAATAATTAAATTATTTGTCTTATGTTTAATTTTATTTTTTACAGATGCAAAAATCCCACCAAATGGACGCAACAGAGTATCAACATACAGCCATATCGATGGAACAGTTGCACCAAGCTATGCAGTCCTCTCTCAACAACAGCACATTAGTTCATAATTTTCAGCTGCCAATATCTCCGCGGCAAATGTCAACGCTTATGCTGAAGACCAATCATTTGACACGTTCCCTAAATTTCAATGAGTTACCAGCTCACTTACCCAAAAATTTGACTATGGAGATGGAGCTTATTTCCGTGCCGAACGAATTGCAGCAGAATTTGAGGCATGATGATTTATTGACGCAGAATTTGGCCAGGAATTTGGACTTGACATTGTCCAGAAATGTAAATGAAATGGATCTTCATAATGGTCTTCTCCACGAGCAAGAGTTGAGAATGGCGGAACTTAATCAAAGTTTACGACTCAATGATATTCCACAACATTTAAACCGGGATATGCAACAAGAGTTGGTCAGTGAAATGGACCTTTCTCATTTGAGTCGTCAAAATATAGAAAATGATGTAATTTTAAATCAAGAAGAGTCAAGAAGAAGCCTCTCGGTTCAAACTGCTGTTGACAATCATCTTCTAGAACAACATATAGCGCAGCGTTTAGAACAAAATATGGTTTTGCGCTTGGACCAAAATTTAGATAGGTTAGATCAATCGTTTACTCAACGGTTGGACCAAACTTTGGCCCAGAGATTGGATCAAACTTTGGCGTCGAGACTGGATCAAACATTAGCCCAACGATTGGATCAAACGTTGGCGCAGCGTTTAGATCATAGAATATTTAACTCGGGTGCAATACACGAACAGAAGTTAGATCAAAATGAGCATTTGTTTCCAATGCCGTGCCATATAAAGTCCGAACAAGATGACGATGGTTATTTCTATGAGAATATAAATCAAGGATTGAGTAATAGTGGAATGAACGGTGAGTTTTATAATCAAAGTTTTTGTTTTTTTTTTGCAATTTTTATGCCTAATCTGGATATTATAACATTTTTGTTATTTCATAAATCATGATTGGTTATTTTCAAATAACTTTCATTTCTCTGGTCTGGTTAGAATAGAATATTCTGTTCTCCGATTTCCGCCAAATACGTCAGAGCGCTTGGACGGTTTCCGAGAGACGCAAACTCGAGTCACGCTACGTTCAAATTTTTATATGTTGTCCAAAAATGTTTTTGATATCCTAATTGTGTAAACAACACTTTAAAAATTGTAAAGTATCATAAAATATTTATATGCAAAATTATTTAAAACACTTATGACCTTTTCTAACCCGTCTAAGATATTCATATCAGGCAATTAAACAAGTGTTAGCATAGAAATATATAATAAATATTTATCCTTATGGCCCATATTATTAAAACTGGCTTTAGTTTTTTTTGTATTCAAAAAGCCTTAAGTTGCTGTGAATTATGCCAAATTTTCGTGGTTTTATATATATATATTCAAATATTTCATATAATATATCGCGGTGTAGCAACGTGTGTCTGTGTGAATTGTGGGTTTGATTCCCACGAGGAAATGATTATATTTTAATTGTTTTCATTTCTCCGTTCCACCAACAAAACAAAAGTTGACTTCCGCCACTCAATCTCTCACATTCGAAAGGAGTATTTTGACACTAGCTTCTCTCTGCCGAAAAAGCATGAGTTTAAAACAAATATAATATAAGAGATAAAATAAAAAAAATATTACTTAATGGTTTTTTTTATTTCCTTACTTTTTAGGCGAAATCACGCAACAGGCAGATCACAATCAGCCAAATACAAACCTCCATCATGAACAAATATATTCACTGTATAACAACCACATGGCAATACCAGCTTTAAATCCGATAGATTTATATTCTCGCCAACAAAATTATGTACAAAATAACGTAGACATTTTCCGGGAAAACCCCCAAAATTTAGTTATACACAGAGATTTTGACAATTCAAGTCCTTATGCGGACGATTTAAAAAAAATAAGACAGGACGAGAAAAAGGACAAGATTGAGGAACCCAAAGAAAATATGAAACCTGCAGATCAAAATAAGATGTTCTATGAATATTCTAATGATTATATAATGAATGAAAAAAACGAAAACGATTCTAGTTCCAATAATAAAATGAGTGATGAGCTGTCTCTGAATATAAAAGGAGAATATATTTGTTACAAATGCAATGATGTATTCCCATCGAAGAGAGTCCTCAAATCTCATGCAAAGTCCTGTGAGAGCGGTGATAGTGGAGAATTGGAGAAGCTGGGGAAGTTCAGTTGTAGTCAATGCGCTTACAGATGTCAATCGCCGGCCATTTTGAAAATACACGAACGCACCCACACAGGGGAAAAACCGTATGCGTGCACCTTCTGTGAATATAAGTCTGGGCAGAAAAATAATGTTGCCAAACATATTTTGGTTCATATGAAACAGAAACCGTTTGCCTGCAGATATTGTGAATACCGGTGTGCCCAAAAGAACAATTTAGTTGTCCATGAAAGAACTCATACTGGTTACAAGCCGTTTGCATGCCCATTTTGTGATTATAGAACGGTCCAGAAACCGAATTTGGTGAAGCATATGTATTTGCATACAGATCAAAAGCCATTTAGTTGTGATATGTGTAATTATAGGTGTGTTCAAAAAACTAATCTAACTAAACATAAGCAGAGGCATATAAATGAAAAAGAAGGTGATAAGTTAGATGCTAAGAATCAAATTAAACCGTACAAACCTAGGCAAAAGTCGGTCAAGTGCCCTCAATGCTCGTACCGCTGTGTTCAAAAGTCAAGCTTGGAGAAACACTTACAGTTTAAACATTCAGTGCAAAGTGATGGTATAAGTGATGTAGGACTCAACTTAATGAAAGGTGATGAAAATGATACGATACATAATTTAAGTGTGAAAAAGGGTGATGAGTTTTTAAGTGATAAAATAGAGTTGCCGTTACAGTCATAGTATAGTAAGTGGATTGCAGTTTTCTTTTTTCCAATTGTTTTCATACAAATTGTATGGAATGGTGCAACTTTGCTCTTAGTTTTAAGTGTGTGTGATTTATTTGTACTTAGTTTAGTCCTTTTTTTAATGCTCTCTTATATTTTAGGTTCTTTATTGTAATTTTTTGTACAATTTTTTTTCTCTAATTGAATACAATAGGTATGTGATTTTATTAAAATATGTGGTATTTTTGATAATAATGCCTGGAGCTTAATCAATATTTTTTGAAATGATCAAACTGACGTTAAGGAAACTATTCAATATGTAATAATTATGATTTTCAAATGAAATATACATAGATAATATATTAAAACAAATATCAGTTCTTTTTTTAAATTAACAGAAGTGCATTTCCATTGTTAGATATAACAGATAATAAAAGTCATTTTCAAGACATTTTAAAGTGTTATTCCACATTTAGGAAACAGAAAAACATTTTTAGAAAACATATATATATATATATTTACGTCAATTAATACTTGTACATACAGCCAATTAGTCTATCCTGTGCCTTTTTTTTTAAATATCTGAACCTTAAGTGTAAGCAAAGACAATAATTAAAACAAATAAAATTTTATTGCAAACTAATAACAACAATGTTAAAAAAATTGTTTGATGAAATTGAAATTATTACAATAATCTTGTATAATATATAGTTAGATTGCCCGAAAAGTGTTGATGAGAAGTCTTGTGGTGCTTTTTTTATAATAGGGACATCAGTTTTTTTTTATTTTATGTCAGGCCATTTAATAGTAGCCTGATCCACACTTATTTATCTGTATCATACAATTAAAAAGATAAAGAGATGATTTCTATTAATTTTGTTTCTAAGATATTTTTCTGGAGGGCTTTGTGGTGCAGTGTGAAAGCGTGTGATTGTTTAACTAAACTAATGTTTGTGGGTTCAATTCGCACTTGGTGGAATGATCGTAATTTAATTATTTAATTTCTCTGCTTTTAACATAAAAAAAATAAATAAAAGACAAGTTAGGGAATGTATGAATAATAGCGATGGTTGTAGGTTCAATACTCGTTAGTTGAATTATTATTTAATATTTTAAAACTGGCCTAGCATCTTTTTTTTAATGAAAACAAACAAATCTTTCCACTTTATTATATTATATTTAATATATTTTCTTTTACTCATTACATTTAGGCCCCCTCTAATATGACAAATGTGTAAAAATTCTAAATGTATGGTGGATTCACTTTATATACCAGACTTGTTACTTTATTGACTACTATGATGATTTTTAAGTATTTATTTTTTAACCGACAAAAAAAGGAGGAAGTTCTCAATTCCACTGTATTTTTTTCTTAATGTATTAACACATAACTCCAAGTTAAGAGATAGTGAACCAATTTTATAGATATTATTATAGAATATTACAGATAGCCAGCACTTCTAATGTGGTCCCATTTTAATTTCGCTAGGATCTGACTAGTTTAGTATAGCTTTTGAGTTATTTGTAGTAATCTACTACCTACCTGGTTGTGCTGTTTAATTAAAAATAAGTTAATTGAAAGTTGTAGACCCAAGAATATGAAGATTTTGGTTTTCTTTTTGTTAAAATTTTCTTTTCATATGATATGAGGTTTTTTTGTTTCACTCAACTTTGGAGATATTGTATGCTGAGTGGCAAAATCTTACCCCACACTTCATTTAAAAATAAATGCTCTTTAGTGAGGATCAAACCCATGACCATCTTATTCACACTCAGATACTGCCCTCCGGTTCCACAATAGTTTCAATATTCAATATTGCAATATTGAAATTTTATATAAAAAATAAACTTAAGTATGGATTGGGTTACAGTTTTAAATTAAGAAAACGGTTGTATTATAATGTTATACTGAAATAATATTGTATAAAATCAATTATTACGCAATTTTTTATTTGTATTTTAGATCATATATTTTTAAATATTTACAGAAATTTGATTAAGACTTTATATGTAAAGTTCCACATGTCCATTTTGTCATATACATAGACTAAGTTGTTTAAAAGAAAATGTTCTGCAAAAAAAACTATATATTATCTGTCAAATTGTAACACTTTATGATATTGAAAATCAATTAAATAAACACCTTTTTTAAACTTTTAAAATATGCTAGTGTTTAGCTTTATTTTTATATTCTTTTGTAACTAAGAAACTAAGTGTAAATGCCTATAGGCTGTGATGGTATTTCCATAACTGTTACCAAGAGATTCTTATGTACCTTACGTTTTACATCACATCTTTGTATTGTAGGCTGAATGTAGTAGCTTCGATTCTCAGTTGTGGTAATTTAGCTTATTATATGTAATGTATTTCAAAAATATATATGATAATGAAGTTGTTTTAAAATATTGCATATTATATACAGCATGTATATCCTTAAATAAAAACGACAATGTTTTTTTCTTAATTATATATATTTTTAATACAAAGGCTATTATGTATTCAGCCTAATATATAAAGATATAAAATATATTTGTAAGATTTCTAGTGATATATTTTAATGTTTATCTTTTGTAATTTTCTTTTTAAAATTAAACGCCGCTTGCCAAAGTGTTTGTTAATTTATTTTGTACCTTTATGAGAGAAAACTCCTTTCGTATTTCATGGATTCACTGTGATAGTGTCCATTGAATTGCAAAGGCATAAGTGGTCCCATTAAATGTAGCCTTCACTAAGTTGTCTGTCTGCTTAATAAAAATAATATACCCAATATAATGTGAGACTTTTTTAACATTTACACACATATTGAAATTTTTTTTAGATAATGTATAAAAAAAATAACGCAGCAGGTTCGAATCCTGCAGTGTTTAAATAAAAATATTTAATAAATATTATTTATTATTCGATTGTTCATAGAACAATCTTTGTGTAGCAGCAATTTGTAAAACTCTACACAGATGCTAATAACTAAATTAAGTTGTTATAAGCGTAAAAGAATTCCGACGCAGATGGGTATTGGGTGGTGTAGACCGCATGGCTTAGCGGGCAGAGCGCTTGGACGGTTTCCAAAAGGATCAGGTTACATTTTTTATGTTTTCGAAAAATGTTGTGGGTTCGATTCCTACTCAGGGAAATGATTATATTTAAGTAATTAGAAAAATGGTTTTCAAAGTACATCAAAATTAAAAAAATATCATTTTTTATATTAACATATTTAAAACAGTAGTAATAATCTTGTTCATGTCATTTGTAATATTTCATTTCCATTTATATTAACTAAGAAGTTAGTTTTTTTTGTTGTTAATAAATATTTTTTTATTTTTGCAAGTTAAAATACTAGCAGCTCCGTTGACGCGCCTTGCCATAGAAACGTGTATGTCAAACACATCGGCAGTGTGCGTTACATTAGTTTTTTTAATTAAACATATTTTTATACATTATTGAAAAAAAATATAAGCATTCTGTACTCATTCTCTAAACTATAACTGTGCCAGATTTCATACTAAAAAAGGGGTCCAAAGTTTTTGCTTCACGCCTTAATATATATTATATCTTATCTTTCTAAATATAAAAATACTTAATAGTCAGCTTTAATTTATTTTTATTCTATTCAACGATAGATGTCGCTTTTTAAAGCTTTTTACTATTCGTCAGTAGATGGCGTGGCTATGCCGCGGTAGTTAATGTTTTATTTAGATTAGGATAATATTTTGAACTCATGTTATTTAAATAATGCCATCGATTTCGATACACTGATTAGGACGGAAAGTGGAGAATGGAGTGTCTAGACACTAGATTCCTTCTGACTGCTCTGCTTTGCGGGACAAATCGTTTTTCTATAAAATATCTTTGCATAAAAGCAATAACCTATTTTGTGTGAATATTATTTTAAAAAACGTTTGCACACAAGCTAATTATGAATTGATTTTCTTAAGCGTTTTGATTTAGAAATCATTAATTCACAACGACAAATTCATTAATTAAAATGTACAATGTCTTTCTTTTACGTATTCAATTCGATTTCCAATTCAAAATATACTTTATTCATATATATTTTTGCAAACACTTGTGAATCGTCGAATGAACATAAAGCTACAATCGGCTCGAAAGGCAGTTCTGCTGAGTAGAGCTCAGCTCAGAAAAACTCAACAGCTGCTCTTTTCAAATCCAAAAGTTGCAATTTTATCACTTAACACAGTTTCCACACATTTTTATCTTTTAAATATTCTTCTATAGAGTAATAAGCTTTACTTATTAATATTGATTATATAGCGAGTTGAAATTTCTAGAGTGGCAAATCTTACAAAAATAATACGGACGCAGGAGTGTGAAATTTGGCACACCCATCAACAAAATATATATAGATTTTCTAATAATGCATTAGAAATACAAGAAATTAATAAAATAAACGGGTCTTCTTAGAACATTAAAAGTTATCTATTGTCAATCAACGAGCCGCAATGTGACAGCATCTGACTGTATACACCATGGATGTAGAGTTCGATACACACTCACACATTCCTCCAAGAATTGTCATAAATGAAATTATTTTCATTCATTTCCGCCACTTAACACGTTATGACTCAAGTTCGGACGGAAAATGGAGAACGGAGTATCTTGACACCAGGTTCTCTCTGACTAAAAACTCTTCTCTGTATGCGGGAAATAAGCGTGAAGCTGCTTTTATATTAAGCTTATTACTCGCAAAGTAAACGATTAACACTATTGATTAAAAAAACAATTTTTTAATTTTTTGGTGGGTTCACCCACTAAAAGCATTCAACCGGCGCTTATAATTATATTATACATTATACCTCCTTCACGGTAGCATCCTATTATATAAATTTATCATTTAAACTTATTTAATAATCATAACTTATAATTTTAAACCAGTTTTGTTTTTAATATAATAACCGTATAATTTGTCATCAATGCGTAAAAGAAAAAAAATAATATCAGGGTTGTCATTTGAAAATGCACATGCAAGTAGTAAAGTATGTAAGTAAGGCTAATTCGATTATCATCAGGTTACTATAATAAAACCAATTAAGTCTTTGTGAAGGCTTTTAAAGTTTAGATTTGTAATACCTGTGAACATTTTTTAACGGTATTCAGTACTAAGTACATATATGTATAAATATGGAAAAAACTGTGTTTTCTTTCTTATTTTCACCTTAAATAATTAGGTAAAAATAGAAATCAAAAAAAAAAATCTCAAAATGCCTTGTTTTAAGCGTATATACCCGTAAGAATTCAAATGAACAAAAATAATAGTTTACAAAGAATAATAAAAATTATATAAACTTTGATCATCATAATAAACTCTTATAAGACACTCTTTAATTAAATATAATTCAATATTCCAATTAAATACAACTTGCACATATTTCGCATAATTAATAATTAAAGCGGCGCGGCGCCCCTGAATCTGTGACAAATTTTTAAACGCGAGACTAATTTGACAATAGTCGCGTGTTCCCGCCAAAATCTCTGTCAACTGTCAACCGCAGGCGGCAATATTTTATTTCTTTTTAAATTAGTAACGCCATGGCTAACGCTATGGCTTTAATTAATTTGGTATTTATTGCATCGTATAAATATTATTTGGGTTATATTTTATTTATTATTGTTGAAAATAAATATATTTCTACGTTTGACAGCGTTTGCCTGTTTAAACGCGATAGGTTATGGGTTCAATGCACATTCGGGGGAATGATTATATTCGGGAGAATGACATAGCGTGGCGTTCCACACGCAATGTCTCGGACAACGGAGTGTCTCGACAATAAGTTCTTTCTAACTACCCGGCTACTATGCTCCTGCAAGCGGGATAAAGCTTGTAAATGCTTTTATATATTTTACTGAAAACTCTGCCCTCCGTTTTTTAACAATTAATAGTTTTATCGTATAGTGCAACCCGCGGTATTAGGTATATTTTATTATATTTATATCTAACTGGGTCACGTCTCGTTTATTATCTAAAAGCTCCCCTCTGTACGGTATTTATGCAATTAGGTAATTCGTTATGGACAGTTGCGAAGGGGTTAATGTCAAAACATAAGTTTAAATTTATGCTTTTGCTTAGTGTTTTAGTTAGATAAAAAATGATAGTCTTTTTTAATGCTGTATTTTATATATTTTCATTGTAGATAAAATGAGCAGGTATTTGAAATATTTTATTTTAAGAACTACTTTTCCGCATAGCCTATAGACATGACACTAGGTTCTCCCTGACTACCCCAGTCAGTGAGAATCTAGTGTCAAGACATTCCGTTCTCCACTTTCCGCCATAATTCGAGATATTGTATGTTGAGTGGCGGACCTCACTGGCGCTTTACTATATAATTAAAAATATCAAAAACACACTACTATTACAAAAGAACCGTTTGATAAACGATGGAAAAGCCACAAATCACCAACAAATCCGATAATTTTCATACAAAAACGAGCCACTATAGACACTTACTGTTAATATAGACGAGTGGAATAAAGCAAAATTATATTCATAGGTCAACCCTTAAAACCTTTTTTCTTGTAACTATAAATCTTTATAATATTTTCTATTTTAAATAAACTTTGTCACAATTGAAATAAAGTAGAAAATTCAAACTACAGTATAATGTAGTTAAGATCTTCTAAGAAAAAGCGTACAACCAATAACGTGGAGGGGAGTGGCTAATACTGAAATTGAATTTTTTCTTTTCTTATATCTTTTTTTTCCTAATCCCAGTTTTGGACACACTGTTGTTGAGAACAGTAGATGAACTTTCATTAGAACTATTATAGAAATGGTGTAGAATTTATTTATTTTAAACCCTGATTTAATTTAAAGCCGCTTCGCAGGATAGTCAGATGGAACCAATTGTAAAGACACTGCGTTAAACACGCACCGCCCTATTTCGAGACATTGCGTGTTGAGTGGCGGAACCCACCGCCGAGCTTTCTCTTAGGTACCAGAGCGGAGAATTGACAATAATTCAAACATTAGATATCATTCCCCCGAATGGGAATCGAACCGAGACCCAATCGTGTTTACAGTTAGCGGGTGTCTCACTGCGCCAATTGTCACTAATCCTTACACTCCCTTACACTTCACAGGGAACTTATTGCAGACCAATATATCAGTCATTTCAATTACTTTTTATGTAAAATTGTTATATGTCTCGTGGCGAATGACTCAGCTGAATAGAGCAATGGTTATTAGTTCAAATTGTGAAAATGAGTTAAGAAAATAAAGCGTGATTTAAGACGTAGCGTACACTAGGTATGAAAAATGCATAAATATATTTTCAATAAAGTAATTAAAAATAAAAAAAAAATACAATTTATATAAGTACAAATATGTTATTTTTGTCACATAAAAAAAACATTTGTAATTAATTAATTTACAATAATAAAAATTAAATACTAAATGCTTTATACCTGATATAAATTGTGACAAAATAAAAAACATATTTGTATCAAATATTTAGGCTGAATTCAACACTATTGAGTTTCAACAAGCAAAGTCTTGAATTCAGGCGGAAAGCGGAGAACGGAGTGTATTGACACTCGGTCTTCTCTGACTACCTATGCGGGAAAAATCGTGAAGATGCGAAAACAAAACTTAAAACAGATAATAAATATCAATTGTTAATACTACACAAAGAAATGAGGCCATTGTGGCGCAGCGTGGTAGCCTCTGACAGTGTACGCGATAGTTGTGAGTTAGATTCCCATTAGGAGGAATGATTATATTTAAATTATTTTCATCACAAGACAAAGCGCGGCGTTGAATTCCATCACTAAACATTAAAATGACTCGAATTCAGGCGGAAACTGGAGAACGGCATGTCTTAAAACTAGGTGCTCTCTGACAGCTCTGAAGCTGAAAAAAAACTCAATAAACCCGTCACCGCCATCTAAATATTCACAAAGAAACAGTATTAAATTTATCATTCGCTTATTGCGGGTTCATAGTGAAATGTAGATAAAAGAACGTTATTTCCCGAGCTGTCTCGAACGTTGAAATAAATAAAACAAATAGAATTAATACCATATATGGCGTGGAATGGGTGCGGAAACTTTAAACTTACTCCCTTGTATGAATAAAGGCTATAAACACAGCCATCGCATACATCTTGGCAAGTGGAGTTTAATCGTCGAAAATAACAAAAGCGCCCCTATTTTCTTAGACATAAGGGTGCAATTGAATTAGGGAAAGCAGAAAAATAAAAGTTGCAACCAAACCAAGTGACCATTATAATAGACCCAAGACATTACCTATCTCACTTTTATAGGGAATTGTTTTGTCCGCTAGAGCGGGAGAGGTCAACTTAATTTGGACGAACCAACACAAAAGCGGGTAAAAACCACCCTAAATCCCGCCCATTTTACGAACACACCCCAACGCCAGTCGATGTTCTAACGCAGCTGAGGACGCACGTCACCGCCAATAAGAAATTTCGATCGTGTTTTGACATTTAGTGATATTAAATAATGAGATAATTTAAAAAAAACAAACGTTATGTACCCCACGGATTTGAAGCATGGGACGATAAAAATCAACCCTTTGGTTTCAAATCACAACATTATGTTAAAAACTATACAAAATTTGTGTTACAAGACGAATGGGAACGCTTTTAATATGACGTCCCCGTTTTTGGTTGACAATATCCTGCATCAACATAAGACAGTCAACTTTCACAATCAATTCCTTAACCAACATCTAGAGAGTTACAGGCAGAGCTACTCCCGGGAGAACTCTCCTGAAGTAGAAGAACCCAGAATGATGGAACATGATGAAGAGAACAGAACAGGCGAGATAGAGAAAGTGGAAGATGAAGATTCTAAAAGCAGAGACGAAGATTTTCACGTAAAAAATGACAATGTCTTTTACAGCCACGATTTGTATACCAGGAATGATGATAGGACTTCTGAAAAGGAGGTTTTAAATATACCTAATTTATCACGTCGTTGTCATTGCGGATCCTTTGACTGTCCACCATTTGCCTGCAAAAAGTCCGGTATCCGTCGGCTCGAGGAGTTGGAGAAACGCTTTAACTTGCACAGCTATCAGGAGAATTCAGGTGACGAAGGAGAGAAGGAGAAGACCACGGAAGATTTGGTTAGAAACTGTGAGGACTATACAGAACAAAAAAAACCGTTGCTCAAATTTAGTGTTAGTGCAATATTAGGGAATCAGGAACGAGACACCGTTAAGAGTAATATTGGTAAGTAAAGTAATTGTTTGTAATTTAAATAATCTAAAAGCTGTTGGTTCTAATCCCATTACGCCCTAAATTTTGTATATGAAATTTATGAATATAATTGATGCTATTAACATTAAAAGCCTTTCTGTCTTTACTGGATTTATCGAAGACTAAAAAATATACGCGATTAATCCGATCTAAATAGTATCATTTAAAATATATAAGAGGAAATATCTTATTATATCATTTCTGTATAGTATAATAAATGTAATATTTAAGTACTGAGAAGTTCTCTTAAATTATGAGAGGTAAAACATCTTACTTATTTTTTGAATGGATTACTATACCTAATAAATAAACGACTCAATCGTAATTAAATTTGATTATATAGATTTTGTTCAGCCTAATCATATATTATAATAAACGTTTTTCGGTTTGTTAAACGGATATAAAATTGAAACAAAAAAGAAAAAAAAGAAGTTTCTTGCACAGGTCTGAAGACTGAACTTTAGAGAGCCGATGGCAGATTATTTGACTATTAAAAAAATTAAACATGTAACTCAAAATATTGCTACTACCTTTGATACCTTTTAATAAGCAAAGGATTTATGAAGATAAATTGTTTAAAAGTTTCGTATATAAAAATGGAACAGCTTCCGAGTGAAAACGCGATGGTTGTGGGTTCGATCCCCACTCTGGGAAATTATTACAATTAAATTATTCATTGCCTCGTTCTGTTATTACAAAGTGCGGAAAGCGGAGAACGGTCAAAATTAGGTTTTAAAAAAACAAAAGAAAAGATGTATGTATAAAAACGCGACTAGGCAAATTGCGGCGCTGAAATTCAGTGATGTAGCCAGGCGTGGGCGAAGTGGGTCCTGGCCCACGGCCTCGCACTTAAAGGAAGGAGCCTTACAAGGCCTCTTTAAATTCTAGAATAAATAAAAAAAATGTAGAATATATTAGCCATCCTCTTTACAGACTGGCAGCGCTGCTACGCTTGAGACATGATTCAAGTGAGAATGACTGAGCCATACAACGACTTATTTTCTTTCAATCTTACTTAGCTGAAATCACATTTTACCTGTCCCATAAACACGACAACATTTTACGACTGCGTTTATCTTTTAGAGAATGTTTAGTAAAACAGATTTATTGGGTAGGTCTTGGGAAGGAAAGAAAAGGGGCCTCGTCACTGTGAGTTCGTCTATGCCTATATTAGTCCACGTCAGGCCACCGTTGACACCTTCCACTTCAACGCGCTCAACGCATAATCTCTTCAAGATTGAGTGTCAAGAATGTGGCCTCAATGCATACAACGCATATTGTTTTAACACTATTATTTCTCTGCCTACCCAGCTCCATGCGGGGGAAATTTGAAATAAAAAAAAGGTTACTGACAAATTACATTAATTAAATTTAATAGCGGCTGTGTTTTCATATATTTATTTTAAAATAGAAAATCTAATCGTTTCCATTCTCTAATGATTTAATTCTTTCTCTAATGACATGGTTTTATCGTGGAAGCAGCAAATATGCAATTTTCTAATTGAAAGGAAAATGGAGACCGGAGAGTTTTAACACTAGGATTTTTTTGGTAACGTGTGTAGATAAAATAAATATTATAATTTTAATGTGTTTTTCATACACTTAAAAAATATTATGGGAAAACATAAAATAATACCGGTTTACACGAAACGGAGGTTCGAATATACAAATTTGTTAATGCAAATTTGTATACATTCTTCTATTACAACATTCCAACTTCTAAAAAAATTTGTATACATAAAGACATATTTAGAAAACGTATAAAAATTTGAACGCAGCGGGATTCGAACCGGCGCCTCTTGAAAACCGTTCAAGCGCTCTGACCGCTAAGCCATTTGTATACATTTGTCTATTTCTTTAAATAGTAGACATTTATAATAAAACAAAAGCAAAGTCAGCACGAGCGTAGTTTAAATTTACTAAAGTATTTCCGTAACTTTTACCGCCCGAGGCGTGAGAAACAGGCGTGTTTAAACTCACCGGTGTAAAGAGCTGTCTTTTAGGCCAAGAAAAAAACAGCTTTACACTTTTTGTCGATGTTATTGTTATTTTTCTATTTGTATAATATTTAAAACCGAAGTATTATTAATTATACAAACTTAAGCGCTATACATATTGTATTTATTTTTGTAACTAAATTAGATATATTCCGGATTTGAAGCCGCCCCTTTGGAA
The DNA here is from genome assembly GCA_038994665.1 of Podotricha telesiphe. Lineage (NCBI taxonomy): Eukaryota > Metazoa > Arthropoda > Insecta > Lepidoptera > Nymphalidae > Podotricha > Podotricha telesiphe. Next base: position 1,098,619 of record JAOYRR010000459.1, read on the forward strand.
CTCTTTTATAAACTATATACCTATATCCCTACTGTCCAGTTTGCCTGAAAATATGCCCACGTGACTGGATCCGATAAAGATAAAATATAGGCATTGGTACCATATGAGTGCTTGACGACTTTTTTTTTATATCACTAATGTTTTGGCGAAACTAATATAAATATATAAAAAGTTTCCGTCGGGTCAATTGTCATTACTTGTGTCAAAGGAAAGGATATATATTTAGTGTACAATTTTCTCACATTACAATAAACTGATTTCTCCTTGTTTATGCCTTCAAACGGTTAAATAAACATTTATGTCACAAGGTATAATAAAATTCCACTAATAGTTTCAGAATTGTCAATTGAACAATTTAAAATCTAGATTCAAAATATATTATTGAGGAAAGTATACTATTCTGATGTTAATGTGTGGACTTAAATGCTTTTGATGCTCATTCGGGAGGCTACTTATTGTAAAACTATATTTGAATCAGTACTGCCTTCCGAGCCGGTCGTACCTGCCGCTAGGTCTGCCAATACTGACATTTTATGTAAATTGACTGACATTTTGTGTTGAATTGTATTTTAATTTACACTTCATTTTTTAAATTTAAAAAAAAATTAACGGTACTCTAGCCAAATTAATCACCGTACTCCACCTTGTTTTGTTAAATATAATTTATGACAATATCCACTTGCCGTCAAATTAGTACATTAGACGAAAAATCTGACTACAGCTGCGGGTGGGTCCTGGTCCAGTAAATAACAATAAGTTGAGATATCACAACAATATAATTTAACAATGCTTCGTTTAGATTAAAGTTATCTAGAAAATACGGAACGGAAAATACGGAAAATAAGGAACCTATATTACGGTATACAACACCAGCCCCTTAGAACAGGTTACAAAGTACTGCAGCTTCCCTTCTGAATTCAAGACATTGCGTGTTGAGTTGGGGAACTCGTTTGACGAATACCAAGTAGAAAATATATAAAATAAGTTGTAACAAACGAATAAGAATTTCTATGTAGCTGGATAGGTCTAGTCCTGGTACATACAAATTTTGTACGTTTATCTAAAATGTTTTTTTGTTTCCCAAGTGTATGAATAACACTTTAAAAATATTTAATATCTATTGTTACTAACTGAGTTAGTCACAGATAACGTGCAGCCGAAACTACTGGACGGAGAAAGTTGCTTAGATTGTAGTCTTGTCTCGTAAAGTATAGAGAAAAGTTAAGAGGATTTTACCAATTTCCGAGATTATACCTTTTATAGTAGAAACTAAGGTACAAATAAAAACAGTATGGCCCTTGTCATATAGTCCGTGTAAAAGAAGTTACGGGCGGCAACTAGTGAATTATAATAACAATTATGACGGGATTACGATGGAAGCCACAACAACTAGATCAAAAGTCCGAACCAAAGCTTATCAATATATTACTACAAGTAACAAAATCTTTCCATCTCGTTCAACTCTCATTCATCTCGTTCATCTCGTTCAAAAATATGCCCATGGAGGAGTATGAAATGCCATTTCAGTTAAAATTTATACGGAAAAGTGCAAAAACCAACATTTTAATGATAATTCATTTAAATTATGTAAAATTAACAAAATAAATATTATATTGTTATAGGTATAAGAGCCACATAGTGGCATACATACACGTTATGATATATTTGGTTTTCGCGATTTATACATTTACTTTATTTTGAAATGAAACTATTTTTAACGGGATTATTCGGGTTTACAATTGGTATTCGAAAATACATTTAGAAATCAACTAAGAAATCGTTGGCGGTAGTTTGATATAATAATTGTATGAACTGACAGACGAATGCCACCTCAGTCTACCCGCGAGTGTGACCACGGACTACTGTAAAGTGTCGGATTTCTAAAATGTATTTTCGAATACCATAAAATATACGCGATTAATCGTTGAAAATTGAACGTTAGAAGGTAACTGTATTTTACACATCAACGAGTCTACCAGTACATAATAATAGACCAATAACCAATTATTTAATTAAACACAGAGAAAAAAACACATTATTACACATTAAATATACTATAATAACAGTTTTCTTCCATCTTACTTTCGCTACATCTTAATTCACTAAGTCACAATATGGCGTCCGGAGTTTTTCAATAAAAGTGCCGACATCTGGTCGGACACTTAAGCGCGGGTGAGCGAGCGAGACACCGCTATACAATACGTACTAAGCGAGAGAGAAGCGCACGATGTCGAAATTAATCTGTCTTTTTCTTGGCATTTTCGTTGGACGCAAGTCGCTTTATTATTTTATTATTGGTGTTCAGATAGCTCTATTAGTTATTTTTTTTATTAACATACAAATAAATAAAATCGTTTAGACTTACATAAAACATTTATATGTATTTACGTTTTAGATATTACGAATTCCGGAACTTTGTCATCGCAACGTTCCGTGAACTTTTCTCCGGTATCCGTAAGAACTTCGAGAACTCCTCTCTTACGCCCCATATTAATAATAAATCCTAATCTATAACCTGCAACCACAAATTGATCTAGCGATCCATTTAGTGAGTAAATCTTGTGAATAACCAATCAAAACATATACAATATTTTAAATCAAACTATCTTTGGGAGGATTATTTCAGAGGATTTTGGAGCATTTTGTTCGCCAAGCAGAGGGCAAGGTTTCAACACATCACATCATATCTTCAGATTGCAATATTATTTATTTAATGGTCACAATGGTTATGGTACACTATCCAAGAAAAATACATAACAAGCTTCAGCTTTCTATGCGCAGTAGAAGTGTCTGTCCGTTGTCTGTCAGTCACTCAGTAACGGAAGACTTTTATAAAGACGATCGCATCGTGGTGCAATTAGGTATCTTCTTAATAGTACGAGTGATGGTTGTCAATTGTAAGCTTCATTTACACTAACTAGGAACGATTAATATTAAAACCTAGCAAGCTGCATGCAGCTTCACCTGCCTGAGCAATAGCTGTTTCGTATTTTCGGCGGCATTTTTATATAACAGTAAAATTGTTGGAGAAACTAAAAAAAATAGGAGAAAAAACGTTCAGCACACGATCCTCAAGTATCTCTATATAAAATTTCATCAAAATCAGTGCAGCAGTTCAGCCGTGATGACATCACACACAGACGGACAGAGTTACTTTCGCATTTATAATATTAGAGTATGGATTATTTTAACACGCTTTTATCAGCTTCACCTGTATCTATCTATCTATTAATGTAAGAAAATCGCGCGTCCGATTTGCTTTAAACTTTATTTACGTTATTTAATACGTTAGTTAATAACCATTGTATATATAATATTTTCATAGCATGAACCTTATAAACGACTAGGATATCGCGAAATCATTTGAATTGTATTACTTTTATTCTATTTTTCAAAGTAATTTGTTATTTCTGCAGTTTAAGAAGATACCCCATGGTGGGTTCCACAATTACTCTTAATTATTGAGCAAGAATTCGCTTAGAATTCTTGCTCAATAATTCTTCTTATAAATGAGAGAATTTACATATATTGACTTTACTTGTCTAATGACTTAACTTGTTATTACACCTTATTGTTAGGAAAGCTATACGATTTTATATCTAACTTATGTTCGTCTTTCATCCAACTGATTCCAGTCGTGTTTCCATCAATAAATAACTAACCTCTAAATATATACATTTTTATATTTATACATATAAACATATTAATAAAATAATAACATCTGGACGTTATTTTCTTTTTATTTACAGCTTCACGCTTTTTAAAGCGCTGAGTTCCGCCACTCAACAAGCGTGTCGCGATTTCAGGCGCTGCGTGAAGAGTGGAGTGTCTTATTTTTGGTTGTTGATAATACTTATGTTCATGACACTCTCGCCAAAGAGAGAGCTCTAGCTTTGAATGCCGAAGGAATTTGATGGCGTTTATATTTTCTTAATGAGGATAATGGTTATGGGCTATGATATTATTTATTTAAGTATTACACTTGAGATAAATTGCCATTCAATGTTCCAATGCATTATAACAACATTTCAACCTCCGCCTTTTAAATAACGCACCCAAGTATAACATATCAATTTTAAAACAGACACGTATTTTTTAAATATGAAAAAAGATCTTGATATATCAATAACTGGAGGGAAATCTAACAAAATTATGCATTTCGAATCCCGGACGCCATATTAACATGTCATTGGACGCCATATTGCGATAATATTTGAATTTGGAAAGCGATGGTTCGAACACCGTTATTTCGTAACGGTATTTTTTTCAAATGTCAACCTTACATACCGGAAATACGTCGCACAATGCTTCCGGTTGGAAAAACAGTGGGAAAAATAAAAGATTTTTTACGTTATAGACTATAAAATCGGGATCGGAGATGTAGAAACGATTTATCATAAATCGATTTGGGTTCGATTATCGACTGAGGAGTGTTTCAGGTGTGTTTGATAGGTATTTTAGTTAGGGAATGTAATTTTGTTACCTTTTGACGCTTTTTGGTAAACTTTGAGTGTTATTGTTTTGTAATGAAATTATACTTGTTAAATGAGTTAATGATGGGCAATGTGCGCCTGCGCGGTAATTCCACTTAAATTAAAGAGCTTCCTCTCTCCTATTAAGTTAATAAATAGATAGACGTATGAATATTAGCTGGAACTTACATATATTGGTTCAACATATAAAGATCTCGGAGTGTACGTTACAGCATCGAACTGACAAGGTGTCGTTCACGGATATAAGCCAAAACCTATTAATATTTCTTTCAAGTTTGTTTTCCGCTTCACACAGACTTTTTCTAAAGGTTTTTTAGGCAGAGAGAACCTAGTGTCAAGACACTCTGTTCTCCACTTTCCACCCGAATCTGGAACGTTGCTTGTTGTCTTGTCACCAGAGCGGATGAATGAAATAATTTAAATACATTAATTGACCTTTTGGGAATAATTCATCACATTCGGATGGCCTCGATAAGCTTATTTAAAATATTTTCCAGTCTCGGAGATAGTTTTCTATTAGAAAAGTTTCATCACTGAATATGTAAATGGTAACATCACTGAAAAAAAATGATATTATGTACCAGAGTACATATATATATATATACATAGTACTAGCGAAGCCCTCGCTGCTTAACTATAGCTGTTTTCAGCGGCCTTTTCGTAAAACAATAAAATTCCATGAAAAACTAAAAAAAAAATGGGACAAACTATATAGGCTTTTTACTATATTATTTATGCTACATTACATATGCTCATAAATTGAAAAACAATAATGTAATTAAAACACTAAAAAAGCACTTCTTTTCAAAAATCAACGAAAATAGAGTCATCTCTATACTCTCATTCTATTTTCTCCGTGAATTCAAACAAAACGAGCACATATAACCCGCAATGTATGTCTAACATAATGCCGCACTACACGACACTAATACACTAACATTTGTATCAAAATCATGCGAAGGCAAAACCGCAAACGGTGTTAGAGATAATTTACATGTGAATACGCCTTTAAATTTTGGTTTCAATCGGGTTTATTACATAATGAAAATTTTATTTTATTTACAGCAAGGAGCAGTAGTTGAAGTTGTTGATTGTAAATTACGGTTGTAGGTTCGAGTCCCAAATTACACTTGGTTACATATTTTTCTTTGAAATTATTTTAATTGCCGTGCTTAAGTATTAATTACAAATAAGTATTTTATCTAAGTATATACTGACGTGCTCGTGGCTTCGCCTGTGTAAACTGCAAGACTATAACTTTTTTCACTCGCCCGCTGTCTCACTTAAATCGCAAACTTTGCTTAAATTTATAATTTAAATATAAACGTTCATACAAACAAACACACGGTTTAACAAATAACAAACAAACTGACATACAATGCACATACAAAAGTACTGGTTGTGGAAATATGAAATTTTGCTTGTGCTTTCTTTGGGAGAGCACTAAGAGATATCCTAAAATCGAACTGCGAAATCCTTCGCAATAATCCGACGGGAAATACAAGATTTTGCGTTATGTAATCTACGCAAACATAGTTGCAGGCTACAACTAGTGTATCTAACATATATTTAATGCGTTAGACGAATATAGCAACCTAATTAACGGGCTATAAGAGTAGGTATGACCTAATGGCATATATGGATAGTATCTGACTGTAAACGCAAAGGTTGAAGTTTAAAGTTATTATCAGTTTCCTTATTCTAGTGAAATAAAGATGATTATTTCTTAATTTGTACGTAATGTGTGTAATTTTATGTGTCACATGGTTTATTTGTATTTCTTTGGTAAGAGAGAGCAGGGTGTTCCGTTCCACCGTTTCGAAATTCAACGCCGCGTTAATTCTACCGAGTGTGATATGAAACCACAACTAATTACGATTCATGTAATACAACCACTGTACCACTGTGCCTCAATTAATGTTATTAATTTTAGAACAACATCACGTATACATAGATAATGAAAAGTGGAAATGTAAGCTCATATTAAACTAACGCCAAAGTTTTAAAACACTGCAAATATCCTAGCGACGAGATCCGAATATAAACGATTCGCTATAATACTGTAGGGTTCTGTACTATTCAAGAAGGTACTAGAAGGATATAGAAAATCCATGCGAATCGTGAATACGTTGATAAGTCAAATTGCATATACAATTAAATCTTTAATATTAACAGGCATTAGAATTTGATTTGTTTATAGGGTTTCTTTTCAGGTACATGCTTGCGCCTGCATAACAGGGTATTCAGAGAGAACCTACTGTCAAGACACTCTGTTCTCCACTTTACAATCGAAATCGAGACAGACAGACAGACAATCGTTGAGTGGCGAAACTCAACGCCGCGCTTTGTCATTTGTACCGAAGCGGTGAAATAAAAATAATTTAAACATAATCGTCGGAGTGGAAATTGAACCCACAACCAATCGCGTTTACAGTCAGATGCTGTGCCACTAAGGAAACATGAGAGAGCATGCATTATAAGTGGTTAAATAATATAAAACAGAATTTACCAATCCATACAAATATTATAAATGTGAAAGGAACACTATCTGCCTGTCGGTGACGCCATCACGGTAAACCGCTGAACTGGTGATGAAATTTTACATAGAAATACTTGAGGGCCTTGGGATGAACATAAGCTGCTTTTTCTGCCATTTTTTAAAGCTTTACCAGGATTTTAATTGTTTTACGAAATGGCCACTGAAAAAACGAAACAGCTATAATTCACGCCGGCGAATGTGCGAGTCGGTCGTTAGTTAACAACAAACTTAAAAATTCCTTTTTTTTTTAACATTTTTTAAAGTGTTAATCGCACACTTAGGAAATTGAAAAAGATATATTTAGCTAACGCATAAAACCTGCTGCGTTCAAATTTTTATACGTTTTCTAAATATGTCTTTTTTTTTTAAATTCCTGTCCTAAAATTATTAAATATATTTCGATATCTATTCTATAAATTAATTTCGTTTTATCAACATATCCACGCCTGGTACAGAAATAATGTTTAAAAATACCCACATTAGAGTATGTATACACAATAAGTAATACTTCCTTATCTACAGGTGTTTCAGCGCTAGCGTTTCTCTCCGTAAAATTCAAATATGAATTAAAATAATGTAGAGAGATGTATATAAGAATATCGTTTTAACAATCCCGTTATTTAATTAACCGTCCTCCGTTAATTGAGTTCGTTCGCCAATTTTTCGGCGGCAGTGTGAAAATAATTGATTCGAGGGGACCCTGCGACTGGAGTTGCCACCTTTTAACAAATGTTTGGGACAATCGAGTCAAGACTGTGCCTTTATTAAATGTAGCCACCGATCAAAAAGTACGTACACCTTCCGCTTCTAAAATGTTTTTAATATTAGTATTCATTTTATATGCCAACTAATTTTGATTGAACTATAGTAAAACATATTTTTAGTAAACGTATAAACGTTTGAACGCAGCGGGATAGAACGGAGTGTCTTACACTACACTAGGTTCTCTCAACCAATTCTGCTATGCGGGAAAGAGCGTGAAGTTTTGAAGTGTAATTTTTGGAACATATGATAAAAATTTGTGACAGAATTAAAACGCCTTCGTGACGCGGAAGGAAATTATCAAAATGCCGGGACGGTCCCGGCAAATTCGAAACTGGTGGCAACTCTACCTACGACCCTTTGAGGTTTTAACGCATGTATTGTTTCCTAATAGATACCGTAGCGTGGCGATAATGCTTGTACACCTTTAGGTGTTTTAAATGACCGTCCTGAGGGCCAAAAGAATACAATTTAAGTGTAATTGATATTCAATCGGTACAATTCTCTAAGTGCAATTCGTTTCGATTCTTACTTGGGGGTATGGTTGTATTTAGAAATATTACCTAAGACAAAAACTTGCGTTGAGTTCCGCCACTCTACATCTCGAACTCTACATCGTGGAAAACGGTGTGTCTCTCTGTGGGTTCTCTTTGACTTCCCTGTTATAGGAGAAAAAGCGTGAAGCTGTAATATATATATATAGTGTGTTAGTTTTGTGTTAGTTTTTTTAATAATAGTAGAGGTATATAGGCAGATTACAGTTAGCATCAATGGCCAAAAAAAAAATTATAAAAGTCCAGAAATCATATCAGCACCACAATTATGACAAATCGAACCCCTAACCCCTAAAAAGCTTAATTCATTGTTAAAACGTCAACAAACAATAGAACAACAATATTAGTTGCCTTCAAATCACTACAGCTATCAAAACAGTTAATAAAACTGCCAAACAAAAGGGGGCCAAGTCAAAAAATTGTATAAAAATAATCCGCCTTTTGTCCAAAATTGGTCTTACAAAGTTTTTTTGGGGGGGGGATTAACTCAAAAAATACATATTTTATTGGTTTCGAATGTTATTTCAAGTGTTGATGCGTCTTTTTAGATGTTACGATTTAGTCTTTTGTCAGTTGTGGCGTTTTAAATAGAATGGATGGAATACGATTCAAAATGGCATCGTGTCGTAGTGGGGCAGCGTTTTTCTATAAACGCGGTGGTAGTGGGTTCGCTACATACTCGAGAGAATAATTTATTTAAATTATTTTTAATCTTCCTCCTCTATTAAAACCAAGTTCTAGTAAAGTGAGTCGTTACCGCTATTAAATCCACAGTATCTCCAAATGCAGTAAATTGTCACTAGTTTCTCTATTTATATATAATTACTTTTCACTAAAATAATGCGTAAGAAAGATGGAGAATAAAACATGGAATACTTAAAGTTTAAAATAAAACCATTTTAACTGGATCAATCGCGTATATTTTGGTATTCTAAAATACATTTAAGAAAACCCGACGTTTCGAACACTACAGACGTCCGTGGTCACAGACATACTGATGTAGATCTTACTTGTTCATCATCACATACGGAGAAGAAGTTCAGAAAGCCAATATTTTTTATTATAATTTATTAGAAATAAATTACGATACAATTTCCATTAAACCAAATTATTACATATTTGGCAATCGCAAAAACAATCGCGGGTTTTAGTATCGAAGAATACATTTTTGAACTAGAAGTTTCGAACACTTCATACCTACGATCTGTAAGATGTATTTGTTAATATGATTTATACAGTAATTTATATATAAAATTTAGGTTAATAAAAACTGGAGTAGCCTTATAAGCTTTAAGTACTGAATATATTAGAAAAAAATAGCCATTTAAAAAAAAGGAATAATATTTAAACGAAAGGTACCATATGTTCGTAGTTTCTTATTAATGATAATAAAAAACACTTTACAATAGTTCGTGGTCGCAGGTCCTTGGTCGCAGGTAGACTAAGTCCAAAATACACGTGATTAATCAGATACTACGTAGAATAATTGCTATAATTATATTAAAACAAATATCATACATAGTCCGCTATCGTGGCGCTGTAGGACAGCATCTAACTGTTAACGCGTCTGGTTGCGGGTTTGATATCCACTCGGGGGAATGATTATATTTAAATTATGATCATTTTCCCTCTCTGGTACCAAAGACAAAGCGCGGCATAGAGTTGCGCCACACAACACGCAATATTTCAATTTCGGGTGGAACGTGAAGAACGGAGTGTCTTCACACTAGGTTCTCTCTGGCTAGCGTGATATATGCAAAGAAGAAGCGCTTTTAAATGTTGTTTCTTAGACTCACTCAACAATACTCTCAGACTCACTTACCAATCAACATCCCTTTAAAAACATATTGCCACTGATTAAAAAACGCGGTATAAAATCGAACCTACACTGCACTGTCAAACCAAATTAATAAACAATTAAAATACAAATTAACAGAACACTCGAGTTGAGCGTTTAAGAAATTAATACGTGAAATAATTGAAGTCACCGTGAGGGGTAGAAAGTTTCCGCGACGACGCCCCCTAACGCCCCAAGGGGTCGATTATGAAATTATATGCTTAGTCGATTCCCTAATTATCTTATTTCTGTTAAGATTTGAGAAAAATATTGTTTTTCAAATTTTTTAACATTTTTTAAAGTGTTATTCGCACACTAAGGAAATTGAAAAAGACATATTTAGAAAACGTTTAATTATTTGAACACAGCGGGATTTGAACCCGTGCCTCTTGAAAACCGTTCAAGCGCTCTGACAGCTAAGCCAGCTACGTTGATTTGCTACTTATATTTGTTGTTAGCATCTCTTTAGAGCGTAGCTGCGTTATTGTTTTTTTTTTAACACAATTAAAGATTTGTTACAATTATAGTACGGGTTGTCTATGGGCAGACGAAATTACGGAAGTCATCTTTGTAATTTGAGGTAAGTATGTATGTATGCTTAGACTGGCAGACTGACTAGATAATTATTGTTCTAATTACTTTTGAATTTGGAATCTGCCATTTTTATATGATTATCCAATGCGTTTTTTTATTTTCGCGCCAATATATTCATAAAATATTTTGTAATATTAAAATGGAGCGGAGTGATAAAGAGAACCGAATTGCTGTGATTGTATTACATAAAGAAGGTATGTCGCCAAATGCAATTTTAACAACCCTCCATACGCTTGGTATTAGTCAAATGTTTGTGTACCAGGCTATTGATAAGTGCAATGAAGCCTCCTCTGTTTGTGACAGAAAAAGAACTGGCCATCGACGAAGTATGGTTACTAAAAAGGAAATTAAACCAGTAAGGGAAATCCTTTTTTTTTAACATTTTTTTGTGTAGAGCGCATGGCTTAGCGGACAGAGGGCTTGAACGGTTTTTAAGAGGCGCGGGTGCAAATACTGCTGCGTTCAAATTTTTTTACGTTTTTTAAAAATGTCTTTTTCGAATAAATCCTGTTCGAAAACAAAAGATTTTATTACGGGAGATGAAGATAGCAGCTAGAAGCATGTGGCGTATTTTAAAAGATGACATAGGACTTGCAGCCTTATAAGAGACGGACTGGTCGTTTTTTAACTGATAATTTAAAAAAGAATAGGGTGAAAAGTAAAATCGGAACAACTACTTAAATACAAAGGGAGATCACAGAAAACTTTTGTTCTTTTTTTTGTTTTTTTTGAGTCTAATTTTGTGTTATTTTTAGTGAAATCTTTACTGGCGTTTGTTTTCGTTGCTTAATTTATATGGTTTTTTTTTATATAAAAGGCATTGATATCTTGTTACTGTCTTCTGTCTACACATGTATTATTAAAACTTATTTTAACCGGCTACTTGCCGCCCGTTTTAATTGAAATGAAGGAAAATGATTTAAAACTTCTTTTTTTTTAATATTTTTAAACTATTCTGTGATTATTTATTGAAAAACTTCTTAAAATATTCCTGTAAATGATAAGTTTTACCAATTGTAATGCTAAAAGTACAAAATGTTTAATGGTCCTTATTTATTTAACATTTATAACAAGGTATATCTTGACATTTATACCTTGGAAAAACTTACATTTTACTTCTAAGAGATTCGGCAATTGTTTGTTAGTTTAGGTTAGAAACATTTCGCACTTTTACCATTGAACTTGGTAAATCTTAAGTTTATCATTCAAAAATCTTTGGATTTACCGTAGTTCGAATTTTAAATTATTATATATATATATCAGACATAGTCATATTAGACATATAATTTCTAGTATATATTCATTTCACGTCTGCGGCTTTGTTAACAACGTTACGCGTGTTCCTGATTGTACGAGCATTTAAGTGCATTACTGTCTGTCGGTTTGTTGGCTGCTACTGTGGTTTTTGTTCATTATTCCGCTATTTACATGAATACTGTAATAATATGATAAATTTACATACAGACAGAGAGAACGTAGTGTCAAAACACTCCGTTCTCCATTTCCGATTAGGACTTCTCAAAATAGAGATATTGCGTGTTGAGTGGCAGAACTCAACGCCGTACTTTGTTTTAGACACCAGAGTGGGGAAATATTTTAAATATAATTATTACACACAGAGGGAATCGAATTCACAACCGATTGCGCTTTTAGACGCTGTCCCACTGTGTCTCCAAATATTATAATTAATATATATTTCTAGTATTAATTACAATATTTGCTTAAACTATCATCCATATGGTGAAAGTGCTAAAAATCTCCCTTCGCAACTTTACAAGTGAAACATTACGTGTTGACTGGCGGAACGCATCGCTTAGTCGGCTAGTGTTGCCAGAGCGTCGAAATTAAAATAATTTAAATATACTCATTCCTCCGAGTGGGAATCGAACTAACAGCCATCGCGCTTCAAGATTGCTTAATTTTCCTTATCACTTTATAATATTATTTCCGTAAATTTAGCACTGCTTTCTAACAAACTAGAATATAACTTCAAACAAGTGTTTACGACAACCTCGACCACTAGGTTTAAAAGTCAACTCGTAGTTTCAAAACACCATCGTAGCTCAGTCTATACGTGTCTAATTGAACGCGGTGGTTGTGAGATCAAAAATTTAAATGGCTGTAACTTTTTTATTTATAAATCGATTGTAATTAAACAAACACTAAATGTTAACGGAAGCTCACCAAAAAACAACAATTGAACCTGCATTTAAAAGGTGAGGCCGTTTCTAATTTTCATCTTTTATATCTATATATATATATATATATATATATATATATATATATATATATATATATATATATAGAGATTGTCTAGAAAGTTAAGGTTTAGTCTTGATTTGTCACCAGAGAGGAGAAATGAAAGTCAACAAATGTCAATAGGCTAAATATAGCTATGAAGTGTATTAAATAGAAGCAATAGAAGAAATTACCATGTGAAGAAAGTATTGAGACCACCGTAGCGCAGTGGAATACCGTCTGGCAATAACGCGATCGTTGTGGGTTCGATTATAAATTCGATGATTCAATTTGTTGATATTATATTTAAAATATTTTTACTTACTTGCTGTGGTAAGACTAAGTGCCGCGTTAAGTTTAGCCATGTCTCGAATGTATGTGGAAAACGGAGAACAGAATGTCATGACACTAGTTTCTCTCCGCCTATTCTGCTATGCGGGATCAAGAAGAAAACATCGAGATCTGTAAAGAAAAGAAAATATTGAAATATCTGAAGCTTAGGTTTTTATTTCAAAAGCGTTTGACAAGAACATTTTGAATTAATGTACAAAATTTGCCTGTTCATTGCAATTTAGATACCCAATATAGGCCAATTCGATAGACGTTTGGAGCTTGGATTAGGGCTTACCGTACCCATATATCGGGATCCCGCACCTTCGGTCTAGGAAGAATCCCGCAGGATTGAAATTTTTTAATTGAAGAAAATACTTGTGATTGATTATTACTTACAATTAATATTAAAAACTATTAGTAGGTATTTATGTAGATTAGTCTCTGAAATTTTTAAACGGCTAACTTCACGACAAACCCATCGGAACGGAAGATTTCCAATGCGGTGAGCTGACCAAGATTTCTAATGGTGGGCTCGCCAGTGACCGGACTTGTACACGACGGCACCAAAATGACCTCAAGAAGTAGAGATGGAGGAACATTGTGCGACAAGCTGTACCTGCCCTGTACCTGTTAATTCAAAAGATACGATACGTTACGATAATTTTTTTTACGTATACGATAATTTTTTTTTTTATTTTTGAAAAAAAACAACATCCACGGGCTCATAGTTCCCCATGAATTTTATTTATACAGCTGGCGACCCGCTCGCGGCTTCGCCTGCGTGAACTACAGGCCCAAATGTTTTCACCAGCCCGCGTTCTCATTTAAATCATAAACTTAGCTTAATTTATAATTTAAATGGTTGTAACTTTTTTATTTGTGAACCTATTGAAATGAACACTAACAAAAAAACAATAGTAAAAACTGCATTTAAATCGGTTTAAGCCATTTCTGAGATTAGCTTGCACAGACAAACTGAAAAGTAAATTAAAAATCATTGTTTTGGGTTCTATTACAGTGATAAATATATTTTCTCATATATCTTCCATGTACAGACAGCGCTCAGTTACATTTTTATTATATGTAGCTCATAGTCGAGAGACGATTTATATACCTACGTTAGATTTATTTATTAATGTTATGAACAATAAACTTAGTTATTTTGTTTTTGTTTTAGGGTACACTATTAAAAAACATACTTGAGTCGCTACTAATTATTACGAGTGCCCACTTTTAAAGCGATCGGAGGTTATCTAAATACTTACTAACCATTTCCCTAACACTTGCTATTCTTATAGTCAGAAAATATTTAAACGAGATAGAAAAATTAATAATTGGGCCATACGAAAATCATCCCAGCATCGTGGGTTCAACACCCGACAGTGAACAGTCATAGCGTGAAACCTTTCAATACATGCTTTAAATTAATACGCGAAGTCAAAAACAAAACACTTTGAACAAGATTAATAGCATTACAAAGGCCATATAATATATAACGCCCGGCGTGCCTTTGACAGTGGGGTGGTAAGAAATCGCTGGGGTGTTAGACGCGTGGGACTGTTTATAAGAGATTGGCGGTTTGATAATTTTAAATTTATTATATATTGTATATTTTATTGTATATTGTATTGTATATTGTAGTATATGTTATTGTTTCACATTTTCTTTTAGTAATGAATAATTATTGATTGAGCTGAGAAGTTTAATTGTGTTGTTTAGTTTTGTACTGATATTTTTGTTTGCCCAATTTTTTTAAATATAACGTAAGCTTGGTGTATGTGACTCAATATGCTGTGGTTTTAAAATGGCAGAATATAGAGACAGATATTATGAATCTGAACGATTTTTTGTCCGTCTCGCTAAAAATGGATTGTCTTAATTTCAGAAAAGTGAAAATATATTTCTAACACACTAGAAGAAAGATAAGTATTTCTGGTTATACGTATATCCAATATACGAGTTTACTTGAAGTATAATATTTATATACAAGTCAAAAAAGGAAAGCTTTAATGTGTTTATTTATTAATCAGAAATTAATAATAAAAAAAAAAGAAAGAAAATAAATTTACGCAAAAAATATATTGACCCAACTATATTTTTTTATGATATTATAATCAAGAAATTAGGATAAAGGAACGTTCTACCATACTAATATGCATATTTTTTTTACTATAAGAAAAAGCAGTTTCAAGAACTTCCACTCCATTTTCCTGTCTAGTTCGAAATATGTATATTGAGAGACGGACAGTCAGACGTTCTCCCAATGCTTTATTATTGGCCCACTAAAAGAAATCCAAGATATTAAATCGATGTTCTCACTGAAAGTCTTCCGCTTCTATCTTGGACCTAATAGCTAAAGATCCGCTCTGTTTATAATAGCTCTATACGATTAGGGCGAAGCGATTACCCGATCGTTTTATGCTTGAAGCGTCTTTACTTAATTGAATAATGGTTATATTTAAATTTTTTTTTAAAACCACTTTGCTTCAAGGACGTATTGAAGATTGGAAGGTCGACATAATTATGTTCGTACTTTGCAATATTTGCGAATATTAGAAAAATGATTTATGTAATGAGTTTTTTAAATTTATAGTGTGTTAGGATGTTTTTAAAGACGTAACTGGTCAGGTAGATTAACTGGTACATTACTTCTTTCTCCGCTTTCGATCGCAAAACATATTTTTATCATAAACTTTAAAGTAAAAAAACGAGATTCCTAGGATCAAGGCCTCACAAGTTTGACATTATTATTTGTTTATGAGTTAGATACATATAACATTACTAAAATAAATATTACACACACATGTATAAAGTGACATACAGGTTGCTAAGATACCGCGTATTTTACGCTCTTAGTTTTACGGACTACTAGTTGACGCTACAATACAAAAATCGTCTCCACAGAATACCGTCACCCAGTAATTGGCAATCCATGGCCGATCGCCAAACCCATTGCGAGCAGACCTATACCAGTCCAGCATCAGCACTTGCAGCATTTATTGGCGCATTGTCACCATCCGTATTTAGGTAAGTTTTTTTTTTCTACAGGAAACAAAGGAAAGTGTCATGAGGCATATTTTGTACTCTTATTAAGACGGTTAGCTCTATTGTTTAAATATTTTAGATACGCAGATATAATCTAGTGTCAACACACATCGTTCTCCACTTTTAGCCCCTAATCTGAGACATTGCGTGTTGGGTGGCCGAAAGTAAGGCCGCGCTTAGTCTTGTCACCAGCGCGGAGAAATAAAAATATTTTAAATATAAGCATTCTTCCTAGAGGGAATCGAACCCACAACCATCATATATACATTCAGACGCTATTACTGAGTCACGATAAGCTCTATGTAATATGTATTAATTTAACAGACAATATTCAACTAATTTGTTAATTTTAGCTTATGCTAAAAGAAGGTCGAATATGGGCTAGTGGTATTGTTTTATTAGATATTTCTATATGGTGGTATGTGGTACAGTTGTGGGCTCAATTCCCACTACACAATACGATAATAACACTAGCTAAAAAAATAATAATAATGCTATTATGGCGCAATAGCATTGACGCGATAGTTTTAGGTTCAATACCTACTTAGAGTACTTTTATATTGTATTACTTTATATTGTACTTAAAACTATTAATATTAATAATTACTTCTCGAAAATTGCGAAAAGTGAATTCGGGAGAAAATATTGCGAAAAGTGGAGAACAACGGAGTGTTTTTACACTAGGTTCTCTCATGGGTAAAGCTTCTTGTGTTACAGGGGGTCGTGGGCGGCGGTGATCACTTGCCATCAGGTGACCCGAACGCGCCGAACTTTTTTATTCCATAGACAAGGCAAACGCCTTGTCGATGGAATAAAAAAAAATACTAAACATAGGCGATATTACAATCACTATTATAAACCATAACACAAAGAATAGTGGCTAGAGTATTAAAAAAACAGTTAACCAAAGCATTGTTGCATCCCCCTTATTTGTTCAATATAATCTGAAACTACAATATGCTGTACAGATTATAGTGTAATTGAGTGTGATAATAAAAATAGAACTTTCAAAAGTCTTGAGATTGTTTGCTAAATAAACGTTTTTTGGCATATTAGCTATTAGAATGCAATGTTTTTAACAATAGCTTTTTTAATTATTGTATGGATCCATATAATAATTTGCAGTAGGTGCATATAATAATTTAAAAAGGCTATACCTTTTTTTTATTTTACGTAACTTTTGTATTCGACGTACACGTTAAAGAGAGTGTAAAGTTGTAATCATTTTAAAAATACTTGGTGTAGGATATTGAAACCCAACGCAGCGTCCGTAGCCGTTATTTTCAATTTCTAAATGTGGAAATTTGAATATTCTTATTTTTTTATATTAAATATTTTGTCTGAACAATAAAATTGTGTAAACATTTAACACCGCTTGTATCCTAAAACAATAAATTTGAATGTATAAAAATTATAAAATGAATTTATATAGAACAGAATACATTTTTTTTTTTTTTTACATATTTTAAAGTGTTATTCGCACACTTAGGAAATTAAATTTGTCTTTAACAGTAAACTATTTTATAGAGAATGTGGCTAATTGCATATTTATTTATTTATTTATAAATGTAGCTACCCTCGTCCTCTATAAAAAAAAATATTATAAACTTACTAACATTTTTTTTTCTACAGTACGACCAGCACAAGCGCACACCCAAGTGTTCCCTCTTCCCGGGGGCTTCCCCTGGGCACACAGTTCCAGAGGTAGGTTATTTCCCTTTTATCAAAATAACAAGCCTGTCGTTACAATATGGTGGCATTATTGCAGAAAAACGTTTGTGTATATGATGAAATATTAGTGTCTGTCACATTTTCTGTAATAGCTATTAGTTCGAATACTGTATATTATAACAGTGAATTGCAAAAATATTCCTTAATTTGTTTCAATATTCACCTGGCATTAAATCTTTTTATCATATAGAAACGTAAATTGTAGTTTCGGAGTGTAATAATAATTATAATTTATATTGTTACCTTATAGATAGCCAGCACTTACTGTAGACTAAATATTATCGTAATTATTTTTTTTAATTTTAAATATTTAAACAATATATTAGCGTCTTAATTTAATTATAAAGGTTATCGTGTCGCATTGAGACATCGTCTGATTGTGATCGCGATTGGTTGTGGGTTCGATTCCCACTCAGAGGAACGCTCATAATTTTTATTATTTTCATTTCTCCGCGCTGGTTAATAAGACGGTCGCAATCGGTTGGAACCCTAATACAAATTTTTATAATAAATTCAAAAGAAATTAATACAAATAATACTTTATGTAAAGGCAAACCACGTCGCGGTATGATGAGAAGAGCAGTATTTTCGGATTTACAAAGAAAAGGATTGGAAAAACGTTTTCAAGTCCAGAAATATATTTCGAAGCCGGATAGGAAGAAGCTGGCGGAGAAGTTGGGCTTAAAAGACAGTCAAGTAAGTAATTTTAAATATACCTTATACTATTTATGATTTTATCAGATATATTGCCTATATTTTGGCAGCAAAATGCATGTTACATTATCATTCAATTAATGTGTGAAGGAAAAAATGTTGTACGTACCTATTATTTTTTTCATTTTGTACCCCCGGTTTTTTGGGAAGATAATTCGGAAGCAGAAGTATGAAAAAGGGCATAGTTAATATTTCTGTGAGAAAGGAGCTCAGAAATTTTCACAATTTTTATAATAATGCATTGGAAATATTTGATAAATCAATTAAATATTACGAATAATATAACATTATTTAGTAGGCTTAGTTTTTTTCTACCTATTAAGAAGATTGCAGAGATACTTTAATAAAAGCTATACTAATCGATTAAAGAAAGAAAAATCTAATATTTTTTGGAATAAATTGAGATACCATTTTTTATAAGCTGTTCATAATTAAACCTCTAAATTTATATGGACTTTGAATTTACATATAGATCATGTTCAACCCCTGCAGGCATAGCAATTATATATTACTAAAATTTACGCACACATTTAAGATAAATAAAAATATTTCAAAGGTATCATTGTCACTAATAGATATGTAAATAATTGAATGGGAAATAAATGTAGTCCCGCTGAGTATTTTACACCGGTTCTCAGGTCTAAGGCAGTAACTTTAGTGAACCTGTGTCCGGTAGTAAATTATTTGACGTTCAAAAAATGAAGCTAAAGCAAAAAATGAAGATATATAAAAAATATATATTATTAGGGACAATTATCAACGGTATTTTTATTTTATTTTCTGTTTGTCTGTTTGTTTTTGAACGTGAATCTCAGAAACGCTGTAAATGTATTTTGACTATTGTCTTGTGGTACACTTCCCTGAACATTTAGTGTTTATTTCATTTCAATCAGTTCATAAACAAAAAAGTTACAACCATTTAAATTATAAATTTATGCAAAGTTTGTGACTTGAAGGTGATTTGAAGGTGAACGCGGGCGGGCGAAAGATTATATAGTTATGTCATGTCGTATACGCAGGCGAAGCCACGAGCGGGTCGCTAGTATAAAATATGGTCTATCATTATTATACTCCTTAAATATCTAAGGAAGAGGGAACCTAGTGTCTCAAGACACTTCGTGTACTATTGTCACCAGAGCGGAGAAATTATAATAATATAGTTATAATCATTCCCCCGAGTGAGAATCGAGCCCACACCCACACCGCAACCATCGCGTTTACAGCCAGGAGTAGGTCCTCCTTTGAATTCATAATCGACAACATATTGGACAAACCTTGAAATCCACTTGCAGCACTCCTTAAAAAACTAAAACGGAAAACAATCAAATTGAACAAACACCATTATGAAAATCCCAAACCCACATACAGACAAAGGCTCTCGCGGAATCCAATCGACATATTATATCGAGCCAAGACCCGAATACCGTTTTTAGTTCGCAAAATGCAAATAATAAGCGATTGTGTTGCCTGTAGGGGTCGTCGGCTGCTTGTGACACACCCCTGGGCCGGGAATTTTTTTTGTAACACGCAACACGGTCCCCTTATTTAGTTACGGTTGATGTCTTAAAGTAACGCTATTTTGATGTACCTATACGGATATTTGTTTTGTAACTTTGCATTTGTTTTATGGTTTGTTGGTTGGATTATGGCCATCTAAAGCGCTGTGTTTCCAAGATGGACGGAAAGTGGAGAATGGAGTAATATATCACTATTTTCACTGTTTTTTTGATAAGGCGTTTAGTATAACGTAAATTCGTTATTTTTTAGCTTGCCCCTTCTTATTTCTTATAGCTGGGTAGTCAGAGAAGACCTAGTGTCAATACATTCGGTTCTCCACTTTCTGCTTGAATTCTAGACATTGCGTGTTAAGGCGCGAACCTCGACGCTGTGTTTTGTCTTGTTCACCAAAACGAAAAAGTGAAAATAATTAAAATTAAATTAGAAACATACCACCGAGTGACATTTGAAGCCACTACCAATCACGTACGGTCAGACGCTGTTCCACTGCGCCACGATCGCCTCAAGAAATGCATAATCTAAACCAAAAACTCTACGCCATATTAGAAGTCCAATGTGAAGATCTATTCAGCCAGAGAAATTTTGCTAACATTAAAAATATGGAAGTCTCCATGATTGAATTTCAATGAAACATTGCATATAATTTGAATAACTTTAACAGTATGTTTATATCCAATTAACTATCCAATTAAATTAATATGGGCGGTTTTTATAAATTAATTAAGAAACATATATAAGAGCATCTAACTTTAATAGTAATTTGCAGTTTGAATACCCACTAGAGGAAATGATTATTATCAAATACTTTCCATTCCCTCGTTTTGGTCCAAAACGCGGCGTTAAGTTCCGCCACTCAACACGTAATTAGAATTCCAACATAAACTGGAGAATGGGGAGGGCTAAGTTCTTTCTATCCTGTTATGGAAGGAATAAAAAAGTGTAAAGCTGTGTAAAGCTGCTGGAGCTGCTAATGCTAAGTGAGCTAGCTCCCCATTTACATTTGCATGTATATGATGGTGTCAAAAATAATTTATTAAATAGGTACTAGCGACCCGTTCGCGGCTTCGCCTGTGTAACTTACGTGAGTTAACTATTTAATTTTCGACGCTGTCTGCACATGGAAGATATATGTGAAAAAATATTACTGGGGGCAATCAATGTAATAAAACCCAAAACAATGATTTTTAACTTTCTTTACTGTTTGTCTTTATGACTGTTTGTGTGTTTGTGCA
Organism: Podotricha telesiphe; assembly: GCA_038994665.1. Classification (NCBI taxonomy): domain Eukaryota; kingdom Metazoa; phylum Arthropoda; class Insecta; order Lepidoptera; family Nymphalidae; genus Podotricha; species Podotricha telesiphe. The sequence goes on from JAOYRR010000459.1 coordinate 1,120,209, forward strand.
CGCCAATCTCAGAAACGGCTACACCGATTTGAACGGCTACGCAGTTTTGACTATTGTATTTTGGTAAACTTCCTTAATATTTAGTGTGCATTTTGTTTCAATCGGTTCATAAATATAAAAGTTACAGCCATCTAAATTATAAATTTAAGCTAAGTTTGTGATTTGATTGAAGTGACAACAGGGGCAGGTACAATAACTAAATAGTTGTGTAACATTATCGTGTAGCTTACGCAGGCGAAGCCGCGAGTAAGTCGCTAGTACATTTATAAAACACATTATTAACTCTTAAGAAATGATCTACATTTTACAACATCTCATAAATTCATCGTAAAATAAAAAAAACAATTCGCATAGCTTCTTGCCTTTTTTAAGTGGTTTTCTATAGATATTATTACAATGATAATAGTAATTGATATAAATGTTTTATGTAGGTAATATGTTATTAAAATAATTAAGCATATGAGAGGCTGTATGGAGCAGTTGGATATCGTTTACAGTCGTAAACGCGACGGTTGTGGGTTTGATTCCCACTCGGGGAATGGTTATTTGTTCATTTAATTTCGTCGCTCTGGTACCTAAGACAAAGCGCGGCATAGATTTGCGACATTCAACACGCAAAGCCTCGATTTCGGTTGGAAAGTGGAGAACGGAGTGTCTTGACATTAGGTTCTCTTTCACTACCCTGCTATGAGGGAAAAAAGGTGAAGCTGCCTTTTTTTAATGTTTATAGAAATAACTAAGAATGCACAACTTATGTAACGAAGTACTTACTTTAACCATTTCTTATCTTCTTTTCCAATACATTTACGATCGCAAAAATCTTTCACTTGATCATTTCATACAAATAAAACACACAAATGAAAAATAAATTGCGCCAAAACAAAAAATGACGGCTATAAATTTACAAAATAACCTTTGAACGACTCAAGACAATGCGAACGAAATAGATATACATTTATTACTAGAGGCAGAGAGAGACGGCTATATGTAGGTGTTGCTTCTTAAAACGGTTTTCTATTGGTGGATTTGTATCGTGTAAAAGTGTAGCCTAGCTCGCGATTGGCCGTTATTTTTTTTTAGCGTTCGGTTCCTCGTACCGGCCTTTTTATATCTGATTTTTATAGGATACTTGCAAGCAGGTTTTACTGTTTATTGAATGTTTGTATTAGGCTGTATGATTGTGGTTCATAGCCTGTTTGTTCATTGTAGGTTTTGTTTTGTGTTATATTGGTACGTTTATACAGTTCGAACGTTATTTAATATGATTTGGGTTTTGGATGTTAAAGAGTACCATTATCGTTTTAAGCTTGCAAATTGTAATGCAATTCATATTTATGTATTTCAGTTTCAGCCTTATTTAAATTTGAATGAGAAGTACAAGTAAAACTTTTAAGGAACATTTTTATTGTTTCTGAAAATATTTTTACTGTTAAATATTTTTAGTTGAAATGCGTTAATGACAACATTTGTATAAGAAAATTATTAAAAAAATGATGGTATGATGAAATAGGAGTTTAATTAAATTAAGAATTTAGTTGAATATACAGTTACATTCACTTATATACACAAATTAAGTACATACGTTCCGCAAGTAAAAAAGAACACTCACGTTAGAAGGTTAAGTAAAAATGCAATTGCTATTTTGTACCTATACAAGCAAATAAAATTGGAATGTATGTTTGTAATATAAAATAAACCGCTTTTTACTAAGTTCCATATGTATGCATACACGGTTCCTATACCAAAATAACGTTTTTTTACAATTTTTGTCAATCTGTCTATCGTCTGTTTGTTCTGGCTAATCTCTGGTATGGCTAGACTGATTTTGACGGAACTTTCGCTGGCACATAACTGATGAAATAAGAAGTAACTTTAGATGGCAGATAACTAATGTAATAAGTAGTAACTTTCGATTTAGGTACATTCGGACGAAGTCGCGGACACATCTAGTTTTAAATAAAAGTCTTAGTCACACTTGCACGTAGAATTTTATTTGATTCAATGACACGGATAAATCCAGCTACGTTCAAATTTTAATTATATTTCATATTAAATACCTTTTAATGCCTAACCTAACCATCTTTGAATTATATCTAAAAAGAAACATAGTAACGAAATAAAATAATGTTGATTTTTATTAATCTCTTATATTACGACAAAGGCAAAGAGATTAAAGAAGAAGACTGTATTAAAATTAAAAATGTACAATTAAATTTCAGGTTCATTTCAGTCTACTTTCCTTTAAAACAAAAACCGGACGGACTTACGCTTACCGGACTATTCGGAAAGAACCTACCTACCCACCTAACCTACATGATAGTCACGAATCCTTACTTACCGCTCCACTTATTCTAATCCTTAGTATAACTAAAAATTATTATAAATACATGTGACAAGTGACAACTACATTCAAAAACATCGCGTTCAGTTGAACTCGCCTCAAACACGCCATAACGACAGAAATAATTCATTTTTAATAACATTCACAACCCTAAAATACAACTCATTGAATACAATTCAATCTACCTCAGCATTAAGATTAAAATATAAAGCCTACCCGCATATATCAGGGTCCAATAGAACCTAATGTAGTCCATTTTCCAACTAAATTCGACATAATATTGCGTTTTTATTAGTACCTATACCAAATATACCCACGCGATTAATCCAGTTTTAATAATCACACATGAAAATGTCTAAAAAACTTAAAGAACTTATAACGACATGATCGCGTTACAATGTAACAAAATAAAATAACCAAATATGTACAGATAAAAAATTTAAATAGTATTAAATAAAGTTGAAATTTTATTTCTTAAATTGCATTGTTTAATTATGTCTAATGATCTAGAGTAAAAATAATATAACATCGACCCACACTATTTTGGTTTTTATATGTTCTATAATAGAATCGTGTATCCACTTTGTAATATTATAATTAGAAATTAAAAATATAAAATAATCAATATATTAAAATTATTTCATATTTTCCACATAACATAATTACATCAACACGGCGCCATCCATCAAACGTTATACAAAGGTTTCTAATTCGCGATAAAATATAAAAAGTCTGGAGCGGGCATCACAATCCCGAGCTCAACCCCTCGGGATGCCATCATTAAATAAATTCCTTCCCCCAATTATAGACTTACGAATATAAATAAATGGCACAGATAAAATAGATATTTTTATTGTTTTTTTTTTAACTGAATTTTGTCGTGGGTGTGATAAGTTAGTTTTGCTCTGTAACAAATTGTATACAGCTTTGTTGTAATAATATTAAGATATAAATGATATATAGGAGAAACGAGGAATAGAAGCTATCGTGCCGTTTAACAGCGACTGACTCTAAAAGCAATGGTGGTCCGACTTCCGCTCGGGGGAATGATTTTATTTACATTATTTCCATTATTTTTAAATTATTTTCATTTCCTCGTTTCTTTAAGATGAATTGCGGCGTTAAATTTCGCTACTGTAACTGATTCGGATTCGGGCTGAAAATGGAAAACGGACATTAAGTTCTCTATATCTACTCTGTGATGTGGGTAAACGCTTGAGGTTGTAAGAAATGGCTCTAAAATTTGGTTAAAATTATGATATTGTGACGCGAAAAAAGCTATGATAGATCTCCTGAAGTAGGTTCTCTCAGCGTCTGCTAATGTATTTTTATCTATTAGTGATAAGATTTCTCCTAACTTTTCGAGTTTCGTTTACCATAGAATAAGAAGGTATTTCTTGTTATTTATGTACACTGGTACTCTCGTTTATTATATAAAAACGTATTTATATAATGTTTATTATCTTTAAATGTGCATATTTCTAAACTTATATTTATGAACTTCAATATTTTTATATTTGTTTATGAACTCTACAAAAATAAAACATACATATACAATGGTTTTATAATTGGCAATAAAATATAATAGTTACATTAAGTATATATATTTTTAATAAATACTGCCGTATCTAATAGAACAAAAGCGCAAACCCCGTCGGCCGGCGCCCAACAATTATTTAATGTCAAACGCAACCAGCGCGCCAAGATTGCGGATACGGAGCGAGTGTGAAAGCGGCTTTATATTTATTTTATATTTACATTTTGTATAATTTTGATACATTTTTTCTGCTATAAATGGTATTTAGGTATTTTGTATTTAAAAATTTTACAATACCAACGGACTATTTATTATCAAAAAATGAGCGCATTTTGGCGCAGTGTAACAGTATACGATGGTATAAACTATTTTCATTTCGCCGCTCTTGTGACAAGCCACTCAACACGAAATGTCTGAAATTCGGGAAATCGGAGAAATCGTAGAGTTTTGACACTAGGCTCTCTCTTCCTCTCCCCGTGTGTGAAAAAAGCGTGAAGCTGAACATAAATATTTATCGTATAATGCAAAGGATATCGGAATGCAGATCATTTCATTTCATTCAACAGTCATGTATATTTTTGAAATTTTAATTTAAATAATTGTAACAAATTATTTTTTTTATTAATAAAGAGCATATAGGAATTTTATATTAACTTTGTGTTTAAATAAATAGTTATATAAGCAATATAAACCTTTGTTTTTTCTAAATACTTGTTGCCATGCTCAATCTAATAACATTAGGTAGATACAAATATGGGACATTACAAAGAAAATAACTAGAAAACAATACAAAAAAATAGGCTTAAATATATTTTACAGGCAACAAAAATAACTACAATAGTATAAAATAAATTTTACCTTTAAATATTTTTATAATTATAAGTATATTATTTAATTACCTTTAATATTAAAATAACAATTAACACAAGTACCTAACAAGATAATACAAACTTCAAAGATATTCACGAACCACCATCTTTAGTCAGAGTGTTATCTACTAACCTTTGTTTAAATTCATTGTTCTAAACAATAGTATAATCTGTGCTCAGTAACTCGAGTTATTGGTTATCTGTGGGGTGCCTTTATATGGGTTGTTTTTTTTTATTAGAATAATATTTTTTGTTTTTGTTATTCAATAAAAAAATATTGACATTTTAATCGTTAAAATATAGAATTATTGTATTATATATGTAATAAGAATTATTATTATCAATTCCTTTAGATTTTTACGAATTGTCAATCATTGAGTTTGAACAATATACTATGTAGTATTCATTATACTATGAAACACTTTACCCTTTCCGGCTGAAACTACTATTTAAAGAAATTAGATGGAGTTGTCATACATATTAATTATTATATAATTCAATGATATCTATTATTTCCACGTATCTCTTACATTAAAGAGCATTTCAAAAATATCACTTATTTCTTTATTTGCCAGAAACTAGAATAGGTATATATATATTAGAATAGGTAGGTACTTCATGTGTAATAGATTTAAATTTATCTTGTAGGCAACAACAATAACTACAATAATGTAAAATAAATTTTACTTTTCATTGTCTATTAAAGAATCCATGAAAAATATTCTTTTATTAAACATATTTAAATTAAACATGTCACTTTAATATTTACACTGAGAAATTCAACAAAGTAGTTATACAAATGAGTCACAAAAGGGTTACAGCAAACTTACGTCCTATTAAAAAATAACAATTCTTGCAAATATTTAAATAATTTAAAAATCAACTTTTGACATTACATAAACAAACATGTAAGTAATGTCAGTCACAAAAGCGCGCCAACAAAAAGTTTCCCAATTCAAAATAAATAAATGCAAATATTTGAAATTGGAACGTGAATAAACAGCGGGCCGTTTGAATATTCATACCAAATATGAATATTTCAAATTTGGATACGCGGTCCGAAAATCATTCATTGGACCCAGGTTGAAATTAATTCAGCCAGTATTTACTATTGCGAAATGAACACGCTGACTCTTATGTACTGGAATCTAGATGTATTGTCAGCTTTTGTATGTTTTAAAAACAAACTAGATAAAACAAACATAGTGATTTGATATATACTTTCGAATTTGAATGAAGTTCATTCAATAGAGTGTTTATAAAAAGATTTAAATATATAACATTTTCCTTTTATGTTTTAAATTATCTGATTTTCAATAATAATTAGCATATTTAAATCCCTTCTGAAAAGACATAAAATACATGTTCTTTACATATTTTGCTTGCTAAATAATGAAATACAACACACTTGTACAAAACAAGCCACAGTTTTAGCTATACGCGATATTTTAAGCCCTTACTGTAAGACAATTAAGGCAAGGCTTTTTTACACTCAAGAAGCAGCGAAATTTTCACTATACCTACTGATTAGAGTTCAACTACTTATTTTATTCTTTTTCCGTCCTATAGACTCATTTTCATCAATAGATTTGACAATTTCTTACACCCCACAGCTGCACTTGCCCACAGACTATAAAATACAACAGCTTGCCCAATCTATTAAATATTCCGAACTAATATATCATAATTACTACAATATCAGCGTCCCCTCTACAAATTAGTTGCGCGTCGGTATCTCTTTATTCCGTATAAATCGCAATAAAAGTGAATATGTCAAAAAGTAATTAATTCTGATTTCTGAGCCTGTCGCACCCCTTGTCTTGTTGAGGGATGGGATCGGTCTTCGAAATTGTGTCGATACGATGTACCGATGTATGTTACTAAAAAAAAAGAATAGAGTGACTTAACCCATAGCGTTTTTTTGGGTAAAATAACATTATTAGTATTTTGAGCGTTACTACATCACATGTTCGTTAGTTGTAATAATTATGTTTTTTTACATTAAAAAAACATTTGTTTTTGTAATTTTTAATTGAATTTCAAACTCAAAGCCGCATCATTGTTCTTATCTTTTGTACATTCCTAAAAAAATGTTCATTTAATATTATTTATTAGTAAATTAAAAATGAAACCTCAGATCGCTACTAATATTCTTATTTATTGTAATAAAATAGATGTAAGAAGCGTCTTATGTATTTTGCCTACAATAAAAATAAAAAAATAAGATTAAAAAAAACACAAATTACATCGATACAATATCATAGCTACTATACAGTTGAAAGTCAGAAAGGGTCGCGTCAGCTGGCGGCGGCGTATTGTCGCTAAATGCGCGACGACGTGACGCGGTCAAGGGTCTCTTATAAGTATTATATACGTATGTATACATTACTATTTATGTTATATCTGGTTGGGGAATGATTATATTTAAAATATTCTCTTTTCTCTGATCTGGTTCCAGAAATAAAGCGCGGCCTTGAGTGCCGCCACTCAATACGCAATATCTAGATTTCGGCGGAAAGTGGAGAACGGAGTGTCTTGGCACTTGGTTCTCTCTGACTACCCTCCTATGCTAGAAAAAAACGTGCAGCTACAAAATAATTATACAGACTGTATCTTATTCGACGGATCAACCGCCCCGCAATAGATAAATATATTTTCAGCAATTACCAGTACTTCAGAAGATGTTTTGGAATTTATGATTTCTTTTCAATATCGGCATCCCAAATCCAACTTTAAAATACAGCCTCATTACGGTACGGTTAATTAGATTAGATTAGAATAAAACCAAGAAGCTGTAAAGAAACATTTAGTTCAGTATTTGTTCGACATATATATATATAATTACGGATACAAATCACTCGAAAGAGGAAACGCATCTCAATAAAAAAAACTTATTAAAGGGCTATTGCAATAAGGATGCATCTGAGGAATCAGAGAGAGAGAGAATCGCCCGTTTCTATTACATAATTAACATTGTGCAAATAAAAATCGCTTATTTCATTGTGTAGTACAGATAATTAATTATAAAATATTAAAGAGAAAGATTATAAAAAGAAGACAGAATTTTTTGACATCTACATAATTCGTCTCACATTTCAATTATCGAACAAAAGTCGCGCCAAAAAACATCCGACGTTTAAAATTGACAAATGATTCGTTCGAATTTCAAAAACGATCAATAACCAATTGGTTCCGTGAAAGTGATTTGTCATTTTCAATTCATATCCGTTTTGTCACAAATTTAGTTATCAACTAAGGAATATTGAAATCACTAAATCAAGATTTAATTAGTAAGATAAGTCGCGGCGTTGAGTTCCGCCACTCAACTCGCAATGTCTAAAATTATGACGGACACTAGGTACTGACTACCCTACTATGTGGACAAAAGCGTGAAGCTGTAAAAGATTTAATAAGTTGTTATAAAAAATCAATTGTTTAATATCTCAGCGGCTCTTTACAGCTCTCCCTTCAGAGCTGGAGGCCGCTTGTCGAACTGATAGCACTGATATTTTTATATTAACTAATTAATTAGCAATGTGCCTTTAATAAGTTCTTTGATTTTCGCGATTATTACACATTTTGAAATGAAACTATTTTAACCTAGAGTCTACCTGTGACCACCGACTACTGTGTGTACTGTGTTCAAAACGTCGGGTTTCTAAAATGTATATTCGAATACCAAAATTATACGCGATTAATCCAGTTAAAATAGTTTCATTTCAAAACGTGCCTTTAAAAGCCCATTGGAGTAATAAATTTTTTTATTAAAAAAAAGACCGTATAATATGTTATTTTCCACCAGTTTAAACGTCTAAATAATGTTAAAACGAGAACTTTTTTTTGTCTAGCCAAATATAAGAATGCTATATTTTTAAATTATTATTATTTTTACATGTTCCTTATTTGAGTGATTTTCGCAATATTTTTATTTTACTTTTAAAAGCTTGTTTTCTGAAAGGGATTTAAGCCCACGGCCACTACGCATACTGCACAAGCACATTGCAGCACGACGGTGATACTTTGTTAATGATTTTAAATAAAATGTACAGATCGTTCATCATTTACGGTTATCACTGGTATTAAATTGTAAATTAACTTTGTAATACTTTTGTTGCAATATGATCCTATTATTACTATATATAATTATATTTTTTATCTTTATAGAATATAAATTGTATTTGGCGATATACCTTCTTTATGTAATACAATCACAGCAATTCGGTTCTCTTTATCACTCCGCTCCATTCAAATATCACAAAATATTTTATGAATATATTAAACAATCATATAATAATGTCAGATTCCAAATTGAAAAGCTATATTTTGTTTATTTTAAATTATAACAGTATCTCTGGCTCGTCATACTAAGTATAAGATGTGTCCTTCTTATGAGATAGAAAAAGTTTAATTCAGCATAAATATTTTAATAACTTGCGCTTTGAACCACTTGATATTTTTACGATTTGTTAGAGTGAATAACAAAAAACTACAATACACTAAACACCTACAAAAGAGAAAGAGAAAGTAAGAACATAACCTAATATGAAGCCAGTCATAACGCTTAACTGGCGGAACTCAACGCCGCGCTTTAAAAATAATAGAACTCCCCGAATGGGAATCGAAAACGTAACCACTGCTTTCATGGCCAGACCCTAGGCCACCCGTTAGCAACTAAATACATAATTACTTTTTTATATGAATGAAAGTAAAGTAAAAAAAGCAATGCGTGCATTATACATCAAATAAAATATTATAAAAAATGAAGCGATAATCGTTAATGTTATGAATCGTTTCTTTTTTTCATTTTTTTTTTGGGTGAAATAACAGTTTTTGGGGTAAAGAATAGATTTGTGGGTGACGTTGGCTTATTGATGGTGGGCGTGGTATCTATTGTTAACGCAACGGGAACATAGAATGGATGGTTATTTTTAGTTTGACACACATTTTTATTGTTAAACCATGTGATGTGATATGGTCGCAGGTTCTAATCCCATAGGAGTAATAAAATAAAAATCAAAATATTCTTCATTAAAATAGGCAATAAATACTTTCCAATTGTCAGTTAACATGTGTATTGTCAGTCCCACAATGACCTGTGAGGACGCCAGTTTTCCTGAGAAGACCCTACAAAAAACTGTACAGTTGCTTTTTTTTTTATTTAATTTTACTATAAGTTCTTAATAATGTTATAAAAAAATATGTCGAACACATGGTGCATAATATTTATTTCATTAATTATTTACATAATTTAATTAATTGAACAAAAATATATAATTTTTCCAAAATCTGTGCGTTTATGCGTCATACTAACTTTAACTATGTCAAGTTCACACTTCTTCGTCTTCGTTCTTCGTTCTGTCAGTCATTCAGTCAGTATGTCTGTCGTCTTCGAGTCTAAAATATTTACTTTACATGTTTACATAGTAATTTTATTATCTATTACAATTTAACTTCTAATAAAATAAATAAGATTATTATATAATTCCTCGCGAAATTTTAATAAGCAGAAATTGAACTTAACCTCCTTTTTGGTAATTTACAAAATATTTTTTAGTTTAATTTATTTCATTAATTCATAAGTAAAAGTAAATTTTTATATAACGCAATTTCTAATGCAATATTTTTTTACAGGTAAAAATCTGGTTCCAAAACCGTCGCATGAAATGGCGGAATTCTAAAGAGCGGGAACTCCTCGCTTCCGGCGGCTCCAGGGAGCAAACTTTACCCAACAAGAATAATCCACATCCAGACCTATCTGATGCTGAAGTAGATAAACCCAAAATGTCACCAATTTCTAACGAAGATGAGGAGATTAAGACCAAAATTTACACTAGCACCTCCAACGATTATCGTTTCGACGACAAAATGGCCGCCAATTCGTTATTTACGCCTGAAAATGTTTATAATAATATGGAGGAAGAGGATTTCGATAGTGATGCGAGCGCTTCCGATGAAGAAATAAATGTAACTTGACGTGTTTTCTAAACTAGTGATGTATCTATTGACACAGTATTTTAAAGCTTAGTTTGTATATTGCACAGATTATAATTGTAATATTTGAGATATTAAATAGTAATAAATATACTTTTTTTTTTAAGACACTATGTTAAGTTGTGCTTGTGAATAATTAATTTATTAAAAAATGGCAACAACTTCACAATTACAAATGCATTTCAGCGTGGTTATATGAAACAAACATTAAATAATATTTACTTTAGATAAAATATAATACTTTAGATAAATCTTATCGTCTATGCTTCAATTTCCAGCGTTTAAAGTTAAGCTTCCAAAAATATATTCCCTTCATCTTACTGAACGAAGTTTGCGTAACCATGGAAACAATATTTTCTTAAATGGGATTCAAACACACAACCTGTGTAGTAGAATATGTGACAACTGCACTTATACTCATGGAACTCCTCTTTATACGTGAATATAACGACTATTTCCAGTAGTCTCACCGTGCAGTCTTCCTAGTAGTGCTATTGGGAATTTCGTTCCTAATAGATTTAATAGGTATTTCGATACAATAGACTTACCAGTGAAACAATTTATATGAATAATTATTAAAAATCACCCGTGGTATCAGTAAGTCTATTAATAAAATTCAAAGTAATGCTACTGGTAAGACTACAATAAGAGTACTAGAAATAGATTTATAAATAATTCATATTATTTATTTTTATTTGCCATAAAGCAGACTGCCATCTGCTTATGTTAGAATTCCCATTCTAAGGGGTTTACGGCAATGATTAAGCTACTTTTGCCTTAGCCATAGTTGAGCAGTACAGCGTCTGACTATAAACTATTGGTTGTGGGATTGATCCTAACTCAGTGGAATAATTCTATTTAAATTAACATCATATTTGCGCTATGGTACAAGACCAAGCGCGGCGATGGGTACCCAACCAGCACGCTATGTCTCGAATTTATTCGATAAGTGTAGAACCACCCCCAAGGCACCCCCTTGGCACTAGATTCTCTCCGACAGCCCTGCTATGCGGGAAAAAGCGTAAAGCTGCTCTTTTTTCATAAGGCATTAATGGTCAAAAGATTAAAAAGTTTCCGTCTGCCTAACTAAACGTTTGCTCATTTAAATAGTACCACAATATAAATTATGTAAATCGTAATTAATTTCTTTATTCGCTTCAACATATATCTGGCGTAAACAAAATATTTAAAATATTATATAACATAAAAAATTATGTTTGACAGCTAGTTCTGCAAATATGATTTATTAAATGAAAGCTTTTGTTTTAGCTGTGGCGTTATATTTACTTTTTTTTTAATATGGCTTTGATTGTAAATATAGAATTAATATGATTGTAACATATTTAAGTTACATATTTTTAGAATAAAATAAATAATAAAATTTTATTTTTTAATAAATATAAGTAGATAATATTATCTTTGACATTCCAATTGTAATTTAGTTTTTTAATAAATATAGTGAACTACACGTTTATATACACAATTTAAATATATAATAAAATGTAAAGCATATGATGATGACACTTAAAATAAAAAAAATAACCTTTTTTTTTATTATAAAGTAAGTCGAAAAAGAGAAAGTTATAAGTGTCAAGATATTTTTTTTTATTTTTAGATCAATGCAGACTCTTAATGTTTTAAACCAATACAGATTATAAACAACAAAAAATAAATTATAGTATAATATTTAACTTAATGTCATTTTACAAAATTTTATATAATATCTCTATATCTATTTGTACAATGCACCAAATTTGTAAATATTTTTGTTAGTTTTAAGGATAATTAATAATTGTATGTGTCATACATTTTATGTGAAATAAAATATTTAAAATGCCTTTTTCGTTTTAATTGACATTTCTATATTTACTTTTACAATATTTTAGAAATTATATAGTTATAGCAATACTACAGTTTCACGTCATAGTGTCACAGTGAGACAGGTTCTCACAATACAAGTGTTGATTGTGGGTTCGATTCCCACTCGACAGTATTAACATATATAAATGATTTTCATGTCCCCGCTGTGGCAATCAGTTCCGCCATTCAAAACGAATTGTCTCAAATTGGCGAGGAGAATGGAATATCTTAGCTTCTAAGTTGTACCTTATAATAGAAAAAAATCAAATTTTAAAAGTAACGGGAATTTAACAATTTGTCTATCTGTATACTCTTTACAAGTGTACATGCCTTCAATTACCAGAAGTAATTCAATTTTGAATCATATATATTAAAATTTCGTAAAGATTGTCTTATATATTTTTTATGATCTATGTCATTTTTCAACAAATTTGTGTGTCAAAATAGCGTTGCAAGATTGTCTCCCGCAAGCCAAGTCAAACACGATGTTTACACATTTCTGGACGCGTGCACAGCCTTGCCAAGTGTGCAAATGCTCCATTACACTGATAAATATTGTTGAAGCTAATAAAAGCTTCTAAATAACATCGACTCGAATCGAACCTACAGACACTACAATGCAATACTCTAACAATTAACCGAAATAAAAAAACTAAAGAAAAATAAAAAAGAATGTATTAAAGAGAAAAAAGATATATTACAAATTGGGCGTTACGTTATACATAAATACTGGTATTATGTCAGCCGCAGTTTGTTTAGATCACGCCTCTAGGTGCTTGTGTGAAATATTGTCGCAAGGTGTACTCTTTAATGTTTTTTGGGGCCGAGGATTCAATTCTCACGTTTTGTTAATAAGTAAAGGTTTTATGGTGTAATAAAGAGAAATTAATGGCCAATCATCTGTGCTACTCCTAGACGCAGTTGCAGCAGTAAATTAGGCGTTGCCTTAACAACGTATATACAAAAGTGTATTTCAAACAAGCGGTAGTGTCTGTAATATTAAAACAAAAGCTTCACGCCTTTTCCCGCATAGCAGGGTAGTCAGAGACCGCCAGGGTTCACGGAAGATTGTAGTCCCTGTGGCCGTGGCCAGCGGCAGTGGAGGAGGAGCACCGTGAGGTTTTAGTGGGTAAACGGACGGCCCACGTCTGCCGGCCCGGAGTCCCACACAACCGCGTCCGAGTCCCCTATCGGGCGGGTATCCGTAAGGGATTTACTCACGTTAGAAAAAAAAGTGTAGTCAGAGAGTGTGTCAAGACACTCCGTTCTTCACGCACCGCCCGAAGTCGAGACATTGTGTGTCGTGCTTTGTCTTGTTCAACAGAGCTTAGAAATGAAAATAATTTTAATATAATCATTCCGTCGACTGGGAATCGAACCCATAACCAATTGCGTGTAGTCTAACGCTGTACAACGATAGCTTTTGCTTTCTAGTGGATAATTCTTAAAGTTACATACAAAATAAAGCATCAGATCGATGGTGTCCAGACGCCACGTGTCGCTAAACTAACGTCAGTAACACTCTCTCTTATATAAGTTAAAGGGCAGATTTAAATTTATTATCCTTGTTATAGAGGTTTTAGTACTTCGATGAGTTTTTGGCCTTTGATTTTATATTATTTAAGGGCCTACTCGATTAGTTGTGGTTTGGATTTCGACTCGGATGAATATTTATATTGAAATTATTTTCATTGTCGTCGCTCTGGTAAGCGTTGAGTTGAGTTGTGGCGTTGAGTTTCGCCACTCAACACGCAATCTCAATTTTGGGCGGAAACTCTAGAACGGTAATTTTAGTTATGTACAAGACCATCTGGGCGCAGTGGGATAGCGTCTGGCTGTAAACGCGATTAGTTGTGGGTACGATACACACTCGGGGGAATGATTATGTTTATAATATTGTCATTTCTCCGCTCTGGCAAGATAAATATCGAATAGATGTTTGAATTATTTAGTTAACTTCTTGTTACTTCAGTGTCACGCTCTTTCCCGCATAGCAGGGCACTGTGCCCTAGAGAACCTAGTGTGAAGACACTACTCCACTTTCCGTCTGAATTCCAGACATTGCATGTTAAGTAGTGGAACTCAACGTCTCGCTTTATATTACCAGAGCAGTAACATACACACAATTAAAAAATTATCTTCCCCCATGTATGAACCCGAAACCAATCCCGTTTACAGCCAGTGCCACGATGGCTTCAGGTTTCAGTAATATAGTTTAGTATAGTGTTATCGAACCCGTGACCTCTTGTCTGCACTTCAATCTTTAGTCGTCCATAAAACAAACATGTCCAAAGCAAATGCGGCAATAAAATAAACGCTCAAATGCATAGAAAATCCGGGCAAGTAGACGCGTGGCTGACACGTGGCGTCTGTTTGCACGTGAGGGAGAAAAAAATTAGCTTTAGGCTGTTTGCCGAGTGGTCTTAGTCCCATTTTGAAATTGTTTAAGGTGTTATGAAGACTTTTCTCTGTTTTAAACATTATGTACACTATGTACTTGAAGAAAGTTTAAAGTGTCCATGTAACACCGGCTTACCTTTTGTAAATTTTAATAAATAAATAAATAAATAATTTAATTATCTTTTTTCATTTATACAAGACAATTTTAACTAAAACTGCAAAGGAATATTTATAGTGAGTTACTCATTTAAGCATGTTCCTTTTATTGTCTTTTTATAAATAATTTTAATGTTTATTTTTTCAAACATTATTCACTGAGTGACTATTTTCGTAAAACAATAAAATTCCTGGAAAATCTAATGAAACTGGGCAAACAATTAGCCTATGTTCATCCGTAGACCCGTATCGCTATATAAAATTTCATCACAATCGGTATAGCGGTTTGGCACACAAATCGACAGTTACGTTCTCATTTATAAATATTACTATGGATTTAATGACGCGACTTCATCTCGCTGCCTATAGGCTATTTTACAATAAAACCTCAACCTTCCAACAGTTTCAAGATGGCGATGGATATGTCAATATAACTTTATTTTTAATCTGTTATTATTAACATCCAATTCTATTACAAAAATATCGTTAACAACTAAATAGACGCGCCATAGCATAGAAAATCCTGACAAGTCACGTGACCGACATCTGGTGTGCGACCGTGATGGAACACACGAACTGTGGTGAGGTGAGAGAGGGACAGATCACGGTAATGTAATTAAATTGGATTCACGCTTTATTTCTTAAGAGGGTTAAGAGTTTAGAAATAATTCTTATTATTGCTGGTAAGTGTATTTAAACTAGATTCACAAGTGAGCTTGATTGTACTTTTATTTATTTATTTATATACTAAAGGAAATATTAAAGCTTAATAAAAGACATGTTTAGAAAACGTATAAAAAATTGAACGTAGCGGGATTTGAACCCGCGCCTCTTGTAAACCGTTCAAGCGCTCTGACCGCTAAGCCATGCGTTCTACATCCAGCTTCGTCGAAATTCTTATACGCTTATTACAATCAAATTTTTATACGTTTTCTAAATATGTCTTTTTCAACTTCCTAAGTGTGCGATAATTTTTTTTTTAAAACAGTCTACAATTGACTGTTGATTGTTTCTTTTGATCTGTAGTTTTTCGAGACCGCATTATCTTCTTCTGAATCAGTTTCGGACATTGTAGATCTAATAGCGTAATAAACCACGCATTATCTTATTGCCAGAGCGGATAAATGAAAGTTATATAAAAAAAATCATTCCCCCGAGTGGGAATCGAACCTACAACCAAGTGTAGCCGTATACGCTGTCACACGCTGTTACACTCCGCCTGTCTGCCTCTCGGTCGTAATTTGTATCTTTGTTATGATAAATTAAGCGTGCAATTTAATTATATTTCTTATTCAGTTAAAAATAAAAAAATAACTCAAAATGTCAGTAAAAACCATTTTATTATTATGTAATATCTTAAAATGGCTTAATCAATTCGTGAAGGAAAACTTTCTACCCCCATTTACAAAACTTCTACGCACGGAGGAGTATGTAATTTGGCAAAGTTTATATACACAAGAAGTGATTTTTTTATAATAATGCATTAGAAATACATTAAATTATTTAAATGAATATTACTCTCACTGTCATGTGTTTGACGTACACGTTGATAAGGCAACGAATACTTTACGCGTTAGTATTTGTAAATAAACAGGAACTCTTTAATATAAAAAATTCAACCGACAAGCGAGTGTGTATGCATTCGTCCTCTATTTTTCTACCCGTACATTACCTTTATAATTTTTGTTTAAAATTTTTGCGGGACCAACTTCGGAGTAGCTAAACAAATTTATGAAAATTCACTCGCTTTCATTCTTTCTTCTTCTTTCATCCTTTCGCTCGGACAGTGGAGGTGAGCGTTAATATATTTTAATCAAATATGAACGATGGAATGCAATTGGGCCGCAAGTGGCAGGCACTGCTTCGTGCTCCTCTATCCGTAACACGATGGGTGAATCTATAATGCTAAATAAAATAAGGAGTTTCTTTTCTATCCACAAAAAAAAAGAATTATTAAAATTGTCGTATTGTCGTTAAATTGTTGTACGTTACGTTGTGGGAAATTCTAAAATTGTCGTACGTGTAGAATTGGGAACCTCCTCCATTATATTCGGTTAAAAAGTTAAATTTTACCTCTCAACTATTAAATTGGCAAAACTAAATGGTTTTTTGTATTGGTTTAATATTTATTAAACGACCCCTTATTATAAAATATAGCAATAATGCTATAGAAAATCTATTAAACACGAATTCTATGGGAGTGTTGTAACTACAATACGGTTACAAATTTACGATATTTTAATAATATCATCTGTGGGATCGTAACTTTCGCTATATTTATTTATTACTAGCGACCCGCTCACGGCTTCGCCTGTGTTAACTACTCGATTCAACTATTTAGTATTTTCGCCCGCCCGCAATTTATAATTAAAATGGTTGTAGCTTTTTTGTTTATGAACCGATTGAAATGAAATAAATACTAAATGTTAAGGAAAGTTTACCACAATATAATAGTCGAAATTAGATTTATCTCGGTTAAGCCGTTTCTGAAATTAACGTGCACAAACAAACAGACAAACAGATAAACATACAAACAGAAAAGAAAAGAAACTATTTTTTACATATATCTTCCATGTACAGACAGCCATCAGTTACATTTTAATTAATATGTATAGATGTATAGATTTATTAATGAAACTTATTCACGAATCATCTGCTTTTTAATTTATTGATGCTACATTCTCAGATTTTTAAAAAGAAAAATGTCCTTATCGTCTATATTTTTATATATATCATATTTATATATATATTTCTATTACATAATCACATATAAATTTATATATACTTCTATTACATAATAGTATATTTAAAGAAATGATTAATATTAACGCCTAAAGGAATGTTTTTGAAGTTTCATTTAAACTAAATCAAACCTAAAAGTATAAATTAATAATTTCGAAAATATATATAAATTAATTTTAAATTGTTGTGACGATATTTGTATCACGTTATATTTATAAAGTAACATACAAATAAGTCTTCAAAAGAAACGCTTGAATTGTTGATATTATATGACTTGATATGACTTGATAAATTGATGATATTTTAATAATATTATCTGTGGGGTCGTAACTTACGTTTCTTAACATTGAAACTTATTCACGAACCATTTGCTTCTTAATTTATAGATTTCCGAGAAATACTTATATTTGTGATAAGAAAAATATATGCTTTAGATATCCGCTTTTTGTATATAAAAATAGTGTATATTTTATATATAGATATATTATAATTCCATAATGTTTAAAAAAATAAACAGGAAACAGTTTAATATAAAAAAAAGCACTTTAAATAATATATATAGAATTAGGTATTGATATAAATATATTTAAAAAATAGATATTAATTAAAAATGTAACTGATCACTTTTTGTACATGGAATATATATGTAAAAAAAATATCTATATATCTATTTTATGCTTTAATACAATATTACGTTATTAACAAGTAAGGCTTATTTATTACTTTGTAGAGTTCATGTTTAAATGATAAAAATGTGTGGAAGTAATATGATTTGAGTTTGGTGCAGGTTAGCTGCCACTGTGTTAAATGATAAAATTGTAGCTTTCATATTTGAAAAGAGCAACTGTTGAGTTTCTCGCTGGCCCTTCTCAGCAGAACTGCCTTCCGAGCCGGTGGTAGCTTATGTTCATTCGACGATTCAAAACTGCTTGCAAAAGTCTATTTGAATTTGAACTTGAATTTCATTAAATTTGCTTAATTATGTTTTATATCACGTATGAGTTATTTGAATAGTTTTTGTTAAAATAAATAAATTTACAATTTCAAATTACCACGACCTATAAAGAACTACTTTTTTTTTCAATTTCTTTAAATAATTGTATTTAATCTACATACATTGAGTAATATTTAAAAAAAAAAACGTATGAATTGTTAAAATAACAAAACGTTAACAAATTTACGATACTTTAATAATATTATCGGTGGGGTCGTAACTTATGTTATATTATCTTTTTTATATTGAGACATATTCACGGGCCATTTACTTTTTAATTTATTGTTTCCGGCGCCAAAATCTTAGATTTAAATTGTTAAATTGTAAAAAAAACATGGAGCTACACAAGCTTAAATATCTCACTCTGTGTATATCTGTTACATAAATAATTAATTATATCTGGCCAGTTCTTATATACGAATCAGTGGCGAAGAGTTCAACCGGCTTACCATTTTTTAAATAATAAATAAATAAACTAATAAATATAATTATTTAATAATATAACAAAAGCACTATAAGAATCAATTTTATTTGCTACTTTTGAAGACAATTTCGAAAATAAATTGTGTACTTAAATGTAGATTTTTAATATTTATTATTTACCTCTGATTTACCTCTACAAAAATTTCACACTTCGCCATAGAAGTTTATAAATGTGGGCATAGAGACGAACGATTAGATTCTTTGCCAGATTGACCACAACGTAACTTTTGCAAATCGTCGAACGGCGTAAAGCTCCTTTACAGTAGTTTAAGAGTCTTAAAAGAAAACCCTTAGTATTATAATATTATTATAACAATGTGCAATATGAAAATATTGCAAAATAAATTCGACATGACCGATATGAGATTTTGTAAATCATAATGATGGGAAAAGTTGTCGGAATAAGGAGAATTGGTAAAAAGTAGTGGCTGAGGAGCATGAGAGAATGGACGAAAATCATAAGCGCTGTAAGGATTTTACATCTTGCCTCTTGCTTGTTTTTTTTTTTCATTTTTTATTGCTTCGCTCGATTCGGGGACTCGGACGAAGTTATATTGGACTCCGAACTGGTAAATGCACCACTAAAACCTTATACCCACTAAAACCTCACGGTGCTCCTCAGCCGCCTCTAGCCGGCTAGAGGCGGCTGAGGAGGCTAGGCCACAGAACCCCAACCTTCCGTGAATCCCGGTAGCGGGAGCTGGCCCGTCAGGCAAGGCCCGTTGCGGAGTCAGGTCACCTTCAACGTACGTGGGCCAGGAGACTAGACGATCAGCTTCCCCAAGCTGACCGCCCTCTATTTTGCCAGGGATAGGGCAAATTATGCGAAGCTGATTGCCAACCTTCACTAATTGGAGACACAATAAGAAGAAGAATAAGATTATATAATAATACCATTTTTTATATGAAATTGTATTCTTTTGCTTTGTGTTGATATACCTTATTATTTTCTCGACAATTTTGAGATATTGTTTGATTAGTGGCCGACCTTAATGTAGCGTTTCATGCGTAACTGGTAAAACAAAGCGTGACGTTGAGTTCCGCCACTCATACGTAAATTTAAGCACTTTTAAATATAGTATAGTATAGTGACGTTAATACAATAGTATTTGTATAAACAGCTCTATGATAATAAACTCTTTTATCAGAAACTGAATTAAACTTCTTATTTCAATCGAATAATATAGAATTGAGTGTAAATATATAAACTACATTTTGTTACGTAGAACTATTATTTTTTTCTTTATTTTAACAGAAAGGCTACGCCTGAAATTTCTATTCCTAACGTAGGCCAGGTACAGTGTTAGAGGGAAAAACAAAACGCGACAATGGCAGCTGCCTGTAGCAGCGTTTCGCTTTGATTGAGCCTTCCCGCCCATTTCAAATTTAAAATTTCGAAATTTGAAAATGTGAACGTTGCCAACGGAAAGTTCTGGAAAATACTAAAATTTAAATCTTCTTCCAATTTTAAAAATAAACCTCATGTTTTTGTAACGGACAAAGATTGTGTTTGTAATTTTTTTGATATATTTTCGATTTGAAAATGTATAAATATAATAAGATATTTGATTTGCAGAACCATTATGTTTTCACAGTATCATCCAACGAAATGTATTACATATCAAATGACAAATAATACTTTTGTAAATTAATATTTGTAAAAAATATTAATAGTAGCCGAATATGAGTTATTACTTTGATTTTTGGCTATAAAATAATCGATTAGTGAAATAATGTAACAAAATGACAACTATATGAAACTAACAAAAAAAAGCGGCTTCGAATGCCGCTGCGTTCAAATTTTCATACGTTTTCTAAAAATGTTTTTAGAAATGTGAATAGCACTTCGAAATGTTGAAAATATAAAAAAAACTATGGAAAAACAACGACTATGAAAATTACTATATTTAGAGCTGTTTAAAAGTCTTAATAGACTAAGCCCTATGTATTATAAGTGCTCTGGCCGCTAAGCCTTCTAAATTCAACTACGTCGAAATTCTTATACGCTTATTACAACTTATATTTGTTGTTAGCATCTCTGTAAATAGATTTTTTCAAATTTCTGCTACGCAAAGATTCGTTTGGCAAGAGAGAATGCTATTTTATTAAGTATTTTTTTTACATTGTGTAAAGTGTTGTCCACACAAAATCAAACTTAAAAACCAGCTGATAAGATCTTTGAAGCTGTTATTTTTTAAAGTACTGTTTTTTTTATATACTTATATGTTTGAACATGTTAACACTAAATACACTTAGGTATATACCCATTTTTCCTTTTTCTTTTCATTCAATAGACAATACAAACGAGCGTCGGGTCATCTAATGGTAACTGATCACCTCCGCCCACGACCCCGTGTAACACTAGAAGAGCTACAGGCATGTTGCCGGTCTTTAAGGTGAAAATAGACGCATTTTTAAAGGTACCCATGTCAAATCGACCTGGAAACACTGCCGCTGGTAGGCCATTCCACAGTTGATGGTGAGGATGAAATTTCCTTAACATTATTCCATATAACCGTTACAACTATATTAACATAAATGATTACTCAGAGCTAAAGCTAAGTGATGTTTAAAAGGAGTTATTTCTATCTTACTTATTTCTAGAATTATAATGACACTTATAAACGAAAATATGATATGTGAATCTATAAATATTTTCATCTCACTCATCCATTTTTATAATAAACAATTATTAAAGACTATTATTTGTGAAACGTCGCGTCGCCCGCAACTTTATTATTTCCATCTTACCGGATTAGAATTCGATTGTAAAACTAAAGATCTAGTTTTTACGGTTTAATGCAGAAATTTTGGGAAATGTCCTTCATACTTCATACTCTTAAAGCATGGATTTACATAGCTGGTAAATTTCCGTTTTAAAGTAGTGTGGTGTAGTTTCGACTGTTACCTGTCCGATCGTTGTTTGCATGGAAGATATATGCAAAAAAATATAATTAGGGGGTTCTATCAATGTTCTATTTGGGTTCCCCAAAACGTTTTCTGTTTGTCTGTGAGTTTGTGCACGCTAATCTCAGAAACGGCTTAACCCATTTAAATGCAATTTTGACTATTGTATTGTTACTACAATCCTTAACATTTAGTGGATATTTAATTTCAATAGGTTCACAAATAAAAAAATTATAGCCATTTAAATTGTAAATTTAAGCATAGTTTATGATTTAAGTGAGAACGCGGCGGGCGAAAATACGAAATAGTTTAATCATGTAGTTTACGAAGGCTACGCCGCGATCGGGTCGCTAGTAATTTAAATATAACCGTGTCCTCCTGTGGGATCGAACCCACAACGACTCCTGATATAATTTGCACACTTATCGTGTAATCAAAGAAGTAAATAATAATATATATATATATATATATTAGCCAGAGAAAATATTGTATATATATCAATTATTATCATTCTTTCGCTCTGATAAGCTAAGGTTCACTCAAGATTGAATATCTCGAAGTTGGGCGTTAAGTCGTAAAGAATACCTTACGTAACATATACCTTCTGCATAAAACCAAAATAAAGATATAAATTAATTTATCAAGTACAAGACCGGTTGTCACCAACAATCATCACTAGACAATAATATAATATTACAATAGCAATTTGTAAACATTAACCGCTTTAAAACTAACTGTAGCGTGTAACTCCTCGAAATATTACATTTATTTCAAAACGTTATAGAAAAAAAAATAAAAGAATTGAAAAAAATTTACAAAATACATCATTAGTATCCATTTTATTATCAAAACATCGATAAATTATCTGACAATTGAAATGGCGCGTTTTTTAATGTCAAATTAGTCCGCCATATTGTCATTGTTCTTTTTTTTGGGTGCGTTCACGCGTTGTGTTCTCTTTTTTAAATGGCAAAGGGTGAGGGCTTATGGGATATGGGTGTTTGAGACTAGGCGATATCGTAGTTTTGCTTGTTAATTTGTTTTATTTATTATTTAAATGTTTTTAAGGGGTTGTTAGATGTTTTTGTAATCTATAAACAATATCATGTGTATGTGAACTGGTCTTACTTTGTTCTAACTTCGATGGTGTGATCTTCTTAAATAAGAAATTAAATAAATAATCTTGGCCAGTTATTGTCAATAAATGATTCTAAATATTTAATCGATAAAGTGCGTCTTTAAACTCCGCCGTACAATACGCAAATTAAATGTTTAGTTGGAAAATATAGCGTGAAATAAACCGTTTTAATCTCTCAAAATATAAGATAGAGATGCGTAAAGATATAAATTTATTTCGTTTCTTAATTTTGATTTACATAATTAAAATTCGTTAATGTATGTACTTATAATACTTTATATTTTATTACAAATTTAATTTGTTTTATGTAATATTATTAAATGCTTTATAAAGAACCGATTTACTCAGCAAACAGTTTATATCGTATGCTGTCTCTGCGTGGGGTCTTTAAAGTAATACCTTTCATCAAGTTTTTTCTAAACGTAATCCCGTAAAGAATGTTTTGTATTTTTAACGCCATTTTGTTACAATTGCACGTGTTTGTGAGAACATGACTTTTTATTAGGAATTGAAAAACATTACTTAACCTTTATGAGAAAAGAAGACCACCTGTATTGTTACTAGAAAAGGTATATATTGTTTTTCAGTTCCATACAAATTGTACGTACATTTTTGTAACTCTACTTGGTTATCAATGAAATTACGAAATATACAAGAGCAAGCAGCAAGACAGCGTCGAACTGTAAACTCGATAATTGCGGGTTCGATTCCCACTCAGGGCAATGGTTAAATTTAGATTATCTTTATTTGCCGACTCTAGTAAGATAGCCTGGCGTTGATTTCTGCCACTTACTATAAAGTATCTTAATTTCTGGGGAAAAGAAACATTAGATTATTTCAGACTATGATGCGGGAAAAAGTAGAATAAAATAATCTAGCTAGCGAAATTCAAGTGGTTCTCTTTCAATATATCGTCTATAATTAATATTTTATTATTAAGGATAATACTTAAAACAAACAGTAAATATCATCTAGTAATAACACTTTTCTATTTTTAACAAATAAGCAAATATCAAAATACAGAAATAAAATCAGAATAAAAATACATTTATAAACGTTTTATGACTCGATACATTAAATTGAATGTTACTACACAATGTTATGTCATAACTACATGTTACTAGGATGTATGAAGAGATTGTCTTTGTGTAAAATTTGGATGTTCTATTTTTTTTATTTTTACGCTTTTTCCCACATAGCAACAGATAGTTACAGATTATCAAGACACTTTCTTTCTCCACTTCTCGCCCGAATCCTTTGCTTTAGGTAATATAGCGGA
The DNA here is from genome assembly GCA_038994665.1 of Podotricha telesiphe. NCBI lineage: Eukaryota > Metazoa > Arthropoda > Insecta > Lepidoptera > Nymphalidae > Podotricha > Podotricha telesiphe. Next base: position 1,144,906 of record JAOYRR010000459.1, read on the forward strand.
GAAATAAAAAAAAATACAATACAATTATTCCTCGGAGTGAGAATCGAACGCACAAGCAATCATGTGTCCCACTGTACATATCGAAAATAACTAGATTATAATTAACGACTGAAAATTAACGACAAAATAACGCTTTTATTTGACATTTTATTAAACATTTGTACGTTAATTTAGTTTATAATTCTTCATTTGAATTGCTTAAGACATAAATTATTGTTTTTACAAAAACAAATGTTGCATAGGATATACCTGTCGACACATGTTTTTGCAGTTCATAACTCAATTTTTTTTGCTTTTTGTCTAAGATATTTCTTTATTTTAATTTTGTATTTATTACAAAAATAGAAATTGTTAATCACACACTTATGATGTGAAAAACATTTTTAGAAAAATAAAACGTAATAATCATTTAAACGTAGCGGGATTCGAACCCGCGTCTCTTGTTTAGCGCCCGTTCCCTCTGACCGTTGAGCCATACGTGCTATGTCCAACTTCGGTGTAAGTTGTATACAAAGCGTATCACAACTTATTTTTGTTATTAGCATCTTCAAATTTCTATACATTTTCTTAAAATAATGATATTTATCAAAATTATATCTAGAAAAATATAATTTTAAAGTAATTAAATAACGTTAAATCATTTTATTTATTACATTTTACACAAAACAGTGCCTTAAACAAGATGTGAACCTACAACCCCAAAACAACGATTAATAATTTCACATATAAATTTAGACGCTTAATATGCCACATCCACACCACATTGAGTCAGGGAGCCATCAATATCGTACATACAGCGTAGTGCTTGTAAACACGCCGCTTGACGTCAACAGAGACGGACTGCACTATCCATTATATATCCATTATTATAGTCTGGTTTGTAGGTTGATATATATTTTTTAAAGCACATATAATATTTGCTAATAAAATAGGCTAGAGGCTCGAATTCGGAAGGAAAGTGGAGCACGGAGTGCCTGGACACCAGGTTCTATTCACTTAGTAACTCACAAACGTCACTCAACACGCAATGTTTTGAATTCATGCGAAAAGTGGGGAGCGGAGTGTCTTGACATTAGGTTCTCTCTGGCTTATTTGCTATGCGGGAAAAGGCGAAATGATGTATTTTTTTATTGATTTTTATTTTACCTTCTAAATTAGGGAGCATACTTTAACATACATTAACACAAAACAGTAAAATGAAGTGTGCATTATAATTTTTTTTTTACGGAAATTATCAATGTACGGAACGATTTAGTACTAATTCTAATACGTTAGGTGATAATGATGGCTTTAGTACATTTATTTTTCAGTCTCACGTTTGTTACCCGCATTGTAGTCAGAGAGAACCTAGTGTCAAGACATTCTGTTCTCCACTTTCCACCCAACATCCAGACACTACATGTTAAGTGGCTTAACTCAACGCCGCGCTTTTTCTTAAGTACTAGTACTTAGCGGAGAAATAAAAATATTTTAAATATAATCAATCCCTCGAGTGAGAATCGAACTCACATCCAATCGGGTCACACACTGCCCCGCAGCGCCCCGATGGCCTTTATAATAATGGAAACTAATATATTTTTACACTTTGCTCGTTCATATGTAATATATATTGGCAACGCTATACTCTATATACTTATAAGGTATAATAAAGAACAATTTTTCATCTTTAAATATTCAAATTGATTTTGAACCTGCAACCGATGTTAGCAGCCCGACTAACGACGCTTAACTACTCGCGCCATTATCTTTGAGTAACTACAAAAATTATGTGGATGGAGATGTATGAAATGTTATAGTTTATGTGGAGTGCACTCTATGTACAGAAAACCAAACCTTTTTATAATAAAACATTAAAAATACAATAATAATCAATGAAATTAATATTACACATACTACCGTGTGTTTGACGAGTGACGTCATATACATGATGCTGAGGCAAAGCTGAGTTTCTCGCGCCAGTTCTTCTCAGGTCTGAGGCATTAACTTTAGTGTAATAATAATTAATAATAATAATAAATGTATAATTATTTGACGATGAAAAATGTAGCATCTATCTTTTTATTTGATTACGACCGAGTCTCAAGTCCTGGACACTGCTCCAAGTTCCACTCTGCACCGGTGAATCCGTGAAATACTAAAGGGTTTCTTCTGTATATCAATTTATTTTACTGACAATATGTAAACGCCAGTCCGCCCCTGTCGCCTCTCAAATTCGCAAGGTATTACGTTTCCAGCAATTTGCTAACACACGATACGATACTGTAGAAGTACGATTCATGTAAAATGGACTTTTATTTACTTGGAATAGAAAAATCAATAGGTATGTTGAGGCTGTAGTGGCGCAGTGCGACAGCGTCTGGCTGTAAACGCGATTCGGTGTGGGTTCGATACACACTCGGGGAAATTCATTATATTTAAAGTATTTTCATTTCTCCGCTCTGTTAAGAATTAATGTAATATTTAAAGTAATCATATTTTCTTTTTTCCGTACAGCAGGATAGTCAGAGAGAATCTAGTGTCAGCTGTCCAATTTCCACAAGAAATCGCATATTTAGAAAACGTATAAAAATTTGAACGCAGCGGAATTTGTATACGTGCGAATAACACTTTAAAAAATGTAAAAAAAAATAAATAAATGAAAATAATATAAATATCCCCGTTCCCATTGAAATCATCATTGAACCAGAACAGTAAGGCGTTGTCAAACTTCACCGTGATATTAAATAAATGGCAAGTTTTTTTTTAAATTAGCCTTATTTTTCAATTTTAGTAATAAGTCGCACTGGCTGTCTATTTTGGTTATCATTATATATATTCTTAATTTATATTTAGTTACTAAATAATTATTTTATAAAAGGTTTGTTTCTTTGTTCCAAGAAAGTGAAGGTGACTGAATGGATTCGTTCAGCGGTGGACGGCGACAAATTGAGTAATATATAAAAAATCTTATTGTAACAGTCCCGTTGAAAGCATGTCGAGCCTACGACGATCAAGGAACAGAGTTTACCCAGAAATTGCAATATTTATTCAATATTTCCAAAACAAATAGCCATTCCACTCTGTCAGTTCAAACGAATGACCCTAATATTTGCAGCGGCACTTTACTGCGTGTCGTATTACAGAGATTGATACAACTAACTCTTGTAAATACTTTTAAAAGCAATCTCGAAGTTATTTTTGGTAAATGTACTGAAATTACTATTATATTAGCAGAGAGAATCTGTTGTCAAGACTCTCCGTTCCGTAATCCGATTTCCGCCAAACATCGAGATATTGCGTGTTAAGTGACGGAGCTCAACGCCGTGCCTTGTCTTCCGAGGAAATAGAAGTAATTTAGATATATTTGTAAATCCGCTGTGTGGGGATCGAACCTACGACCATAACAATTAGACCAGAGATAATGTTTGTTTATTTTTTAAATCAATGGAAAACTTAATACAGTCTTTATAAAAAACTAGCGACCCGCTCGCGTCTTCGCCCGTGTGAACTATACCTGTTTCGCATTGCGGCCGTTTTTTACATCAATGAAATTCCTGGAAAAAGTATTAAATATAGGAGAAAATAGTAGTAGCCTATGTTCATCTCTAGACCCTCAAGTATCTTTATATAAAATTTCATCACAATCAGTTTAGCGGTTTGGCCGTGATGACGTCACTGACAGACAGAGGTACTTTCGCATTTATAATATTAGTATAGATTATAGAATATGAAATTTGACATAGTCAAAGTCAATCTAGAAGATTGTGTGTGTGTGTGCTTGGGTGTATGTGTGTATGCGTGTATGTGTGTGTTTGCGTGTGTGTGTTGGCGTATAGTTTAGCCCCATCTATTATAGTTTCGGTAAACTATCTATGGTCACGTGCGTTACTTGTTAGTCTAGTCGATCGTAGGACCATTGAGTGGGGGGAGAGAGTGGTTGATAGGAAAGGCCTGAAAAACGCCCTCTGAAATCCCGGTTGAACAAATGACATATATTTATATATATTTTAAAATGCAAAGGAAAATATTCTATTGTGCTGTCGCCTGTCACTCACAGCATCAGTCTTTCATCTCGTTTCTAACATCTAAACTGATTATTTGTACTCTAACGTAAAAAAGGGGTTGTAATAAAAATAAATATAAATATATGTTGTTTTATGATTATTTTGAGTTTAATTATTATCTTAATTGCTTATTTATAAGTGTCTGAGTTTGTGGACAAAATTTATGTTAACATTTAAAATAGTGATAGGAGCGGACCCCGACAGATTCGTCCCCGTAGCCCCGTAGCCAAACGTTTTATATTATTTTATACATTTCAACCGTCGTGGGTTTTTTCAACATCTTTAATTTTCCTTTAAATACTAAAATTCGAAGTTTTCATTTTTATCATCATGCCCTATTACTGCCAGTTTACTGTTTTTATTTATCGTTTATTCATATTTTGTTGTCAAGTACGTCAAATTGATTCAATTTTCCGATTTCCATTGTTTATAAGATACGTACCTATTATGTGGAGTTCTAACTCCACACTATTTCTTCGTAATAATAAGATGGTTCCCGTATAAAGTATAACCATATAATAAATTATTTATATTATCTCGAATCTTTAGAAAAATATATTTTTATTTCTCCGCTCTGGTACGTAAGACAAGGCGCGGCGGGAAGTTTCGCCACTTAATACGCATTGCCTAGATTTCAGTCGGAAAGTGAAGTACGGAGCGTCTTGACTCTAAGTTTCTCTCTGACTCTCTGCTATGCAAGAAAAATCGTCAAACTGTAAATTTAAATAAAAACAATCTACGGATTTTAATAATAGCCTATTTGATTATTATATAACACGAGCACCTCGTTCTTGTAATATAATAACAAAATTAAGCGATAAATAATTAAATCTACATAAATAATTCACCGGTAAGTTTTAACCGGCGGGTTGATTGGTAGCCGTGCGTTTGACCGCGCCTCGAGCGACGTCACTCCTGGCCAGTGCTCCTAATTGTATGTTACGGATGGACGCTTCGGTATTTGTTTATATGTATATATTTTTAGACTATTACTTTATCTATACATATAAATAAAATTGGAGTGTTTGTGTGTAATATTAAAATAAATGCTTTTTACTAAATACATATGATGAATGTCCCCATCACCAATATATTTGTTTTTCATATATCTTCCATGTACGGACAGCGGCCAGTTACATTTATAGTATATGTATAGACAAGCGACCCGCTCGGGGATTTGTCTGTAATAAAACTACACGACTAAACTATTTCGATCTTTGACCAGCCGCCGTTCTCGCTCAAATCAGAAAATATAGGTACCTACATTACTTTATGTAACTTTTTTGTGTAGGAACCGATTGAAAGAAAATAAACCCAAAATGTTAAGCCAAAATACAATAGACAAAACTACACACGGCACATGTACCAAAATAACATTTATTACTGTTTTTGTCTGTTTGTTTGTTTCATCTTATCTCTGGAACGTTTATCTCTGGAACGGCTGGACCAATTTCGACGGGACTTTCACTGGCACATAGCTGATATAATTTTTTTATTTTTTTTATTTATTTATTTGATCCACCAACATTTGTTTACACGGTACATACATAAAAAAAAAGAAACATAGTAAACGGAACCTAATCTAAGTGTAACAAACACTTACAGGCGGATACAGCATGCAAGAAAGAAAAAAAAACATAATGAGCTCCTAAGGCGAGCTTCAGCAAAATAAACCAAACAATTAGTCCATAATGAAATAAAAGACAATTCTTTAGGATAATACATACATTTTTAAGATGATTGAAGTTTATTTAACAAGAGTCGAATTTTGTTTGTCGAATCAACGTTAATATCTAGTAGCTCACTGTACTCATTAACCAACCTGCAGAGTCTAGGAACAGGAGAGTTTGATCCAAACACTGTTTTTCAAGGTGGTGGGCAAAGGGGAGTGATTTTACTACGTGGGAGCCTCATTGGCACACGTATATTAAATTTGTTAAACAACTGAGGGCAATCTAGTCGGTTGGTAAAAATTTTGGACACAAAAAATAGATCTTACGATCTTCTTCGTTCTTCTAAGGAAATAATTCGGAAGTGTTTTAATTGTTTACAATAAGAAGGTACTTTCTGTTTTGAAATCCCATTTGAAAACACTAGGTATCGCAAGATTTTTTTTTGCAATCGTTCTTTTTGTAGCGAATGAGTTGCATAGTGAGGCCTCCATACCACTGAACAATATTCTAAGACACTGCGCACAAGAGAGTTGTACAACAGTATCCGAACCCTGTTATTACGTAACCCTTTTATGTTTCGTAGTACAAACCCTAGCAGCTTTGAGGCCCTGTTTATCATTTGTTCAATATGAAGTATACATGTCAACCTTTTATCAAACAGTACACCTAAGTCACAGATTTGCTCTACTTCTTTGATGTTACTCTGAGCAATACTATACTGGAATGTAATGAGATTTCTTTTTCGACCATATCTTATGAAGAAACATTTTTTTGAGTTAAGATCCATTATGTTGTACATGCACCATTTGACAATCTCATCGAGGTCTTTTTGAAGCATTATTGAGTCTTGTATTGTATCTATAACTTTACTTATTTTTAGGTCATCTGCATACATGAAAGTTGTAGAAAATTTAAATACAGTAGGTATATCATTGACAAATATAGTGAATAAGATTGGACCCAGGTGAAATCCCTATGGTACACCTGAAGTTGTTTTCCGTGAGTAAGAATGAAATCCGTTGACCACTACAGAGAAAGTGCGATTTTCCAGGTACGACTTAATCCATTGCAAAAAAGTTCCAAAAACACCACAAGCAGATATTTTTTTTAACAATATATCATGAGGCAGACGATCAAACGCTTTACTAAAATCTGTATATACAACATCTACCTGCTTATGAGAATCCAGAGCCTCTACTAAGTTTTCAGTGAGTTCCACTAAGTTAGTACACGTTGACCGAAAAGGAACAAAGCCATGTTGTTGAATGCACAAACTTTGTTTAAAGTGACGTTGTACAAATGGACAGATAAGCGATTCTGTGGAAAATGGAAACAGGTCGATAATTTGATATAATATCAACATTATTTGCTTTGTGAATTGGAACTACTCTTGCTTTTTTCCATTCCGTTGGAAATATTCCCGTTCGCAACGACATGTTGTATATAATTAATAAAGGTTCAACTAAGTATATTGCACATTTTTTTATAAAATATGGTGGAATCCCATCGGGTCCTGCACCCTTATTTTCATCAATATCCTTCAGTTTTCTCAGTAGAGTGAAATAGTCTATTGTAGGCAGCATTAAATATTGGCTGCTAGTTTCGGTGCAATCTAATGAATGTCTATATTCAGAGTTAAAAGGAGCATTATCGATGTATGCGGATGCAAAATCAGATACGAACATTTCACATATTTGTTTACCGTCTGAGGAAGCCACTAACTGACTGATGGAGTCATACAACTCGGGTAAGAGCTCGTGCCACCACGTTTACTTTTAACAAAAGTCCAGAAAAATTTAGGCTACTTTTATTTAGAATTCTACGCCGGCACCTATAAATGATTTACTGTAAGCACGACGATTGTGGGTTCGATAAGCACTCGGGGGAATGATAATGAATTATATTTAAATTGTTTCATTTCTCCGCTCTGGTGATTTGACAATTCACGGAACACAGAACGGAGTGTCTAGGTTCTCTCTGACTATCCTGATATGCGGGACAAAGTGTGAAGTTAGATTTGTTTACAGTGCAGTAAATAGCCTATTTAAGTTTTTAGGGGGACTTCCTAGAAATTGTATTTTGTTGAGTTAGGCCATTTTTAATTTGAGAGTAGTTCTTTATTTTTATATTTGGAAATATTTAATTATACGAGCACACAGGTCCAATGCGTAGAGAGGAGGATATTAGAGAATATTAAAATGTTTTACAATGACATATTAGCCAGGATCCATCTCGGAGTAAATACAGGCCTAGAAGAGAAAGAGAGAGAGAGAGAGCTATGAAAATATGGCAAACTAAACTAGATAGACAGGATACTAGACATACAGGACTACAGGATAGAGTTTGGACTGGAGAGAACTGAGTACTGGGCTTGTATGAGAGTACCGGATGCCCGGTTTATTATTATTAAGCTAAAATTTAATTTATTAAATCACAAAAATACAATTTCATAGAGATAACAACTTTTCGTTAAGTTAGGAAACTTTAATTACTAAATTGATATCTTAATATGTTTACAATTTTTTTATCATACGTAAATAAAGCGGTAAGCGGTTAAGCAGTTAATGCCTAGTTCATATGCGTCTCAATAGCGAAACGATTAAATACATTATATATCTTGGTATATTTCTGGACTGTATTCTGTTCCTTATCAAAGATCAGAAGATGGGTTCAAAACAGGTTGGAAAGATGTAGTGCTGAAGGTTAAGAAGGTGTGTGGAAGGTCACCGAAGACGACATCCTGGACCGAATGCTATTCACTGCCTACCCATCCCTTCAAGCAAGAATTGTGTGATTGTGATTGTGAAAGTGTGTTTTTTTTTATCTAAATACGTAGAAAAAAACATGTATTTAAATTGTACATAAACATGTAGTAAATAAGATTTCAAAAAACATAGCGAAGTTAAACTTATAAAGTTTAAGCGCTCTCTATGGGGTAATGGATGCTATTTCTGACATATTATACAAAGCGCCATCTACCGTCGAATAGGTTAAGAATTTATTTGAATCTTATGGTTTTTATCAGATGGCGTATGACTTCATTATTATAATAGTAGAATATTTTGTTAAAATCTTTATGTATAAAGTAATTTCATAAAAAAATATTCTTATTATAACTTTTATTTGATAAATAATATTCTTTAACTGATTACAAAACTAGCTTACTTCAAAAGAAAATGTAAAACAGAGCAGTTACACTTAAAAATGTTACAGAAATAATAATACCTTATACCTTATATTGAGATAAAATATAATTAAGACTACCAATTACTTTTACAATATTTTAAATATAATATAATAAAAAAAGTAATACAGCATCTTAATTTTTAACCTTTATAAAAACTAAAACCGAACGCACCCATAACCGTCCAAAAAAACATCTCAAAGCCACTTCGTTATTTAAAAAAAATAACGTCAACCAATCCCAGCCCAGAATTCATCTCACCGGTCAAAGACTACGCTGTGATTGGTCAATCAATTAAACAGGTGCTATGCGTCATACGCCATATCGTTATATGTGAAAGTGAAGATTGTTTCAAGCTAAATTAAATAAAATTACATTATTTTTACTAATTAAAGTGTTATTTAAGTGTTAATAGAGATGAGTGAGTGGTACAGAATGAAGAACGGCTTCAAAACGCACGATTCTACTGAATTGTCAGTAGAAACATCAAGCGAAATGTCAGACTCGTTTAATATATTTTCTGATAATTTGAGTCCTATACCTGCTTTGATTTTGCCTAGAAAGCTAGATTTTAGCAGTATGGACGACGATGAGTGTATTCGGAATGCTTCTACACCGCCAACATCACTTAGTCCACCTTACAAAAGGGTTAGGGCTCTCAAGTAAGTATATTTTAAGTCATGTTTAAATTAGGGCATATACACCACGTTATGTATGTTAAATTTGTTAAAACGCTTTAGAATTAATTCTAAGTTCTATTTTAATGTTTATATCGTAATTTGTTATTGTTTATTGTTTTTTTCATTCATGTACATTAAGCTTATGTTAACTAATGTATTCTATTAATAACTTTTTAAAATATTATAGAAAAGCCAAAAAGCTAATGATTGGTTGTATTAAAATGTTTATTATTATATAATCATATTATTTACCAAAGAAACGACGTAAATAATTATACTATTATGGTTCAAATGAGATGCATTTCCCACTGATGCATATCATTATTTCTTCTTCTAGGAGCTTCTCTGTTTGTATTCTAGAAACAATTCCTTAAAAACCGTAAAATTTCATATATAAAGTCTATTTCACATAACTTATCTGCTTTCTAAATTGAATAACCTCACACCCTTTTTAATATTTGTAATAATATTGAAAATATAGCTTATAAAAGTTACATTTCTGTTAGAAATGCACCTTAATATTTGTTATTTATTTACATCTTGAAATAAATATATGAAGACTAATTAAAAGCTCATAAGTAATGACAAATAATAGTATCCTATAGTTTTGTGTATCTCTATGCACATGGCAAGGTAAGTGTTGAGAACATAGTGTTGAAACACTATACTCCACTTTAATTATTTCAAAAGCAGCTCTTACATTCTAAATTCCATAATATTTACATTTTGACTAATATAAGATTTTTTTTAAACTATATTGTCACATATTATTGAATAATATCTAACTCTTTAACGAAGATCTTTCAAGATCGAAGAACTTCTTTCTATCTTTTTAACGAAGATCTTTCAAGATCGAAGAACTTCTGATAATTTAGGCACAGAAATTCAGTTTTAAAAAAATTTTCATGTATAACATTATAAAAAAATATAAATTTTAATTTTTTTTGTTAGCAAGTAATGTTCAAAACAGTTTTAAATAAAAACCAAAATCTTGACAATACTGTTTGATTAATGTAAACATGAATGGATGATTACAAAATTTCATATTTGATAAAATTTCATTCAAGGCTATAAAAACAAAGTAACTTAAATGTTATAAACTGTTTAATATCATAGGAGATGAGTGATTTTCATAAGAAATATTAATTTTTAGTACTTTATTTTAAGAAAACATTGATCTAAAATACAGTTTCTTGTGGTTTTGATTACACCTTGGAGAATTATTATATCTAAAATATTTTAGTTTCTTTGCTCTTAAGCTAAGAAGTTAGGCTTAAAAAATGATAAATTCCGTTTCTTAACACTAGTTTCTCTCTAAATACCATATTATGTAGGAAAAAACATAAGCCTGCAAAAAATTACTCAAGTCATGAGTATAATTGTGAAGATCCAAATGGTTCTCAAATTATATTCATGACTTGAAATACAGGTTGTTCCAAAGTCCACTTACTTTTCTGTTTAGACATGACATGGCATGTTCAAAACATGTCTCAAGTGTACTGTGAACTTGTTATACCAGTTCTTTTTTGGGTCAAACAACATCAATATGCTAGTTTTTGCGAAAAACAAATGGTTTTAGTGACTATTGTGTCAAATATACTAATAAGATATTTTCTTTTTATTGTAGATTTATTGACAAAGATTCCACTTTTATTATTATTATGATTAAATTTGATTTATAAATTAATTATTAAACAAAATAAATACTTTATATTTAACACAATTTCCCACATAGCCGGGTAGGCAGAGACAATCTAGTGTCAAGTCATTCTCCATTTCCCGCCCGAACCTGAGGCACTGCATGTTGAGTAATGGAACTCGCAAGCCATGCTTTGTCTTGTCAGCAAAGCAGAGAAATAAAAGTAATTTAAATATAACGAAACCCATAACCATTGGGCTTACAGTGAGATGCTATAGCACTGCACCACAATGGCAAGACCTACATAGACATTTAAATAAACGTGGATGATTTATAGTTCAATAATAGTATTTAAGATGTCGGTGGAACATATGATTCAGGTTATAATGCCAACTTATTCTTTTCTAATTATAAGTTAGTACTATTTCATACCTTGTATGCTCTACTAAGACAAAGTGGGGTGTTGAGTTGTACCACTTGGAGAGTGTCTTTTATATTCAACATAATCAACATATTCATACTATGAAAATATCCTTATAAAATTTTTAAAGCTAAACAAATGTCAAGAAGTGGATAGAAATTGCTTTGTAACATTTATAAATATGTATGTATGTATATACTATGTAATAGATATAAATGTAGCTATTAAAAGCATGTTCGAGGTTAGTCTAATGATATTACAGAATTTAAATGAACTTTTGACATACAGCCTTGAAATCAGTTATATGATAACACTCCTCATATAACATTGCCCTTGCATCTTACAGATTATTAAAAATTGTGTTACTTTTTTTTAATCATTTGTTTTATGTCATCATGTCATTGACTTTTAATTGATAGATTTACATATATTACGTAGTTTATTAATCTATTATCCAATGACACTGTATTATATTGGTAAAAAACATATACATCTAATAGACATGCAGGACAGACATATATGTTCAAAGTTCAAATACAACTTGTTTCAAAATCAACCTTCTTTTCTATTTAGACACGTCCTGGCATGTTCAAAACATGGTTTATGTATATTGTGAACTTGTAAAACCAGTTCTTTTTTAGTATTATAAAAATATTTTTGTTTTCATGTCAAAAATACTAATTCTTTTTTTATTGTAATTTTGAAGCAAATGTGCTACTTTTTTGATATTATTATCAAACTAAGGTTGACAGTTAAAAGAATGTTGAAAGTTTGTCTATCAATATTGTAGTATTGTAGTATTGTATGTATTTTTATGAACTTTTGACATTGAAATAAATTATTAGATAACATCTGTCATATAACGTTGCCCTTGCATCTTAGAGATAATTTATAAATATATTAAGTTTTTTATGACATTGATCTTAAATTGTTAGACTTACATATATTACGTAAATTTAATAATCAATTATTCAATGACACTGATAGTAATGTTTTTCTTATATTGGTACAGATTTTGAGCATATTTTTTTTATTTCAATTTCATTGAGTTAAACTTCACATATGTGAATTTCAAATTCCATTTCATTGTGTTTATGAAAAAGGTCAACTGAATGTGTAAGCATGAATAGAATGAAGAGGTCGCTTAGTGGAATGATCATAATTTAATTCTATTCATTTCACCACTCTGGTCTACTGGCGGAATGTGGAGAATGGAGTGTTTTGACACTAAGTTCTCTTGGACCACTCTGCTGTGCAGGAGAAACCGTGTAGGTCTTGTGGGTGTTATTTTTTTCACAAGTTTTCAGAATATGAATTAATATCTATAACGAGGACCGATCATATCAATAAAATTCTGTACATGTTAATATTGTTTTGTTTCACTGGTGGTAAGTCGATTGTATCGAAATTCCTAGTGATCTTACTAGTAAGTTTATTGGGAAGGAAATCCCTAATAATAATACTGGTGACACTGCATAGTAAGACTACTAGGTATGAGTGATTCTTTATACCAAAACCGTTTTTAAGCAAAATTTCGGTTGAAATCAGTTAAATAACAGTTATATGTGAAATAACAAAACACATGATCGAACAGCTGACGCCCGCAAAAACGCCTACGCAGAAAAAAAGCGCACCTTGACATCGAAAAAATATAAATCTGTCAAAGGAATATGGGCATTATGCCAAAGGTTTTAATGTTTTTTGTAGTAAAAACTTTTTGTTTCGTTATAAGATTTTTTTAATACGTTCACTATTGTGATGGAAACGTGTTTTGGGATTTTCGTTATTTTTATAGTTGTGACTGATTTTTACCTAATGTCTGAATGAATTGCAATATTTATTGCACGGACGATGGTTCGATTTCCACTCGAGGGAAAGTTTATATTTCATTATTTAAATTTCTCGATGTATTGTGACCAAATATTCGATTCCGTCTCTAAATTGGACAGAAAAAAAAAGGACTGTTACATAGAAAATTCGCCGACCATTCCGCGGTGCCAGAGCTCAATGAAAATTACATTAAGTTTAGCCAAAAAGCTGTCCGACGAGCTCTGTTTTCTTTGGACATCCATATGTCGAGTGGGCCGGATGGCATCTCTCGTTTAGTGCTCCGAACATGTGCTCCTGAGTTGACACCGGTGCTAACACGCGTCTATTTCACGGGCAATTCATCCAATTAAATTTTAAGTTTCAATATCATTATACTAACAGTTCTTCTGTATGGGAATCGAACCTACGACCTATTACCAACTGTTAAATCACTTTATTATGAGACAAAAAAAAGCCAGTTGTAATATTTAACGTGAAATTGATATACAATAACAATAGTTTTTTTTTTAATAGAATGCATACATACGTAGTGTAATGTCTATAAGTCACTTTCTAACTTTCTTTTTACGAATGACACAAATAAGCGCGCTTCTAGTAAGCCTTGTTGATGCGCAAAATACGTTCTTTAATATATCTCTTCTTCTAATACGTTCTTTAATATTATCTCTCCCCCATTTTGGCCAACTTGTATGTTTAGTATAAAATACCATTTAAATGAATCGTATAAAATATATAAAATCGATTTTTTAGATAATTTGCGATTATTACCATGAGAATTTTTATTACCTAATAGACCCTTTAAAAATGTATTCATAAATCAAATGTAACCTTATTACAATGGTTTTTAGTCTATTTTCATATATATCCTATATATTGTCAGGTGTTTGTTATGAAAAGAATTTAATTTCTTTAGATTTGTGCCTTTTATATTCGTTTATCGCGTGTTCTTTTACTGGACTGAGTCTGAATGTACATGCGATGGTTGTGGGTTCATATTTTCGTTAGGTTCCATCACCCATTGTGATAAACGGAAGCAGGAGAATGGAGTGAATAACGTAGTGTCACACTAGGTTATTTCTATCTATGATAAAAAAAATAACAAAGAACATTTTTGATTTAGATAAAATATTATGTATTACAAGGATTTTAGGGAAGGAAGGATTAAATTAAGGAATTGTAGGGAAGAAAATAGTTTGTTACTTAATACGATTTTATAAGTATGCTAATTATACTGTTTTTTTTTTAATAAATCTGTTAATTCGTATTTGAGGCCATCGTGGCGCAGTGGAACAGCGCCTGGCTGTTAACAATTGGTCGTGGGTTCTATACACACTCGGGGAAATTATTATATTCATTTATCGGCACTGGTGACACGCAAGGCCTCGATATCTTAGGGCGGAGAGACTGCTATGGGGAAAAAAACGTAAAACTGAACAAATATAACATTCATAATCCGTCTCTGTATGTAACTGTGCTATGATAGCGTCGAATTTCGATTAGAAATTAAATTTATTTATTTAACTATTTTTGTTGGTGAAGCTATCAATTAATTTCAATAATTTCCTTTGAATAATGAAAGTACAATTGTGTAAAATTTATAACGCACGGCTTAGCAGTCAGAGCGCTTGGACGGATGCAAAGTGGTGCGGGTTCGAATACCGCTGTGTTAATAACACTTTAAAAACGTTTTTAATAATATCTTAAGAAACTTCGTTTCGCTCTTCTGTAAAGTAGCGTTTTTGCACTTGTACCAGCTTACTTATGACACAAGTGTCTTTGCAAGTGTGCGTGCAAGTGAGGGGACACTGCCAGTGGCGTCTTAAGAAATACACTTTTTTTTTAATATATTATAATTATTACAATATTTTGTATAGTCTGTTGAATTGTATGGTTTAAGGTGACATATTGTGATATATTCTTTGTTCACTTTCCTAAGGGGTATTTGGGGTCCTGTGTAACGTCTAAATGTAGTTGTTTGAGTGTGTAATTTTTTTACTCTCTCTCTATCTCTATCACACGTGTTTTCTGATATAGGCAAGGAGTGATGTAAGTGATAAGTCACTCAACACGCTCAATAGTTCGATTTCGGAATTCACGAATACACAATACGACGTTCTGTTGTGAGTTCCATTCCCATTTAGTGCAATATATATATACGCAGTTCTACTTTTTCCCCCACATAACAAATTATTCAAAGTGAACCTATTAGCAAGACACTTCGTTCCATAACTCAAAGAACTGTGGGAACTTCCTTCCACTTGCCACTCAACTGTGTTGTGGCCTACCAGCGGCAGTGTTTTCGGGTCGATTCGAATTTGGGTACCTTCGAAAAGCGCGTCTATTTCCACCTTAAAGGCCGGCAACATCCCTGTAGCTCCTCTGGTGTTACACGGGGTAGTGGGCGTCGGCGATCAGTTACCATCAGGTGGCCCGAACGCTCGTTTGCCTTGTCTCTAGAATAAAAAATGTTGTCATACAAAATTACACATATTTATAACGAGCTATACACATTAGACAAACGTTTGTCATGTCTGAAAACCGTTTTCAAAACATTCCGTTTTGTCCGTAATTATTGTTTCTCGTACTAAAAATATTAATAGTGATCTTATTTTCAGATTATTCGACAGCCCGCACACGCCTAAAACCCTTCTAGAAAAATGTTCAACGCCATCTCATCATGCGATTAGATCGAGGTTGTTCCCGCCCAAACTTAGCGCGCCGACGGGTGAGTATTTTTTTTATTTTTTTACGCAGCGAGATCTAAGTTATAGGTCAATGTGTTTTAAGACTTTTGATCGCTTAGTGCTCATGAGTTTTGTTTAACACATAGCAGGGGCAGGCAGAGAGAACCCCCGTGTCCAGTTTCTCTGTGTTTTCCATGACGGGGTAATAATTTTATATTTGATAATTCTGCAAGGTGGGAATCGAACTCACGACCAACGTGTTTAGTTTCACTTTAGTGTTGATTATTTTGAATAAGTATTTCTCTATTGGTGAACTATTATTAAAGCTACTGTGAAATGTTTGCAGTGGCTCAAAAATATATTTAAATTACCAAAACTGGTGCCACATTACACGGAACCCTGCGTTTTATTTATGTCTCTTTTTTTCTCCGCTCTCCAGGCATGCCGTCTGGCTCAAGCCACCATCTTCACCCACCGTCGGATGAAGATTCAGCGTTGGGAAGCTTACCACCGGATGAACTGGATGATTCTAGGTCGAGACGACCCCTGGCTAACATAAACCCTTTTACACCAGATGGTAAGGAAATATCCATCACTCCTAAGTGAAGTATAGTGGCTAACTGACTTACTAACTGACCAGGAGTAGGACCAGGCCGCAGAAGTATGGCGAGAGAAGTGTATCAGCGAAATCTCTATAATTTACCAAAAGATCTCGGGACGTCTTGGTCTATCATCAGCTCGTTTTTGGGTCGTATTTCGAAAGCGGCATTAGTACGGTCCATTGAAATTTAGTAAGGTAGCGGAGGAGCTCCGACAGTGGAGGGTTAATGCGCATTTCAAAGGGCCGCTTAACCCTACACATGTGTCGAAAGTTCCAACCTTCTATGCGGGATATAAAGTGCAACTGTATGCATATTAATATCAATTAATCGTCTAAAAGACGTATCTGTGTTCTAATTTGAATAATATTCTCAACAGGTCAAGCGTTGAATAAGAAAAAACGTACACTTTCCAAAACACCGACCGGGGACGCGACTCCTGAACAACCGGCGAAACGGTTACGAGTGAGTTGTTTGTTTTTGAATTTTAGTAGTAACAGGTTCGATTTTTGGCTGAGACAAAAAATGTTAGTAAATAGTCCTGTTCCTTTTGTTTAGCAAGTTGTTATGTTTGTTTTTTCTTTAAATAATTTTAATGTATATAGATATTTTTATTATATGTATTTTCTATATTAATTGTTTGAATATTTAAGAGTTGTATATTAACTTGTAACTAAAGAGTACGGCGCATTGGCACAGTCATATTGTACTGTGTAGGTATGGATGGTGTGTGGTGATGGGTCTGATTTTTGTTTTATATTTAGATAATTTCAAAATATTATTATCTATATTATAATTGTTTTGACGTGTTTATATAATGAAATGAAATTCAATTAAAATTACAGTCATTATGTTTTGTAATTAAACTATTTTTAAACGGATCAATCGCGTATTTTGTTAGTATTCGAAAGACGCATTTTAGAAAACACGACGTTTCGAACACGTTACAGTAGTCCGTGGTCGCATGTAGGTTCGAATACCAACAATATATATACGCGATTAATCTGGTTAGAAATGGTTTCATTACACAACGTGTAAAAATCGAAAAAACCAAAAGTCTTAATATAGACTAGGCATTATGGTACATTATTTATTTTATTTATCATTATAATGGTTCCATCTTCACGATGATAAGAAGGATAATTTAAGTATGAAAAACAATTAAACCTGTCATGGCGCAGTGGGACAGCGTCTGAGTGTAAACACGATTGGTTGTGGGTTCGACGATTCCCACACGATGGAATAATTTGACATATTTGTAATATTCTCACCTAAGACGAAAAGCGCACGTTGAGTTCCGTTTTATGTGTGGTATTTTTTTTATATTCCTTTCTTTTTTTTTCTCCAGGAATCCAACATATCCCGCTATAACGTGGAGTTTCTGGAATTGGGTGTTATAGGGCGAGGTCAATTCGGACGCGTGACGCGATGTCGGAACCGATTGGACGGGTAAGTCGCGTTACAGGTTTAGCAGAGAAAAGAGGGAGTAGAGAAAATGATAATTGCAAGGTGTTTTTTTTTCCCTAATAAATGACCTAGAACATAAAGACTCCCCCATTTGTCGCACAGGTGCGTGTACGCGCTGAAGCGCTCGCTGCGGCCGGTGGCGGGCTCCGCGGCCGAGCGCGCGGCGCTCAACGAGGTGTACGCGCACGCCGCGCTCGGGAAGCACCCGCACCTCGTGAGGTGAGTCGGGCTCGCTAGTATTCTGCCTATGAGGTTACCTTATTCGAGTTAAACCAATGGTCGCTCCAGTCCATTTCAAAGTTCAAAATGGCGGATTACATATATATATATATATATATATATATATATATTTTAATTCACCCAATCACAACGGGTATCAAATAAAAAGGAGCTTAATTTGTAAATGTAAAATGAAATGAAAAGCTTGTTATATATTTTTTTCCTCCATAGATATTACTCGGCGTGGGCGGAAGACGATCATATGATAATACAAAATGAGTATTGCGATGGTGGTTCCTTACAACAAGTGTTAGAAAATGGCCCCCTTCCTGAGAACGAGTTACTGTTGCTGCTAGCTCACGTCGCTGATGGACTTTCGTAAGTATTTCAAAAAAAATATTATATTTATATACTAGCGACCAGATCGCAGCTCGCGGTTTCGCCTGCGTGATCTATATCTGTTTCGTATTTTCGGCGGCCTTTTTGTAAGACAATCAATTTCCTAGCTTATATTCAATGTAAAAAAATTCATCAGAATCGGTTCTTTGGTTTGCCATGATGACGTCACAGACAGACAGCTACTTTCGCATTTCTAATATAACAATGGACGCCCCCAGCTACATCCACGCGCAGCAGCTGGTGCACATGGACGTGAAGCCGGGCAACATCTTCATCTGCCGCGGCGACGCGCCCGCGCCCGCCGACTCGGACGACGGCTACGAGGACGAGGACGCGCCCGAGGCGGCGCACGCGCATGCGCACGCGCAGCACCGCTACAAGGTGGGCGACCTGGGCCACGTGACGTGCGTGTCGTCGCCGCTGGTGGAGGAGGGCGACTGCCGCTACCTGCCCAAGGAGGTGCTGCAGGAGGACTTCTCCCACCTCACCAAGGCCGACGTATTCGCGTTTGGTACGTATTCTACAGTGGAACTGTTCCAAGAGGCGCGGGCTCGAATCCCGCTGCGCATTCTAAATAAAATTAAAAAGTAAATTTCGTTTCTAAACTGTTATCAGAATTTTCAGTAACAAATGCAGTTTGTTTTCATCTTTGGTATTCGCGGTTTTTACACGTTTTAAAATGAAAGTATCTTTTTTTAACCGGATTAATCGGATTATAATTGATATTCGAAAATACATTTTACAAACTCGACGTTTTGCACAATTAACAGTAGTCCATGGTCACACAGTGGAAACCCTAATTTCAATAGAGAAGACGGTTGGAAACTTTCTACCACCTGTCTGTCACCTGTGTGTGTCTCAATCCGACCACACCAGAGACTAGATACAGTCAGCTCATTTTAGCTCATTAACTAAGAAATCGTTGGCGGTAGTTTGCGATAATAATTGTATCAACTGACAGACGAATGCCGTTAATGCCGATTAATCCGTTTCAAAAGAATTATCATTTGAATATGTTTTATTTATTGTTTTATATATTTTTCATTCAGGTCTAACGTTGTTCGAAGCTGGCGGTGGCGGTGCTCTTCCCAAGAATGGCCAAATGTGGCACGACATAAGGGACGGCAAGCTGCCGGACTTACCCAACTTATCCAGGGAGTTCAATCAGTTGCTCAAGGTAAATATATGGGGCTCAGTGGGACAGCTTGTTGTGGGTTCGATGCCCGCTCTTAATTAAATTTTTCCGCGCTGGTTTACTTGACATAGTGCGGCGTTGAGTTTCGGCTCCTTTGTCTCGGTTTCGGGCAGAAAATGCATAACGGAGTGTTCGTTCTCTCTGACTACACCCTGCTATGCGGGATAAAGCGTGAAGCTGCAATAAAAGATAAATAATTTATATTATGTAAAATTGACATCAATCAGGCCCAAAATTGCGACAAAATAATGCTTAATGTTTTTTTTCGTGTAAATCTTCATACACAGTTTACACTTAGCCGAATCTGATGAAACTTCAATGAAGTAGTTTACTTGATTTTGATTTCGTTTTCCAAATGGAAAACAGATAACTTTTATAGATACTTGTTAATTAAGAACCAAAAACAAAACATGTCGCTATAAGTGGAATTTGCTTTGGTTATATGATCAGTTAAACAATTAATTAAAAAAAAATCACCTCCGAACAGAAAATGGTCGACCCGGATCCGAACCAGCGACCCTCCGCACACAGTCTGCGGAGGCACTCTCTACTCCACCCCTCCGGGAACAAGAGCAAAGCCCAGCTGAGGAGGGAGCTGGCGGCGGCCAAGTTGAAGAACGAGTTGTTGGCCAGAAAACTGCAGGTTGCGGCGAGGTGGGTCCTTTTCAATTTTCGTTCAAATTGTCTTGTATCAAATTAAAATAGACTTTTGAAAGTGGTTATGTTAGATTATTAAATAATTGTATTTATTAACCAGTGACTCCGTATATCCGTATTCTCACTTAAATCATAAACTTTGCTTAAATTTATAATTTAGATGGCTGTAAATGTTTTATTTATGAACCGGTTGAAATTAAATAACCACTTAATATTAAGGGACGCTTACCATAATACAGAAAATTACATTGAAATCGGTTAAGCCGTTTCTGAGATTAGTGTGCAACAAGCACACAGACAAACAGAAAAGAAAATAAAAATCATTGTTTTGGGTTCTATTAGATTGATAAATGCCCCTAATAATATTTGATTTCATATATCGTCCATGTACAGACAACGATCAGTTACATTTTTATTATATGTAAAGATAATTAATTTATCTGTTGTATGTTAGAAAAGTAAAACCGGTGGTAATTTTGTTATAATATTTTTAAAACTTATCCTAACCGTTTTAAACGAAAGTAATTAAAAAATTTAAATAATTGTCAAAGGAGCGATGATGATAACATGTGGAAGTGGAGAATGGAGTGTTTTGACACTAAGTTCTATTTTACTAGCCTGCTGTTTGTTGGAGATTTAATCATTCACCGGTTTTCTCACTTAGCAGGGTATTAAGAGTGACGCGAGTGTCGTGACACTCCGTTCTCCAAGCACCGCCCGATACCGAGACGTTGCGTGTTTTTCTTATTGTAGTGGGGAATTAAGTGTAATTTAAATATAATAATTTACTCGAGTATGCATCGATCGAGTACCCACAACCAATCGCGTTTACAGTCTGTTTGCTGTACCACTTCGACTAACTCAAAACTTGTACAGTTTCATATTTTACTAAAATTCAACAATATAATAAAGCCTAAAAAACATATATTTATAAAACGTATAAAAATTTGAATGCAACGGGATTTGAACCCGCTAAGCCATGGATTCTATATCCAGCTACCTCGAAATTTTTATACGGTTATCAAGCGGTCAGAGGGCTTGAACGGTTTTCAAGAGGCGCGGGTTCAAATCCCTTTTCTTTCCAAAATTTTTATACGTTTTCTAAATATATGTCTTTTAATTTTCCAAGTGTGTGAATAACACTTTAAAGCTATAGAAAATTTTAAAAATCAAAAACATATTTCTATGAAAATTTCCCATTTACAATTTCTTTTTTTAATTACATATCTGTGATGTGAATTTGTAACATTATTTGTCTTTTTTTTTTAGATGCATAAAATCATTAACACCGACTCTAGTGAATCAAGAATCGGCAAAGTTTAGAACGAGATCGGCGAAACGATTGCAGTCGCCTCGCGTCGATACCAACATTGTGGAAATGCTCAACTCCGTCACGTCACCGATAAGGATACGGACGGACAGACGGAAGAAAGTATAATTTCCTTTTGTATATATTTATATGTATATATAGAAATTCAATTGTTATGAGAGAGTATTTTGTTGTGTTAGTAAGAAATGACGTTATTTTGTTTGACGTCATATTGGTTCCGAAAGTTATTTTTGTAAGACAGTGATATTTATTTAATTAATTCGTATTTTTTAGTTTGAATAATAATCGTTTATAATTTAAAATCGATTTCTAATAGCTAATCGATATTTAATGGATATATTTTTAATCTATATTCAAAGTAAATTCGTAAGACATGTATTTTTGATTAATATCTACAAGGCAATCTCTCGTAACATTTTAATTTGTATATATATTATATTATATGGCCGCTCCAATATGAAAAATTTAAACTTATTTGTATATTTTATATATGTGCAAATAGTAATAGCGTTGTGGGATATATTCTCCAAGTTTTTAGCTACAAGTACTAAAAATAAATAATATTGCAAGAAATAAGGTGCAAAGTTCAAGTATTTATTGTAAGTACATCTGTGGTCTAATATTAATTTGATTTTATAATTTTTTCTATATTTAACTTTTTTTATAGGTTATTTAATTTATAATATAAAGAAAAGTACATAACAATATATCAAACAAAAATCGATCTTTTTTCACTTATAATAATATAATTTATTAAAAAAGAAATCGATTTTTAAAATGAATCAATTTATTATTTTTCCCATATTTCTTATCACTCTGATTTGACATAAGAATCGATTTTTCAAAATTATAAAGAGTTTTGTCTATAGATTTCTAAATTTTTTTTGTTATGGAATGATGATTTTGTGGCGGTAAGTTTGACCACCTTTGCCTTAAAATAAGGTTGCAAAAAGAAACTACACTAACTAATATATACCTGGATAGTGGAGTGTTTCAACACATCCTGTCTACAATTAAATTTTTAAAAAATACATTTTCCTTATTATTGTTTATTTTTTAATTGATATAAATAGCAACTCCAACTAATACTGCATGATATTTACATCACAGTATACTTATGAAGATTTTTTTGTTTTTTACTTTGCAATGCAATGTATTATATATAGGTAACCACATTATACTATATAATACACTATAGTTTTAATGAAGAAAAAGCGTCTGACTGTAAACGAGATTGGTTGTGGATTCGATTTCCACTTGGGGTAATGTTTGTATTTAAAATATTTTCATTTGTCCACTCTGGTACCTTAACACACAGGAGTGTCCTGACAGTAGGTAATCACTGATCCCTGCAATTCGTGTGAAGTTTTTTTTATTCGAAGTTTCAATTAAAGAACAGTCTGGTTTATAGTTTTGTATAGGTATATATAAATATATATATATAAGTTAGTGTATTTTTTTTGTCAATTTTATTTAGACCTATATATCTCAGGATTAGATACGACTATAAAGTGCCTTCGAAGTTAATAATTGTGATTAAAAGTGCTTTCTACGAATTTACTGTATAAAGATATGATTTAATTGATACTATAAATACTAAATTGCGATATATAAACTTACTTCAAGGAAAATTTGAAATAAAAACAGATAACAATCATTTATATATAATCTGTGCACAAAAATACTTTTTATCTGTTGACTTTGTCATATACTTTTTCCTTGAATTAAAACATCGCAATGCATATTTGTTTTTAATAATAAATCTTCCAGTTCTCCCCACGATGTGATATTGTTTAAAAAAAATATATTAATAAGCTTTAGGTAAGTTTATTGTGGATACATAGTACTTTTTTTTTAATTAAAAAGAATATATAGCCACAGACACAGACACTAAATGAATAGTGTATAATTTATTTATAATATGAAATTAAAGTCATAGTAACCAATTTAGTTTTGTAAAGTTTTATGTAATATTTATGTTAATAATAATGTAATGTAATAAATTGTATAGATGTAAAAAAATTTAATATTTTTCGTACTAATAATGTGTCCATTAGATATTAATTTAAGATACAGGGTGTTTTAAATTTTGAATTTTTCTTTGAAACTTTCTTTTCTCCCCCAAAGTTAGGTAGTTTGTCAAAATTTTGTTTTTTTTTTAGTATTTAGTGGATTTAGTGACACCGCTTTACATGTAAATTGATTTTTGTAAACGCGAAGATATGATCTATTATTATAATAATTTAATTAATATAAGTTTTAATTAATTCTTAATTGTGCCTTCTTTGTTTTAAATACTGTTATTTTGTAATCTCTCATTTCTAAGTTAAAATTTTTCAGTCATTTTGTTTTTTTGAAATGAAATTATACAGCTAATTTCCGGTTTAAAACAACAACGCACATATTAAATAGAATAAAAATGTTGAACAGTAACATTTAAAAAAACTTTAATTATTATCAAACTATCAATAAGTCATGGTTATTTTAACAATAAGGTCATGTAATTTTAGTTTTTAAAATATTTATAACCTACTTGGTGGGTTTTCTTAGATGTATGGATAGATCTCATGCTTTCTCTTTTTTTTTTATAAAAAATAATAATATCTTCTCAATTATTAATTATCTATATAGAATTGAATGGCTGTATGTGGTTAGGTCAAATCTGTTTTTGGTTGATTATGACTATAATTATAACTTTTTTTTATTGTATTATGGCTGACTTTCGAATAATACTCAATTTGAGCTGTTTTAGTTGAATTTTATTTGATAGTCAGTTCTGTATAAATAGGTTTTTAATATTTTTGTTTGCCTAAAATTGTAACATTGTTCCTATATCTTCCATTGGGTTTTCTAAATGTTAACACAGTGTTTAAGTAAATTCATTAAAATTGTTTTTTTTTTTGTATTTTCGGTTGTTAGATTTGACCAAAGGGTGTGGGTAGCTGTGAATGTATATTAGCTATTGTAATTAATAAATGTGCTTGTTTTAATTATCTGCGTTGTTTCGTTTTTTTTTTATTAATTGGTGTAAACAAAGGGGTAACAAACAACAAGTGTTACATAAAAATCATTATAGCATAGTTTGAAATGTAACAGTGGCGCCAGTGACGAAGTGTGCAATTTTGCCCTGGAGGATTGTACGAATGTTCCATTTAGCTTAACAAACATATTTGCATAGCATTTAACGTTAATTGTTTTGTATTAATTAAAATAACTTTTTGTGGTGGTTTTGTTAGATTGTTGAATAACTGTTATTTATTAATAATCTATTTATTAATTTATTGTTGTAATTGACGAAAGGTATGCCGGTGGACACTTCGCCACTGTACGTACACAAAATGATCGGCTGAACTAGGTATTAGAAGTTTTTTTACTTATCTCGTGTCAGCGACTGGACAAGTTTTACACAATAATTTTACTTATAGTAGAGTGCATTCTCTTGAATATGTATTATAGGATTTTTTTTTAACATTTCTTAAAGTGTTATTCGCACACTTGAAATGGTAACAACAAATATAAGTTGTAATAAGCGTATAAGAATTTCAACGTAGCTTAATATAAAACGCATGGCTTAGCTGCGTGCTGCCTTTAAATTTTTATACGTTTTCTAAATATGTCTGTTACAGTAATTCATGACTCACTCATAGGCTAACTCAACATTCATAACAATATATAGTTTAAAAAAAAATGGAAAAACAGTACAGTTAGGGTATTTTAAAAACTTACACTAGAAAAAAATTAAGAAACTAAAAGATAAAAAAATATTACATAATACACATACAAATATAATCAACAATAATTTAACTATGGAACTCCCCTAAATACATTAACAACAATAATAAATGTTTTTTTTTGTTTGAAATATGAAGCAGACTGTCGGAAAATATCTGTCTCCTTTGTTAAAAATGTTGTTAGAAGTATTGACTATTCTATTTAATTTAAGCGTTCATGCCAAAGTCCATTTAAAATTTGCCTTAAAGTGAAACTTCTAAAATTATATTTTGGTATTGCCAGTCTGTCTTGTCTACTAATAAATTAGAATTACTGATATGAGCATTTTTTACATTACATTTTTATTTTATATAAAATACAGACATCTATTAAGTCTACGATTAGATTGTGAAAGACATATAAAATTTTAGAAGATCGTTATCGATTTTATTTTTAGTATTTTAAGGTGTCATACTTAGGAAATTAAAAAACATATTTACGTGGTAACGCTTGAAAGTTTCCATGAAGCGCGGGTTCAAATCCCGTCCAAAGCTTCCATGCATGGGGCACACGTGGGTCTCTTCTGACTTGTCGGTCCTAATCGTCCATCCACAATTGACGACGAGATTGATGGTCGATGAGGCAGTCAACGTGGCCAAGTACTGGCAAAATATGACCTAAACATTTGATTTATTGACATGAAGACGTACAGAGCTGCGGTATATTTGTAGTATTAATATAAATAAGTAATAATTATACCAGAATTTCAATTCTCGGATATCCGAAAAAGTACTAGCTAATTAAGCTATATGAACATATAGCTATATCAAGTTACGTCAATGTTGTTTTATACTTCAACATCATAAAGCTCTACTACCAAAAAAACCTTTGCGACTTTTATGAATAAGACGTTTAAGAATTGATGCGGTCTACGACGAAGAAAAAATCGTATAATACGGCACTGATTAAAATTGCATTCATAGTTTTATTCGTGTCTTGAAATTTGTCTTCTCCTAAGAATGTAAATTTTGATATAATTTCCTCTTATATATTTATTAATATAATTAAAAATCGATTCCTATAAGACTCGCTTTGGCACGTCACTATCTTATTGAAAAGTCAAAACGGACAACTGTCACAAATGTCAACGCATTGTCTAGAATAGAAAAGGCCTTACTTTTTATTTATTTGATTATAAACAATAGAAGCTTATTATATAAAGTAAATAATGAAATAAATTGGTTTAATGTACATTATTTTATACTTTACGAAATGGAAAAAATGTGGTTAATGAGATTATGCTTATTTTTGTGCTTTCAAATTTGTTTTTGTAAAAGTAGTGATGAAATAGTATTTCATTATAATAACACGTAAGTTATTTCACATTTTTTTATTATTTTTTAACAATAAACCGTTGTTTTTATTTAACGTTGGTACATTATATTTATATAAACCTAATAACATATTGCATTTAATTTTAATTAAAAATATTTATATAGCTATTGTTATGAGAAGTTATCTTAAAATATGAATACATATCGTCCTTTGGCAAACAACACACCGTATGTCAATTTCACGAACTTTACAGAAAACTGAAAAAAACTGTTTATTTAAAATAAATTAGGTTGGCTTTGTGTTGTTACTTGATACGTCAAATCGTCTTGATACAACACATTAAACAAAATCATACGATATACTAGATTATTTAGTTTAAAACAAATCGATAATTTCTTATATTATTTAGAACAATTAGGCTTAAATTGCAATTTATGGCTAAACAGAAATAGTATAATAATAATATATAAAAAAAAAGTAATCTAATAATGACCGTAAAATTATTTGGATCTTCGATTTTATATTGCTTTAAGAGACATAATCCAAAAAAAAATTTAACAAATGTATGTAAGAAATTTACATAATATAAACATTATTAAAATACTTATCAAAATAATAACATTTTATTTTCACATATTTGGGTATTTCAGTTTTAAATTATACCAAGTTTATTTTATATTTACTATTGTCTTAGCCAAAATGTTTAAACCATTAGTCATTTGATAAATATTCAATATAGATAATAAAAATTATCATTACAATACATTAGCAATATTAAGAATCATAAAGCCTGGGGTTAGAGTCCATTGTGGTGTAGTGTGACAGCTTCATGCTGTATAAGCAATGGTGTTAAGTTCCACCACTCAACATGCAATGTCTTGGTTTCGGGCAGAAAGTCTAGAAGTGACACTAGGTTCTCGCTGACTACAATGCTATGCAGGAAAAAGTGTTATACTTTAAAAAAACATTGAAAGATATAAACTAAAACTCTACTAGGAAACATTTTCTTATTCAATTTCTTGGTCTAGTATGGTATAATGCTGCAATATGGAACATAATTACCTCTAAAGACACAATATTTCAGAGTTAAAAATAAACAAGAATGGAGATTCTTTAATGTAGTTCGAAAATAATAACAATTAAATAAATTCTTTACATTGTAGTTATCTCCACATAAATAAAGATGGCATGTCTATATGGAGTATTGACATTTTTATAGTCTTGCTTCGTAATACTCATAAAGTATTTTGGCACAGTTTCTAACTATAAACACCACTGGTTGTGGGTTCGATCCCCACTCGGTGGAACGATTATATATATATTTTTTATTTGATATTATAATTCTCTTGATTAGACACAGCATGGTGTTCAGTTCCTCCATTCAACACGCAATGTGTCAAATTCAGGTTGAAAGTGGAGAATGCAGTGGCTTGTCACTTCTCTCTTTGGCAACCCTGCTATACATAATTCTTTTATTACATTCATATAAATATTTAGATTTAGAAAAGACAACGTGATAGTCGACATATAAACTAAACGAGTTCCAATCCTATTATTTATTTTATATTTTAATATTTGATTTTAAATTGTTATTTCCACAATTAGGAAATGAAAATGAATGAAAAACATATATTTAGAAAATGTTTAAAAATTTAAACTTGAATGGTTTTCAAGGGACGCGCGTTCAAATCCTGCTGCGTTCAAATTTTTATACGTTTTCTTAATATGACATATATTATGTTGGCTTTCTTTGTAAATTTATAACCTCTTTATCTATATTACAGTTATAAGTACAATGTGCCTTACATTGTGGAAGTTAGCAAAACATCAGAGTATGTTATGGAGTTTGCGGGGGTGAGTGAGAAATTATCGCATTTTTTTCAAAAAAAAATGCATTTTCTTTTATGCTGCTGTAATTTTGCAGTTTGTAGTTTTCTAATTTATTTATGAATTTATTTTAATGCCTTTCCCACTTTCCATCTGGAGTGGCGGAACTCAGCGCCGCGCTTTGTCTTCAGTACCAGAGCGAAAAATGAAAATAATTTATATATCATCTTTCCACCGAGTGGGAATCGAACCCACAATGAATTGTGCTTACAGTCAGACGCTGTCACACTGCGCCACGATGGCGTTTTTTGTTGTTTCTTAATATATTTACGTAGTCTGGCCATAAATATTGTTATAATTAAAAATAAACAAATGTTACTTTTGAATTTATCATTTTCTTATTTTCGCGCCAATATATTGCAAAATATTTTTTGA
Source organism: Podotricha telesiphe (assembly GCA_038994665.1). Classification (NCBI taxonomy): domain Eukaryota; kingdom Metazoa; phylum Arthropoda; class Insecta; order Lepidoptera; family Nymphalidae; genus Podotricha; species Podotricha telesiphe. The sequence continues at coordinate 1,174,234 of JAOYRR010000459.1, forward strand.
TATTAAAATTTTATGGAGTGCAATTAAAAAAGAGTGAGGTGATAAAGAGAACGAAATCGGTGTGATTGCATTACATAAAGTGGCTATGGTGCCAAATACAATTTTCAAAATCCTTGGTATTAGTCAAATGTTTGTGTAGCGGGCTATTGATAGGTGAAACATTGACACCTCCTCAGTTTGTGACAGAAAGAGCCTTCGAAGTAGTGTTCGTACGAAAAAGGCGAAACCAGCATGGGAAAGAGCTCTAAGAAATCTTGACCGAAAGAGATTTTATCTCGGGAGATGAAGATAGCACCTTGAACCATGTCGCATATTTTAATGGACGACTTAGGACTTGCAGCCTTTAAGATAAATTTTAACTGATAATTTAAAAAAGAATAGGGCGGTGTACGGATGAAATTTTTTTACAACTGAGCAATATTTTCGCAAACAAAATGATCGTATTTATGCTGAATGCCAATGGAAGCTTCCGAATAAGTCATTACGTGGGCATTATCCGACTTCAGTGATGGTTTGGTGGGGTGTTAGTTATGAACGAGCGACTGAGCCATATTTTTGTGAAAAAGTTATCAAAACTTCGGCACAAGTGTATTAAGATCCTATTCTTGAGAAAGTTTTTAAGCTCCTTAACAACACCATGTTCAATAACAAAAAATGGTCATTTTAGCAAGACTCGGCACCGGGTCATAAAGCTCAATCCACCCATCCATCTTGGTTAGAAACGAATGTTCCGCATTTCATTAGAGCTAAAGACTAGCCGTCATATAGTCCTGATGTTAATCCACTGGATTATAATTTATGGTCAGTTTTAGAGACTTAGGCTTGCTCTAAACGCCATGATAATTTGGGGTCTCTAAACCAATCCATACGATTGGCAGTGATGAATTTTCCCATAGAAATATTGCGTGATGCTATTGCTATCTACGTTTAAAGGACTGTATTGCAGCCAATGGAGTCCACTTCGACTGTATATATTTTTAATTATTTTATATTAATGTAACACACTGTAGCAGTAATAAATGTTACGTACAATAAAAAAATGTGTTTTAACAATAATTATGGCAAGACTAAGTTATATATAATATATATATATATATATACTTTATTATTTTTTTTAAAAACACAGGATTTACAAGGTTACAGCACTCCGGCGAGGGTGACGGTGGCTAGTGATTTTGCGAATCGGACGTACCCATTATTTATAACGGCGAGACAGCAAAAAGGTTAAGTTATTTTTTTTTCAGCTTCACCCGTTTTTCCCGCATAGCATAGGAGGCAGAGAGAATCTAGCGTCAAGATACTCCACTCTTCATAACGCCGCGCTTCGTCTTAAATACCAGAGCGGAAAACTGAATAACTATACAAATGAATAAAATTGGAGTGTCTGTTTGTAATATTAAAATAACTGCTTTTTACTAAATGCATATTGTTTGTATACACGGTACATGTTATATAGAAATATTTATTGCAATTTTTGTCTGTTTGGTCCCGTTCCCTAATCTCTGGAACGGATGGATCGATATTGACGGTACTTTCAATTGGAGATAGCTGATATAATAAGGAGTAACTAACGGCTACTTTTATTTCAGAATTCCATACGGATGAAATCACAGCTATGTAATATTTAAAATATAATCATTTTACCGAGTGTGTATCGAACTGACAACCAATCGCGTTTACAGTTAGACGCCGGCCGTCCCACTGCGCCAATATAGCCCCATAATGAGTAATAAGTAGGTGGATTAAAATATTTTTTAATATGTTTTAGGTGTATTTTCGTGGCAGCTTCCAATGTTAGTACAAACGCCGGACGCCTTAGAACAGTTTACGAACATATCAAGAACACTCTGTCCACACAACAACATCTTTGCAGAAGATGAAGACACTTGTGGTAAGCGTTCTTAGTGACTCTAGTGACTTATTATTCCGTTTTACGCTTGTCAATCTTTGTAATATAGAAGTTCTAATATTTTGTTCAATCGAATTGTTATTTATTTTGATTATATTTATTTATCATATTATTCAGGGGATAGCTCGATGTAGGGATATGAATGCCTAAATGTATATAGGTACACTTTACTCCCATGTACTTTTTTTAGTAAAGTGAAGTTTAGCTGAACCATTGAAAAGATATTTCGTTCTTTTTGAAAACAAAGTCATGTGAAAATTTAATAAAATTTGGGAATACAGACTAGACCGTACATATATAGGCTGTCCCACAATTTCGTGCAGGCAAAGTCGAGTGACTTACTGAAGACACCATGCGTAAATAAATCTCTAGCGTGTATCGCCCGCCCGCCTCTTTCACCCCGCTTGTCGCCAATCACTACTTACAAATCGGTTTTGCGACGTCTTTTGTAGCTAGCTTCTGTCCATTGAGTTCGAATAGAACGCGACTACTGTAACTGTTGGGTTTCCCCGCAAGGGGCGCCCTTGTGATCGTTGACCCCTCTCTCAAGCAGCCATACAGTGCTTGCACTTTTCGCTGGGATCGAGTACCCTCATCCCTCAGAACAAACCCCCCCCCTCCCGGTGTCGCTATTCTCGGGTATTTGACCTAAAAGTACGCCACGACAACGTATTCTTCAATATAATAGAACCCAAAACAATAATTTTTTATTTTCTTTTGTCTGTTTGTTTGTGCACGCTAATCTCTAACACGGCCTAACCAATTTAAATGATTTAAATTGACCATTGTATTGTAATATACATTCCTTTAACATTTAGTGTTTATTCATACATTTCTATCGGCACATGAAAAAAAAAGTTACAACCATTTAAATTATAAATTTAAGCAAAGTTTGTGATTTAAGTGAGAAAGCGTGCGGGCGAAAAAATATATAGTTAAGTCATTTTTATAAAACGAATATATACATTTTTTAACGTGGCGAAACTAGAACCTCTTCAAACGTAGCCTCTCCAACTACGTCAAAACTCAATAACAACTTAAAACTAACAACAAAGGTAAGTTGTTATAAGCGTATAAGGATTTCGACGTAGCCGGATACTTCCGGTTCTACAGAACGCATGGCTTAGTCGTTAAGAGCGCTTAGACGGTAAACAATAGGCGCAGTTTCGAGTCCCGCTGCGTTAATATTTTTATACGTTTTCTAAAAATGTTTTTCAGTCTCCTAAGTGTTTGAATAGAATAACACTTCAATTTTGTAACATTTTTAAATTTTTCGGAGAATAATCTTTGCGGAGAATGTCTACAGAGATTAGAGATGGTAACAACGGAAGTAAGTTGTAATAACCGTATAAGAATTTCGCCTTACCGTAGCTTAGCGGTCAGAGCGCTTGGACAAAAAAATAAAAACTAGTGACAAGATACTCCGTTCTCTATTTTCCGATAGGCGGCTGAAAACGAAAACGAAATTTCTAAATATGTAATATTATTATTAAATTATACTGTTTATATCTATATCATGTAATTACTCGTATAATGAAATTTATAATGTTTTATATAATATCTAATGTTTTGTTTGTTTTCTTTTGTTCATGCATTCATAGTAAATGAAAGATGGATAAGGGTCTACTGTGGTCCCTTGATGCGTAATATATTTTATATATAATTATAATTTTTTTTGTTGTTTTATTATTTTGAATAAATATATAGATTGTTATGTAAATAGTATATGAAAAAGAAATTTGTATCAGAGGAACCTGTTTAAACAATAAGTAACAAGATAAATATTTATATTTTTTTTTAAAATTAACCGCCTGTTAATGGGCCTGCTCATTACTACTCAACATAAAGTATTAGTGTAAAAGAGTACCCTCCCTTTTTTTATTAGTTACTTTAAAAAAAGTACAATCTTTCGAAAATTGACTCGTCTACACAAAGCTCAATCTAATTTTACTTTTATTTAACTTTCTTGACACTACCATGGCAAGCACTTTCAAAGAGATTTCAAGATTCAATTATAAAATGTATGAGAAGAAGAGACTAAATTATAAAGTCGTATAAAACCTAATCGATATTAATACTTATTTTATGTGCCCTGAGCTTAACTTAAAGGGGCCAATAACTTTTCCATTTAATATGGCCGTCCACAGGTTAAAATGGAACCTTTTTGTCTAACAATGAGATGTTTTTTGCTTTATGCTGAGTAGTAATGAGCAGGCCTACTCTGTAGCTGGCTATCGTTGAATTTTTGGACATAATGTAAATGCGAAAAGAACCTAGACATTTCGTTCATTATTATTTAATTATTTTTAAAGCTATTAATTGTATCGACTAGGGTGAGTGAATGTGTTATTAGATACATAAAACATCCCAACGAATGAAATTTAAATTATGAGAGTTCAATTCAATCATTCAGTCCTTAATTATTTAAAATAAGATTTATATGCTTTAAAATTAGACAAAAATATAATTTAAAAAGTTAAACGCCAAAAACATGGCATACTATTAAATCTATTATGTATTTAATTTCATAAGAAAATAATAAAGTATTTAAATTATATTTTTATACGAATTAAGTATTGCTTAAAATATGTTAAAATTAACTAAATATGAATTTATATTTTTTAATATATTTGTTACAGATATATCTCTCAACACGCCTATAGTCCATTTAACCTCATCGTCCCCTGAACCAATAAAAGTGACAATAGTCGTTGAGACGGTGCAAGATTTTTACATCAAATTAAATTCCTATACCAATATAACAGTAACTCCTAGCCAGCCCAAATACTATTTTTACCCATTCGATCAGAATGCAAATAAAATAATCGATTTGGACGCGCAAAATATTAAAAAGAAGTACATTTGCAACAAAAATCTGAATTCCAACGAGGAGAAGAAATTGGAAAGATACTTCTTACAGAGTAATTTAGAAGTCAATTACGGTTGGTTGTCGAGGCCTAAGAGTGTTATTGTGATGGTAGAGTCTGATGACGACATATGCGCTGTTATATCTATACAGAATTTTTCGGTGAGTTTCTTTCTATTAATAGTCTGTATTTGATACATAGGATAAAACATAATAATTAGAATAATATTTGTGACAGTTTTTTAAATATTATTTTCACTTAGGATTATAATTTAGGATAGAATAGAATTTAGAATATTGTTTTAACGATTTTTTTATTATAACAAATTGAAAGTTTGTTACAATTATAAGAAAATAATTGATTGTGGTAAGTAATTATTGTTTAGTTGGCTAAATGGTATGTGCTATATTCAACAATTGCGAGTTCATATCCGAGAAGGATTTGTGTGATGTGATGCTAAAACTTACTTACTTCCAGTGTCCGGTATTCGATAACGAGAGAGATATTCTATACGATGGCTATTATCTGACTATGACGCGTAGTGGAGGTATTACTCTGACTGTGAGTATTATTTGTGATATATTTTTTTGACGCGTTGCCTAGCAACGTCTATTTCGCTTTATATAAATGTGTATGTTCCATGTACTGTGTGCTACGTTTATTTTATTAATTTAATGTATATTTTAGGTATTATTTTAAAAAATGAGCATTTTGCACTCTTTCTTTATATTAACTATAACTGTGCCAAATTTCAAACGTCTCCGTCCCCGAATTATCCGTAAAACAAATACTACGGGGTACAAAGTTTTTGCTTCACGTATAGTATAGTGTATGTGTAGATAAACAAATGTAGTTTTTGTACTTGTACCACAAACATCGTTCAGATCAGAGAGAACCTAGTGTCAAGACACTCCGTTCTCCAAGCACCGCCCGAATCCGACACATTGCGTATTGAGTGGCGGAACTCAACGTCTCGCTTTACCTTGTCAACAGAGCGGAGAAATGAAAATAATTTAATAAATCTTTCCCCTTTTGGCAATCAAACCCACAATAATTGCATATACAGTCTGTCGCTGTTACCATTACATATTGAATTATAATACTAAATATTCTTATATAAAATGTGATCTATAATACAATTTCCAGCAAGACACATTTCCATTGGGTTTTTACATAGTTTTCATTGTGAAAACTTCGGACGAGATGTGTACAGGCTCTGTGGGAAATGCGAGCCTACCTAAAATGGCACATTATTTCGGATGGGAGGAAACTCATACGGTCAGCGTTGATGGTGACGGTCGAGTCAAGAACTTTAGGTGAGTTTGGTAGAGACAATAGGACATAGACGTTTCGGACTAAACGTTGCTTTCGTCTCTCTACTCCTTGCGGAGAGAGGGGAAATTTCTTCAGGGCCTGGCCCTCTGGAAGTGGATGTATGCGCCATCTATAAATATGGATGGGAGTCGGGTTGGCATCATGTGGCCGGGGGTTTGTTCCCATGCGGGAAACGGGGTGAAGGGTAGGAATGAGCTAGTATGCTGTCCGGGCGATCAGCCCAGTCGCGTGGATCATTTGGGACAGGGACTGGGTTGATGTTTTTTAGGTTTTTAAAAAAAATGTCCTTGGGAGAATCGTTCTTAGGTATGGCTGCGGGATAAAAAATTTTTTCTACAGCTTTACGCCTTTTTCAAATCGAAACATTGTGTGTTGAGTGGCGAAACGCAACTTTACGCTTTTTCTTTGGTACCAGAGTGGAGGAAATATAATTATTTCCCTAAGTGAAAATTGAACCTATAACCAATAGCATTTACAATATACTATTATCGGAAAATAGAGTTTTTTTCTTTTGACTGTAGATGTCTTTTAAATATTATGAACTACTAGATGTGCCCGCGACTTTGTACGCGTGGAATTCTAAAATAAAAATAGCCTTAGTTACTCCTTACTTCATCATCTAACTACCAGTGAAAGTACTGCCACTTAAAATCGGTCCAACCGTTCCAGGAATTAGCTATAACAAACAGACAGACCAATTGAAAAAAAAATTTATTTTGGTATATTTTAATGTTACAAACAGAGACACTCCAATTTTATTTGTTTGCTTAGATGAAATCATTAAATTTTTTTGGGTGTAAATTATTATTTTGCGTCATTGTCGTATAGAGAAACTAGTGTTCAGATACCCCGATCTCTTCTTTCTGTATATTTTAGTTGTTGAGTGGTGGGATCCAGCGCAACGCTTACCAGAGAGCGGGCAAATGAAAATAATTTGAATAGAATAATTCCCCCAAGCGTGCACAACTATCGCGTTTATTCGGACACGATGACTTTATTAATATAGTCTACGTTTTTGAAAAAAATCTTAGAATATTCGTAGAAATAATCTTTAAACAAGCCAACAAAAAGGGCTAGAAAATTTGCAAAAATCTGTTTGTAGAGATGCTAACAACAAAAATAAGTTGTAACAAGCGTTTGGATATGCTGGATAGATCGTATGGCTTAGCAGTACACAAGAGGAGCGGGTTCGAATCCTAAATGTTTATTATATATATGTTTATATAAAAATTTTATTTTTTATTTCAGTTTTAAAGTTATACAGACGATATCGTATCGTGAATATGCGATAGCTGCGGGAGCTCTTCTTTCCTTCTTCATGGCCTTCTATTTGGTGTTCTTCTTGGTCGTAGTGGTTCAGTGGAAGCGAGGCGGCTTTGATGAGAGTGAAGGTAGTGTTGGGTTTGATTTTTTATATAGATTTAGTAGTTTGTGATTTTGTTTGTAGATAGAGCTAGTTGTTAGTGTTTATTATGTGTTTTTTTACAGTTTATATGCACTTTATAGTAATTTGTTGTGTTTCGGGTTGAAATTGAACCTGCAACTTTCGAAAGTACAGTAAAAAAACATATTTAGATTTTTTTTATTTTTCAGTATTAGTATCTGAAATAGTAACTAATTGTGTATAATTAATAGCTTTTACTTTAAACACTTTATTATTAATAAAAAAAATTAGATTATTTTTTACACATAGTCAGAGAGAACTTATTGTCAAGACACTTTCTACACTTTTTGCCCGAATTCGAGACATTGTGTGTTGATTGGCGGATTTAAACGCCGCGCTTTGTCTGGTCACCAAAACGGAGCTATGAAAATCGTTAAATTCCCATAAAAAATTTAAACCCACAACCCAATCACGTTTTCAGTTTAAATTGCAATTTATTTTTTAATTATTTATTATATTTAATATCTTGATTTGTATTTATTTTTCTATTTGTTTTTCATTCTAGTAAACTTAATATCACCTGAAACGCCTCACGACAATACACAAGTACCCACAATTTGTAGACGAAGAGTTATCAACGATGGAAGTGGCAGTTCCCATGGAAATATTAATAACGGAGGTCAGTTTTAAAAAACCACTTCACGCTTAGAATAATATAAACATTGAGCGTAGCGGGATTAGAACCCGCGCCTCTTGTTCGTACAAGCGCTTTACAACAACTAAGCTATACGTTGTTATCGAGCTACGTCGATTACAAATTATTTTTGTTGTTAGCATCTCTGTAGGAAGATTATTATAAAATTGTCCTAAGAATCATTTCGTAAATTTTGATATTTTTTTAGTGTTATTTACACATTTAGTATGAGTACAATATTTTAAAAAGCTCTCACTTTTTTCTCACAGTCGGGTAGTTTCAGAGAGAACCCACTGTCCAGGCACTCCGTTTTTCACTTTTCGGTGGAATCCGGGACATTTCGTGTAGTTATGGAACTTAAGGCCGCGCTCTGTCTTCGCAAAGCAACAAGCTAAATACCCCCATATATATATTTAGATTGAGGCCATCGTGAAGCAGTAACGCAGCGTCTTACTGTTAACGCAATTTATTATGGGTTCGATTCCCACTCGCGGAAAGATTATATTTTAAATTATTTTCCACTTTCCCTACTCTGGTAACATCAAGCGAGTCGTTGAGTTCAGCCACTCGACGCGCAATGTCTGGAACTCAGGCTGTAATAAATTCGTATTTTCGTATTCGTAAATAAATATTAAATCAAATTCATCCTATGAATTTGATATTAAATTAAATTCATCCTATGAATTTGAAACTTAAAATTATGGATGAAGTTCATGTGCCAATTTTTTTTAAATAGCTAGTTCTCAATCAGACACGGATTCTGAAGGATCGCCAAAAGATGACGATGAGAGGGAGTTGTCTCTTAATGGCGGAAAATTGTGTTTAGCTACTTTGGCGAGGTTTGTTCAAAAAAAGTTGATTTTATTTTCAGCCTTCACGCCTGTTTCCGCATAGAGAGAGAATCTAGTGTCAAGACACTCCGTTCTCCACGCGCTGGTCTAAACCGAGACGTTGCTAGTTGAGTGGCGGATCTCATCGCCGCTCTTTGTCTTAGGTACCAGAGCGATGAAATGATAATAATTTAATTATAATGTTTGTGTTGTCATCGGCCCCGGACCCGTGTGCTTATTTTAAGCACATCACAGAATGAGAGTCTTAAAGTGTTGTAAAATTTTCTTAGTTTCATTGATAGGTTGATAGATACAGGTGAAGCTTTTTTTTTAAAAACTACTATATTAATAAATAAGTGTATATTTTTTAATATTGAATGATAGATTGATAAAATAAGTTTAATAATAAAAACTATTTTGTAATGAAAGTATTTTTAACCGGTATAATCGATTATATTATTGGTATTCGAAAATACATTTTTGGATTAACTACAATGAGCAGAAAACTTATTCGTTAATAAATTATTATTATTTTAATATTTTTTGAACTGTTAGTGTTATTTCCACACTTATGGAAATTGGAAAACATTTTAAGCAAGTTGTTACTTTAGCAAAAATAAGTTGCAATAATTATTTTTTTTCTTTCCACATACAGATGTCGTCCTCGGGTTCTCTCCGCCAGATCTAAGATGTATCTCTGGAATGTTCTAACGGTGGCTGTTTTCTACACTCTACCAGTTATACAGCTCGTTGTTACATATCAAAGGGTAAGAGTTTATATTTTGTTTGAATAAAGAAGGAAATAGAAACATAGGGGGAAGGGAGTGTGTGAGAACGAGAAAGAACGAGTTTATGTATGCGTGTTTGAGAGAGAAACGGACAGAGCTAGTGAATTTGTATGTATATATATATATATATATATATATATGTGTGTGTGTAAGACGTATAGAGTAGGAGAGAGTTCAGTAGTGAGTGTGTGAATGAGAAAAAGAAAGAGAGTGTGTGTAAGAGAAACAGAATAAAGAAAAAGTAAAAGACAAGTTTATTTAATACATTATCTAATTAGAGGGTGATTTTTTTAATACACAATATTGATATATCTGAGTGAGTTTTGAACGCATAATCCTTGTATTCTTTTAAAAATGTTCCGGCTGTCTCTATTGTAGGTTCGATCCCCACGCGTGGAATTGTATTTAAATAATTATCATTTTCCCGTATCACTTGTGAGAAAAAACACAGCTTTGGGTTCTTTTACACACTCATAATACATAAAATAAATACGGTATAATGTGGAGAAATTTTGATGATTTGACAATCTACGAATTAGATGTTACCAACCAAGAAGTATTCGAACCGACAACCTTCAATGCTTTGCTACTATAAAATTCTCAAGTTCTCCAACGATTTCTTTAATATCCATCTTGTCAACCAATTGGGCAACCAAGACCTACGCCGTTTGCCGTTTAAGTTTCACCACTAAACCAACTCTCCGTTCTCCAGCTTCTCAACCAGTCGGGCAACCAGGACCTCTGCTACTTCAACTTTCTCTGCGCCCATCCTTTGTTAGCGCTCTCGGATTTTAACCACGTGTATTCGAACATCGGTTACGTGTTGCTGGGGTTTTTGTTTCTAATACAAGTGTGGAGGCGACATAGACAGCATAGGTTGAAGAGTCCAGCTCAGGTTAGTTGATTTTATTTGATGAATTGATTGACATTTAGGAATTTGTTGATTGAATGCATTGATTAATCCGTTTGAATTGATTGAATTTCATTTGTTAATTTATTGTTTCATTTATATTAATTATTAATTTATTGATAAATTAAATTTATGGTAGTGATGTAAGTTTTGAAACGCCGCCTTTTGAATTGTTTGAAGTTATAAATTTAAAAAATATTTATTAATATATATATATATATATATATATATATATATATATATATATCTCTTTTAGAAAGAACTGGGAATCCCCCAACATTTTGGGCTATTGTACGCAATGGGGATTTCCCTAGTGAGCGAGGGTTTGCTTTCGGCGGCGTACCACGTGTGCCCCAACAGTATGAACTTCCAGTTTGGTGAGTCTTATTTGAAAAATGAGAAACACATAATAGATGTGTCCTGAAAATTTATTAAATAATAAAAGATTAAATAAATAGATTTTATAACGCTATATATATTTTTTAAAATTATGGCAAATGATAGCGATGAACGGTATTTTTAGGGATTTGAATCCGTACTCATTTAATGCAGATAACATCAAATAACAGCTAATAATAAATTCGATGAGTGCAATTTGAAAAGTTATAAATTTAAAAAGTATATTGAAATATTTACAGTCTACTAGCCATTATAGTGGTGACAAGACACTCTGTTCTCCGCATTACGAGATATTCCATGTCGAATGAAAATTGTAATAATTTAAATACATTCGTTCCCCCAAGGTGAGACCGAACCTGTAACTTTTACTTCTACAGTAGAACTGTGTCCCACTGCTCGCACTCACAAAGAAAATGGAAGTTTTGAACTCTTTCAACTTCAAATTCATAAATTCAACGAAATGAATGAATTTGAAACTTGAACAACATGAATTTGTCGTGTAAAAAATAAACTTTACTAAAAACTGAATTTGCGGCATAAAAAATTTAATTTGAAATTCTATATTTATGTTTAACATAAGACAAATGGAATAAAAGGGGGGACAGTCTGGTACCCTGCTGGCAGTTTAAGGAGCCGAGGTCGTAAAAAGAGACGATGGGAAGGCGTTTAGATCGCCTTCCCATCGTCTCTTTGTTTCGATTGGAATTCTCTTTGTCTCCGGTTGAATGAGGCTGTTGCCACTCAGCCTGCAATATATGTATAAAAAACCTTATTTTTATTCGAACCCACTAACTTCCTAACATTTGTATATTGTCTTCAACAGACACGTCTTTCATGTACGTGACATCCGTCTTGTGTATGGTGAAAATATATCAGTCCCGGCATCCGGATATAAACGCACGCGCCCACGCGACTTTCGGTGTTTTAGCTCTCATTATATTCGTTGGTAAGTTCATTGTGTGTTTTAAATAAATATTTTTAGAAAACGTAGGTATAAACAATTTGATTGGACGTAGCGGGAATCGAATCCGCGCCTTTCGGCAAGTGTCTGTGAGCTTTGACTACTGAGTCATTCAAGTTCTTGGTTTATTTTTGTTGTTACCAAAATTTGTATTGTATTGATATTGTTAAAAATAAGTTGTAACAAATCAATTTTCTTCAAAGTTTCGTTTCATATACTAAAAATTATGTAATCTAATAAAAAATTATTCATGAGTTCTTTTTAAGGTTTTTTAATCTATAATGATTTTTAATTTTAACTTCTACTATACTTAGTAAAAAAGAGATATTTAGAAAACGTATAAAAATTTGGACGCAGCGGGATTTGAAAACAGTTCAAATTTTTATGTTTTCTAAATATCTCTTTCTAAATTTCTTAAGTGTGCGAATTACACTTTTAAAAAGATAAAAAAAAATGTATCCTTAGACTTTGGATAAAATTAAGTAAGTTTTTAAAAAAAATTATGGAATAAGCATATGTTAGAAAAAGTTTAAATATTATAATTATTATGTTATAATGTTTTTCATATTTTTGTTTATTTTAGGTCTGGTGGGTGTTCTTAACGCGAACTTCTATTTCTGGATAGCATTCACAATCCTGCATCTCTTCTCGTGTCTTGTTCTAACTTTCCAAATATACTATTTGGGGAGATTTAGATGGGGTGAGTTGTATTGGCTACTAGCGCCCCGCTCGCGGCTTTTCTTCGACCGCGTTTTACTTAAATTACAATGTTCATGTTCATTAAAGTATCATGTTTAAGTATATTATAAATAACCGCTTCATTTCTCTATATAACGGCCATTTTTGGATTATGCAATCCAAATTTGTTTCTGCCTATAACGTGCAAATGAATAAAATGAAGAATACGTCGCCACTAGACGGCGGCGTCGTCTGTCGCGCGGCGCGACAGCTGGCGCGCCGTCCGCTCGCCGCGGTCACCCCCACGCACTGCGGGCGGTGCGTCTTGTTGGTTATTGCCAATTTGACAAACTGGGCCATCGCGGGCTACGGGTGAGTTTCATTGTTTTATTGTGTACTATATGTTTCGAGTTTAGTGCAGGTTGGCACCACTGGTTACCACTGTAGCGAATTTTTAAATTGTAACTTTTATATTTGAAAACAGCAACTGTTGAGCTCTTGGCTCTTCTCAGCAGAACTGCTTTCCGAGCCGGTGGTAGCTTTTTGTTCATTCGACCATTTGAAAGTGTTTGCAAATATCTATTTGTATAAAGAATATTTTGTATTTGAATTTGAAATAAAAATTACATTCTATTAATCATGTATGCCATCCCATGTAGCGTGATGGGTTAGTGTGTCTGGATTCGCGATTTTTTGCAGTTGCAACTCCTCGGAGGAATGATATTTTTTTATTATTTTCATTGTCTCCGCTCTAATACCTTAGACATAGCGCTCTCCTGAGTTCCGTCACCCAACACGCAATGTCTCGATTCGGAATGCGGAAAGTGGAGAGTGTAAGAAGTGTCTTGAGTGAGAAGCGTGAAGCTAACAAATAAATCAGTTCAGTAATATATAATAAATAATGCTTGGCGTTATTAAATATATGAATTTATTGAGTTTTCAATCGATAAATTAATAAATTAGTTGATTTGTCATCAGTCTATCAACCTATAAATTTAGTTATTCATAGTTAGTTAAGATCAATTTATAAACGTATCAATCGATCGACTTCTCAATTAGTTGGTCAATTGTTTAACTTAATATTCATTTTGACTTAATACATTTGTAGAAATTGTTTTTTTAATATATTTTGAACATTTTAACTTTATTTTTTTTTATTTATATGAATATCAAGAATAATATTGCTTAATATATTTATTTATTACTCAATTACGTAGACTGTTTGGATGGTTGAATCAGGAACGAATTTTTACTTAATAATTTTTTATTATAATATAATTTTATTATTTTTTAATATAAAAATTACAAAAAGTCTATATTAAACTACACTAAATTAACATATGGCTAATGTCTTCGATTTTGGAAAACAAAAGTGTAAAGAATCAAATCCTTTCCCACCGCCGCTAAGACCCGACACTTTTACACAGTCATCAGTGCTCGGCCGCCTATCACACAGACAGTTATTAAAGTCAAAGTCAAGTAATTTTATAAAAAATAAGAAGATATTTTTTGAACTTCTTTTTTGAACATATCTATTTTTTGAATATATTTTTTGAGCTTCATTTTTTTAACGTCAAACAAATTACCACCGGTTCACTAAAGCTAGTGCCTAGAGAAGAACCGGCGATGAAAACTCAGCAGGACTTCTATTTCTTTTTTTTTTTCATTCTAATACAATAATTTACAGATGTATTAGTGACAATGATACCTTCGAAATAGACAGGAGCGAGCATTTCATTCTCAAAGCGTGTTTATCGAATTTTAATCGGTCCGCTTATTACACCGTAGCGCTCAAATTTTTAACAAATTTGTTCAAATGTTCAAATGTAAAAATATAACAAATAAATATAAACTTTCTATAAAAGAATATATATAAATAAAACCTTCTTTTTTTTCAGGGTATCACAACACAGCAAAGACTTTGCGTCTCACCTCCTTGTGATATTGATGAGTAATCTATTTTTGTACACTTTATTCTATATTGCAATGAAATTATTACACAGAGAGAGCATACGGTGGTATTGGTGAGTTGAAATTGGTTTTTTTTTTTATATATTGACCCATTTCTGTTGTTTCTCTATCCTTTTTAAAAATATTGTGGTTGAAATTGATTTTTTTATATTTTTATTTTTGACCCTATTCGGTTTTTTCTCTTTCCTTTTTAAAAATATTGTACTTAAAATTGTTGTAAGTCTAAGTACTGGCTGTCTGTCTGTTTGTATAACTTGCATAGTAAAAAAATAAACCGAGACGCGAATCGATCGCGTCCTGGTTTCAGCAGCTGAAATATAACACGTATTTAGTTACGATTTGAAATGCAATTGAGCAAAGCAATTAGCAGTAGGGCGTTGTAAATACAAAATGGCCGGCACCACCAAAATGGCGGAATACATATTGTTGTCTATACAAATAAATACAATTGTAGTGTCTGTTATAAATATAGTGTAATATTGAAAGTAATCGCTTTTTACTAAATTCATATATACCAAAGTAATATTTTTTACACTTTCTGTCTGTCTGTCTGTTTGTTTCGGCTAATCTGGCAGATAGCTAAGAGTTACTTAGGTTACTTTTATTTTAGAATTCCACTTAATTAAACAATTCCAATAATTAATTAAACTCGTGTCTTACATATACATTTAATAAAAAGCGGTTATTTTAATATTACAAACAGACACTAGTGTTTTTATTTATATTAGTATAGATGTGACGTTCCGCTTTTTTTTTCTCAGCTGGGTGTTCATATTCCTGACGTACTCTCTTTGGTTCATCGCGGGATATTTCTATCTAGATTACAACACTAATTGGGCGGTGAGTTTGTATAGTTTGCTTGTGTGTATTTTGAGCATTCTGAAAGTGTTCCCTCCCCCCCTGCAGGAGTCCCCTGCGCGGTCGCGGCGCCTCAACAAGGCGTGCGTGCTGCAGCTGTACGACGCGCACGACCTCTGGCACGCGCTGTCCGCCGCCGCCATGTGCTGCTCGCTGCTGGTCTACCTCTGCCTGGACGACAGCCTCGCGCGCGCGCCCAGGAGGCGCATCGCCGTCTTCTGAGCGGAGCGGAGCGGAAAACACTTGATACTGTGATAGGTAAATACTTACGATGAAACAGTCATGGATTATTATATATACAAAATTTGAATTTTTTTTTTTTTTAATTTAGTGACGTGAATCTTTATTCAACTTTATAACCACTACTGGTAATAACTGAGAACTTGTATATCACTTTATCATCATTCTATTATTGACTGTGTTTAGTTTAACTCCAAATATCTATCGTAATGTCCTAAATTCTAGCGGTGTGATAATGGTGTATCATATGTATCACAATAAGTTATCATTTATAATTTATTTCCAATATTTTTATAATGTGGAGTTTTTTTTTAAATTGTTTAATTTTTATGTTTATGTCTTGTGAATGCAAATCTTACTTTGGAACATTTCATATTTTACGTTAGTTGGCGCTAGTCATTTAACTGTTGGTGTGATAATGATTGTTTTATCATGATATGATGATAGTAATTGTTATAATGATAATATTATTAATATAAGATGTAGGTAGCAATTGAATTTATTAATTATGAAAATTTTAAAATATATTCGTCTTAGATTAGTTTTCTTTTCTTTTTCTTATTTAAAGAAAGAGGGAAAGTAAATTATGTACACCTTTAATTTAATCTTATTAGTAATTGTAATTTAAAAATAAAAAAAAACTTAAATCCATGACAAATGTATGTAAAAATATGTTATTTTTTCTTTTTTCTTTATATTAAAGTCACAAATGTTGGTTCAAATATAGTATTTTGTTCTAAATTGTAATTTATGCTCATCCTGTATACTGTTTCTTTAGAAAATTAGTCAAAAACTAAATAACTAATAATAATATAAATAAAACATGTCCAATAGTTGGTTTTTATTGAAAAGAAATAAATATATCTTAAGTTATATTGTATATATTATTTTTCATTTAATTATTCGTTGTGAAAATTATTGAATAATTAGCTTTTTAATTTCAATAAAAGTCAATAGAAGAAAAGTCAAGGCAAGGAGTTTTAAAAAAAAATTAAATATTTTAAAATATATATAAAGTTGCCTCTGATTCTCTTGGCATGTTGATTATTGAATTGTAATTGTGAAATTATATTTGAAAATAGCAACTGTTGAGTTGCTGGGGTTCTTTTTAGCAGAACTTCCTTCCTCTCTGATAGGTTGTTGTTGCACTGACAATACTTTCCTAGCCTACTTGATTGAAGAGAATTTAAATTGAAAAATATATTTTTAGAAAACGTATAAAAATTTGAACGCAGCGGGATTTGAACCCGCGCCTCTTGAAAACCGTTCAAGCGCTCTGACCGCTAAGCCATGCGTGCTACATCCAGCTACGTCGAAACTCTTATACGCTTATTACAACTTATTTGTATTGTTAGTCGCGGGTTCGAAACCCTCTGCGTTCAAGATTTTTATACGTTTTCTAAAAATGTTTCCAATTTCCTAAGTGTGTGAAAAACACTTTAAAAATGTAAAATATATTAAAGTGACTAAGAAGTAGGGGCTAGTAGAAGTAAAACTACAACAATTCAATAATAGTTTTGTTTTATTATATGTAAGTCTACACTAAGCAAGCCGGGGTCGAGACTGCCTCGAGGCGTTTAAAGCTCAATTTTTACATAACACGCGGCTGCATTTCCTTGAAAATAAAAAAAAAAAACCAAAAAAATATCTGAAAAAAATTACAAATATATACAAAGTTGACCAATAAATGTGGTCCCAGAATTATTTAAATACATATAATTTAAGTTTTGTATACTATGAAAAACCCAAAGAAGTCTGTGTTTCTAAAGAAAATTGATATGAAAACAAGTACCAGTAATATAACTTTACGGAAGATGAGAAAAACAATGTCAATATCAGTATCGATTTCTACAAATGTATCAAGTGAATATAAAAATTATATCAAACGATAGACGAAATAATTGAGGTCGATCGATTGATACGTTTATAAATTGATCGACTTAACTAACTATAAATAACTAAATTTATTGATTGATAGGTTTCTCGATGGAAAACTCAATAAATTCATATTTTTAAAAACGTCAGGCTCCATATACTCGTAATACAATTTATCGACTAATAGAATACTGAATTGATTTTGTCGAATTGGTTCTCGGCTTGCCGCCTGAATTCAGCAGAGAAAAAAAACAACCAATCGCGTAAACGTAAAAAATATTATTATATTTTAAATATATCTCGACATTAAACTAATCAAGACTTATTTCACATTTCTTTAGTTTCACAGATAATTTAAAAAAAAAAGCAATTTTCATAATACAGCATTACATTTTATACAATATTTATTTATATCATAAAGTATAATTTATACAAGAACATTGAAAATTATGTAATATATTAGTTATATATTGAATTAAACGTCAGTTAGTTTGAAGATCGTGGGTTCGAAATCTGCTTAGAGCAAATTTTTGTATGAATGTAATGAAAGAATTATGTATAGCAGGGTCGCCATAGATAACCTAGTATCAAGACACTCCGTTCGCCACTTTCCACCTGAAATCGAGTTATTGCGTGTTGAGTGGCAGATGTTTGTCTTGTCACCAGTCTTGTATTTAGAAGAAAAGTGGGTTCACTCGAAATACGCTGTAATTTCAGATTTTCATAAAAGACTGACAATAAACCAGCCTTTATTAAGATTTGGCAACTATTTAAAAATTTTCAAGTTACGCGCCACTTAGATATTTTAATAAATTTGCAATCATCATATAAAATTATCATTAATAAAAATATAATATTTTTAACGTTTATGAGACTGGTTGTGGGTTGGAATCCTACTCGGGGGGATGATTATAATGAAAACTATTTTCATTTCTCCGCTCTAATAGGTAACTAAGACAAAGCGCGGCGTTGAGTTCCGCCACTCTCAACACGCATTGTCTCGAATTCACGCGAAAAGTGGCGAAAGGAGTGTCTTGTCATCAGGCCTGACTACCCTGCTATGCGGGAAAAAGCATGCACCTGAAATGTTTTTTAAAAAATCCTTTTTAAAACCAAACCCTTTTATTCAATATATAGCTACAATATTATATCGTTGGTCAAATTTTCAAAAGAATACTCATAAACTTAGTTTTTCAAATTTATACGTCATATATTCGATACAATAATAAAAAAAAACATTAGTCTGCTAAATAAAACGGTAGTGATAGGTTCAATGTTTTGATCATTAGGCATCCTCCGTACAGTAGTGAAGGCAGAGAGACAACACTCCATTCTCCACATTTGTTCTAATTTGAAATTAGAACAAATAACACTGCGTATTGAATGAAAATTCGCCCCATATGATTGGTTAAGAACATAAAAAAAACAAAAGCTATAAAAATCGAGTCAAATTTTGGATAATTTGACCAACGACGCGTCAATTCTGTCTAATTATTCGTATTTATACAGAAAAGAGGAAGATATCTTCTTTTGGCATAACCCGTCCGAATTATTTATGTTACAACAATGAAATGGTTTTATTAATACTATAAATAACTAATGAAATGAAAGAGGGTTCTTGCGCCAGTTCTTCTCAGGTCCGAGGCAACTTTAAAGAAACCTTTGACGCTCAAAAAAAAGGTAATATCGAAATGAACAAATATATAAAATACACTGCCTATGGAGACCTATTGTGTGACCTAGTAACTAAATAATTTCCTATTTGGTACAAAAACACTTCTTCTGTTTCAACAGTCTGTCTTAATTAAACCATTTCATTTCCAATTTTAACTTTTACTTTTTTTTTTCATTATATCATTGATAAGAAAAGATCTCAAAAGGTTTTAATTTAATATACATAATAAAGAAGTGTTATTGGACTTCTAGATGTTTGCTTCCGGTTCCGTTTGTTATTTATTAAATAAAAACAATACTTATTAAAGTTGTGAAAAAGAATAACAAATAGAGCAAAAATTATATTACATTAAACGAAAATTTATATATTACAATGAAATTCATTTAAAAAATTTAGAAAATACCTACACAAGTATTCTTGAAAAGTTAGTCAATTTTATGTCAATGCCTTACATCATTTTGGAAGAGGGCTGATACTCTTCAAACCGCTGGGCAAATTTTTATGAAACAGCTATGAACCACTGCAAGGAAACTGGCTTTCGAATGAAAATAGCCACATCAAAATCGGTCAATTCTTTTGAGAGCTTCGACGCCACAGACACACACGCACACACTGGCATCGACGTCAAACTTATAAGGATCAATCTTTGTACGTCGAGAGTAAAAAAAAAAGAAACATGTTCTTTCTTTCTTTTTTTTCACACTGAGACCGGAAGCTATTAAGAATAATTCCTATGAAAGTTGAAAAAAGAGTTTTATATATCAATTCACTTTATTGTCTTTAATTTTAACTTTACTTTACACAAATTACGTTCACATTTCGACGTAAATTCTACAAGTTCGATTATTTTACTTTATCTATGAGAAACATTTTTACAGATTCAAAATGAAATTTACTAATAAATAGTGGAAAGGTTAAGGCATACTCTTGATTTTTATTTACACGGGATTTTTATTAAAAATAAAAAACAAACAAAATTAGCTTTTTAAATGAAACTATTATAACCAGAAAATACATTTTACAAAACCCAAAGTTTAATTCCGTGGACACTCTCGCAGGAAAACTGAAGTCAGCCTTAGGGGATTAGTATGAAAATATCGCGAAACTCAAAGAACTAAAACAAATTAGGACGATTTAAAAATAACTTTTATTAAATAAAAAAGGCTGCTTATTGCTAAAAATTGATATTATAACAAAAAAAAAGTCAAGAGAGCTTACCATAGTATATAAATAAAGTATAGCCTATAATTTTCAATGGAGATTTTAATAAAGACTCAAAATAATTCACAACTCGAATAATAATAATTAATTAAAAAAAATAATACTTTGTGTGATGTTTGAGGTTATTTTTTTTTAATAAAAACAAAACAATACTGATATATAAAGCAAAAAAAACTGTTATTTCGAAGTAAAAATATTTTATCTGTCCTTTTCAAACTGTCACCGATTGAAATACAAAAAGCATCGCACGTTTAGTAAAAATAATATATTTTTTTAAAAACTAACAATAATAATGATGATTTCATATAATTGAAATTTTAAAATCAACCATACAAAATAAACAGTCTCTTTCTAACTGTTTTTTAGTCATTTGTATTTGTTTTATTTACTTTCATCAAAAAAATTACTTTTAATTTTAATCTACCATATGAAACAAAAGACAGACTGTCCCTTTCTAACTGTCAATTGCCGACACATTTGTGTCAATTCAAATATTATTTAAACTAATTTATTAAACGTGCGATGGTTTTTAAAAAAAAAGGTTGATTCACATTAAATATATCTAAACGTAAAAATAAAAAATAAATAATAAAAACGAAGAAACAATACTTATTTTTTCACATTATTATAAAATGGAACTATTTCCATGTGAGATTCCCATCAATATTAGGATTTTGTGTAATTAAAGTAATGTATAGCTATCTCGATCTAAACTATTGGTAATATATAGCTGTTTCTCTTTTTGTTATAAGAAAAAAACAATCCGATCAAAAAAAAATATAATTACTGAGATTACGATGGTAATAATAAGGGATTTATTAAATGTCAAATAAAAAAAAAAAATTTGAAATGAAACAGCTTACATTAACAATATAGAATATATTAGAGTAGAAAATATTTAAGAAGTATTTTCACCATTTTGATATTTTTGAACTTTGTTTTAGCTTTCGTTATTTTTTTTATATAATAATAATAAAATATATAATAAAGACATTCTTCGCTCAAAACAACAATCAAATAGCAAACGCTCCAATATAATACATATATATATATAAATAAACATAAAATGCAATGCCTGTATGTTGCCACACACTGTACATTTGCTAATTAAAAAAAATGCTATTGTGTCATACACATTAATAAAAAAAACAACATTTTTAATCTATGTTTTTGAACCTAATAATTTAAAAGAAAGTTTCAAGATTCAATAATAAAAAAATATATTTTATTTTCAATTTAACATGCAAATGTATAATGTAGCAACACAAACAAGCAAAACTTAGACAAAAAAAAAATAACAATTCTAAATAATTTAAAGCGTTCGATTACTTTCCGCATTAACAACGGAATAACGGTTAAAAGTGACATTGTAACGGTAAACGCAAGCGTCATTACCGGTATTACCAATGATGATTACCAATCAACCGGTAATCATACTGTACAAGTGATTACCAAGAAAGCTGTAATATATTGGTTATTATCAATTAATTTTCAGCTGTTATTATTCATTATTTCTTGGTAATAACAATTTACTCGTTACATGGAATCTAACGTCAACCGTTGTTTTGTGATTTCTGCTCGAAAATGGCGGCCATGTCGCGAATGTTGTATGACGGTGAGACTTTTTCTCTCCTGTAGAAAAACAGTAATCAATTAAAGCATATTTCTCTACTGGTTTCATTATTTCTTAAATATACTGTTCATATTGAAAAATTGTTATAATAAATAATATGTTTCTTGAGACTAGAATTAAAACTTTTCTCAAGTAAGGAGCCTCAAATATTTTTTTTTTGCGTTACCCCCAATGTTACCTTACAAACACGGACTTACGGATATTCGGACTTTTAAAAATTATTAAAAAGATATTATTTTCGATAGTGTATAATATTTTTTATTTATATAATAATAAGACTAGTTATTATTTTACTAATTACTTTTTAAAATTCAATTCAAACACATACAAGAGTCTAACTAACGGGTCTATTTTACTCAATTCCAATCAAAATCGAATTAGTGAAGCATCGGATGATTATTAAGAAAATATAATGAACTATATGTTATTAATGATTTCGCCAGAACCTACCTTTCGAGTGTTTGTTCGGCTGTTCCACCGTTTCTTGGTGAATCTTCCGGACTGATTGGGGAAGGTATAGTGTCTAGATTGTTTGCACTTCTCGCTAACGAGAATCTCATTCTTTGTCCCAAGTCCACAGTGTTCCGCCTTTCAAATTTGGGCAGTTCTTCCTTTAGCCGATCGTCTTTATCTTCTTTTTTCAATTTAATCCTCGTCAATTGTTCTGGATTACTTCTGAAGGATTGCGAACTGTACTTCTCACGTAGAAAGTTTCTCCGCTCCTCTTTATATTTTTCTATTCTCTCCCGACTCAGTTTTTTCTCTGTGTCGAAGCCGATCAGGTTTTTCAAATCGGCTGGCTTTTTAATATCAAACCTTTGTATTAGTGACAATTTGTTTTCTGTGGTGGGTGTAATACTTTCTAATTTGTTTTCCGGTTCCTCCATGTTTAAATTTAAATCGGGCAGATATTTGGACTGTCGTTTAGCATCTTTAACTTCTAGACTTTTCCGTCTATTCTTGTCACTACCAAATTCCTTAATGAAGGCATTCTCGTCTAGCGATCTAGCATTTGAGTTTTTCGACAATTTGTAAGTCTTGGGTGATACTGGAGGAGGTTTCGTGTCTTTCTTTCTCTCCTTCACCTCTCTCCGTTCTATGGAGGGATATTTCATTTCCGTTTTGAATTTTTCAAACGTAAACGGCCCCTTTTGTTCCGTTGGACTTTCGAATCGTATGGCTAGTTCACGAACATTCAAATTCTTCGTTGTATTTGGTTTTATGGCATTGCCGTTCTCTTTTTCAATATTGTTTTTACTTATGTCTATTTTATCACAGCTTTTCAGAGTATCAACAGTAATATTCTCGTAATTACGTTGAATTTCGAACGGCACGTTCTCATAATCCTCACTTTCCTTTTCAGGGGTTTCTAATATCATCGCGTTAACTTCTTCTATGCTTTTCCTAAAGAATTTCACTTGACTGTATACGTCCACGTTATCTATGGCAGATTCTGTTGGGGTTTCTAGAATAAGCAGGTCTTGATCGAAATCTTCAGGTTGGCAAGCCTGTTGTGTTGGCAGACTTGCGTCACTTTGCGGTATCGTCGCATCTTCGACTATAGACAGATTCTTTTCTAGATCAATGTCTTCGTACACGGAGTCTCTTTCATTAGTAGGCGTGTCTATATTGCCTATAGGTTCATAATCCGGAGTTCTAACTCTGACAGGCGATCTAAATGTTATACTAATAGTGGATTTAAGTGGACTTTTCAGTGGAGAACCGGGAGAGCTTTTCGACGTACTAGACGACAAATTGATATAGTTTGGTCGTGTAAAATTGTAGCATTCGTACAATTCGTCGTGCTTAAAACTAACATTGGAGTAACTCGATGAACTTTCATGTGACGACGTCATGACTTTCATATCGTCTTTTTTATGGGAATGATGGTCGGAATTCGACGAAGTAGAAACAGCGGAGAGCCTATTCAGATTTTGGTAGCTTATATCCGTTGAATGTAAAGGGCTTGCTTCTAAACTGTCGTGTAGATTATGTTCAGAATAATCTCGAGATACATCTTTCATATTTTCATAATCAGTCGCTTTTAGTTCACACTTAAGACATTTTTCTTCATCACAATTATTACAATCCGCGCTTTTAATTGTTATCGTGTGTTTATTGTCACTGACTTCTGAATCACTTTCCAAGGGGTCGTACACCGGCGTGACGGGAGTCAGTGGGTTCGAATTCATCGTGCTACTGGTCAAATTACTTATAGACGAGTTTTCCGCTGGCCAGTCAATTTTTATTAAAGTCGAATGACCGTCTTTTCCATGCCAAGTCAGTCTGGATACAGGTTTGTCCGGGTCAATTAGTACCGGGTGATGCATACCACTATACCGGGATGTGTTTTTTTGTTTTCTCGGTGAATTTCGCTCTCTGTAAGTTAGTATGATGATACTTAGTACTGTTAGGGCTTTCAGTGTTAATTTTTTTTACCTGGAATCTTATAGGTGATACAATAGTGTGTTTTATTATCCTGGAAAGATAATGTGTTTCTACATTTGATTTCTATTTCGATGTACAGAATCGATTTATGTGTATCGACTTTTTTATCCTGCATAGACTTTTCTTATTTATGAAGTGTATTGAGTGTGTTTTTAAAATATTTTTGTATATTTATGTACATTTTTTAAATCTGTCTGTACAAATATAATTTAGAGTCTTAAATTAAGGACTATATTTTCTGATAATACTATTTTAATATTTAATTTATATTCTATGCTACATAATGTCATAATCTCACTTAATGCAGGATTATATACAAATTTAAAATGCAAATTATACTAAATGTGAGTGTTAGAATAAAAGTGGTATATTTTATAAAATAGTTGTTTAAATTTATATATATGTATATATAATTAAGGAATTCCTACAGAAAGATTTAGGAAAAAAAGACTTTATTGATATATTATTTTTAAATATAGAGCAGCAGAGAGCTAGGTTCCCCTGTCAAAACATTCCAATTTCTATCACCCATCGTCATAATTTTTTTGAACGGATGTAAATACAATATGACCATCCCCCCAAGTGTGTGTATACCCACAACCTGTGAGACAATATTGCAAAAAATATTCAAAAAGCTTACTAAAGCCACTTTTGTTCTAGTATTTAAAGTGTATCTAATATGTAGTGATATGTGTGGGACATACCAAATAAAAAAAAAAATTAACACTAAACCCCCCTAATGACATTTAAACAAAAAATGTGGACAATATAAACATGACAATCAGTATCTATACGTACTATATCAGGGGTGAGCAACCTTTTTTAGCAACAGGTATCCAAAATAGATTTTTTTTGGGCGAAACAAAATTTCACTTCTCATTATAAGCATATCTCAATTGTATTCATATTATAAACATTACAGAACTCCGAATTTTCAAAAATACCAGAGATTAAATACAATAATTAAGAAAAGATAAAAAAACCATGTATATATTGGTTTTTTATTCTTCCCACTTGTTCGCAATCATATTGCATGTTGGAACCAGTTGCATTAATTTGGTTGAACTTAGAGTATTATTACGGCGGCCGCGTCACGTTATTGAGCGGGCCGCGGGTTGCTCATCCCTGAACTATATAACTATGCTTCATGCTTTTTTCTTAAAAAGAAACAGACATTCCTTCTATACACATATGACTGTAAAGGCCAGAAGTACAGTAAATCCTAAGATTCTTCAGTAAAACTTATAACTGTAATGGTATAAATAGACCGAAATCTAGATTTTTGTCTAATGTAAAAACTTGATCTTGAAATTGAATATTATTAAAAAGCAATTCGCAGTTTTATTGCTAAAGGTGGTATTCTTAAGATGTACTGGAAAAATCTTAGGATTACCGAAGTTAGGGCTTTTACAGTGAGACACATAAATAAAAAATACAATGTTTAATCGATACTGACTGTATAATTTTAAAATAAGCTAAATATATTATTATAATATTAACAAAATAAACTAAAAGAGATATATATATATATATATTCTAGATCAGATTGTAGCTAAAATAAAAAAAATACAAACGAATAAAAATCGCTATTGTAAAATCGCTTTTAATTTATTTTATCAAAATGTAAATAAATACGTATATTATATTTAACTTACTTCTTTATATATATATATATATATATAAAGAAAATATTTATATACAATAAATACATATAAATTAACATATATTTACCTCAATTTGACGTTTGCGAGTGACGTTTGAAAGTCTGAAGTGGACGAAAGTGGACTGTCTCGATCTTTGCATATACTGTGAAAAAAAGAAGAGAAAAAAAAAAAAAATTACTTGGAAAATAAAAAAATGAATGTGCTTTAGATTTAGACTACATGACTGAAATAAAACTCCTTTAGCTCCATCTATATAGATATGTTATTTATTTATTTATTTATGTTATATATGTATAGACATACAATAAAAGTGTAACTGACCGCTGTCTATACATGCAAGATATATAAGAAAAAAATATTATTGGCTCCATTTATCAATGTAATAGAACCAATAATAATGTAGGTTAATAAGTTTTTTATTTTTTTTTGGTATCTGTTTGTCTGTGTGCCTTTGTGCACGCGAATCTCAGAAACGATTAAACCGATTTTAATGCAGTTTTGATTATTGTATTTTGTTAAGCTTCCGTTGGCATGTTTATTTTATTTTTATTGGTTGACTAATACAGAAACAATAACACAAATTTGAGCAAAGTTTGCGATTCAAGTGAGAACGCGGTCGGGCGAAACAACGAAATAGAAACTTGTAGTAAAACACCCTGTCTCGCTATCGGAAGCTCGAATCAATAACACAAGATTGCACCAATCTGGAATCGAACCAACATACCGTTTCGCGGCCGCGGGTCGTTTGTCCGGTATTGAGGTGTCGGGGTCTCCGTCTATGTACCCGAGCTGAGCCACTTGTTGCTCTAGATGCTCTAGGGCTACTCGTTTTCTGTAATAAAAACATGTATATATATATATATATATATATATATATATATATATATATATATATTATATAGTCAGCGAGAGTGTCAAGACACTCCGTTCTCCATTGTCCGCTCAAATTCGACATTGCGTGTTGATTGGCGGAACTTAACATTGCGCATTTTGCAAAGTGGAAAAATGTAATCTACGATTTGTTTAATTCTATTTAATTTTTATCAACTGAGGATGTATGAATGTAGCAGGATTCGAACCTGAAACCCGAAATCTTATATGTGACGTCCAAGCGCTGTACACAATTAAGCTATACGAAATTTCTGAGCTACGTTGAAATTCTCAAACGGCGTCTAAATTCGTAGTTACCTTTCAGCGAGGTCGGTGTCGATTCGATTCCGCCACGGGCTCGGCACTGCACTGCACGGCCCCGACTCCGGCGGCGTGGAGCACAGCGAGTCGTCCTGTCAATTACAAATTGTACTAAAAATACTCAAAATACATACTAAACGATAAACAATTTTAAGAACACGTATACAAAATAGAATGTAGCGGTTTTAGAACTCGCGCCTCTTGTTGACAATCCAAGCGCTCTGACCGCTAAGCCGTACGTTTGGGTATATAGAAATTCTTATACGCTTATTACAACTTATTTTCGTTGTTAGCATCTCTGTAGAGAGATTTTTGCAAATTTCTGCTACCCAATGATTATTCTACGAACAATCGTTTGGCGAGAGAGTATTTATTAAATACAACACTTAAGATATAAAAAACACTTTTTACAACAACTTTTCACTTTTTTTCACAGTAAATTAATTGTGAATTTGAAAATGTTTTCCGCCATGTTCATTTTATATACGTTTTCTAAATATGATATTCATATCCTAAGTGTATGAATAACACTTTAAAAAATATTCAAATACATATTTAAAAGGTGGTAGGTTCAAAATTCATATCCATATAAAAAAATAGCTGGAAGGATCAAAAAAAAAAAAAAAAAAAAAAAAAAAAAAAAAAAAAAAAAAAAAAAAAAAAAAAAAAAAAAAAAAAAAAAAAAAAAAAAAAAAAAAAAAAAAAAAAAAAAATATATATATATATATATTGATATTTTAATTATATATATCTATATATAATTAAAATTGTTTTTTCAGTAATTCTAGTAATTTCAATATTAATTTTAACACACCCCTAAATGTCAGTATAGTACTGACTATACTGACAAACCTGAACTTATCTAGTATGTAAGATTATATGAACATGCTCTTGGCTTCAAGATGACCATTTTCAGAGGGAAGGGGTTTCGAATTGCAGCCAAAAAACGTAAATGTCATTTGTGTGTGTGCCGTATCCATACTAATATTATGAAGTCCATCAGTCTGACTGTGAGGTCATCACGGCCGAATTGCTGAACCGATTGTCTAGATAGTCTAGGTTTTTTTTTCTACCATTTTTTAGATTTTTCATAAATTTCATTGTTTTACGTCAATGCCGCCGAAAATACGAAACAGCTGTGGGCGAAGCCAAAAACGGGTCGCTAGTATGTAAAATATTTTACTTGGATCACGCACCACCGCCCGCGGGGAGAGATGCATTTGACCTTGCTATGGCAAACGGACTGTCCCAATTGGTTGATTAGCCTACGCGACTCCCAGATGTGGACAGCCACAACGCCTCCTTACTGGACTTTCTGCTGACTTCACATCCGGAACAGTACAGTAACAGTCGATGCCCCTTTGGGGTCCTCTGACCCGTGCCTGGTACAGAGTGTGGTGCCCATTAAACACGGCAGGTGCAGAACATCCGCAACTCGTCATGTCTGACATTACAAGTCAGCAGATTGGCATGGAATGCGTACTTTTTACTCATCTTATCCTTGGGGGCTGGTTTGCTTCTCTTCTGATGATCCTAGTGCCTGTGCCACTGTCATCGCCGATGTGGTTCTACAGGGTATGGGACTTTATATTCCTGTTGGTATCGATTGGTGGCAAATCCAAGCCTTGGTTTGGTACGTTTTGCAAACAATTTTAAAATTTGCTGCCATTGGCAAGCGCGATACATACCAAGCCTGGGCCGAGGCACTAGCCACTAAGGATCCGAAGGTGAAAACCTTAAAAAGGAAGTACAACCGAGCCTCTACAATCCTTCTTACTAAGCATACTACAATGTACCTGCGCGTGCGCGGCGTTGAGCGCGGTGTCGTCCTCCTCGCTGAACATGTTGCGGTCCCTCTCCTGCGGGGAGAGGCGCAGGCGCATGCCCGCCAGCTCCGCCTGCCACGGCTCGAAGTACGAGTCGCACGAGGACGACCTGCGGATGGCGGGTTCTCGTTTGTACCAACCAACTTGGAAGTCATGTTCTAATAGCTTATAGAGAGATTTCGCTGTCACACCTCTCGTGGTAAATTTGGAAATGAAAGAAAATTCTATTCTAGAAATACATTATTTTAAAATGTCCACAGTGTAAAGTTTATTTAAACGAAATGTATATTATATAATAAATATTATTGAAGATTATTTAATTTTGAACAATGTAAGTTTAATTTTTAACTTTTTTTTTGTTTTTTTTTAATAACTAGGAAAATGAAAAGGACATATTTAGAAAACGTATAAAAATTTGAACGCAGCGGGATTTAAACCCGCGCCCGCGCGCGTAGGAAAATGATCTTGAAATTAAGAAATTAAAAATTGGTTTCACTTGGGGGAATGGATTATAATTATTTAAATCCTTTCTTGCCAGAGAACGGGGGTCCGCCACTCAACACACTATGTCTCCATTTCGGGCGGTGCGTGAAGAACGCAGTGTCTTGACGCAAGGTTCTTTTTGACAATGCGGGAAAAAGCGTGAAGCTGCTTTTTTTTAATATTTTTGTATCTTATGTCCTTAACTTTAAAATCAACCTCCCTTTACGCTCATTCTTATTAAAAAAAAGAAAAGACCATAGTGGTACAGTAATACATTGCAGTCCGATTAAGCACACCATGATGGTAGGTTTGATTTCCACTCGAAAAAACGAAAGCTTCTCCGGAGGTGGCTCAGCACTGGGAGTTCTGTGCCTACCTGGTGTGGTGCTTCAGAGGCGCCGCCACGCTGGCTGCGAGCGGTGGCAGTATATCTGTCTCTGATGTCAGTGATTCACATGACTTGGCGGGTCGCAGGTTCGAGTTTATGTGGATCGGGACCGGTTCCTGTGAAGGGAAAATATTTAGTTCAAATGATTAATTACTTATTTGTTGCAACTGATCGCAGTCTGTAGATGGAAGATATATGTAATAAAATATGATTAGGGGATTTATTAACATAATAGAACCCAAAACAATGGATTTTAATTGGCTTTTCAGTTTGTCTCTTCATGTGTTTGTCTGTGCGTTTTGAGCACGCTAATATCAGAAACGGCTTAGCCATTTGATTTAAATGTAGTTTTGATTATTGTAGTTTGATAAACTTCCTAGTGTTTATTTCATTTCAATCTGTTCTCAAATAAAAAAGTTACAACCATTTAAATTATAAATTAAAGCAAAGTTTGTGATGTAAGTGTGTGTGTCTTTGTCAGTAAATCTTTAAAAAAAAGCACAATATGTTGTATTAAAAACAAATTACCATCTTTCATACAGCATAAATTTACATTTACTCACCTACACGGTGGGCGTGTCGGATGTTCTTAAGTGTTGATACGTTGAAGTTAGCTTCTATTAATCAGATTTTACTATATCTCTCTCTCTCTCATACAATTAATGCGTCTAACTCTCTCTCTCTCATACCACTAATGCGTCTACCTCTCTTTCTCTCCTTCATACAACTAATGCGTCTAACTCTGTCTATCTCATACCACTAATGCGTCCATCTCTCTCTCTCTCTCTCATACCACTAATGCGTCTATCTCTCTCTTTCTCTCTCTCCGTACCCACCTGCATGGGCGGCGTGTCGGGAGGTCTCGGAGCTCGTTGCAGCTTGCTCCTGCTGAACAGCCCCCTCCACCCAGACGGCGATCTTTTTAGCGCACGCTTTGAGCCTGTACACCGTAGAAGAAAGATATTATTTACATAATTCATGATTTTCGTAAGAAAGGTCCGGTATTAACAATAAAAATATAAATTGATACCTGGTATGGGCAGATCCAGCACTGTGTGGTACTGGGGCAGGTTGTTGGGTCCGGAACCAACCTGGCAACGTGAAACAGAATGATTAAGCAGAGCCTCGAGTGGCAGGCAGGAAGGCAGGAAGGCAGGAAGGCAGCCCGCCCTGCGTGTTGCGTAGGGAGTATGCGCACCTCGATGTACTTGGGCGGCAGGTGGCCGGCGGGGCGCAGCGCCGCGCTGGCGGCGGCCGCGAGCGCCTCCGCGCAGAGCGCCGACTGCCCGCGGCGGCGCGCCTCCTCCAGGCTGCGATCATGCAAGCATACGAGGACTGTTCTAGTTGCCCCTACTTGGCTATGGCACAAGGCCTTTTGTACCTTCTTTTTGTGAATACCACAATTTTAAATCACAAAGTGTATACCAAAAAAAAAGGGTTAATGTGTGTTATATTTATTTTATTGATTTAATGTACTTCTAATCTTTCCCATATAAACTTTAACTGTGCCAAATTCATCATTCAAGTGTATATATATATAATAAAAAATTACCTTAATAATTTAGTAGGTGGGTTTAGAGGTAGGCTTTTGGGTCTCCTGCCAGCTTCTAGACCTCGAAGTTCCACGTGAGAGTCGTATTGTTCCTAAGAGAAAAATAAAACAATCGCTAAGGTCAAATTTTTTACTAATATCATAATACACATACATTAAGATATTACTTAGAGAAAACAACTATTTTAAGTAAAAAATATATATTAAGAAAATACCTTAGTGTCGCAATGAGTCAGAGTCTGTGTGTAAACGCAATGGTTGTGTGGGTTCGATACACACACGATGTAATGATTATATTTAAATTATTTTCACATCTTCGTTCTGGAACCTAAGACAAAATGCGGCACTACGGTATCTCACTTGCTATGTGAGAAAAAGCATAAAGCTTCTTTTCATTTTGAAATTTGCTTAGTTAGAGGAGCCCGGACAGTGGAGTCTTCGATAATGTGCGATGTAAAGGACCCCTCAACCCTACACTTGTGTCGCGAGTCCCAGACACTGCTCCGAGTTGCTGTTTGTTTCCTTCTTTCATTATCCAACAAAATAAAAAAATATAAAAACTTTGCACTCGAATAAAAAGTCACATCATCACATCATCAAAAAATATGAACCTACTACCTGCTCCAAAGAATTAGGTCCAGAATCAGCACCTTGCTCTTGAGCGAACAACTCCTCCGCATAGCATATGAGAAATTCCGTTACTACTGCCTGAAAATATATATAAATAAAAAAAATAAGTCATTATATATATACGAGTATGTAGTATGTAGCTGTAAAAGCCCGAAATGCGGTAAATTTACTAACGGCAGAAATGTGAACATTTTTTAGACTTTATACCTCGATTAGATTTGGGTCTCACTTTTAAGAGTCACATTGAATATTCATTATTTAGATTAAATTAGAAATAGTTCAAACTTTTACCATTAAAATTGGCAAAACTTAAGTTGCACTAGAAAAATCTTGATATTTACCATAGTTCAGACTTTTGCAGTAATATAATATAAACATATATTAGACATCTGTCTGTCAGCGCGATGGTTGTGGGTTCGATTACCACTCGGGAGAAAAATTATGTAATTTTCTTTCCTCTGCTCTGGTACAAAAAACGCGGCGTTAAATTTCGCCATCCATCATGCAATGTCTCGTCAAAGATAACTTTTTAAAAGATCTCTAAGTTTTCCACTATTTATTCCTTAAAAAAAACTTTTTTGCCTTCAATTTGTTAGCAAGCTTTCATTTAATTGATGAATACAAAATACAATACATATATAGCTGCCAGGTTCAAATAAATTTTAAAACATATATAACTTATTAAGAAATATCGATGAAATTTACGACAGGGGCAGATTGAGGTGGTCTAAATACTCTCGGAACTAGAAGCTTGTCGTTGGCAACAACTAATACAAATATATATTTAAAAGAGAAATAAAAAAAAGTGAACACTACCTGCACAGCGACACCTTGCAAGGCATGTTGCGGCTTTGGCGATCGTAGCAGGTTCGGTGCCCACACAATCGCCATGTTCCTAGCTGTCATACCAGTGGACTCACTGAGTAAGGAGACGCGGCGGAGGTGACGCATTAGGTACGAAAGTGTTCTGGAAATTATTGGTAAGAAAATATAGTTTTTTTAAACTGTTTTTTTTTCACGCACTTAATATAGGCAAAATATTTAGGGATGTATAAAAATTTGAACGTTGCAAGATTTGACCCGTTTCTTGAAGTGCGTTCAAATGCTCTAGACCAGTAGTGAGCAATAGTATTTAAAACTATATTCATATTATAAACATACGATTTCAAAAACATTAAAAGTAAAAAAAAAATAACTACAAAAATTAAAAAAAGAATAAAAAATCAATATGTAGTTCGCGATCATATTGCATGTTGGAACAAGTCCCAATAATTTGGTGGAACTCAATATATTATCTGTAATATAAAAAACACTTAACGTATCGCATCACATTATGAAGCGGGCCGCGGGTTGGTCACACCTGCTTTGGAGACTATTATTTTTTTGTAACCTTCTTGAAATATTCAACAATCACTGTCTCCCTCTTCTCCCCACTATCCACTCTATATCTGCCTCCCTCCCCCGCGAGCTCACCTATAGTGCGGCGGAGGCAGCTTGACGACGGTGTCTCGCATGGCCTTCAGCCGACACTGCTCGGGCACCTGCACGGCGTGGACGAAGCTGTCGTAGAGCTGGTAAGTGCACAGCGGGTTCGGAAGCTCCCTGTAATTTATTGTTTTATATAAAGAATAACTAATGCAACAAAAATAAATAAATAAATGAAGCCATTCATTTTAAGGAAATCTATTTTTTTTTTAATCTGAAAATCAAAATGAGCTGGAATAATGCAGTGTCGTCTAGCTGCTACATTAGACTACTCATACATGAAGACGTAACACGTCAGTATCCAAAAAGGTTAGTATGATATTGCCTCATATCCTATTACATCATAAAATTAAGAACCCGTATACAAAGATAGAATAATATATTTTAGTATCACCATTCTAGGTATCATCATTAACTCCAAATTACAGTGGGGACCTCATATTGATGGATTGGCGAATAGACCTAGCTCAGCAGCCTTTGCAGTTAAAAAAAAATAGATTATTAACTGACGTGGAAACGGCTCATACGGCCCGGCTGCCCGGCTCAAACGGGGGCATAAATTTAAGAAAATAAATATATTGACAGTTGCGTCTCAATATATATATGATAATGTTATATATATGGTAAAGAAAAATATTAATGATTTTACCAAAATGTACGGGTGATGTACATAATATTAATACTAGAAATAGGCTTAAACTCACCGCGCCTGTCACTCGATTGTATAGAACTCGTAATTCTTTTCAGGACAATGAGTACGCTTTTACAATAGGATCCCAGAAAACGTCCGAAAATGCTCTATATCGCAATTTAAAAAAGTGGTGAAGAAACGTTTATGTAAACAGGCAAACAATACTTTAGCTTTTCTTGATGTTCTAGTTATAAAAAATCCTAATGGCACAATAGGCCACACAGTGCATAGGAAACCCACACACACCAACAGATACCTCAATGGTGAATCCCACCACCACC